>OX122889.2:63862831-64535895 GCA_944738655.2 Andrena hattorfiana
TGGGTCCGGGTTCATGGGTCCGGGGTCATGGGTCCGGGGTCATGGGTCCGGGGTCATGGGTCCGGGGTCATGGGTCCGGGGTCATGGGTCCGGGGTCGTGGGTCCGGGGTCGTGGGTCCGGGGTCATGGGTCCGTGGTCATGGGTCCGGAGTCACGGGTCCGGGGTCACGGGTGCGGGGTCACGGGTCCGGGTTCATGGGTCCGGGGTCATGGGTCCGGGGTCATGGGTCCGGTGTCATGGGTTCGTTGTCATGGGACCGGGGTCATGGGACCGGGGTCATGAGTCCGGGGTCATGGGTCCGGGGTCCTGGGTCCGGGGTCATGGGTCCGTGGTCCTGTCTCCAGGATCATGGGTCTGGGGTAATGGGTCTGGGGTTATGGGTCTCGGGTCAT
The DNA here is from genome assembly GCA_944738655.2 of Andrena hattorfiana. Classification (NCBI taxonomy): domain Eukaryota; kingdom Metazoa; phylum Arthropoda; class Insecta; order Hymenoptera; family Andrenidae; genus Andrena; species Andrena hattorfiana. The sequence continues at coordinate 63,863,225 of OX122889.2, forward strand.
GGGTCTGGGGTCGTGGGTCCGGGGTCGTGGGTCCGGGGTCGTGGGTCCGGGGTCATGGGTCCGTTGTAATTGGTCCGGGGTCATGGGTCCGGGGTCATGGGTCCGGGGTCATGGGTCCGGGGTCATGGGTCCGGTGTCATGGGTCCGGGGTCATGGGTCCGGGGTCATGGGTCCGGGGTCATGGGTCCGGGGTCATGGGTCCGGGGTCATGGGTCTGGGGTCATGGGTCCGGGGTCATGGGTCCGGGGTCATGGGTCCGGGGTCATGGGTCCGTGGTAATGGGTCCGGGGTCATGGGTCCGGGGTCATGGGTCCGGGGTCATGGGTCCGGGGTCATGGGTCCGGGGTCATGGGTCCGGGGTCATGGGTCCGGGGTCATGGGTCCGGGGTCATGGGTCCGGGGTCATGGGTCCGGGGTCATGGGTCCGGGGTCATGGGTCCGGGGTCATGGGTCCGGGGTCATGGGTCCGGGGTCATGGGTCTGGGGTCATTGTTCTGGGGTCATGGGTCCGGGGTCATGGGTCCGGGGTCATGGGTCTGGGGTCATGGGTCTGGGGTCATGGGTCTGGGGTCATGGGTCTGGGGTCATGGGTCTGGGGTCATGGGTCTGGGGTCATGGGTCTGGGGTCCTGGGTCTGGGGTCCTGGGTCTGGGGTCCTGGGTCTGGGGTCCTGGGTCTGGGGTCATGGGTCTGGGGTCATGGGTCTGGGGTCATGGGTCTGGGGTCATGGGTCTGGGGTCATGGGTCTGGGGTCATGGGTCTGGGGTCATGGGTCTGGGGTCATGGGTCTGGGGTCATGGGTCTGGGGTCATGGGTCTGGGGTCATGGGTCTGGGGTCATGGGTCTGGGGTCATGGGTCTGGGGTCATGGGTCTGGGGTCATGGGTCTGGGGTCATGGGTCTGGGGTCATGGGGCTGGGGTCATGGGTCCGGGGTCATGGGTCCGGGGTCATGGGTCTGGGATCATGGGTCTGGGGTCATGGGTCTGGGGTCATGGGTCTGGGGTCATGGGTCTGGGGTCATGGGTCTGGGGTCATGGGTCTGGGGTCATGGGTCTGGGGTCATGGGTCTGGGGTCATGGGTCTGGGGTCATGGGTCTGGGGTCATGGGTCTGGGGTCATGGGTCTGGGGTCATGGGTCTGGGGTCATGGGTCTGGGGTCATGGGTCTGGGGTCATGGGTCTGGGGTCATGGGTCTGGGGTCATGGGTCTGGGGTCATGGGTCTGGGGTCATGGGTCTGGGGTCATGGGTCTGGGGTCATGGGTCTGGGGTCCTGGGTCTGGGGTCATGGGTCTGGGGTCATGGGTCTGGGGTCATGGATCTGGGGTCATGGGTCTGGGGTCATGGGTCTGGGGTCATGGGTCTGGGGTCATGGGTCTGGGGTCATGGGTCTGGGGTCATGGGTCTGGGGTCATGGGTCTGGGGTCATGGGTCTGGGGTCATGGGTCTGGGGTCATGGGTCTGGGGTCATGGGTCTGGGGTCATGGGTCTGGGGTCATGGGTCTGGGGTCATGGGTCTGGGGTCATGGTTCTGGGGTCATGGGTCTGGGGTCATGGGTCTGGGGTCATGGGTCTGGTGTCATGGGTCTGGGGTCATGGGTCTGGGGTCATGGGTCTGGGGTCATGGGTCTGGGGTCATGGGTCTGGGGTCATGGGTCTGGGGTCATGGGTCTGGGTTCATGGGTCTGGGGTCATGGGTCTGGGGTCATGGGTCTGGGGTCATGGGTCTGGGGTCATGGGTCTGGGGTCATGGGTCTGGGGTCATGGGTCTGGGGTCATGGGTCTGGGGTCATGGGTCTGGGGTCATGGGTCTGGGGTCATGGGTCTGGGGTCATGGGTCTGGGGTCATGGGTCTGGGGTCATGGGTCTGGGGTCATGGGTCTGGGGTCATGGGTCTGGGGTCATGGGTCTGGGGTCATGGGTCTGGGGTCATGGGTCTGGGGTCATGGGTCTGGGGTCATGGGTCTGGGGTCATGGGTCTGGGGTCATGGGTCTGGGGTCATGGGTCTGGGGTCATGGGTCTGGGGTCATGGGTCTGGGGTCATGGGTCTGGGGTCATGGGTCTGGGGTCATGGGTCTGGGGTCATGGGTCTGGGGTCATGGGTCTGGGGTCATGGGTCTGGGGTCATGGGTCTGGGGTCATGGGTCTGGGGTCATGGGTCTGGGGTCATGGGTCTGGGGTCATGGGTCTGGGGTCATGGGTCTGGGGTCATGGGTCTGGGGTCATGGGTCCGGGGTCATGGGTCCGTGGTCCTGTCTCCGGGGTCATGGGTCTGGGGTAATGGGTCTGGGGTCATGGGTCTCGGGTCATGGGTCTGGGGTCGTGAGTCCGGGGTCCTGGGTCCGGGGTCGTGGGTCCGGGGTCGTGGGTCCGGGGTCGTGGGTCCGGGGTCGTGGGTCCGGGGTCGTGGGTCCGGGGTCGTGGGTCCGGGGTCGTGGGTCCGGGGTCGTGGATCCGGGGTCGTGGGTCCGGGGTCCTGGGTCCGGGGTCATGGGTCCGTGGTAATGGGTCCGGGGTCATGGGTCCGGGGTCATGGGTCCGGGGTCATGGGTCCCGGGTCATGGGTCCGGGGTCATGGGTCCGGGGTCATGGGTCCGGGGTCATGGGTCCGGGGTCATGGGTCCGGGGTCATGGGTCCGGAGTCATGGGTCCGGGGTCATGGGTCCGGGGTCATGGGTCCGGGGTCATGGGTCCGGGGTCATGGGTCCGGGGTCATGGGTCCGGGGTCATGGGTCCGGGGTCATGGGTCTGGGGTCATGGGTCTGGGGTCATTGGTCTGGGGTCATGGGTCTGGGGTCATGGGTCTGGGGTCATGGGTCCGGTGTCATGGGTCCGTTGTCATGGGACCGGGGTCATGTGTCCGGGGTCATGGGTCCGGGGTCCTGGGTCCGGGGTCCTGGGTCCGGGGTCATGGGTCCGTGGTCCTGTCTCCGGGGTCATGGGTCTGGGGTAATGGGTCTGGGGTTATGGGTCTCGGGTCATGGGTCTGGGGTCGTGGGTCCGGGGTCGTGGGTCCGGGGTCGTGGGTCCGGGGTCATGGGTCCGTGGTAATTGGTCCGGGGTCATGGGTCCGGGGTCATGGGTCCGGGGTCATGGGTCCGGGGTCATGGGTCCGGTGTCATGGGTCCGGGGTCATGGGTCCGGGGTCATGGGTCCGGGGTCATGGGTCCGGGGTCATGGGTCCGGGGTCATGGGTCTGGGGTCATGGGTCCGGGGTCATGGGTCCGGGGTCATGGGTCCGGGGTCATGGGTCCGTGGTAATGGGTCCGGGGTCATGGGTCCGGGGTCATGGGTCCGGGGTCATGGGTCCGGGGTCATGGGTCCGGGGTCATGGGTCCGGGGTCATGGGTCCGGGGTCATGGGTCCGGGGTCATGGGTCCGGGGTCATGGGTCCGGGGTCATGGGTCCGGGGTCATGGGTCCGGGGTCATGGGTCCGGGGTCATGGGTCCGGGGTCATGGGTCCGGGGTCATGGGTCCGGGGTCATGGGTCCGGGGTCATGGGTCCGGGGTCATGGGTCTGGGGTCATTGTTCTGGGGTCATGGGTCTGGGGTCATGGGTCCGGTGTCATGTGTCCGTTGTCATGGGACCGGGGTCATGGGACCGGGGTCATGTGTCCGGGGTCATGGGTCCGGGGTCCTGGGTCCGGGGTCCTGGCTCCGGGGTCATGGGTCCGTGGTCCTGTCTCCGGGGTCATGGGTCTGGGGTAATGGGTCTGGGGTCATGGGTCCGGGGTCATGGGTCCGGGGTCATGGGTCCGGGGTCATGGGTCTGGGGTCATGGGTCTGGGGTCATGGGTCTGGGGTCATGGGTCTGGGGTCATGGGTCTGGGGTCATGGGTCTGGGGTCATGGGTCTGGGGTCCTGGGTCTGGGGTCCTGGGTCTGGGGTCCTGGGTCTGGGGTCATGGGTCTGGGGTCATGGGTCTGGGGTCATGGGTCTGGGGTCATGGGTCTGGGGTCATGGGTCTGGGGTCATGGGGCTGGGGTCATGGGTCCGGGGTCATGGGTCTGGGGTCATGGGTCTGGGATCATGGGTCTGGGGTCATGGGTCTGGGGTCATGGGTCTGGGGTCATGGGTCTGGGGTCATGGGTCTGGGGTCATGGGTCTGGGGTCATGGGTCTGGGGTCATGGGTCTGGGGTCATGGGTCTGGGGTCATGGGTCTGGGGTCATGGGTCTGGGGTCATGGGTCTGGGGTCATGGGTCTGGGGTCATGGGTCTGGGGTCATGGGTCTGGGGTCATGGGTCTGGGGTCATGGGTCTGGGGTCATGGGTCTGGGGTCATGGGTCTGGGGTCATGGGTCTGGGGTCATGGGTCTGGGGTCCTGGGTCTGGGGTCCTGGGTCTGGGGTCATGGGTCTGGGGTCATGGATCTGGGGTCATGGGTCTGGGGTCATGGGTCTGGGGTCATGGGTCTGGGGTCATGGGTCTGGGGTCATGGGTCTGGGGTCATGGGTCTGGGGTCATGGGTCTGGGGTCATGGGTCTGGGGTCATGGGTCTGGGGTCATGGGTCTGGGGTCATGGGTCTGGGGTCATGGTTCTGGGGTCATGGGTCTGGGGTCATGGGTCTGGGGTCATGGGTCTGGTGTCATGGGTCTGGGGTCATGGGTCTGGGGTCATGGGTCTGGGGTCATGGGACTGGGGTCATGGGTCTGGGGTCATGGGTCTGGGGTCATGGGTCTGGGTTCATGGTTCTGGGGTCATGGGTCTGGGGTCATGGGTCTGGGGTCATGGGTCTGGGGTCATGGGTCTGGGGTCATGGGTCTGGGGTCATGGGTCTGGGGTCATGGGTCTGGGGTCATGGGTCTGGGGTCATGGGTCTGGGGTCATGGGTCTGGGGTCATGGGTCTGGGGTCATGGGTCTGGGGTCATGGGTCTGGGGTCATGGGTCTGGTGTCATGGGTCTGGGGTCATGGGTCTGGGGTCATGGGTCTGGGGTCATGGGTCTGGGGTCATGGGTCTGGGGTCCTGGGTCCGGGGTCCTGGCTCCGGGGTCATGGGTCCGTGGTCCTGTCTCCGGGGTCATGGGTCTGGGGTAATGGGTCTGGGGTCATGGGTCCGGGGTCATGGGTCCGGGGTCATGGGTCCGGGGTCATGGGTCTGGGGTCATGGGTCTGGGGTCATGGGTCTGGGGTCATGGGTCTGGGGTCATGGGTCTGGGGTCATGGGTCTGGGGTCATGGGTCTGGGGTCATGGGTCTGGGGTCATGGGTCTGGGGTCATGGGTCTGGGGTCCTGGGTCTGGGGTCCTGGGTCTGGGGTCCTGGGTCTGGGGTCCTGGGTCTGGGGTCATGGGTCTGGGGTCATGGGTCTGGGGTCATGGGTCTGGGGTCATGGGTCTGGGGTCATGGGTCTGGGGTCATGGGTCTGGGGTCATGGGTCTGGGGTCATGGGTCTGGGGTCATGGGTCTGGGGTCATGGGTCTGGGGTCATGGGTCTGGGGTCATGGGTCTGGGGTCATGGGTCTGGGGTCATGGGTCTGGGGTCATGGGTCTGGGGTCATGGGTCTGGGGTCATGGGTCTGGGGTCATGGGTCTGGGGTCATGGGTCTGGGGTCATGGGTCTGGGGTCATGGGTCTGGGGTCATGGGGCTGGGGTCATGGGTCCGGGGTCATGGGTCTGGGGTCATGGGTCTGGGATCATGGGTCTGGGGTCATGGGTCTGGGGTCATGGGTCTGGGGTCATGGGTCTGGGGTCATGGGTCTGGGGTCATGGGTCTGGGGTCATGGGTCTGGGGTCATGGGTCTGGGGTCATGGGTCTGGGGTCATGGGTCTGGGGTCATGGGTCTGGGGTCATGGGTCTGGGGTCATGGGTCTGGGGTCATGGGTCTGGGGTCATGGGTCTGGGGTCATGGGTCTGGGGTCATGGGTCTGGGGTCATGGGTCTGGGGTCCTGGGTCTGGGTTCATGGGTCTGGGGTCATGGATCTGGGGTCATGGGTCTGGGGTCATGGGTCTGGGGTCATGGGTCTGGGGTCATGGGTCTGGGGTCATGGGTCTGGGGTCATGGGTCTGGGGTCATGGGTCTGGGGTCATGGGTCTGGGGTCATGGGTCTGGGGTCATGGGTCTGGGGTCATGGGTCTGGGGTCATGGGTCTGGGGTCATGGGTCTGGGGTCATGGGTCTGGGGTCATGGGTCTGGGGTCATGGGTCTGGGGTCATGGGTCTGGGGTCATGGTTCTGGGGTCATGGGTCTGGGGTCATGGGTCTGGGGTCATGGGTCTGGTGTCATGGGTCTGGGGTCATGGGTCTGGGGTCATGGGTCTGGGGTCATGGGTCTGGGGTCATGGGTCTGGGGTCATGGGTCTGGGTTCATGGGTCTGGGGTCATGGGTCTGGGGTCATGGGTCTGGGGTCATGGGTCTGGGGTCATGGGTCTGGGGTCATGGGTCTGGGGTCATGGGTCTGGGGTCATGGGTCTGGGGTCATGGGTCTGGGGTCATGGGTCTGGGGTCATGGGTCTGGGGTCATGGGTCTGGGGTCATGGGTCTGGGGTCATGGGTCTGGGGTCATGGGTCTGGGGTCATGGGTCTGGGGTCATGGGTCTGGGGTCATGGGTCTGGGGTCATGGGTCTGGGGTCATGGGTCTGGGGTCATGGGTCTGGGGTCATGGGTCTGGGGTCATGGGTCTGGGGTCATGGGTCTGGGGTCATGGGTCTGGGGTCATGGGTCTGGGGTCATGGGTCTGGGGTCATGGGTCTGGGGTCATGGGTCTGGGGTCATGGGTCTGGGGTCATGGGTCTGGGGTCATGGGTCTGGGGTCATGGGTCTGGGGTCATGGGTCTGGGGTCATGGGTCTGGGGTCATGGGTCTGGGGTCATGGGTCTGGGGTCATGGGTCTGGGGTCATGGGTCTGGGGTCATGGGTCTGGGGTCATGGGTCTGGGGTCATGGGTCTGGGGTCATGGGTCTGGGGTCATGGGTCTGGGGTCATGGGTCTGGGGTCATGGGTCTGGGGTCATGGGTCTGGGGTCATGGGTCCGGGGTCATGGGTCCGTGGTCCTGTCTCCGGGGTCATGGGTCTGGGGTAATGGGTCTGGGGTCATGGGTCTCGGGTCATGGGTCTGGGGTCGTGAGTCCGGGGTCCTGGGTCCGGGGTCGTGGGTCCGGGGTCGTGGGTCCGGGGTCGTGGGTCCGGGGTCGTGGGTCCGGGGTCGTGGGTCCGGGGTCGTGGGTCCGGGGTCGTGGGTCCGGGGTCGTGGATCCGGGGTCGTGGGTCCGGGGTCCTGGGTCCGGGGTCATGGGTCCGTGGTAATGGGTCCGGGGTCATGGGTCCGGGGTCATGGGTCCGGGATCATGGGTCCCGGGTCATGGGTCCGGGGTCATGGGTCCGGGGTCATGGGTCCGGGGTCATGGGTCCGGGGTCATGGGTCCGGAGTCATGGGTCCGGGGTCATGGGTCCGGGGTCATGGGTCCGGGGTCATGGGTCCGGGGTCATGGGTCCGGGGTCATGGGTCCGGGGTCATGGGTCCGGGGTCATGGGTCCGGGGTCATGGGTCCGGGGTCATGGGTCCGGGGTCATGGGTCCGGGGTCATGGGTCCGGGGTCATGGGTCTGGGGTCATTGGTCTGGGGTCATGGGTCTGGGGTCATGGGTCTGGGGTCATGGGTCCGGTGTCATGGGTCCGTTGTCATGGGACCGGGGTCATGTGTCCGGGGTCATGGGTCCGGGGTCCTGGGTCCGGGGTCCTGGGTCCGGGGTCATGGGTCCGTGGTCCTGTCTCCGGGGTCATGGGTCTGGGGTAATGGGTCTGGGGTTATGGGTCTCGGGTCATGGGTCTGGGGTCGTGGGTCCGGGGTCGTGGGTCCGGGGTCGTGGGTCCGGGGTCATGGGTCCGTGGTAATTGGTCCGGGGTCATGGGTCCGGGGTCATGGGTCCGGGGTCATGGGTCCGGGGTCATGGGTCCGGTGTCATGGGTCCGGGGTCATGGGTCCGGGGTCATGGGTCCGGGGTCATGGGTCTGGTGTCATGGGTCCGGGGTCATGGGTCCGGGGTCGTGGGTCCGGGGTCGTGGGTCCGGGTTCGTGGGTCTGGGGTCATGGGTCTGGGGTCATGGGTCTGGGGTCATGGGTCTGGGGTCATGGGTCTGGGGTCATGGGTCTGGGGTCATGGGTCTGGGGTCATGGGTCTGGGGTCATGGGTCTGGGGTCATGGGTCTGGGGTCATGGGTCCGGGGTCCTGGGTCCGAGGTCCTGGGTCCGGGGTCATGGGTCCGTGGTCCTGTCTCCGGGGTCATGGGTCTGGGGTAATGGGTCTGGGGTCATGGGTCTCGGGTCATGGGTCTGGGGTCGTGGGTCCGTGTTCGTGGGTCCGGGTTCGTGGGTCCGGGGTCATGGGTCTGGGGTCATGGGTCTGGGGTCATGGGTCTGGGGTCCTGGATCTGGGGTCATGGATCTGGGGTCATGGATCTGGGGTCATGGGTCTGGGGTCACGGGTCTGGGGTCATGGGTCTGGGGTCAAGGGTCTGGGGTCATGGGTCTGGGGTCATGGGTCTGGGGTAATGGGTCCGGGGTCATGGGTCCGGGGTCATGGGTCCGGGGTCATGGGTCTGGGGTCATGGGTCCGGGGTCATGGGTCCGGGGTCGTGGGTCCGGGGTCGTGGGTCCGGGGTCGTGGGTCTGGGGTCATGGGTCTGGGGTCATGGGTCTGGGGTCATGGGTCTGGGGTCATGGGTCCGGGGTCATGGGTCCGGGGTCATGGGTCCGTGGTAATGGGTCCGGGGTCATGGGTCCGGGGTCCTGGGTCCGGGGTCCTGGCTCCGGGGTCATGGGTCCGTGGTCCTGTCTCCGGGGTCATGGGTCTGGGGTAATGGGTCTGGGGTCATGGGTCCGGGGTCATGGGTCCGGGGTCATGGGTCCGGGGTCATGGGTCTGGGGTCATGGGTCTGGGGTCATGGGTCTGGGGTCATGGGTCTGGGGTCATGGGTCTGGGGTCATGGGTCTGGGGTCCTGGGTCTGGGGTCCTGGGTCTGGGGTCCTGGGTCTGGGGTCATGGGTCTGGGGTCATGGGTCTGGGGTCATGGGTCTGGGGTCATGGGTCTGGGGTCATGGGTCTGGGGTCATGGGTCCGTGGTAATGGGTCCGGGGTCATGGGTCCGGGGTCATGGGTCCGGGGTCATGGGTCCGGGGTCATGGGTCCGGGGTCATGGGTCCGGGGTCATGGGTCCGGGGTCATGGGTCCGGGGTCATGGGTCCGGGGTCATGGGTCCGGGGTCATGGGTCCGGGGTCATGGGTCCGGGGTCATGGGTCCGGGGTCATGGGTCCGGGGTCATGGGTCCGGGGTCATGGGTCTGGGGTCATTGTTCTGGGGTCATGGGTCTGGGGTCATGGGTCCGGTGTCATGTGTCCGTTGTCATGGGACCGGGGTCATGGGACCGGGGTCATGTGTCCGGGGTCATGGGTCCGGGGTCCTGGGTCCGGGGTCCTGGCTCCGGGGTCATGGGTCCGTGGTCCTGTCTCCGGGGTCATGGGTCTGGGGTCATGGGTCTGGGGTCATGGGTCTGGGGTCATGGGTCTGGGGTCATGGGTCTGGGGTCATGGGTCTGGGGTCATGGGTCTGGGGTCATGGGTCTGGGGTCATGGGTCTGGGGTCATGGGTCTGGGGTCATGGGTCTGGGGTCCTGGGTCTGGGGTCCTGGGTCTGGGGTCCTGGGTCTGGGGTCATGGGTCTGGGGTCATGGGTCTGGGGTCATGGGTCTGGGGTCATGGGTCTGGGGTCATGGGTCTGGGGTCATGGGTCCGTGGTAATGGGTCCGGGGTCATGGGTCCGGGGTCATGGGTCCGGGGTCATGGGTCCGGGGTCATGGGTCCGGGGTCATGGGTCCGGGGTCATGGGTCCGGGGTCATGGGTCCGGGGTCATGGGTCCGGGGTCATGGGTCCGGGGTCATGGGTCCGGGGTCATGGGTCCGGGGTCATGGGTCTGGGGTCATTGTTCTGGGGTCATGGGTCTGGGGTCATGGGTCCGGTGTCATGTGTCCGTTGTCATGGGACCGGGGTCATGGGACCGGGGTCATGTGTCCGGGGTCATGGGTCCGGGGTCCTGGGTCCGGGGTCCTGGCTCCGGGGTCATGGGTCCGTGGTCCTGTCTCCGGGGTCATGGGTCTGGGGTCATGGGTCTGGGGTCATGGGTCTGGGGTCATGGGTCTGGGGTCATGGGTCTGGGGTCATGGGTCTGGGGTCATGGGTCTGGGGTCATGGGTCTGGGGTCATGGGTCTGGGGTCATGGGTCTGGGGTCATGGGTCTGGGGTCATGGGTCTGGGGTCATGGGTCTGGGGTCATGGGTCTGGGGTCATGGGTCTGGGGTCATGGGGCTGGGGTCATGGGTCCGGGGTCATGGGTCCGGGGTCATGGGTCTGGGATCATGGGTCTGGGGTCATGGGTCTGGGGTCATGGGTCTGGGGTCATGGGTCTGGGGTCATGGGTCTGGGGTCATGGGTCTGGGGTCATGGGTCTGGGGTCATGGGTCTGGGGTCATGGGTCTGGGGTCATGGGTCTGGGGTCATGGGTCTGGGGTCATGGGTCTGGGGTCATGGGTCTGGGGTCATGGGTCTGGGGTCATGGGTCTGGGGTCATGGGTCTGGGGTCATGGGTCTGGGGTCATGGGTCTGGGGTCATGGGTCTGGGGTCATGGGTCTGGGGTCATGGGTCTGGGGTCATGGGTCTGGGGTCATGGGTCTGGGGTCATGGGTCTGGGGTCATGGGTCTGGGGTCATGGGTCTGGGGTCCTGGGTCTGGGGTCATGGGTCTGGGGTCATGGGTCTGGGGTCATGGATCTGGGGTCATGGGTCTGGGGTCATGGGTCTGGGGTCATGGGTCTGGGGTCATGGGTCTGGGGTCATGGGTCTGGGGTCATGGGTCTGGGGTCATGGGTCTGGGGTCATGGGTCTGGGGTCATGGGTCTGGGGTCATGGGTCTGGGGTCATGGGTCTGGGGTCATGGGTCTGGGGTCATGGTTCTGGGGTCATGGGTCTGGGGTCATGGGTCTGGGGTCATGGGTCTGGTGTCATGGGTCTGGGGTCATGGGTCTGGGGTCATGGGTCTGGGGTCATGGGTCTGGGGTCATGGGTCTGGGGTCATGGGTCTGGGGTCATGGGTCTGGGTTCATGGGTCTGGGGTCATGGGTCTGGGGTCATGGGTCTGGGGTCATGGGTCTGGGGTCATGGGTCTGGGGTCATGGGTCTGGGGTCATGGGTCTGGGGTCATGGGTCTGGGGTCATGGGTCTGGGGTCATGGGTCTGGGGTCATGGGTCTGGGGTCATGGGTCTGGGGTCATGGGTCTGGGGTCATGGGTCTGGGGTCATGGGTCTGGGGTCATGGGTCTGGGGTCATGGGTCTGGGGTCATGGGTCTGGGGTCATGGGTCTGGGGTCATGGGTCTGGGGTCATGGGTCTGGGGTCATGGGTCTGGGGTCATGGGTCTGGGGTCATGGGTCTGGGGTCATGGGTCTGGGGTCATGGGTCTGGGGTCATGGGTCTGGGGTCATGGGTCTGGGGTCATGGGTCTGGGGTCATGGGTCTGGGGTCATGGGTCTGGGGTCATGGGTCTGGGGTCATGGGTCTGGGGTCATGGGTCTGGGGTCATGGGTCTGGGGTCATGGGTCTGGGGTCATGGGTCTGGGGTCATGGGTCTGGGGTCATGGGTCTGGGGTCATGGGTCTGGGGTCATGGGTCTGGGGTCATGGGTCTGGGGTCATGGGTCTGGGGTCATGGGTCTGGGGTCATGGGTCTGGGGTCATGGGTCTGGGGTCATGGGTCTGGGGTCATGGGTCTGGGGTCATGGGTCTGGGGTCATGGGTCTGGGGTCATGGGTCTGGGGTCATGGGTCCGGGGTCATGGGTCCGTGGTCCTGTCTCCGGGGTCATGGGTCTGGGGTAATGGGTCTGGGGTCATGGGTCTCGGGTCATGGGTCTGGGGTCGTGAGTCCGGGGTCCTGGGTCCGGGGTCGTGGGTCCGGGGTCGTGGGTCCGGGGTCGTGGGTCCGGGGTCGTGGGTCCGGGGTCGTGGGTCCGGGGTCGTGGATCCGGGGTCGTGGGTCCGGGGTCCTGGGTCCGGGGTCATGGGTCCGTGGTAATGGGTCCGGGGTCATGGGTCCGGGGTCATGGGTCCGGGGTCATGGGTCCCGGGTCATGGGTCCGGGGTCATGGGTCCGGGGTCATGGGTCCGGGGTCATGGGTCCGGGGTCATGGGTCCGGAGTCATGGGTCCGGGGTCATGGGTCCGGGGTCATGGGTCCGGGGTCATGGGTCCGGGGTCATGGGTCCGGGGTCATGGGTCCGGGGTCATGGGTCCGGGGTCATGGGTCTGGGGTCATGGGTCTGGGGTCATTGGTCTGGGGTCATGGGTCTGGGGTCATGGGTCTGGGGTCATGGGTCCGGTGTCATGGGTCCGTTGTCATGGGACCGGGGTCATGTGTCCGGGGTCATGGGTCCGGGGTCCTGGGTCCGGGGTCCTGGGTCCGGGGTCATGGGTCCGTGGTCCTGTCTCCGGGGTCATGGGTCTGGGGTAATGGGTCTGGGGTTATGGGTCTCGGGTCATGGGTCTGGGGTCGTGGGTCCGGGGTCGTGGGTCCGGGGTCGTGGGTCCGGGGTCGTGGGTCCGGGGTCATGGGTCCGTGGTAATTGGTCCGGGGTCATGGGTCCGGGGTCATGGGTCCGGGGTCATGGGTCCGGGGTCATGGGTCCGGTGTCATGGGTCCGGGGTCATGGGTCCGGGGTCATGGGTCCGGGGTCATGGGTCCGGGGTCATGGGTCCGGGGTCATGGGTCTGGGGTCATGGGTCCGGGGTCATGGGTCCGGGGTCATGGGTCCGTGGTAATGGGTCCGGGGTCATGGGTCCGGGGTCATGGGTCCGGGGTCATGGGTCCGGGGTCATGGGTCCGGGGTCATGGGTCCGGGGTCATGGGTCCGGGGTCATGGGTCCGGGGTCATGGGTCCGGGGTCATGGGTCCGGGGTCATGGGTCCGGGGTCATGGGTCCGGGGTCATGGGTCCGGGGTCATGGGTCCGGGGTCATGGGTCCGGGGTCATGGGTCCGGGGTCATGGGTCCGGGGTCATGGGTCTGGGGTCATTGTTCTGGGGTCATGGGTCTGGGGTCATGGGTCCGGTGTCATGTGTCCGTTGTCATGGGACCGGGGTCATGGGACCGGGGTCATGTGTCCGGGGTCATGGGTCCGGGGTCCTGGGTCCGGGGTCCTGGCTCCGGGGTCATGGGTCCGTGGTCCTGTCTCCGGGGTCATGGGTCTGGGGTAATGGGTCTGGGGTCATGGGTCCGGGGTCATGGGTCCGGGGTCATGGGTCCGGGGTCATGGGTCCGGGGTCATGGGTCTGGGGTCATGGGTCTGGGGTCATGGGTCTGGGGTCATGGGTCTGGGGTCATGGGTCTGGGGTCATGGGTCTGGGGTCCTGGGTCTGGGGTCCTGGGTCTGGGGTCCTGGGTCTGGGGTCATGGGTCTGGGGTCATGGGTCTGGGGTCATGGGTCTGGGGTCATGGGTCTGGGGTCATGGGTCTGGGGTCATGGGTCTGGGGTCATGGGTCTGGGGTCATGGGTCTGGGGTCATGGGTCTGGGGTCATGGGTCTGGGGTCATGGGTCTGGGGTCATGGGTCTGGGGTCATGGGTCTGGGGTCATGGGTCTGGGGTCATGGGGCTGGGGTCATGGGTCCGGGGTCATGGGTCTGGGGTCATGGGTCTGGGATCATGGGTCTGGGGTCATGGGTCTGGGGTCATGGGTCTGGGGTCATGGGTCTGGGGTCATGGGTCTGGGGTCATGGGTCTGGGGTCATGGGTCTGGGGTCATGGGTCTGGGGTCATGGGTCTGGGGTCATGGGTCTGGGGTCATGGGTCTGGGGTCATGGGTCTGGGGTCATGGGTCTGGGGTCATGGGTCTGGGGTCATGGGTCTGGGGTCATGGGTCTGGGGTCATGGGTCTGGGGTCATGGGTCTGGGGTCATGGGTCTGGGGTCATGGGTCTGGGGTCATGGGTCTGGGGTCATGGGTCTGGGGTCATGGGTCTGGGGTCCTGGGTCTGGGGTCATGGGTCTGGGGTCATGGATCTGGGGTCATGGGTCTGGGGTCATGGGTCTGGGGTCATGGGTCTGGGGTCATGGGTCTGGGGTCATGGGTCTGGGGTCATGGGTCTGGGGTCATGGGTCTGGGGTCATGGGTCTGGGGTCATGGGTCTGGGGTCATGGGTCTGGGGTCATGGGTCTGGTGTCATGGGTCTGGGGTCATGGTTCTGGGGTCATGGGTCTGGGGTCATGGGTCTGGGGTCATGGGTCTGGTGTCATGGGTCTGGGGTCATGGGTCTGGGGTCATGGGTCTGGGGTCATGGGTCTGGGGTCATGGGTCTGGGGTCATGGGTCTGGGTTCATGGTTCTGGGGTCATGGGTCTGGGGTCATGGGTCTGGGGTCATGGGTCTGGGGTCATGGGTCTGGGGTCATGGGTCTGGGGTCATGGGTCTGGGGTCATGGGTCTGGGGTCATGGGTCTGGGGTCATGGGTCTGGGGTCATGGGTCTGGGGTCATGGGTCTGGGGTCATGGGTCTGGGGTCATGGGTCTGGGGTCATGGGTCTGGGGTCATGGGTCTGGGGTCATGGGTCTGGGGTCATGGGTCTGGGGTCATGGGTCTGGGGTCCTGGGTCCGGGGTCCTGGCTCCGGGGTCATGGGTCCGTGGTCCTGTCTCCGGGGTCATGGGTCTGGGGTAATGGGTCTGGGGTCATGGGTCCGGGGTCATGGGTCCGGGGTCATGGGTCCGGGGTCATGGGTCTGGGGTCATGGGTCTGGGGTCATGGGTCTGGGGTCATGGGTCTGGGGTCATGGGTCTGGGGTCATGGGTCTGGGGTCATGGGTCTGGGGTCATGGGTCTGGGGTCCTGGGTCTGGGGTCCTGGGTCTGGGGTCCTGGGTCTGGGGTCCTGGGTCTGGGGTCATGGGTCTGGGGTCATGGGTCTGGGGTCATGGGTCTGGGGTCATGGGTCTGGGGTCATGGGTCTGGGGTCATGGGTCTGGGGTCATGGGTCTGGGGTCATGGGTCTGGGGTCATGGGTCTGGGGTCATGGGTCTGGGGTCATGGGGCTGGGGTCATGGGTCCGGGGTCATGGGTCCGGGGTCATGGGTCTGGGATCATGGGTCTGGGGTCATGGGTCTGGGGTCATGGGTCTGGGGTCATGGGTCTGGGGTCATGGGTCTGGGGTCATGGGTCTGGGGTCATGGGTCTGGGGTCATGGGTCTGGGGTCATGGGTCTGGGGTCATGGGTCTGGGGTCATGGGTCTGGGGTCATGGGTCTGGGGTCATGGGTCTGGGGTCATGGGTCTGGGGTCATGGGTCTGGGGTCATGGGTCTGGGGTCATGGGTCTGGGGTCATGGGTCTGGGGTCATGGGTCTGGGGTCATGGGTCTGGGGTCATGGGTCTGGGGTCATGGGTCTGGGGTCATGGGTCTGGGGTCCTGGGTCTGGGTTCATGGGCCTGGGGTCATGGATCTGGGGTCATGGGTCTGGGGTCATGGGTCTGGGGTCATGGGTCTGGGGTCATGGGTCTGGGGTCATGGGTCTGGGGTCATGGGTCTGGGGTCATGGGTCTGGGGTCATGGGTCTGGGGTCATGGGTCTGGGGTCATGGGTCTGGGGTCATGGGTCTGGGGTCATGGGTCTGGGGTCATGGGTCTGGGGTCATGGGTCTGGGGTCATGGTTCTGGGGTCATGGGTCTGGGGTCATGGGTCTGGGGTCATGGGTCTGGGGTCATGGGTCTGGGTTCATGGTTCTGGGGTCATGGGTCTGGGGTCATGGGTCTGGGGTCATGGGTCTGGGGTCATGGGTCTGGGGTCATGGGTCTGGGGTCATGGGTCTGGGGTCATGGGTCTGGGGTCATGGGTCTGGGGTCATGGGTCTGGGGTCATGGGTCTGGGGTCATGGGTCTGGGGTCATGGGTCTGGGGTCATGGGTCTGGGGTCATGGGTCTGGGGTCATGGGTCTGGGGTCATGGGTCTGGGGTCATGGGTCTGGGGTCATGGGTCTGGGGTCATGGGTCTGGGGTCCTGGGTCCGGGGTCCTGGCTCCGGGGTCATGGGTCCGTGGTCCTGTCTCCGGGGTCATGGGTCTGGGGTAATGGGTCTGGGGTCATGGGTCCGGGGTCATGGGTCCGGGGTCATGGGTCCGGGGTCATGGGTCCGGGGTCATGGGTCTGGGGTCATGGGTCTGGGGTCATGGGTCTGGGGTCATGGGTCTGGGGTCATGGGTCTGGGGTCATGGGTCTGGGGTCATGGGTCTGGGGTCATGGGTCTGGGGTCCTGGGTCTGGGGTCCTGGGTCTGGGGTCCTGGGTCTGGGGTCCTGGGTCTGGGGTCATGGGTCTGGGGTCATGGGTCTGGGGTCATGGGTCTGGGGTCATGGGTCTGGGGTCATGGGTCTGGGGTCATGGGTCTGGGGTCATGGGTCTGGGGTCATGGGTCTGGGGTCATGGGTCTGGGGTCATGGGTCTGGGGTCATGGGTCTGGGGTCATGGGTCTGGGGTCATGGGTCTGGGGTCATGGGTCTGGGGTCATGGGTCTGGGGTCATGGGGCTGGGGTCATGGGTCCGGGGTCATGGGTCCGGGGTCATGGGTCTGGGATCATGGGTCTGGGGTCATGGGTCTGGGGTCATGGGTCTGGGGTCATGGGTCTGGGGTCATGGGTCTGGGGTCATGGGTCTGGGGTCATGGGTCTGGGGTCATGGGTCTGGGGTCATGGGTCTGGGGTCATGGGTCTGGGGTCATGGGTCTGGGGTCATGGGTCTGGGGTCATGGGTCTGGGGTCATGGGTCTGGGGTCATGGGTCTGGGGTCATGGGTCTGGGGTCATGGGTCTGGGGTCATGGGTCTGGGGTCATGGGTCTGGGGTCATGGGTCTGGGGTAATGGGTCTGGGGTCATGGGTCTCGGGTCATGGGTCTGGGGTCGTGAGTCCGGGGTCCTGGGTCCGGGGTCGTGGGTCCGGGGTCGTGGGTCCGGGGTCGTGGGTCCGGGGTCGTGGGTCCGGGGTCGTGGGTCCGGGGTCGTGGGTCCGGGGTCGTGGGTCCGGGGTCGTGGATCCGGGGTCGTGGGTCCGGGGTCCTGGGTCCGGGGTCATGGGTCCGTGGTAATGGGTCCGGGGTCATGGGTCCGGGGTCATGGGTCCGGGGTCATGGGTCCCGGGTCATGGGTCCGGGGTCATGGGTCCGGGGTCATGGGTCCGGGGTCATGGGTCCGGAGTCATGGGTCCGGGGTCATGGGTCCGGGGTCATGGGTCCGGGGTCATGGGTCCGGGGTCATGGGTCCGGGGTCATGGGTCCGGGGTCATGGGTCCGGGGTCATGGGTCCGGGGTCATGGGTCCGGGGTCATGGGTCCGGGGTCATGGGTCTGGGGTCATTGGTCTGGGGTCATGGGTCTGGGGTCATGGGTCTGGGGTCATGGGTCCGGTGTCATGGGTCCGTTGTCATGGGACCGGGGTCATGTGTCCGGGGTCATGGGTCCGGGGTCCTGGGTCCGGGGTCCTGGGTCCGGGGTCATGGGTCCGTGGTCCTGTCTCCGGGGTCATGGGTCTGGGGTAATGGGTCTGGGGTTATGGGTCTCGGGTCATGGGTCTGGGGTCGTGGGTCCGGGGTCGTGGGTCCGGGGTCGTGGGTCCGGGGTCATGGGTCCGTGGTAATTGGTCCGGGGTCATGGGTCCGGGGTCATGGGTCCGGTGTCATGGGTCCGGGGTCATGGGTCCGGGGTCATGGGTCCGGGGTCATGGGTCTGGGGTCATGGGTCCGGGGTCATGGGTCCGGGGTCGTGGGTCCGGGGTCGTGGGTCCGGGGTCGTGGGTCTGGGGTCATGGGTCTGGGGTCATGGGTCTGGGGTCATGGGTCTGGGGTCATGGGTCTGGGGTCATGGGTCTGGGGTCATGGGTCTGGGGTCATGGGTCTGGGGTCATGGGTCTGGGGTCATGGGTCTGGGGTCATGGGTCCGGGGTCCTGGGTCCGAGGTCCTGGGTCCGGGGTCATGGGTCCGTGGTCCTGTCTCCGGGGTCATGGGTCTGGGGTAATGGGTCTGGGGTCATGGGTCTCGGGTCATGGGTCTGGGGTCGTGGGTCCGTGTTCGTGGGTCCGGGTTCGTGGGTCCGGGGTCATGGGTCTGGGGTCATGGGTCTGGGGTCATGGGTCTGGGGTCCTGGATCTGGGGTCATGGGTCTGGGGTCATGGATCTGGGGTCATGGGTCTGGGGTCATGGGTCTGGGGTCACGGGTCTGGGGTCATGGGTCTGGGGTCATGGGTCTGGGGTCATGGGTCTGGGGTCATGGGTCTGGGGTAATGGGTCCGGGGTCATGGGTCCGGGGTCATGGGTCCGGGGTCATGGGTCTGGGGTCATGGGTCCGGGGTCATGGGTCCGGGGTCGTGGGTCCGGGGTCGTGGGTCCGGGGTCGTGGGTCTGGGGTCATGGGTCTGGGGTCATGGGTCTGGGGTCATGGGTCTGGGGTCATGGGTCTGGGGTCCTGGATCTGGGGTCATGGGTCTGGGGTCATGGATCTGGGGTCATGGGTCTGGGGTCATGGGTCTGGGGTCACGGGTCTGGGGTCATGGGTCTGGGGTCATGGGTCTGGGGTCATGGGTCCGGTGTCATGGGTCCGTTGTCATGGGACCGGAGTCATGCGTCCGGGGTCATGGGTCCGGGGTCCTGGGTCCGGGGTCCTGGGTCCGGGGTCATGGGTCCGTGGTCCTGTCTCCGGGGTCATGGGTCTGGGGTAATGGGTCTGGGGTCATGGGTCTCGGGTCATGGGTCTGGGGTCGTGGGTCCGTGTTCGTGGGTCCGGGTTCGTGGGTCCGGGGTCATGGGTCTGGGGTCAAGGGTCTGGGGTCATGGGTCTGGGGTCATGGGTCTGGGGTCATGGGTCTGGGGTCATGGGTCTGGGGTCATGGGTCTGGGGTCATGGGTCTGGGGTCATGGGTCTGGGGTCATGGGTCTGGGGTCATGGGTCCGGGGTCTTGGGTCCGTGGTCATGGGTCCGGAGTCACGGGTCCGGGGTCACGGGTCCGGGGTCACGGGTCCGGGGTCACGGGTCCGGGGTCACGGGTACGGGGTCATGGGTCCGGGTTCATGGGTCCGGGGTCATGGGTCCGGGGTCATGGGTCCGGGGTCATGGGTCCGGGGTCATGGGTCCGGGGTCGTGGGTCCGGGGTCGTGGGTCCGGGGTCGTGGGTCCGGGGTCATGGGTCCGTGGTCATGGGTCCGGAGTCACGGGTCCGGGGTCACGGGTGCGGGGTCACGGGTCCGGGTTCATGGGTCCGGGGTCATGGGTCCGGGGTCATGGGTCCGGTGTCATGGGTTCGTTGTCATGGGACCGGGGTCATGGGACCGGGGTTCATGAGTCCGGGGTCATGGGTCCGGGGTCCTGGGTCCGGGGTCATGGGTCCGTGGTCCTGTCTCCGGGGTCATGGGTCTGGGGTAATGGGTCTGGGGTTATGGGTCTCGGGTCATGGGTGTGGGGTCGTGGGTCCGGGGTCGTGGGTCCGGGGTCGTGGGTCCGGGGTCATGGGCCCGTGGTAATTGGTCCGGGGTCATGGGTCCGGGGTCATGGGTCCGGGGTCATGGGTCCGGTGTCATGGGTCCGGGGTCATGGGTCCGGGGTCATGGGTCCGGGGTCATGGGTCCGGGGTCATGGGTCCGGGGTCATGGGTCTGGGGTCATGGGTCCGGGGTCATGGGTCCGGGGTCATGGGTCCGGGGTCATGGGTCCGTGGTAATGGGTCCGGGGTCATGGGTCCGGGGTCATGGGTCCGGGGTCATGGGTCCGGGGTCATGGGTCCGGGGTCATGGGTCCGGGGTCATGGGTCCGGGGTCATGGGTCCGGGGTCATGGGTCCGGGGTCATGGGTCCGGGGTCATGGGTCCGGGGTCATGGGTCCGGGGTCATGGGTCAGGGGTCATGGGTCTGGGGTCATTGTTCTGGGGTCATGGGTCTGGAGTCCTGGGTCTGGGGTCCTGGGTCTGGGGTCCTGGGTCTGGGGTCATGGGTCTGGGGTCATGGGTCTGGGGTCATGGGTCTGGGGTCATGGGTCTGGGGTCATGGGTCTGGGGTCATGGGTCTGGGGTCATGGGTCTGGGGTCATGGGTCTGGGGTCATGGGTCTGGGGTCATGGGTCTGGGGTCATGGGTCTGGGGTCATGGGTCTGGGGTCATGGGTCTGGGGTCATGGGTCTGGGGTCATGGGTCTGGGGTCATGGGTCTGGGGTCATGGGGCTGGGGTCATGGGTCTGGGTTCATGGGTCTGGGGTCATGGGTCTGGGGTCATGGGTCTGGGGTCATGGGTCTGGGGTCATGGGTCTGGGGTCATGGGTCTGGGGTCATGGGTCTGGGGTCATGGGTCTGGGGTCATGGGTCTGGGGTCATGGGTCTGGGGTCATGGGTCTGGGGTCATGGGTCTGGGGTCATGGGTCTGGGGTCCTGGATCTGGGGTCATGGGTCTGGGGTCATGGATCTGGGGTCATGGGTCTGGGGTCATGGGTCTGGGGTCACGGGTCTGGGGTCATGGGTCTGGGGTCATGGGTCTGGGGTCATGGGTCTGGGGTCATGGGTCTGGGGTCATGGGTCTGGGGTCATGGGTCTGGGGTCATGGTTCTGGGGTCATGGGTCTGGGGTCATGGGTCTGGGGTCATGGGTCTGGGGTCATGGGTCTGGGGTCATGGGTCTGGGGTCATGGGTCTGGGGTCATGGGTCTGGGGTCATGGGTCTGGGGTCATGGGTCTGGGGTCATGGGTCTGGGGTCATGGGTCTGGGGTCATGGGTCTGGGGTCATGGGTCTGGGGTCATGGGTCTGGGGTCATGGGTCTGGGGTCATGGGTCTGGGGTCATGGGTCTGGGGTCATGGGTCTGGGGTCATGGGTCTGGGGTCATGGGTCTGGAGTCATGGGTCTGGGGTCATGGGTCCGGGGTCATGGGTCCGTGGTCCTGTCTCCGGGGTCATGGGTCTGGGGTAATGGGTCTGGGGTCATGGGTCTGGGGTCGTGGGTCCGGGGTCCTGGGTCCGGGGTCGTGGGTCCGGGGTCGTGGGTCCGGGGTCGTGGGTCCGGGGTCGTGGGTCCGGGGTCGTGGGTCCGGGGTCGTGGGTCCGGGGTCGTGGGTCCGGGGTCGTGGGTCCGGGGTCGTGGATCCTGGGTCGTGGGTCCGGGGTCCTGGGTCCGGGGTCATGGGTCCGTGGTAATGGGTCCGGGGTCATGGGTCCGGGGTCATGGGTCCGGGGTCATGGGTCCGGGGTCATGGGTCCGGGGTCATGGGTCCGGGGTCATGGGTCCGGGGTCATGGGTCCGGGGTCATGGGTCCGTGGTCCTGTCTCCGGGGTCATGGGTCTGGGGTAATGGGTCTGGGGTCATGGGTCTCGGGTCATGGGTCTGGGTTCGTGGGTCCGGGTTCGTGGGTCCGGGTTCGTGGGTCCGGGGTCATGGGTCTGGGGTCATGGGTCTGGGGTCATGGGTCTGGGGTCATGGGTCTGGGGTCAAGGGTCTGGGGTCATGGGTCTGGGGTCATGGGTCTGGGGTCATGGGTCTGGGGTCATGTGTCTGGGGTCATGGGTCTGGGGTCATGGGTCCGGGGTCTTGGGTCCGTGGTCATGGGTCCGGAGTCACGGGTCCGGGGTCACGGGTCCGGGGTCACGGGTCCGGGGTCATGGGTCCGGGGTCATGGGTCCGGGGTCATGGGTCCGGGGTCATGGGTCCGGGGTCATGGGTCCGGGGTCATGGGTCCGGGGTCATGGGTCCGGGATCATGGGTCCGGAGTCGTGGGTCCGGGGTCGTGGGTCCGGGGTCATGGGTCCGTGGTCATGGGTCCGGAGTCACGGGTCCGGGGTCACGGGTGCGGGGTCACGGGTCCGGGTTCATGGGTCCGGGGTCATGGGTCCGGGGTCATGGGTCCGGTGTCATGGGTCCGTTGTCATGGGACCGGGGTCATGGGTCCGGGGTCATGGGTCCGGGGTCCTGGGTCCGGGGTCATGGGTCCGTGGTCCTGTCTCCGGTGTCATGGGTCTGGGGTAATGGGTCTGGGGTCATGGGTCTCGGGTCATGGGTCTGGGGTCGTGGGTCCGGGGTCGTGGGTACGGGGTCGTGGGTCCGGGGTCATGGGTCCGGGGTCATGTGTCCGGGGTCCTGGGTCTGGGGTCGTGGTTCCGGGGTCATGGGTCTGGGGTCATGGGTCTGGGGTCATGGGTCTGGGGTCATGGGTCTGGGGTCATGGGTCTGGGGTCATGGGTCTGGGGTCATGGGTCTGGGGTCATGGGTCTGGGGTCATGGGTCTGGGGTCATGGGTCTGGGGTCATGGGTCTGGGGTCATGGGTCTGGGGTCATGGGTCTGGGGTCATGGGTCTGGGGTCATGGGTCTGGGGTCATGGGTCTGGGGTCATGGGTCTGGGGTCATGGGTCTGGGGTCATGGGTCTGGGGTCATGGGTCTGGGGTCATGGGTCTGGGGTCATGGGTCTGGGGTCATGGGTCTGGGGTCATGGGTCTGGGGTCATGGGTCTGGGGTCATGGGTCCGGGGTCCTGGGTCCGGGGTTGTGGTTCCGGGGTCCTGGGTCCGGGGTCATGGGTCTGGGGTCATGGGTCTCGGGTCATGGGTCTGGGGTCGTGGGTCCGGGTTCGTGGGTCCGGGTTCGTGGGTCCGGGGTCATGGGTCGGGGGTCATGGGTCTGGGGTCATGGGTCTGGGGTCATGGGTCTGGGGTCATGGGTCTGGGGTCATGGGTCAGGGGTCAAGGGTCTGGGGTCATGGGTCTGGGGTCATGGGTCTGGGGTCATGGGTCTGGGGTCATGGGTCTGGGGTCATGGGTCTGGGGTCATGGGTCTGGGGTCATGGGTCTGGGGTCATGGGTCTGGGGTCATGGGTCCGGGGTCTTGGGTCCGTGGTCATGGGTCCGGAGTCACGGGTCCGGGGTCACGGGTCCGGGGTCACGGGTCCGGGGTCATGGGTCCGGGGTCATGGGTCCGGTGTCATGGGTCCGGGGTCATGGGTCCGGGGTCATGGGTCCGGGGTCGTGGGTCCGGGGTCGTGGGTCCGGGGTCGTGGGTCCGGGGTCGTGGGTCCGGGGCCATGGGTCCGTGGTCATGGGTCCGGAGTCACGGGTCCGGGGTCACGGGTGCGGGGTCACGGGTCCGGGTTCATGGGTCCGGGGTCATGGGTCCGGGGTCATGGGTCCGGTGTCATGGGTCCGTTGTCATGGGACCGGGGTCATGGGACCGGGGTCATGGGTCCGGGGTCATGGGTCCGGGGTCCTGGGTCCGGGGTCATGGGTCCGTGGTCCTGTCTCCGGTGTCATGGGTCTGGGGTAATGGGTCCGGGGTCATGGGTCCGGGGTCATGGGTCCGGGGTCATGGGTCCGGGGTCGTGGGTCCGGGGTCGTGGGTCCGCGGTCGTGGGTCCGGGGTCGTGGGTCCGGGGTCGTGGGTCCGGGGTCGTGGGTCCGGGGTCGTGGGTCCGGGGTCGTGGGTCCGGGGTCGTGGGTCCGGGGTCGTGGGTCCGGGGTCGTGGGTCCGGGGTCGTGGGTCCGGGGTCGTGGGTCCGGGGTCGTGGGTCCGGGGTCGTGGGTCCGGGGTCGTGGTTCCGGGGTCATGGGTCCGGGGTCATGGGTCTGGGGTCATGGGTCTGGGGTCATGGGTCTGGGGTCATGGGTCTGGGGTCATGGGTCTGGGGTCATGGGTCTGGGGTCATGGGTCTGGGGTCATGGGTCTGGGGTCATGGGTCTGGGGTCATGGGTCCGGGGTCATGGGTCTGGGGTCATGGGTCCGGGGTCGTGGGTCCGGGGTCGTGGGTCCGGGGTCATGGGTCCGGGGTCCTGTGTCCGGGGTCCTGGGTCCGGGGTCGTGGTTCCGGGGTCATGGGTCTGGGGTCATGGGTCTGGGGTCATGGGTCTGGGGTCATGGGTCTGGGGTCATGGGTCTGGGGTCATGGGTCTGGGGTCATGGGTCTGGGGTCATGGGTCTGGGGTCATGGGTCTGGGGTCATGGGTCTGGGGTCATGGGTCTGGGGTCATGGGTCTGGGGTCATGGGTCTGGGGTCATGGGTCTGGGGTCATGGGTCTGGGGTCATGGGTCCGGGGTCCTGGGTCCGGGGTTGTGGTTCCGGGGTCCTGGGTCCGGGGTCATGGGTCTGGGGTCATGGGTCTCGGGTCATGGGTCTGGGGTCGTGGGTCCGGGTTCGTGGGTCCGGGTTCGTGGGTCCGGGGTCATGGGTCGGGGGTCATGGGTCTGGGGTCATGGGTCTGGGGTCATGGGTCTGGGGTCATGGGTCAGGGGTCAAGGGTCTGGGGTCATGGGTCTGGGGTCATGGGTCTGGGGTCATGGGTCTGGGGTCATGGGTCTGGGGTCATGGGTCTGGGGTCATGGGTCTGGGGTCATGGGTCCGGGGTCTTGGGTCCGTGGTCATGGGTCCGGAGTCACGGGTCCGGGGTCACGGGTCCGGGGTCACGGGTCCGGGGTCACGGGTCCGGGGTCATGGGTCCGGTGTCATGGGTCCGGGGTCATGGGTCCGGGGTCATGGGTCCGGGGTCATGGGTCCGGGGTCATGGGTCCGGGGTCGTGGGTCCGGGGTCGTGGGTCCGGGGTCGTGGGTCCGTGGTCATGGGTCCGGAGTCACGGGTCCGGGGTCACGGGTGCGGGGTCACGGGTCCGGGTTCATGGGTCCGGGGTCATGGGTCCGGGGTCATGGGTCCGGTGTCATGGGTCCGTTGTCATGGGACCGGGGTCATGGGACCGGGGTCATGGGTCCGGGGTCATGGGTCCGGGGTCCTGGGTCCGGGGTCATGGGTCCGTGGTCCTGTCTCCGGTGTCATGGGTCTGGGGTAATGGGTCCGGGGTCATGGGTCCGGGGTCATGGGTCCGGGGTCATGGGTCCGGGGTCGTGGGTCCGGGGTCGTGGGTCCGCGGTCGTGGGTCCGGGGTCGTGGGTCCGGGGTCGTGGGTCCGGGGACGTGGGTCCGGGGTCGTGGGTCCGGGGTCGTGGGTCCGGGGTCGTGGGTCCGGGGTCGTGGGTCCGGGGTCGTGGGTCCGGGGTCGTGGGTCCGGGGTCGTGGGTCCGGGGTCGTGGGTCCGGGGTCGTGGGTCCGGGGTCGTGGGTCCGGGGTCGTGGGTCCGGGGTCGTGGGTCCGGGGTCGTGGGTCCGGGGTCCTGGGTCCGGGGTCATGGGTCCGTGGTAATGGGTCCGGGGTCATGGGTCCGGGGTCATGGGTCCGGGGTCATGGGTCCGGGGTCATGGGTCCGGGGTCATGGGTCCGGGGTCATGGGTCCGGGGTCATGGGTCCGGGGTCATGGGTCCGGGGTCATGGGTCCGGGGTCATGGGTCCGGGGTCATGGGTCCGGGGTCATGGGTCCGGGGTCATGGGTCCGGGGTCATGGGTCCGGGGTCATGGGTCCGGGGTCATGGGTCCGGGGTCATGGGTCCGGGGTCATGGGTCCGGGGTCATGGGTCCGGGGTCATGGGTCCGGGGTCATGGGTCCGGGGTCATGGGTCCGGGGTCATGGGTCCGGGGTCATGGGTCCGGGGTCATGGGTCCGGGGTCATGGGTCCGGGGTCATGGGTCCGGGGTCATGGGTCCGGGGTCATGGGTCCGGGGTCATGGGTCCGGGGTCATGGGTCCGGGGTCATGGGTCCGGGGTCATGGGTCCGGGGTCATGGGTCCGGGGTCATGGGTCCGGGGTCATGGGTCCGGGGTCATGGGTCCGGGGTCATGGGTCCGGGGTCATGGGTCCGGGGTCATGGGTCCGGGGTCATGGGTCCGGGGTCATGGGTCCGGGGTCATGGGTCCGGGGTCATGGGTCCGGGGTCATGGGTCCGGGGTCATGGGTCCGGGGTCATGGGTCCTGGGTCATGGGTCCGGGGTCATGGGTCCGGGGTCATGGGTCCGGGGTCATGGGTCCGGTGTCATGGGTCCGGGGTCATGGGTCCGGGGTCATGGGTCCGGGGTCATGGGTCCGGGGTCATGGGTCCGGGGTCATGGGTCCGGGGTCATGGGTCCGGGGTCATGGGTCCGGGGTCATGGGTCCGGGGTCATGGGTCCGGGGTCATGGGTCCGGGGTCATGGGTCCGGGGTCATGGGTCCGGGGTCATGGGTCCGGGGTCATGGGTCCGGGGTCATGGGTCCGGGGTCATGGGTCCGGGGTCATGGGTCCGGGGTCATGGGTCTGGGTTCATGGGTCTGGGGTCATGGGTCTGGGGTCATGGGTCTGGGGTCATGGGTCTGGGGTCATGGGTCTGGGGTCATGGGTCTGGGGTCATGGGTCTGGGGTCATGGGTCTGGGGTCATGGGTCTGGGGTCATGGGTCTGGGGTCATGGGTCTGGGGTCATGGGTCTGGGGTCATGGGTCTGGGGTCATGGGTCTGGGGTCATGGGTCCGGGGTCCTGGGTCCGGGGTTGTGGTTCCGGGGTCCTGGGTCCGGGGTCATGGGTCTGGGGTCATGGGTCTCGGGTCATGGGTCTGGGGTCGTGGGTCCGGGTTCGTGGGTCCGGGTTCGTGGGTCCGGGGTCATGGGTCGGGGGTCATGGGTCTGGGGTCATGGGTCTGGGGTCATGGGTCTGGGGTCATGGGTCAGGGGTCAAGGGTCTGGGGTCATGGGTCTGGGGTCATGGGTCTGGGGTCATGGGTCTGGGGTCATGGGTCTGGGGTCATGGGTCTGGGGTCATGGGTCTGGGGTCATGGGTCCGGGGTCTTGGGTCCGTGGTCATGGGTCCGGAGTCACGGGTCCGGGGTCACGGGTCCGGGGTCACGGGTCCGGGGTCACGGGTCCGGGGTCATGGGTCCGGTGTCATGGGTCCGGGGTCATGGGTCCGGGGTCATGGGTCCGGGGTCATGGGTCCGGGGTCATGGGTCCGGGGTCGTGGGTCCGGGGTCGTGGGTCCGGGGTCGTGGGTCCGTGGTCATGGGTCCGGAGTCACGGGTCCGGGGTCACGGGTGCGGGGTCACGGGTCCGGGTTCATGGGTCCGGGGTCATGGGTCCGGGGTCATGGGTCCGGTGTCATGGGTCCGTTGTCATGGGACCGGGGTCATGGGACCGGGGTCATGGGTCCGGGGTCATGGGTCCGGGGTCCTGGGTCCGGGGTCATGGGTCCGTGGTCCTGTCTCCGGTGTCATGGGTCTGGGGTAATGGGTCCGGGGTCATGGGTCCGGGGTCATGGGTCCGGGGTCATGGGTCCGGGGTCGTGGGTCCGGGGTCGTGGGTCCGCGGTCGTGGGTCCGGGGTCGTGGGTCCGGGGTCGTGGGTCCGGGGTCGTGGGTCCGGGGTCGTGGGTCCGGGGTCGTGGGTCCGGGGTCGTGGGTCCGGGGTCGTGGGTCCGGGGTCGTGGGTCCGGGGTCGTGGGTCCGGGGTCGTGGGTCCGGGGTCGTGGGTCCGGGGTCGTGGGTCCGGGGTCGTGGGTCCGGGGTCGTGGGTCCGGGGTCGTGGGTCCGGGGTCGTGGGTCCGGGGTCCTGGGTCCGGGGTCATGGGTCCGTGGTAATGGGTCCGGGGTCATGGGTCCGGGGTCATGGGTCCGGGGTCATGGGTCCGGGGTCATGGGTCCGGGGTCATGGGTCCGGGGTCATGGGTCCGGGGTCATGGGTCCGGGGTCATGGGTCCGGGGTCATGGGTCCGGGGTCATGGGTCCGGGGTCATGGGTCCGGGGTCATGGGTCCGGGGTCATGGGTCCGGGGTCATGGGTCCGGGGTCATGGGTCCGGGGTCATGGGTCCGGGGTCATGGGTCCGGGGTCATGGGTCCGGGGTCATGGGTCCGGGGTCATGGGTCCGGGGTCATGGGTCCGGGGTCATGGGTCCGGGGTCATGGGTCCGGGGTCATGGGTCCGGGGTCATGGGTCCGGGGTCATGGGTCCGGGGTCATGGGTCCGGGGTCATGGGTCCGGGGTCATGGGTCCGGGGTCATGGGTCCGGGGTCATGGGTCCGGGGTCATGGGTCCGGGGTCATGGGTCCGGGGTCATGGGTCCGGGGTCATGGGTCCGGGGTCATGGGTCCGGGGTCATGGGTCCGGGGTCATGGGTCCGGGGTCATGGGTCCGGGGTCATGGGTCCGGGGTCATGGGTCCGGGGTCATGGGTCCGGGGTCATGGGTCCGGGGTCATGGGTCCGGGGTCATGGGTCCGGGGTCATGGGTCCGGGGTCATGGGTCCGGGGTCATGGGTCCTGGGTCATGGGTCCGGGGTCATGGGTCCGGGGTCATGGGTCCGGGGTCATGGGTCCGGTGTCATGGGTCCGGGGTCATGGGTCCGGGGTCATGGG
Organism: Andrena hattorfiana; assembly: GCA_944738655.2. Taxonomy (NCBI): domain Eukaryota; kingdom Metazoa; phylum Arthropoda; class Insecta; order Hymenoptera; family Andrenidae; genus Andrena; species Andrena hattorfiana. Next base: position 63,891,453 of record OX122889.2, read on the forward strand.
TCCGGGGTCATGGGTCCGGGGTCATGGGTCCGGGGTCATGGGTCCGGGGTCATGGGTCCGGGGTCATGGGTCCGGGGTCATGGGTCCGGGGTCATGGGTCCGGGGTCATGGGTCCGGGGTCATGGGTCCGGGGTCATGGGTCCGGGGTCATGGGTCCGGGGTCATGGGTCCGGGGTCATGGGTCCGGGGTCATGGGTCCGGGGTCATGGGTCCGGGTTCATGGGTCTGGGGTCATGGGTCTGGGGTCATGGGTCTGGGGTCATGGGTCTGGGGTCATGGGTCTGGGGTCATGGGTCTGGGGTCATGGGTCTGGGGTCATGGGTCTGGGGTCATGGGTCTGGGGTCATGGGTCTGGGGTCATGGGTCTGGGGTCATGGGTCTGGGGTCATGGGTCTGGGGTCATGGGTCTGGGGTCATGGGTCTGGGGTCATGGGTCTGGGGTCATGGGTCTGGGGTCATGGGTCTGGGGTCATGGGTCTGGGGTCATGGGTCTGGGGTCATGGGTCTGGGGTCATGGGTCCGGGGTCATGGGTCCGTGGTCCTGTCTCCGGGGTCATGGGTCTGGGGTAATGGGTCTGGGGTCATGGGTCTCGGGTCATGGGTCTGGGGTCGTGGGTCCGGGTTCGTGGGTCCGGGGTCCTGGGTCCGGGGTCGTGGGTCCGGGGTCGTGGGTCCGGGGTCGTGGGTCTGGGGTCGTGGGTCCGGGGTCGTGGGTTCGGGGTCGTGGATCCGGGGTCGTGGATCCGGGGTCATGGGTCCGGGGTCATGGGTCCGGGGTCATGGGTCCGGGGTCATGGGTCCGGGGTCATGTGTCCGGGGTCATGGGTCCGGGGTCATGGGTCCGGGGTCATGGGTCCGGGGTCATGGGTCCGGGGTCATGGGTCCGGGGTCATGGTTCTGGGGTCATGGGTCTGGGGTCATGGGTCTGGGGTCATGGGTCTGGGGTCATGGGTCTGGGGTCATGGGTCTGGGGTCATGGGTCTGGGGTCATGGGTCTGGGGTCATGGGTCTGGGGTCATGGGTCTGGGGTCATGGGTCTGGGGTCATGGGTCTGGGGTCATGGGTCTGGGGTCATGGGTCTGGGGTCATGGGTCTGGGGTCATGGGTCTGGGGTCATGGGTCTGGGGTCATGGGTCTGGGGTCATGGGTCTGGGGTCATGGGTCTGGGGTCATGGGTCCGGGGTCATGGGTCCGTGGTCCTGTCTCCGGGGTCATGGGTCTGGGGTAATGGGTCTGGGGTCATGGGTCTCGGGTCATGGGTCTGGGGTCGTGGGTCCGGGTTCGTGGGTCCGGGGTCCTGGGTCCGGGGTCGTGGGTCCGGTGTCGTGGGTCCGGGGTCGTGGGTCCGGGGTCGTGGGTCCGGGGTCGTGGGTCCGGGGTCGTGGGTCCGGGGTCCTGGGTCCGGGGTCATGGGTCGTGGTCCTGTCTCCGGGGTCATGGGTCTGGGGTAATGGGTCTGGGGTAATGGGTCTGGGGTCATGGGTCTCGGGTCATGGGTCTGGGGTCGTGGGTCCGGGGTCGTGGGTCCGGGGTCATGGGTCCGGGGTCATGTGTCCGGGGTCCTGGGTCCGGGGTTGTGGCTCCGGGGTCCTGGGTCCGGGGTCATGGGTCCGGTGTCATGGGTCCGGGGTTGTGGGTCCGGGGTCGTGGGTCTGGGGTCGTGGGTCTGGGGTCATGGGTCTGGGGTCATGGGTCTGGGGTCATGGGTCTGGGGTCATGGGTCTGGGGTCATGGGTCTGGGGTCATGGGTCTGGGGTCATGGGTCTGGGGTCATGGGTCTGGGGTCATGGGTCTGGGGTCATGGGTCTGGGGTCATGGGTCTGGGGTCATGGGTCTGGGGTCATGGGTCTGGGGTCATGGGTCCGGGGTCATGGGTCCGTGGTCCTGTCTCCGGGGTCATGGGTCTGGGGTAATGGGTCTGGGGTCATGGGTCTGGGGTCATGGGTCTGGGGTCATGGGTCTGGGGTCATGGGTCTGGGGTCATGGGTCTGGGGTCATGGGTCTGGGGTCATGGGTCTGGGGTCATGGGTCTGGGGTCATGGGTCTGGGGTCATGGGTCTGGGGTCATGGGTCTGGGGTCATGGGTCTGGGGTCATGGGTCTGGGGTCATGGGTCTCGGGTCATGGGTCTGGGGTCATGGGTCTGGGGTCATGGGTCTGGGGTCAGGGGTCTGGGGTCATGGGTCTGGGGTCATGGGTCTGGGGTCATGGGTCTGGGGTCATGGGTCTGGGGTCATGGGTCTGGGGTCATGGGTCTGGGGTCATGGGTCTGGGGTCATGGGTCTGGGGTCATGGGTCTGGGGTCATGGGTCCGGGGTCATGGGTCCGTGGTCCTGTCTCCGGGGTCATGGGTCTGGGGTAATGGGTCTGGGGTCATGGGTCTCGGGTCATGGGTCTGGGGTCGTGGGTCCGGGGTCCTGGGTCCGGGGTCGTGGGTCCGGGGTCGTGGGTCCGGGGTCGTGGGTCCGGGGTCGTGGGTCCGGGGTCGTGGGTCCGGGGTCGTGGGTCCGGGGTCGTGGGTCCGGGGTCGTGGATCCTGGGTCGTGGGTCCGGGGTCCTGGGTCCGGGGTCATGGGTCCGTGGTAATGGGTCCGGGGTCATGGGTCCGGGGTCATGGGTCCGGGGTCATGGGTCCGGGGTCATGGGTCCGGGGTCATGGGTCCGGGGTCATGGGTCCGGGGTCATGGGTCCGGGGTCATGGGTCCGGGGTCATGGGTCCGGGGTCATGGGTCTGGGGTCATTGGTCTGGGGTCATGGGTCTGGGGTCATGGGTCTGGGGTCATGGGTCCGGTGTCATGGGTCCGTTGTCATGGGACCGGGGTCATGGGACCGGGGTCATGTGTCCGGGGTCATGGGTCCGGGGTCCTGGGTCCGGGGTCCTGGGTCCGGGGTCATGGGTCCGTGGTCCTGTCTCCGGGGTCATGGGTCTGGGGTAATGGGTCTGGGGTCATGGGTCTCGGGTCATGGGTCTGGGTTCGTGGGTCCGGGTTCGTGGGTCCGGGTTCGTGGGTCCGGGGTCATGGGTCTGGGGTCATGGGTCTGGGGTCATGGGTCTGGGGTCATGGGTCTGGGGTCAAGGGTCTGGGGTCATGGGTCTGGGGTCATGGGTCTGGGGTCATGGGTCTGGGGTCATGTGTCTGGGGTCATGGGTCTGGGGTCATGGGTCCGGGGTCTTGGGTCCGTGGTCATGGGTCCGGAGTCACGGGTCCGGGGTCACGGGTCCGGGGTCACGGGTCCGGGGTCATGGGTCCGGGGTCATGGGTCCGGGGTCATGGGTCCGGGGTCATGGGTCCGGGGTCATGGGTCCGGGGTCATGGGTCCGGGGTCATGGGTCCGGGATCATGGGTCCGGAGTCGTGGGTCCGGGGTCGTGGGTCCGGGGTCATGGGTCCGTGGTCATGGGTCCGGAGTCACGGGTCCGGGGTCACGGGTGCGGGGTCACGGGTCCGGGTTCATGGGTCCGGGGTCATGGGTCCGGGGTCATGGGTCCGGTGTCATGGGTCCGTTGTCATGGGACCGGGGTCATGGGACCGGGGTCATGGGTCCGGGGTCATGGGTCCGGGGTCCTGGGTCCGGGGTCATGGGTCCGTGGTCCTGTCTCCGGTGTCATGGGTCTGGGGTAATGGGTCTGGGGTCATGGGTCTCGGGTCATGGGTCTGGGGTCGTGGGTCCGGGGTCGTGGGTACGGGGTCATGTGTCCGGGGTCCTGGGTCTGGGGTCGTGGTTCCGGGGTCATGGGTCTGGGGTCATGGGTCTGGTGTCATGGGTCTGGGGTCATGGGTCTGGGGTCATGGGTCTGGGGTCATGGGTCTGGGGTCATGGGTCTGGGGTCATGGGTCTGGGGTCATGGGTCTGGGGTCATGGGTCTGGGGTCATGGGTCTGGGGTCATGGGTCTGGGGTCATGGGTCTGGGGTCATGGGTCTGGGGTCATGGGTCTGGGGTCATGGGTCTGGGGTCATGGGTCTGGGGTCATGGGTCTGGGGTCATGGGTCTGGGGTCATGGGTCTGGGGTCATGGGTCTGGGGTCATGGGTCTGGGGTCATGGGTCTGGGGTCGTGGGTCCGGGGTCGTGGGTCCGGGGTCGTGGGTCCGGGGTCATGGGTCCGGGGTCATGTGTCCGGGGTCCTGGGTCCGGGGTCGTGGTTCCGGGGTCATGGGTCTGGGGTCATGGGTCTGGGGTCATGGGTCTGGGGTCATGGGTCTGGGGTCATGGGTCTGGGGTCATGGGTCTGGGGTCATGGGTCTGGGGTCATGGGTCTGGGGTCATGGGTCTGGGGTCATGGGTCTGGGGTCATGGGTCTGGGGTCATGGGTCTGGGGTCATGGGTCTGGGGTCATGGGTCTGGGGTCATGGGTCTGGGGACATGGGTCTGGGGTCATGGGTCTGGGGTCATGGGTCTGGGGTCATGGGTCTGGGGTCATGGGTCTGGGGTCATGGGTCTGGGGTCATGGGTCTGGGGTCATGGGTCCGGGGTCCTGGGTCCGGGGTTGTGGTTCCGGGGTCCTGGGTCCGGGGTCATGGGTCTGGGGTCATGGGTCTCGGGTCATGGGTCTGGGGTCGTGGGTCCGGGTTCGTGGGTCCGGGTTCGTGGGTCCGGGGTCATGGGTCGGGGGTCATGGGTCTGGGGTCATGGGTCTGGGGTCATGGGTCTGGGGTCATGGGTCAGGGGTCAAGGGTCTGGGGTCATGGGTCTGGGGTCATGGGTCTGGGGTCATGGGTCTGGGGTCATGGGTCTGGGGTCATGGGTCTGGGGTCATGGGTCTGGGGTCATGGGTCTGGGGTCATGGGTCTGGGGTCATGGGTCCGGGGTCTTGGGTCCGTGGTCATGGGTCCGGAGTCACGGGTCCGGGGTCACGGGTCCGGGGTCACGGGTCCGGGGTCATGGGTCCGGGGTCATGGGTCCGGTGTCATGGGTCCGGGGTCATGGGTCCGGGGTCATGGGTCCGGGGTCGTGGGTCCGGGGTCGTGGGTCCGGGGTCGTGGGTCCGGGGTCGTGGGTCCGGGGCCATGGGTCCGTGGTCATGGGTCCGGAGTCACGGGTCCGGGGTCACGGGTGCGGGGTCACGGGTCCGGGTTCATGGGTCCGGGGTCATGGGTCCGGGGTCATGGGTCCGGTGTCATGGGTCCGTTGTCATGGGACCGGGGTCATGGGACCGGGGTCATGGGTCCGGGGTCATGGGTCCGGGGTCCTGGGTCCGGGGTCATGGGTCCGTGGTCCTGTCTCCGGTGTCATGGGTCTGGGGTAATGGGTCCGGGGTCATGGGTCCGGGGTCATGGGTCCGGGGTCATGGGTCCGGGGTCGTGGGTCCGGGGTCGTGGGTCCGCGGTCGTGGGTCCGGGGTCGTGGGTCCGGGGTCGTGGGTCCGGGGTCGTGGGTCCGGGGTCGTGGGTCCGGGGTCGTGGGTCCGGGGTCGTGGGTCCGGGGTCGTGGGTCCGGGGTCGTGGGTCCGGGGTCGTGGGTCCGGGGTCGTGGGTCCGGGGTCGTGGGTCCGGGGTCGTGGGTCCGGGGTCGTGGTTCCGGGGTCATGGGTCCGGGGTCATGGGTCTGGGGTCATGGGTCTGGGGTCATGGGTCTGGGGTCATGGGTCTGGGGTCATGGGTCTGGGGTCATGGGTCTGGGGTCATGGGTCTGGGGTCATGGGTCTGGGGTCATGGGTCTGGGGTCATGGGTCTGGGGTCATGGGTCTGGGGTCATGGGTCTGGGGTCATGGGTCTGGGGTCATGGGTCCGGGGTCGTGGGTCCGGGGTCGTGGGTCCGGGGTCATGGGTCCGGGGTCCTGTGTCCGGGGTCCTGGGTCCGGGGTCGTGGTTCCGGGGTCATGGGTCTGGGGTCATGGGTCTGGGGTCATGGGTCTGGGGTCATGGGTCTGGGGTCATGGGTCTGGGGTCATGGGTCTGGGGTCATGGGTCTGGGGTCATGGGTCTGGGGTCATGGGTCTGGGGTCATGGGTCTGGGGTCATGGGTCTGGGGTCATGGGTCTGGGGTCATGGGTCTGGGGTCATGGGTCTGGGGTCATGGGTCTGGGGTCATGGGTCTGGGGTCATGGGTCTGGGGTCATGGGTCTGGGGTCATGGGTCTGGGGTCATGGGTCCGGGGTCCTGGGTCCGGGGTTGTGGTTCCGGGGTCCTGGGTCCGGGGTCATGGGTCTGGGGTCATGGGTCTCGGGTCATGGGTCTGGGGTCGTGGGTCCGGGTTCGTGGGTCCGGGTTCGTGGGTCCGGGGTCATGGGTCGGGGGTCATGGGTCTGGGGTCATGGGTCTGGGGTCATGGGTCTGGGGTCATGGGTCAGGGGTCAAGGGTCTGGGGTCATGGGTCTGGGGTCATGGGTCTGGGGTCATGGGTCTGGGGTCATGGGTCTGGGGTCATGGGTCTGGGGTCATGGGTCTGGGGTCATGGGTCCGGGGTCTTGGGTCCGTGGTCATGGGTCCGGAGTCACGGGTCCGGGGTCACGGGTCCGGGGTCACGGGTCCGGGGTCATGGGTCCGGGGTCATGGGTCCGGTGTCATGGGTCCGGGGTCATGGGTCCGGGGTCATGGGTCCGGGGTCATGGGTCCGGGGTCATGGGTCCGGGGTCGTGGGTCCGGGGTCGTGGGTCCGGGGTCGTGGGTCCGTGGTCATGGGTCCGGAGTCACGGGTCCGGGGTCACGGGTGCGGGGTCACGGGTCCGGGTTCATGGGTCCGGGGTCATGGGTCCGGGGTCATGGGTCCGGTGTCATGGGTCCGTTGTCATGGGACCGGGGTCATGGGACCGGGGTCATGGGTCCGGGGTCATGGGTCCGGGGTCCTGGGTCCGGGGTCATGGGTCCGTGGTCCTGTCTCCGGTGTCATGGGTCTGGGGTAATGGGTCCGGGGTCATGGGTCCGGGGTCATGGGTCCGGGGTCATGGGTCCGGGGTCATGGGTCCGGGGTCGTGGGTCCGGGGTCGTGGGTCCGCGGTCGTGGGTCCGGGGTCGTGGGTCCGGGGTCGTGGGTCCGGGGTCGTGGGTCCGGGGTCGTGGGTCCGGGGTCGTGGGTCCGGGGTCGTGGGTCCGGGGTCGTGGGTCCGGGGTCGTGGGTCCGGGGTCGTGGGTCCGGGGTCGTGGGTCCGGGGTCGTGGGTCCGGGGTCGTGGGTCCGGGGTCGTGGGTCCGGGGTCGTGGGTCCGGGGTCGTGGGTCCGGGGTCGTGGGTCCGGGGTCCTGGGTCCGGGGTCATGGGTCCGTGGTAATGGGTCCGGGGTCATGGGTCCGGGGTCATGGGTCCGGGGTCATGGGTCCGGGGTCATGGGTCCGGGGTCATGGGTCCGGGGTCATGGGTCCGGGGTCATGGGTCCGGGGTCATGGGTCCGGGGTCATGGGTCCGGGGTCATGGGTCCGGGGTCATGGGTCCGGGGTCATGGGTCCGGGGTCATGGGTCCGGGGTCATGGGTCCGGGGTCATGGGTCCGGGGTCATGGGTCCGGGGTCATGGGTCCGGGGTCATGGGTCCGGGGTCATGGGTCCGGGGTCATGGGTCCGGGGTCATGGGTCCGGGGTCATGGGTCCGGGGTCATGGGTCCGGGGTCATGGGTCCGGGGTCATGGGTCCGGGGTCATGGGTCCGGGGTCATGGGTCCGGGGTCATGGGTCCGGGGTCATGGGTCCGGGGTCATGGGTCCGGGGTCATGGGTCCGGGGTCATGGGTCCGGGGTCATGGGTCCGGGGTCATGGGTCCGGGGTCATGGGTCCGGGGTCATGGGTCCGGGGTCATGGGTCCGGGGTCATGGGTCCGGGGTCATGGGTCCGGGGTCATGGGTCCGGGGTCATGGGTCCGGGGTCATGGGTCCGGGGTCATGGGTCCGGGGTCATGGGTCCGGGGTCATGGGTCCGGGGTCATGGGTCCGGGGTCATGGGTCCGGGGTCATGGGTCCGGGGTCATGGGTCCGGGGTCATGGGTCCGGGGTCATGGGTCCTGGGTCATGGGTCCGGGGTCATGGGTCCGGGGTCATGGGTCCGGGGTCATGGGTCCGGTGTCATGGGTCCGGGGTCATGGGTCCGGGGTCATGGGTCCGGGGTCATGGGTCCGGGGTCATGGGTCCGGGGTCATGGGTCCGGGGTCATGGGTCCGGGGTCATGGGTCCGGGGTCATGGGTCCGGGGTCATGGGTCCGGGGTCATGGGTCCGGGGTCATGGGTCCGGGGTCATGGGTCCGGGGTCATGGGTCCGGGGTCATGGGTCCGGGGTCATGGGTCTGGGGTCATGGGTCTGGGGTCATGGGTCTGGGTTCATGGGTCTGGGGTCATGGGTCTGGGGTCATGGGTCTGGGGTCATGGGTCTGGGGTCATGGGTCTGGGGTCATGGGTCTGGGGTCATGGGTCTGGGGTCATGGGTCTGGGGTCATGGGTCTGGGGTCATGGGTCTGGGGTCATGGGTCTGGGGTCATGGGTCTGGGGTCATGGGTCTGGGGTCATGGGTCTGGGGTCATGGGTCTGGGGTCATGGGTCTGGGGTCATGGGTCTGGGGTCATGGGTCTGGGGTCATGGGTCTGGGGTCATGGGTCTGGGGTCATGGGTCTGGGGTCATGGGTCTGGGGTCATGGGTCCGGGGTCATGGGTCCGTGGTCCTGTCTCCGGGGTCATGGGTCTGGGGTAATGGGTCTGGGGTCATGGGTCTCGGGTCATGGGTCTGGGGTCGTGGGTCCGGGTTCGTGGGTCCGGGGTCCTGGGTCCGGGGTCGTGGGTCCGGGGTCGTGGGTCTGGGGTCGTGGGTCCGGGGTCGTGGGTTCGGGGTCGTGGATCCGGGGTCGTGGATCCGGGGTCATGGGTCCGGGGTCATGGGTCCGGGGTCATGGGTCCGGGGTCATGGGTCCGGGGTCATGGGTCCGGGGTCATGGGTCCGGGGTCATGGGTCCGGGGTCATGTGTCCGGGGTCATGGGTCCGGGGTCATGGGTCCGGGGTCATGGGTCCGGGGTCATGGGTCCGGGGTCATGGGTCCGGGGTCATGGTTCTGGGGTCATGGGTCTGGGGTCATGGGTCTGGGGTCATGGGTCTGGGGTCATGGGTCTGGGGTCATGGGTCTGGGGTCATGGGTCTGGGGTCATGGGTCTGGGGTCATGGGTCTGGGGTCATGGGTCTGGGGTCATGGGTCTGGGGTCATGGGTCTGGGGTCATGGGTCTGGGGTCATGGGTCTGGGGTCATGGGTCTGGGGTCATGGGTCTGGGGTCATGGGTCCGGGGTCATGGGTCCGTGGTCCTGTCTCCGGGGTCATGGGTCTGGGGTAATGGGTCTGGGGTCATGGGTCTCGGGTCATGGGTCTGGGGTCGTGGGTCCGGGTTCGTGGGTCCGGGGTCCTGGGTCCGGGGTCGTGGGTCCGGTGTCGTGGGTCCGGGGTCGTGGGTCCGGGGTCGTGGGTCCGGGGTCGTGGGTCCGGGGTCGTGGGTCCGGGGTCGTGGGTCCGGGGTCGTGGATCCGGGGTCGTGGGTCCGGGGTCCTGGGTCCGGGGTCATGGGTCCGTGGTAATGGGTCCGGGGTCATGGGTCCGGGGTCATGGGTCCGGGGTCATGGGTCCGGGGTCATGGGTCCGGGGTCATGGGTCCGGGGTCATGGGTCCGGGGTCATGGGTCCGGGGTCATGGGTCCGGGGTCATGGGTCTGGGGTCATTGGTCTGGGGTCATGGGTCTGGGGTCATGGGTCTGGGGTCATGGGTCTGGGTTCATGGGTCTGGGGTCATGGGTCTGGGGTCATGGGTCTGGGGTCATGGGTCTGGGGTCATGGGTCTGGGGTCATGGGTCTGGGGTCATGGGTCTGGGGTCATGGGTCTGGGGTCATGGGTCTGGGGTCATGGTTCTGGGGTCATGGGTCTGGGGTCATGGGTCTGGGGTCATGGGTCTGGGGTCATGGGTCTGGGGTCATGGGTCTGGGGTCATGGGTCTGGGGTCATGGGTCTGGGGTCATGGGTCTGGGGTCATGGGTCTGGGGTCATGGGTCTGGGGTCATGGGTCTGGGGTCATGGGTCTGGGGTCATGGGTCTGGGGTCATGGGTCTGGGGTCATGGGTCCGGGGTCATGGGTCCGTGGTCCTGTCTCCGGGGTCATGGGTCTGGGGTAATGGGTCTGGGGTCATGGGTCTCGGGTCATGGGTCTGGGGTCGTGGGTCCGGGTTCGTGGGTCCGGGGTCCTGGGTCCGGGGTCGTGGGTCCGGGGTCGTGGGTCCGGGGTCGTGGGTCTGGGGTCGTGGGTCCGGGGTCGTGGGTTCGGGGTCGTGGGTCCGGGGTCGTGGATCCGGGGTCATGGGTCCGGGGTCATGGGTCCGGGGTCATGGGTCCGGGGTCATGGGTCCGGGGTCATGGGTCCGGGGTCATGGGTCCGGGGTCATGGGTCCGGGGTCATGTGTCCGGGGTCATGGGTCCGGGGTCATGGGTCCGGGGTCATGGGTCCGGGGTCATGGGTCCGGGGTCATGGTTCCGGGGTCATGGGTCTGGGGTCATGGGTCTGGGGTCATGGGTCTGGGGTCATGGGTCTGGGGTCATGGGTCTGGGGTCATGGGTCTGGGGTCATGGGTCTGGGGTCATGGGTCTGGGGTCATGGGTCTGGGGTCATGGGTCTGGGGTCATGGGTCTGGGGTCATGGGTCTGGGGTCATGGGTCTGGGGTCATGGGTCTGGGGTCATGGGTCCGGGGTCATGGGTCCGTGGTCCTGTCTCCGGGGTCATGGGTCTGGGGTAATGGGTCTGGGGTCATGGGTCTCGGGTCATGGGTCTGGGGTCGTGGGTCCGGGTTCGTGGGTCCGGGGTCCTGGGTCCGGGGTCGTGGGTCCGGTGTCGTGGGTCCGGGGTCGTGGGTCCGGGGTCGTGGGTCCGGGGTCGTGGGTCCGGGGTCGTGGGTCCGGGGTCGTGGATCCGGGGTCGTGGGTCCGGGGTCCTGGGTCCGGGGTCATGGGTCCGTGGTAATGGGTCCGGGGTCATGGGTCCGGGGTCATGGGTCCGGGGTCATGGGTCCGGGGTCATGGGTCCGGGGTCATGGGTCCGGGGTCATGGGTCCGGGGTCATGGGTCCGGGGTCATGGGTCCGGGGTCATGGGTCTGGGGTCATTGGTCTGGGGTCATGGGTCTGGGGTCATGGGTCTGGGGTCATGGGTCCGGTGTCAAGGGTCCGTTGTCATGGGACCGGGGTCATGGGACCGGGGTCATGGGACCGGGGTCATGGGTCCGGGGTCATGGGTCCGGGGTCATGGGTCCGGGGTCATGGGTCCGGGGTCCTGTGTCCGGGGTCCTGGGTCCGGGGTCATGGGTCGTGGTCCTGTCTCCGGGGTCATGGGTCTGGGGTAATGGGTCTGGGGTAATGGGTCTGGGGTCATGGGTCTCGGGTCATGGGTCTGGGGTCGTGGGTCCGGGGTCGTGGGTCCGGGGTCATGGGTCCGGGGTCATGTGTCCGGGGTCCTGGGTCCGGGGTTGTGGCTCCGGGGTCCTGGGTCCGGGGTCATGGGTCCGGTGTCATGGGTCCGGGGTTGTGGGTCCGGGGTCGTGGGTCTGGGGTCGTGGGTCTGGGGTCATGGGTCTGGGGTCATGGGTCTGGGGTCATGGGTCTGGGGTCATGGGTCTGGGGTCATGGGTCTGGGGTCATGGGTCTGGGGTCATGGGTCTGGGGTCATGGGTCTGGGGTCATGGGTCTGGGGTCATGGGTCTGGGGTCATGGGTCTGGGGTCATGGGTCTGGGGTCATGGGTCCGGGGTCATGGGTCCGTGGTCCTGTCTCCGGGGTCATGGGTCTGGGGTAATGGGTCTGGGGTCATGGGTCTCGGGTCATGGGTCTGGGGTCGTGGGTCCGGGTTCGTGGGTCCGGGGTCCTGGGTCCGGGGTCGTGGGTCCGGGGTCGTGGGTCCGGGGTCGTGGGTCCGGGGTCGTGGGTCCGGGGTCGTGGGTCCGGGGTCGTGGGTCCGGGGTCGTGGGTCCGGGGTCGTGGGTCCGGGGTCGTGGATCCGGGGTCGTGGGTCCGGGGTCCTGGGTCCGGGGTCATGGGTCCGTGGTAATGGGTCCGGGGTCATGGGTCCGGGGTCATGGGTCCGGGGTCATGGGTCCGGGGTCATGGGTCCGGGGTCATGGGTCCGGGGTCATGGGTCCGGGGTCATGGGTCCGGGGTCATGGGTCCGGGGTCATGGGTCCGGGGTCATGGGTCCGGGGTCATGGGTCTGGGGTCATGGGTCTGGGGTCATGGGTCTGGGGTCATGGGTCCGGTGTCAAGGGTCCGTTGTCATGGGACCGGGGTCATGGGACCGGGGTCATGGGACCGGGGTCATGGGTCCGGGGTCATGGGTCCGGGGTCATGGGTCCGGGGTCATGGGTCCGGGGTCCTGTGTCCGGGGTCCTGGGTCCGGGGTCATGGGTCGTGGTCCTGTCTCCGGGGTCATGGGTCTGGGGTAATGGGTCTGGGGTAATGGGTCTGGGGTCATGGGTCTCGGGTCATGGGTCTGGGGTCGTGGGTCCGGGGTCGTGGGTCCGGGGTCGTGGGTCCGGGGTCATGGGTCCGGGGTCATGTGTCCGTGGTCCTGGGTCCGGGGTTGTGGCTCCGGGGTCCTGCGTCCGGGGTCATGGGTCCGGTGTCATGGGTCCGGGGTTGTGGGTCCGGGGTCGTGGGTCTGGGGTCGTGGGTCTGGGGTCATGGGTCTGGGGTCATGGGTCTGGGGTCATGGGTCTGGGGTCATGGGTCTGGGGTCATGGGTCTGGGGTCATGGGTCTGGGGTCATGGGTCTGGGGTCATGGGTCTGGGGTCATGGGTCTGGGGTCATGGGTCTGGGGTCATGGGTCTGGGGTCATGGGTCTGGGGTCATGGGTCTGGGGTCATGGGTCTGGGGTCATGGGTCTGGGGTCATGGGTCTGGGGTCATGGGTCTGGGGTCATGGGTCTGGGGTCATGGGTCTGGGGTCATGGGTCTGGGGTCATGGGTCTGGGGTCATGGGTCTGGGGTCATGGGTCTGGGGTCATGGGTCTGGGGTCATGGGTCTGGGGTCATGGGTCTGGGGTCATGGGTCTGGGGTCATGGGTCTGGGGTCATGGGTCTGGGGTCATGGGTCTGGGGTCATGGGTCTGGGGTCATGGGTCTGGGGTCATGGGTCTGGGGTCATGGGTCTGGGGTCATGGGTCTGGGGTCATGGGTCTGGGGTCATGGGTCTGGGGTCATGGGTCTGGGGTCATGGGTCTGGGGTCATGGGTCTGGGGTCATGGGTCTGGGGTCATGGGTCTGGGGTCATGGGTCTGGGGTCATGGGTCTGGGGTCATGGGTCTGGGGTCATGGGTCTGGGGTCATGGGTCTGGGGTCATGGGTCTGGGGTCATGGGTCTGGGGTCATGGGTCTGGGGTCATGGGTCTGGGGTCATGGGTCTGGGGTCATGGGTCTGGGGTCATGGGTCTGGGGTCATGGGTCTGGGGTCATGGGTCTGGGGTCATGGGTCTGGGGTCATGGGTCTGGGGTCATGGGTCTGGGGTCATGGGTCTGGGGTCATGGGTCTGGGGTCCCGGGTCTGGGGTCATGGGTCTGGGGTCATGGGTCTGGGGTCATGGGTCTGGGGTCATGGGTCTGGGGTCATGGGTCTGGGGTCATGGGTCTGGGGTCATGGGTCTGGGGTCATGGGTCTGGGGTCATGGGTCTGGGGTCATGGGTCTGGGGTCATGGGTCTGGGGTCATGGGTCTGGGGTCATGGGTCTGGGGTCATGGGTCCGGGGTCATGGGTCCGTGGTCCTGTCTCCGGGGTCATGGGTCTGGGGTAATGGGTCTGGGGTCATGGGTCTCGGGTCATGGGTCTGGGGTCGTGGGTCCGGGTTCGTGGGTCCGGGGTCCTGGGTCCGGGGTCGTGGGTCCGGGGTCGTGGGTCCGGGGTCGTGGGTCCGGGGTCGTGGGTCCGGGGTCGTGGGTTCGGGGTCGTGGGTCCGGGGTCGTGGATCCGGGGTCATGGGTCCGGGGTCATGGGTCCGGTGTCATGGGTCCGGGGTCATGGGTCCGGGGTCATGGGTCCGGGGTCATGGGTCCGGGGTCATGTGTCCGGGGTCATGGGTCCGGGGTCATGGGTCCGGGGTCATGGGTCTGGGGTCATGGTTCTGGGGTCATGGGTCTGGGGTCATGGGTCTGGGGTCATGGGTCTGGGGTCATGGGTCTGGGGTCATGGGTCTGGGGTCATGGGTCTGGGGTCATGGGTCTGGGGTCATGGGTCTGGGGTCATGGGTCTGGGGTCATGGGTCTGGGGTCATGGGTCTGGGGTCATGGGTCTGGGGTCATGGGTCTGGGGTCATGGGTCTGGGGTCATGGGTCTCGGGTCATGGGTCTGGGGTCATGGGTCTGGGGTCATGGGTCTGGGGTCATGGGTCTGGGGTCATGGGTCTGGGGTCATGGGTCTGGGGTCATGGGTCTGGGGTCATGGGTCTGGGGTCATGGGTCTGGGGTCATGGGTCTGGGGTCATGGGTCTGGGGTCATGGGTCTGGGGTCATGGGTCTGGGGTCATGGGTCTGGGGTCATGGGTCTGGGGTCATGGGTCTGGGGTCATGGGTCTGGGGTCATGGGTCTGGGGTCATGGGTCTGGGGTCATGGGTCTGGGGTCATGGGTCTGGGGTCATGGGTCTGGGGTCATGGGTCTGGGGTCATGGGTCTGGGGTCATGGGTCCGGGGTCATGGGTCTGGGGTCATGGGTCTGGGGTCATGGGTCTGGGGTCATGGGTCTGGGGTCATGGGTCTGGGGTCATGGGTCCGGGGTCATGGGTCCGTGGTCCTGTCTCCGGGGTCATGGGTCTGGGGTCATGGGTCTCGGGTCATGGGTCTGGGGTCGTGGGTCCGGGTTCGTGGGTCCGGGGTCCTGGGTCCGGGGTCGTGGGTCTGGGGTCATGGGTCTGGGGTCATGGGTCTGGGGTCATGGGTCTGGGGTCATGGGTCTGGGGTCATGGGTCTGGGGTCATGGGTCTGGGGTCATGGGTCTGGGGTCATGGGTCTGGGGTCATGGGTCTGGGGTCATGGGTCTGGGGTCATGGGTCCGGGGTCATGGGTCCGTGGTCCTGTCTCCGGGGTCATGGGTCTGGGGTCATGGGTCTGGGGTCATGGGTCTGGGGTCATGGGTCTGGGGTCATGGGTCTGGGGTCATGGGTCTGGGGTCATGGGTCTGGGGTCATGGGTCTGGGGTCATGGGTCTGGGGTCATGGGTCTGGGGTCATGGGTCTGGGGTCATGGGTCTGGGGTCATGGGTCTGGGGTCATGGGTCTGGGGTCATGGGTCTGGGGTCATGGGTCTGGGGTCATGGGTCTGGGGTCATGGGTCTGGGGTCATGGGTCTGGGGTCATGGGTCTGGGGTCATGGGTCTGGGGTCATGGGTCTGGGGTCATGGGTCTGGGGTCATGGGTCTGGGGTCATGGGTCTGGGTTCATGGGTCTGGGGTCATGGGTCTGGGGTCATGGGTCTGGGGTCATGGGTCTGGGGTCATGGGTCTGGGGTCATGGGTCTGGGGTCATGGGTCTGGGGTCATGGGTCTGGGGTCATGGGTCTGGGGTCATGGGTCTGGGGTCATGGGTCTGGGGTCATGGGTCTGGGGTCATGGGTCTGGGGTCATGGGTCTGGGGTCATGGGTCTGGGGTCATGGGTCTGGGGTCATGGGTCTGGGGTCATGGGTCTGGGGTCATGGGTCTGGGGTCATGGGTCTGGGGTCATGGGTCTGGGGTCATGGGTCTGGGGTCATGGGTCTGGGGTCATGGGTCTGGGGTCATGGGTCTGGGGTCATGGGTCTGGGGTCATGGGTCTGGGGTCATGGGTCTGGGGTCATGGGTCTGGGGTCATGGGTCTGGGGTCATGGGTCTGGGGTCATGGGTCTGGGGTCATGGGTCTGGGGTCATGGGTCTGGGGTCATGGGTCTGGGGTCATGGGTCTGGGGTCATGGGTCTGGGGTCATGGGTCTGGGGTCATGGGTCTGGGGTCATGGGTCTGGGGTCATGGGTCTGGGGTCATGGGTCTGGGGTCATGGGTCTGGGGTCATGGGTCTGGGGTCATGGGTCTGGGGTCATGGGTCTGGGGTCATGGGTCTGGGGTCATGGGTCTGGGGTCATGGGTCTGGGGTCCCGGGTCTGGGGTCATGGGTCTGGGGTCATGGGTCTGGGGTCATGGGTCTGGGGTCATGGGTCTGGGGTCATGGGTCTGGGGTCATGGGTCTGGGGTCATGGGTCTGGGGTCATGGGTCTGGGGTCATGGGTCTGGGGTCATGGGTCTGGGGTCATGGGTCTGGGGTCATGGGT
Source organism: Andrena hattorfiana (assembly GCA_944738655.2). Taxonomy (NCBI): domain Eukaryota; kingdom Metazoa; phylum Arthropoda; class Insecta; order Hymenoptera; family Andrenidae; genus Andrena; species Andrena hattorfiana. The sequence continues at coordinate 63,907,663 of OX122889.2, forward strand.
CTGGGGTCATGGGTCTGGGGTCATGGGTCTGGGGTCATGGGTCTGGGGTCATGGGTCTGGGGTCATGGGTCTGGGGTCATGGGTCTGGGGTCATGGGTCTGGGGTCATGGGTCTGGGGTCATGGGTCTGGGGTCATGGGTCCGGGGTCATGGGTCCGTGGTCCTGTCTCCGGGGTCATGGGTCTGGGGTAATGGGTCTGGGGTCATGGGTCTCGGGTCATGGGTCTGGGGTCGTGGGTCCGGGTTCGTGGGTCCGGGGTCCTGGGTCCGGGGTCGTGGGTCCGGGGTCGTGGGTCCGGGGTCGTGGGTCCGGGGTCGTGGGTCCGGGGTCGTGGGTTCGGGGTCGTGGGTCCGGGGTCGTGGATCCGGGGTCATGGGTCCGGGGTCATGGGTCCGGTGTCATGGGTCCGGGGTCATGGGTCCGGGGTCATGGGTCCGGGGTCATGGGTCCGGGGTCATGGGTCCGGGGTCATGTGTCCGGGGTCATGGGTCCGGGGTCATGGGTCCGGGGTCATGGGTCTGGGGTCATGGTTCTGGGGTCATGGGTCTGGGGTCATGGGTCTGGGGTCATGGGTCTGGGGTCATGGGTCTGGGGTCATGGGTCTGGGGTCATGGGTCTGGGGTCATGGGTCTGGGGTCATGGGTCTGGGGTCATGGGTCTGGGGTCATGGGTCTGGGGTCATGGGTCTGGGGTCATGGGTCTGGGGTCATGGGTCTGGGGTCATGGGTCTCGGGTCATGGGTCTGGGGTCATGGGTCTGGGGTCATGGGTCTGGGGTCATGGGTCTGGGGTCATGGGTCTGGGGTCATGGGTCTGGGGTCATGGGTCTGGGGTCATGGGTCTGGGGTCATGGGTCTGGGGTCATGGGTCTGGGGTCATGGGTCTGGGGTCATGGGTCTGGGGTCATGGGTCTGGGTTCATGGGTCTGGGGTCATGGGTCTGGGGTCATGGGTCTGGGGTCATGGGTCTGGGGTCATGGGTCTGGGGTCATGGGTCTGGGGTCATGGGTCTGGGGTCATGGGTCTGGGGTCATGGGTCTGGGGTCATGGGTCTGGGGTCATGGGTCTGGGGTCATGGGTCTGGGGTCATGGGTCTGGGGTCATGGGTCTGGGGTCATGGGTCTGGGGTCATGGGTCTGGGGTCATGGGTCTGGGGTCATGGGTCTGGGGTCATGGGTCTGGGGTCATGGGTCTGGGGTCATGGGTCTGGGGTCATGGGTCTGGGGTCATGGGTCTGGGGTCATGGGTCTGGGGTCATGGGTCTGGGGTCATGGGTCTGGGGTCATGGGTCTGGGGTCATGGGTCTGGGGTCATGGGTCTGGGGTCATGGGTCTGGGGTCATGGGTCTGGGGTCATGGGTCTGGGGTCATGGGTCTGGGGTCATGGGTCTGGGGTCATGGGTCTGGGGTCATGGGTCTGGGGTCATGGGTCTGGGGTCATGGGTCTGGGGTCATGGGTCTGGGGTCATGGGTCTGGGGTCATGGGTCTGGGGTCATGGGTCTGGGGTCATGGGTCTGGGGTCATGGGTCTGGGGTCATGGGTCTGGGGTCATGGGTCTGGGGTCATGGGTCTGGGGTCATGGGTCTGGGGTCATGGGTCTGGGGTCATGGGTCTGGGGTCATGGGTCTGGGGTCCCGGGTCTGGGGTCATGGGTCTGGGGTCATGGGTCTGGGGTCATGGGTCTGGGGTCATGGGTCTGGGGTCATGGGTCTGGGGTCATGGGTCTGGGGTCATGGGTCTGGGGTCATGGGTCTGGGGTCATGGGTCTGGGGTCATGGGTCTGGGGTCATGGGTCTGGGGTCATGGGTCTGGGGTCATGGGTCTGGGGTCATGGGTCCGGGGTCATGGGTCCGTGGTCCTGTCTCCGGGGTCATGGGTCTGGGGTAATGGGTCTGGGGTCATGGGTCTCGGGTCATGGGTCTGGGGTCGTGGGTCCGGGTTCGTGGGTCCGGGGTCCTGGGTCCGGGGTCGTGGGTCCGGGGTCGTGGGTCCGGGGTCGTGGGTCCGGGGTCGTGGGTCCGGGGTCGTGGGTTCGGGGTCGTGGGTCCGGGGTCGTGGATCCGGGGTCATGGGTCCGGGGTCATGGGTCCGGTGTCATGGGTCCGGGGTCATGGGTCCGGGGTCATGGGTCCGGGGTCATGGGTCCGGGGTCATGTGTCCGGGGTCATGGGTCCGGGGTCATGGGTCCGGGGTCATGGGTCTGGGGTCATGGTTCTGGGGTCATGGGTCTGGGGTCATGGGTCTGGGGTCATGGGTCTGGGGTCATGGGTCTGGGGTCATGGGTCTGGGGTCATGGGTCTGGGGTCATGGGTCTGGGGTCATGGGTCTGGGGTCATGGGTCTGGGGTCATGGGTCTGGGGTCATGGGTCTGGGGTCATGGGTCTGGGGTCATGGGTCTGGGGTCATGGGTCTCGGGTCATGGGTCTGGGGTCATGGGTCTGGGGTCATGGGTCTGGGGTCATGGGTCTGGGGTCATGGGTCTGGGGTCATGGGTCTGGGGTCATGGGTCTGGGGTCATGGGTCTGGGGTCATGGGTCTGGGGTCATGGGTCTGGGGTCATGGGTCTGGGGTCATGGGTCTGGGGTCATGGGTCTGGGGTCATGGGTCTGGGGTCATGGGTCTGGGGTCATGGGTCTGGGGTCATGGGTCTGGGGTCATGGGTCTGGGGTCATGGGTCTGGGGTCATGGGTCTGGGGTCATGGGTCTGGGGTCATGGGTCTGGGGTCATGGGTCTGGGGTCATGGGTCTGGGGTCATGGGTCTGGGGTCATGGGTCTGGGGTCATGGGTCCGGGGTCATGGGTCTGGGGTCATGGGTCTGGGGTCATGGGTCTGGGGTCATGGGTCTGGGGTCATGGGTCTGGGGTCATGGGTCCGGGGTCATGGGTCCGTGGTCCTGTCTCCGGGGTCATGGGTCTGGGGTCATGGGTCTCGGGTCATGGGTCTGGGGTCGTGGGTCCGGGTTCGTGGGTCCGGGGTCCTGGGTCCGGGGTCGTGGGTCTGGGGTCATGGGTCTGGGGTCATGGGTCTGGGGTCATGGGTCTGGGGTCATGGGTCTGGGGTCATGGGTCTGGGGTCATGGGTCTGGGGTCATGGGTCTGGGGTCATGGGTCTGGGGTCATGGGTCTGGGGTCATGGGTCTGGGGTCATGGGTCCGGGGTCATGGGTCCGTGGTCCTGTCTCCGGGGTCATGGGTCTGGGGTAATGGGTCTGGGGTCATGGGTCTCGGGTCATGGGTCTGGGGTCGTGGGCCCGGGTTCGTGGGTCCGGGGTCCTGGGTCCGGGGTCGTGGGTCCGGGGTCGTGGGTCCGGGGTCGTGGGTCCGGGGTCGTGGGTCCGGGGTCGTGGATCCGGGGTCGTGGGTCCGGGGTCCTGGGTCCGGGGTCATGGGTCCGTGGTAATGGGTCCGGGGTCATGGGTCCGGGGTTATGGGTCCGGGGTCATGGGTCCGGGGTCATGGGTCCGGGGTCATGGGTCCGGGGTCATGGGTCCGGGGTCATGGGTCCGGGGTCATGGGTCCGGGGTCATGGGTCCGGGGTCATGGGTCCGGGGTCATGGGTCCGGGGTCATGGGTCTGGGGTCATTGGTCTGGGGTCATGGGTCTGGGGTCATGGGTCTGGGGTCATGGGTCCGGTGTCATGGGTCCGTTGTCATGGGACCGGGGTCATGGGACCGGGGTCATGGGCCCGGGGTCATGGGTCCGGGGTCATGGGTCCGGGGTCATGGGTCCGGGGTCCTGGGTCCGGGGTCCTGGGTCCGGGGTCATGGGTCGTGGTCCTGTCTCCGGGGTCATGGGTCTGGGGTAATGGGTCTGGGGTAATGGGTCTGGGGTCATGGGTCTCGGGTCATGGGTCTGGGGTCGTGGGTCCGGGGTCGTGGGTCCGGGGTCATGGGTCCGGTGTCATGTGTCCGGGGTCCTGGGTCCGGGGTCATGGGTCCGGTGTCATGGGTCCGGGGTCGTGGGTCCGGGGTCGTGGGTCCGGGGTCGTGGGTCTGGGGTCGTGGGTCTGGGGTCATGGGTCTGGGGTCATGGGTCTGGGGTCATGGGTCTGGGGTCATGGGTCTGGGGTCATGGGTCTGGGGTCATGGGTCTGGGGTCATGGGTCTGGGGTCATGGGTCTGGGGTCATGGGTCTGGGGTCATGGGTCTGGGGTCATGGGTCTGGGGTCATGAGTCTGGGGTCATGGGTCTGGGGTCATGGGTCTGGGGTCATGGGTCTGGGGTCATGGGTCTGGGGTCATGGGTCTGGGGTCATGGGTCTGGGGTCATGGGTCTGGGGTCATGGGTCTGGGGTCATGGGTCTGGGGTCATGGGTCTGTGGTCATGGGTCTGGGGTCATGGGTCTGGGGTCATGGGTCTGGGTTCATGGGTCTGGGGTCATGGGTCTGGGGTCGTGGGTCCGGGGTCGTGGGTCCGGGGTCATGGGTCCGGGGTCATGTGTCCGGGGTCCTGGGTCCGGGGTTGTGGCTCCGGGGTCCTGGGTCCGGGGTCATGGGTCCGGTGTCATGGGTCCGGGGTTGTGGGTCCGGGGTCGTGGGTCTGGGGTCGTGGGTCTGGGGTCATGGGTCTGGGGTCATGGGTCTGGGGTCATGGGTCTGGGGTCATGGGTCTGGGGTCATGGGTCTGGGGTCATGGGTCTGGGGTCATGGGTCTGGGGTCATGGGTCTGGGGTCATGGGTCTGGGGTCATGGGTCTGGGGTCATGGGTCTGGGGTCATGGGTCTGGGGTCATGGGTCTGGGGTCATGGGTCTGGGGTCATGGGTCTGGGGTCATGGGTCTGGGGTCATGGGTCTGGGGTCATGGGTCTGGGGTCATGGGTCTGGGGTCATGGGTCTGGGGTCATGGGTCTGGGGTCATGGGTCTGGGGTCATGGGTCTGGGGTCATGGGTCTGGGGTCATGGGTCTGGGGTCATGGGTCTGGGGTCATGGGTCTGGGGTCATGGGTCTGGGGTCATGGGTCTGGGGTCATGGGTCTGGGGTCCCGGGTCTGGGGTCATGGGTCTGGGGTCATGGGTCTGGGGTCATGGGTCTGGGGTCATGGGTCTGGGGTCATGGGTCTGGGGTCATGGGTCTGGGGTCATGGGTCTGGGGTCATGGGTCTGGGGTCATGGGTCTGGGGTCATGGGTCTGGGGTCATGGGTCTGGGGTCATGGGTCTGGGGTCATGGGTCTGGGGTCATGGGTCTGGGGTCATGGGTCTGGGGTCATGGGTCTGGGGTCATGGGTCTGGGGTCATGGGTCTGGGGTCATGGGTCTGGGGTCATGGGTCTGGGGTCATGGGTCTGGGGTCATGGGTCTGGGGTCATGGGTCTGGGGTCATGGGTCTGGGGTCATGGGTCTGGGGTCATGGGTCTGGGGTCATGGGTCCGGGGTCATGGGTCCGTGGTCCTGTCTCCGGGGTCATGGGTCTGGGGTAATGGGTCTGGGGTCATGGGTCTCGGGTCATGGGTCTGGGGTCGTGGGTCCGGGTTCGTGGGTCCGGGGTCCTGGGTCCGGGGTCGTGGGTCCGGGGTCGTGGGTCCGGGGTCGTGGGTCCGGGGTCGTGGGTCCGGGGTCGTGGGTTCGGGGTCGTGGGTCCGGGGTCGTGGATCCGGGGTCATGGGTCCGGGGTCATGGGTCCGGGGTCATGGGTCCGGTGTCATGGGTCCGGGGTCATGGGTCCGGGGTCATGGGTCCGGGGTCATGGGTCCGGGGTCATGGGTCCGGGGTCATGTGTCCGGGGTCATGGGTCCGGGGTCATGGGTCCGGGGTCATGGGTCCGGGGTCATGGGTCTGGGGTCATGGTTCTGGGGTCATGGGTCTGGGGTCATGGGTCTGGGGTCATGGGTCTGGGGTCATGGGTCTGGGGTCATGGGTCTGGGGTCATGGGTCTGGGGTCATGGGTCTGGGGTCATGGGTCTGGGGTCATGGGTCTGGGGTCATGGGTCTGGGGTCATGGGTCTGGGGTCATGGGTCTGGGGTCATGGGTCTGGGGTCATGGGTCTGGGGTCATGGGTCTGGGGTCATGGGTCTGGGGTCATGGGTCTCGGGTCATGGGTCTGGGGTCATGGGTCTGGGGTCATGGGTCTGGGGTCATGGGTCTGGGGTCATGGGTCTGGGGTCATGGGTCTGGGGTCATGGGTCTGGGGTCATGGGTCTGGGGTCATGGGTCTGGGGTCATGGGTCTGGGGTCATGGGTCTGGGGTCATGGGTCTGGGGTCATGGGTCTGGGGTCATGGGTCTGGGGTCATGGGTCTGGGGTCATGGGTCTGGGGTCATGGGTCTGGGGTCATGGGTCTGGGGTCATGGGTCTGGGGTCATGGGTCTGGGGTCATGGGTCTGGGGTCATGGGTCTGGGGTCATGGGTCTGGGGTCATGGGTCCGGGGTCATGGGTCTGGGGTCATGGGTCTGGGGTCATGGGTCTGGGGTCATGGGTCTGGGGTCATGGGTCTGGGGTCATGGGTCCGGGGTCATGGGTCCGTGGTCCTGTCTCCGGGGTCATGGGTCTGGGGTCATGGGTCTCGGGTCATGGGTCTGGGGTCGTGGGTCCGGGTTCGTGGGTCCGGGGTCCTGGGTCCGGGGTCGTGGGTCTGGGGTCATGGGTCTGGGGTCATGGGTCTGGGGTCATGGGTCTGGGGTCATGGGTCTGGGGTCATGGGTCTGGGGTCATGGGTCTGGGGTCATGGGTCTGGGGTCATGGGTCTGGGGTCATGGGTCTGGGGTCATGGGTCTGGGGTCATGGGTCTGGGGTCATGGGTCTGGGGTCATGGGTCTGGGGTCATGGGTCTGGGGTCATGGGTCTGGGGTCATGGGTCTGGGGTCATGGGTCTGGGGTCATGGGTCTGGGGTCATGGGTCTGGGGTCATGGGTCTGGGGTCATGGGTCCGGGGTCATGGGTCCGTGGTCCTGTCTCCGGGGTCATGGGTCTGGGGTAATGGGTCTGGGGTCATGGGTCTCGGGTCATGGGTCTGGGGTCGTGGGCCCGGGTTCGTGGGTCCGGGGTCCTGGGTCCGGGGTCGTGGGTCCGGAGTCGTGGGTCCGGGGTCGTGGGTCCGGGGTCGTGGGTCCGGGGTCGTGGATCCGGGGTCGTGGGTCCGGGGTCCTGGGTCCGGGGTCATGGGTCCGTGGTAATGGGTCCGGGGTCATGGGTCCGGGGTTATGGGTCCGGGGTCATGGGTCCGGGGTCATGGGTCCGGGGTCATGGGTCCGGGGTCATGGGTCCGGGGTCATGGGTCCGGGGTCATGGGTCCGGGGTCATGGGTCCGGGGTCATGGGTCCGGGGTCATGGGTCCGGGGTCATGGGTCTGGGGTCATTGGTCTGGGGTCATGGGTCTGGGGTCATGGGTCTGGGGTCAAGGGTCCGGTGTCATGGGTCCGTTGTCATGGGACCGGGGTCATGGGACCGGGGTCATGGGCCCGGGGTCATGGGTCCGGGGTCATGGGTCCGGGGTCATGGGTCCGGGGTCATGGGTCCGGGGTCATGGGTCCGGGGTCATGGGTCCGGGGTCATGGGTCCGGGGTCATGGGTCCGGGGTCATGGGTCCGGGGTCATGGGTCCGGGGTCATGGGTCCGGGGTCATGGGTCCGGGGTCATGGGTCCGGGGTCATGGGTCCGGGGTCATGGGTCCGGGGTCATGGGTCCGGGGTCATGGGTCCGGGGTCATGGGTCTGGGGTCATGGGTCTGGGTTCATGGGTCTGGGGTCATGGGTCTGGGGTCATGGGTCTGGGGTCATGGGTCTGGGGTCATGGGTCTGGGGTCATGGGTCTGGGGTCATGGGTCTGGGGTCATGGGTCTGGGGTCATGGGTCTGGGGTCATGGGTCTGGGGTCATGGGTCTGGGGTCATGGGTCTGGGGTCATGGGTCTGGGGTCATGGGTCTGGGGTCATGGGTCTGGGGTCATGGGTCTGGGGTCATGGGTCTGGGGTCATGGGTCTGGGGTCATGGGTCTGGGGTCATGGGTCTGGGGTCATGGGTCCGGGGTCATGGGTCCGTGGTCCTGTCTCCGGGGTCATGGGTCTGGGGTAATGGGTCTGGGGTCATGGGTCTCGGGTCATGGGTCTGGGGTCGTGGGTCCGGGTTCGTGGGTCCGGGGTCCTGGGTCCGGGGTCGTGGGTCCGGGGTCGTGGGTCTGGGGTCGTGGGTCCGGGGTCGTGGGTTCGGGGTCGTGGATCCGGGGTCGTGGATCCGGGGTCATGGGTCCGGGGTCATGGGTCCGGGGTCATGGGTCCGGGGTCATGGGTCCGGGGTCATGGGTCCGGGGTCATGGGTCCGGGGTCATGGGTCCGGGGTCATGTGTCCGGGGTCATGGGTCCGGGGTCATGGGTCCGGGGTCATGGGTCCGGGGTCATGGGTCCGGGGTCATGGGTCCGGGGTCATGGGTCCGGGGTCATGGTTCTGGGGTCATGGGTCTGGGGTCATGGGTCTGGGGTCATGGGTCTGGGGTCATGGGTCTGGGGTCATGGGTCTGGGGTCATGGGTCTGGGGTCATGGGTCTGGGGTCATGGGTCTGGGGTCATGGGTCTGGGGTCATGGGTCTGGGGTCATGGGTCTGGGGTCATGGGTCTGGGGTCATGGGTCTGGGGTCATGGGTCTGGGGTCATGGGTCTGGGGTCATGGGTCTGGGGTCATGGGTCTGGGGTCATGGGTCCGGGGTCATGGGTCCGTGGTCCTGTCTCCGGGGTCATGGGTCTGGGGTAATGGGTCTGGGGTCATGGGTCTCGGGTCATGGGTCTGGGGTCGTGGGTCCGGGTTCGTGGGTCCGGGGTCCTGGGTCCGGGGTCGTGGGTCCGGTGTCGTGGGTCCGGGGTCGTGGGTCCGGGGTCGTGGGTCCGGGGTCGTGGGTCCGGGGTCGTGGGTCCGGGGTCGTGGGTCCGGGGTCGTGGATCCGGGGTCGTGGGTCCGGGGTCCTGGGTCCGGGGTCATGGGTCCGTGGTAATGGGTCCGGGGTCATGGGTCCGGGGTCATGGGTCCGGGGTCATGGGTCCGGGGTCATGGGTCCGGGGTCATGGGTCCGGGGTCATGGGTCCGGGGTCATGGGTCTGGGGTCATTGGTCTGGGGTCATGGGTCTGGGGTCATGGGTCTGGGGTCATGGGTCTGGGTTCATGGGTCTGGGGTCATGGGTCTGGGGTCATGGGTCTGGGGTCATGGGTCTGGGGTCATGGGTCTGGGGTCATGGGTCTGGGGTCATGGGTCTGGGGTCATGGGTCTGGGGTCATGGGTCTGGGGTCATGGTTCTGGGGTCATGGGTCTGGGGTCATGGGTCTGGGGTCATGGGTCTGGGGTCATGGGTCTGGGGTCATGGGTCTGGGGTCATGGGTCTGGGGTCATGGGTCTGGGGTCATGGGTCTGGGGTCATGGGTCTGGGGTCATGGGTCTGGGGTCATGGGTCTGGGGTCATGGGTCTGGGGTCATGGGTCTGGGGTCATGGGTCTGGGGTCATGGGTCTGGGGTCATGGGTCCGGGGTCATGGGTCCGTGGTCCTGTCTCCGGGGTCATGGGTCTGGGGTAATGGGTCTGGGGTCATGGGTCTCGGGTCATGGGTCTGGGGTCGTGGGTCCGGGTTCGTGGGTCCGGGGTCCTGGGTCCGGGGTCGTGGGTCCGGGGTCGTGGGTCCGGGGTCGTGGGTCTGGGGTCGTGGGTCCGGGGTCGTGGGTTCGGGGTCGTGGGTCCGGGGTCGTGGATCCGGGGTCATGGGTCCGGGGTCATGGGTCCGGGGTCATGGGTCCGGGGTCATGGGTCCGGGGTCATGGGTCCGGGGTCATGTGTCCGGGGTCATGGGTCCGGGGTCATGGGTCCGGGGTCATGGGTCCGGGGTCATGGGTCCGGGGTCATGGTTCCGGGGTCATGGGTCTGGGGTCATGTGTCTGGGGTCATGGGTCTGGGGTCATGGGTCTGGGGTCATGGGTCTGGGGTCATGGGTCTGGGGTCATGGGTCTGGGGTCATGGGTCTGGGGTCATGGGTCTGGGGTCATGGGTCTGGGGTCATGGGTCTGGGGTCATGGGTCTGGGGTCATGGGTCTGGGGTCATGGGTCTGGGGTCATGGGTCTGGGGTCATGGGTCCGGGGTCATGGGTCCGTGGTCCTGTCTCCGGGGTCATGGGTCTGGGGTAATGGGTCTGGGGTCATGGGTCTCGGGTCATGGGTCTGGGGTCGTGGGTCCGGGTTCGTGGGTCCGGGGTCCTGGGTCCGGGGTCGTGGGTCCGGTGTCGTGGGTCCGGGGTCGTGGGTCCGGGGTCGTGGGTCCGGGGTCGTGGGTCCGGGGTCGTGGGTCCGGGGTCGTGGATCCGGGGTCGTGGGTCCGGGGTCCTGGGTCCGGGGTCATGGGTCCGTGGTAATGGGTCCGGGGTCATGGGTCCGGGGTCATGGGTCCGGGGTCATGGGTCCGGGGTCATGGGTCCGGGGTCATGGGTCCGGGGTCATGGGTCCGGGGTCATGGGTCCGGGGTCATGGGTCCGGGGTCATGGGTCTGGGGTCATTGGTCTGGGGTCATGGGTCTGGGGTCATGGGTCTGGGGTCATGGGTCCGGTGTCAAGGGTCCGTTGTCATGGGACCGGGGTCATGGGACCGGGGTCATGGGACCGGGGTCATGGGTCCGGGGTCATGGGTCCGGGGTCATGGGTCCGGGGTCATGGGTCCGGGGTCCTGTGTCCGGGGTCCTGGGTCCGGGGTCATGGGTCGTGGTCCTGTCTCCGGGGTCATGGGTCTGGGGTAATGGGTCTGGGGTAATGGGTCTGGGGTCATGGGTCTCGGGTCATGGGTCTGGGGTCGTGGGTCCGGGGTCGTGGGTCCGGGGTCATGGGTCCGGGGTCATGTGTCCGGGGTCCTGGGTCCGGGGTTGTGGCTCCGGGGTCCTGGGTCCGGGGTCATGGGTCCGGTGTCATGGGTCCGGGGTTGTGGGTCCGGGGTCGTGGGTCTGGGGTCGTGGGTCTGGGGTCATGGGTCTGGGGTCATGGGTCTGGGGTCATGGGTCTGGGGTCATGGGTCTGGGGTCATGGGTCTGGGGTCATGGGTCTGGGGTCATGGGTCTGGGGTCATGGGTCTGGGGTCATGGGTCTGGGGTCATGGGTCTGGGGTCATGGGTCTGGGGTCATGGGTCTGGGGTCATGGGTCCGGGGTCATGGGTCCGTGGTCCTGTCTCCGGGGTCATGGGTCTGGGGTAATGGGTCTGGGGTCATGGGTCTCGGGTCATGGGTCTGGGGTCGTGGGTCCGGGTTCGTGGGTCCGGGGTCCTGGGTCCGGGGTCGTGGGTCCGGGGTCGTGGGTCCGGGGTCGTGGGTCCGGGGTCGTGGGTCCGGGGTCGTGGGTCCGGGGTCGTGGGTCCGGGGTCGTGGGTCCGGGGTCGTGGGTCCGGGGTCGTGGATCCGGGGTCGTGGGTCCGGGGTCCTGGGTCCGGGGTCATGGGTCCGTGGTAATGGGTCCGGGGTCATGGGTCCGGGGTCATGGGTCCGGGGTCATGGGTCCGGGGTCATGGGTCCGGGGTCATGGGTCCGGGGTCATGGGTCCGGGGTCATGGGTCCGGGGTCATGGGTCCGGGGTCATGGGTCCGGGGTCATGGGTCCGGGGTCATGGGTCTGGGGTCATGGGTCTGGGGTCATGGGTCTGGGGTCATGGGTCCGGTGTCAAGGGTCCGTTGTCATGGGACCGGGGTCATGGGACCGGGGTCATGGGACCGGGGTCATGGGTCCGGGGTCATGGGTCCGGGGTCATGGGTCCGGGGTCATGGGTCCGGGGTCCTGTGTCCGGGGTCCTGGGTCCGGGGTCATGGGTCGTGGTCCTGTCTCCGGGGTCATGGGTCTGGGGTAATGGGTCTGGGGTAATGGGTCTGGGGTCATGGGTCTCGGGTCATGGGTCTGGGGTCGTGGGTCCGGGGTCGTGGGTCCGGGGTCGTGGGTCCGGGGTCATGGGTCCGGGGTCATGTGTCCGTGGTCCTGGGTCCGGGGTTGTGGCTCCGGGGTCCTGCGTCCGGGGTCATGGGTCCGGTGTCATGGGTCCGGGGTTGTGGGTCCGGGGTCGTGGGTCTGGGGTCGTGGGTCTGGGGTCATGGGTCTGGGGTCATGGGTCTGGGGTCATGGGTCTGGGGTCATGGGTCTGGGGTCATGGGTCTGGGGTCATGGGTCTGGGGTCATGGGTCTGGGGTCATGGGTCTGGGGTCATGGGTCTGGGGTCATGGGTCTGGGGTCATGGGTCTGGGGTCATGGGTCTGGGGTCATGGGTCTGGGGTCATGGGTCTGGGGTCATGGGTCTGGGGTCATGGGTCTGGGGTCATGGGTCTGGGGTCATGGGTCTGGGGTCATGGGTCTGGGGTCATGGGTCTGGGGTCATGGGTCTGGGGTCATGGGTCTGGGGTCATGGGTCTGGGGTCATGGGTCTGGGGTCATGGGTCTGGGGTCATGGGTCTGGGGTCATGGGTCTGGGGTCATGGGTCTGGGGTCATGGGTCTGGGGTCATGGGTCTGGGGTCATGGGTCTGGGGTCATGGGTCTGGGGTCATGGGTCTGGGGTCATGGGTCTGGGGTCATGGGTCTGGGGTCATGGGTCTGGGGTCATGGGTCTGGGGTCATGGGTCTGGGGTCATGGGTCTGGGGTCATGGGTCTGGGGTCATGGGTCTGGGGTCATGGGTCTGGGGTCATGGGTCTGGGGTCATGGGTCTGGGGTCATGGGTCTGGGGTCATGGGTCTGGGGTCATGGGTCTGGGGTCATGGGTCTGGGGTCATGGGTCTGGGGTCATGGGTCTGGGGTCATGGGTCTGGGGTCATGGGTCTGGGGTCATGGGTCTGGGGTCATGGGTCTGGGGTCATGGGTCTGGGGTCATGGGTCTGGGGTCATGGGTCTGGGGTCATGGGTCTGGGGTCATGGGTCTGGGGTCATGGGTCTGGGGTCATGGGTCTGGGGTCATGGGTCTGGGGTCATGGGTCTGGGGTCATGGGTCTGGGGTCATGGGTCTGGGGTCATGGGTCTGGGGTCATGGGTCTGGGGTCATGGGTCTGGGGTCATGGGTCTGGGGTCATGGGTCTGGGGTCATGGGTCTGGGGTCATGGGTCTGGGGTCATGGGTCTGGGGTCATGGGTCTGGGGTCATGGGTCTGGGGTCATGGGTCTGGGGTCATGGGTCTGGGGTCATGGGTCTGGGGTCATGGGTCTGGGGTCATGGGTCTGGGGTCATGGGTCTGGGGTCATGGGTCTGGGGTCATGGGTCTGGGGTCATGGGTCTGGGGTCATGGGTCTGGGGTCATGGGTCTGGGGTCATGGGTCTGGGGTCATGGGTCTGGGGTCATGGGTCTGGGGTCATGGGTCTGGGGTCATGGGTCTGGGGTCCCGGGTCTGGGGTCATGGGTCTGGGGTCATGGGTCTGGGGTCATGGGTCTGGGGTCATGGGTCTGGGGTCATGGGTCTGGGGTCATGGGTCTGGGGTCATGGGTCTGGGGTCATGGGTCTGGGGTCATGGGTCTGGGGTCATGGGTCTGGGGTCATGGGTCTGGGGTCATGGGTCTGGGGTCATGGGTCTGGGGTCATGGGTCTGGGGTCATGGGTCTGGGGTCATGGGTCTGGGGTCATGGGTCCGGGGTCATGGGTCCGTGGTCCTGTCTCCGGGGTCATGGGTCTGGGGTAATGGGTCTGGGGTCATGGGTCTCGGGTCATGGGTCTGGGGTCGTGGGTCCGGGTTCGTGGGTCCGGGGTCCTGGGTCCGGGGTCGTGGGTCCGGGGTCGTGGGTCCGGGGTCGTGGGTCCGGGGTCGTGGGTCCGGGGTCGTGGGTTCGGGGTCGTGGGTCCGGGGTCGTGGATCCGGGGTCATGGGTCCGGGGTCATGGGTCCGGTGTCATGGGTCCGGGGTCATGGGTCCGGGGTCATGGGTCCGGGGTCATGGGTCCGGGGTCATGGGTCCGGGGTCATGTGTCCGGGGTCATGGGTCCGGGGTCATGGGTCCGGGGTCATGGGTCTGGGGTCATGGTTCTGGGGTCATGGGTCTGGGGTCATGGGTCTGGGGTCATGGGTCTGGGGTCATGGGTCTGGGGTCATGGGTCTGGGGTCATGGGTCTGGGGTCATGGGTCTGGGGTCATGGGTCTGGGGTCATGGGTCTGGGGTCATGGGTCTGGGGTCATGGGTCTGGGGTCATGGGTCTGGGGTCATGGGTCTGGGGTCATGGGTCTGGGGTCATGGGTCTGGGGTCATGGGTCTGGGGTCATGGGTCTGGGGTCATGGGTCTGGGGTCATGGGTCTGGGGTCATGGGTCTGGGGTCATGGGTCTGGGGTCATGGGTCTGGGGTCATGGGTCTGGGGTCATGGGTCTGGGGTCATGGGTCTGGGGTCATGGGTCTGGGGTCATGGGTCTGGGGTCATGGGTCTGGGGTCATGGGTCTGGGGTCATGGGTCTGGGGTCATGGGTCTGGGGTCATGGGTCTGGGGTCATGGGTCTGGGGTCATGGGTCTGGGGTCATGGGTCTGGGGTCATGGGTCTGGGGTCATGGGTCTGGGGTCATGGGTCTGGGGTCATGGGTCCGGGGTCATGGGTCTGGGGTCATGGGTCTGGGGTCATGGGTCTGGGGTCATGGGTCTGGGGTCATGGGTCTGGGGTCATGGGTCCGGGGTCATGGGTCCGTGGTCCTGTCTCCGGGGTCATGGGTCTGGGGTCATGGGTCTCGGGTCATGGGTCTGGGGTCGTGGGTCCGGGTTCGTGGGTCCGGGGTCCTGGGTCCGGGGTCGTGGGTCTGGGGTCATGGGTCTGGGGTCATGGGTCTGGGGTCATGGGTCTGGGGTCATGGGTCTGGGGTCATGGGTCTGGGGTCATGGGTCTGGGGTCATGGGTCTGGGGTCATGGGTCTGGGGTCATGGGTCTGGGGTCATGGGTCTGGGGTCATGGGTCTGGGGTCATGGGTCTGGGGTCATGGGTCTGGGGTCATGGGTCTGGGGTCATGGGTCTGGGGTCATGGGTCTGGGGTCATGGGTCTGGGGTCATGGGTCTGGGGTCATGGGTCCGGGGTCATGGGTCCGTGGTCCTGTCTCCGGGGTCATGGGTCTGGGGTAATGGGTCTGGGGTCATGGGTCTCGGGTCATGGGTCTGGGGTCGTGGGCCCGGGTTCGTGGGTCCGGGGTCCTGGGTCCGGGGTCGTGGGTCCGGGGTCGTGGGTCCGGGGTCGTGGGTCCGGGGTCGTGGATCCGGGGTCGTGGGTCCGGGGTCCTGGGTCCGGGGTCATGGGTCCGTGGTAATGGGTCCGGGGTCATGGGTCCGGGGTTATGGGTCCGGGGTCATGGGTCCGGGGTCATGGGTCCGGGGTCATGGGTCCGGGGTCATGGGTCCGGGGTCATGGGTCCGGGGTCATGGGTCCGGGGTCATGGGTCCGGGGTCATGGGTCCGGGGTCATGGGTCTGGGGTCATTGGTCTGGGGTCATGGGTCTGGGGTCATGGGTCTGGGGTCATGGGTCCGGTGTCATGGGTCCGTTGTCATGGGACCGGGGTCATGGGACCGGGGTCATGGGCCCGGGGTCATGGGTCCGGGGTCATGGGTCCGGGGTCATGGGTCCGGGGTCCTGGGTCCGGGGTCCTGGGTCCGGGGTCATGGGTCGTGGTCCTGTCTCCGGGGTCATGGGTCTGGGGTAATGGGTCTGGGGTAATGGGTCTGGGGTCATGGGTCTCGGGTCATGGGTCTGGGGTCGTGGGTCCGGGGTCGTGGGTCCGGGGTCATGGGTCCGGTGTCATGTGTCCGGGGTCCTGGGTCCGGGGTCATGGGTCCGGTGTCATGGGTCCGGGGTCGTGGGTCCGGGGTCGTGGGTCCGGGGTCGTGGGTCTGGGGTCGTGGGTCTGGGGTCATGGGTCTGGGGTCATGGGTCTGGGGTCATGGGTCTGGGGTCATGGGTCTGGGGTCATGGGTCTGGGGTCATGGGTCTGGGGTCATGGGTCTGGGGTCATGGGTCTGGGGTCATGGGTCTGGGGTCATGGGTCTGGGGTCATGGGTCTGGGGTCATGGGTCTGGGGTCATGAGTCTGGGGTCATGGGTCTGGGGTCATGGGTCTGGGGTCATGGGTCTGGGGTCATGGGTCTGGGGTCATGGGTCTGGGGTCATGGGTCTGGGGTCATGGGTCTGGGGTCATGGGTCTGGGGTCATGGGTCTGGGGTCATGGGTCTGTGGTCATGGGTCTGGGGTCATGGGTCTGGGGTCATGGGTCTGGGTTCATGGGTCTGGGGTCATGGGTCTGGGGTCGTGGGTCCGGGGTCGTGGGTCCGGGGTCATGGGTCCGGGGTCATGTGTCCGGGGTCCTGGGTCCGGGGTTGTGGCTCCGGGGTCCTGGGTCCGGGGTCATGGGTCCGGTGTCATGGGTCCGGGGTTGTGGGTCCGGGGTCGTGGGTCTGGGGTCGTGGGTCTGGGGTCATGGGTCTGGGGTCATGGGTCTGGGGTCATGGGTCTGGGGTCATGGGTCTGGGGTCATGGGTCTGGGGTCATGGGTCTGGGGTCATGGGTCTGGGGTCATGGGTCTGGGGTCATGGGTCTGGGGTCATGGGTCTGGGGTCATGGGTCTGGGGTCATGGGTCTGGGGTCATGGGTCTGGGGTCATGGGTCTGGGGTCATGGGTCTGGGGTCATGGGTCTGGGGTCATGGGTCTGGGGTCATGGGTCTGGGGTCATGGGTCTGGGGTCATGGGTCTGGGGTCATGGGTCTGGGGTCATGGGTCTGGGGTCATGGGTCTGGGGTCATGGGTCTGGGGTCATGGGTCTGGGGTCATGGGTCTGGGGTCATGGGTCTGGGGTCCCGGGTCTGGGGTCATGGGTCTGGGGTCATGGGTCTGGGGTCATGGGTCTGGGGTCATGGGTCTGGGGTCATGGGTCTGGGGTCATGGGTCTGGGGTCATGGGTCTGGGGTCATGGGTCTGGGGTCATGGGTCTGGGGTCATGGGTCTGGGGTCATGGGTCTGGGGTCATGGGTCTGGGGTCATGGGTCTGGGGTCATGGGTCTGGGGTCATGGGTCTGGGGTCATGGGTCTGGGGTCATGGGTCTGGGGTCATGGGTCTGGGGTCATGGGTCTGGGGTCATGGGTCTGGGGTCATGGGTCTGGGGTCATGGGTCTGGGGTCATGGGTCTGGGGTCATGGGTCTGGGGTCATGGGTCTGGGGTCATGGGTCCGGGGTCATGGGTCCGTGGTCCTGTCTCCGGGGTCATGGGTCTGGGGTAATGGGTCTGGGGTCATGGGTCTCGGGTCATGGGTCTGGGGTCGTGGGTCCGGGTTCGTGGGTCCGGGGTCCTGGGTCCGGGGTCGTGGGTCCGGGGTCGTGGGTCCGGGGTCGTGGGTCCGGGGTCGTGGGTCCGGGGTCGTGGGTTCGGGGTCGTGGGTCCGGGGTCGTGGATCCGGGGTCATGGGTCCGGGGTCATGGGTCCGGGGTCATGGGTCCGGTGTCATGGGTCCGGGGTCATGGGTCCGGGGTCATGGGTCCGGGGTCATGGGTCCGGGGTCATGGGTCCGGGGTCATGTGTCCGGGGTCATGGGTCCGGGGTCATGGGTCCGGGGTCATGGGTCCGGGGTCATGGGTCTGGGGTCATGGTTCTGGGGTCATGGGTCTGGGGTCATGGGTCTGGGGTCATGGGTCTGGGGTCATGGGTCTGGGGTCATGGGTCTGGGGTCATGGGTCTGGGGTCATGGGTCTGGGGTCATGGGTCTGGGGTCATGGGTCTGGGGTCATGGGTCTGGGGTCATGGGTCTGGGGTCATGGGTCTGGGGTCATGGGTCTGGGGTCATGGGTCTGGGGTCATGGGTCTGGGGTCATGGGTCTCGGGTCATGGGTCTGGGGTCATGGGTCTGGGGTCATGGGTCTGGGGTCATGGGTCTGGGGTCATGGGTCTGGGGTCATGGGTCTGGGGTCATGGGTCTGGGGTCATGGGTCTGGGGTCATGGGTCTGGGGTCATGGGTCTGGGGTCATGGGTCTGGGGTCATGGGTCTGGGGTCATGGGTCTGGGGTCATGGGTCTGGGGTCATGGGTCTGGGGTCATGGGTCTGGGGTCATGGGTCTGGGGTCATGGGTCTGGGGTCATGGGTCTGGGGTCATGGGTCTGGGGTCATGGGTCTGGGGTCATGGGTCTGGGGTCATGGGTCTGGGGTCATGGGTCCGGGGTCATGGGTCTGGGGTCATGGGTCTGGGGTCATGGGTCTGGGGTCATGGGTCTGGGGTCATGGGTCTGGGGTCATGGGTCCGGGGTCATGGGTCCGTGGTCCTGTCTCCGGGGTCATGGGTCTGGGGTCATGGGTCTCGGGTCATGGGTCTGGGGTCGTGGGTCCGGGTTCGTGGGTCCGGGGTCCTGGGTCCGGGGTCGTGGGTCTGGGGTCATGGGTCTGGGGTCATGGGTCTGGGGTCATGGGTCTGGGGTCATGGGTCTGGGGTCATGGGTCTGGGGTCATGGGTCTGGGGTCATGGGTCTGGGGTCATGGGTCTGGGGTCATGGGTCTGGGGTCATGGGTCTGGGGTCATGGGTCTGGGGTCATGGGTCTGGGGTCATGGGTCTGGGGTCATGGGTCTGGGGTCATGGGTCTGGGGTCATGGGTCTGGGGTCATGGGTCTGGGGTCATGGGTCTGGGGTCATGGGTCCGGGGTCATGGGTCCGTGGTCCTGTCTCCGGGGTCATGGGTCTGGGGTAATGGGTCTGGGGTCATGGGTCTCGGGTCATGGGTCTGGGGTCGTGGGCCCGGGTTCGTGGGTCCGGGGTCCTGGGTCCGGGGTCGTGGGTCCGGAGTCGTGGGTCCGGGGTCGTGGGTCCGGGGTCGTGGGTCCGGGGTCGTGGATCCGGGGTCGTGGGTCCGGGGTCCTGGGTCCGGGGTCATGGGTCCGTGGTAATGGGTCCGGGGTCATGGGTCCGGGGTTATGGGTCCGGGGTCATGGGTCCGGGGTCATGGGTCCGGGGTCATGGGTCCGGGGTCATGGGTCCGGGGTCATGGGTCCGGGGTCATGGGTCCGGGGTCATGGGTCCGGGGTCATGGGTCTGGGGTCATTGGTCTGGGGTCATGGGTCTGGGGTCATGGGTCTGGGGTCAAGGGTCCGGTGTCATGGGTCCGTTGTCATGGGACCGGGGTCATGGGACCGGGGTCATGGGCCCGGGGTCATGGGTCCGGGGTCATGGGTCCGGGGTCATGGGTCCGGGGTCCTGGGTCCGGGGTCCTGGGTCCGGGGTCATGGGTCGTGGTCCTGTCTCCGGGGTCATGGGTCTGGGGTAATGGGTCTGGGGTAATGGGTCTGGGGTCATGGGTCTCGGGTCATGGGTCTGGGGTCGTGGGTCCGGGGTCGTGGGTCCGGGGTCATGGGTCCGGTGTCATGTGTCCGGGGTCCTGGGTCCGGGGTTGTGGCTCCGGGGTCCTGGGTCCGGGGTCATGGGTCCGGTGTCATGGGTCCGGGGTCGTGGGTCCGGGGTCGTGGGTCCGGGGTCGTGGGTCTGGGGTCGTGGGTCTGGGGTCATGGGTCTGGGGTCATGGGTCTGGGGTCATGGGTCTGGGGTCATGGGTCTGGGGTCATGGGTCTGGGGTCATGGGTCTGGGGTCATGGGTCTGGGGTCATGGGTCTGGGGTCATGGGTCTGGGGTCATGGGTCTGGGGTCATGGGTCTGGGGTCATGGGTCTGGGGTCATGGGTCTGGGGTCATGGGTCTGGGGTCATGGGTCTGGGGTCATGGGTCTGGGGTCATGGGTCTGGGGTCATGGGTCTGGGGTCATGGGTCTGGGGTCATGGGTCTGGGGTCATGGGTCTGGGGTCATGGGTCTGGGGTCATGGGTCTGGGGTCATGGGTCTGGGGTCATGGGTCTGGGGTCATGGGTCTGGGGTCATGGGTCTGTGGTCATGGGTCTGGGGTCATGGGTCTGGGGTCATGGGTCTGGGTTCATGGGTCTGGGGTCATGGGTCTGGGGTCGTGGGTCCGGGGTCGTGGGTCCGGGGTCATGGGTCCGGGGTCATGTGTCCGGGGTCCTGGGTCCGGGGTTGTGGCTCCGGGGTCCTGGGTCCGGGGTCATGGGTCCGGTGTCATGGGTCCGGGGTTGTGGGTCCGGGGTCGTGGGTCTGGGGTCGTGGGTCTGGGGTCATGGGTCTGGGGTCATGGGTCTGGGGTCATGGGTCTGGGGTCATGGGTCTGGGGTCATGGGTCTGGGGTCATGGGTCTGGGGTCATGGGTCTGGGGTCATGGGTCTGGGGTCATGGGTCTGGGGTCATGGGTCTGGGGTCATGGGTCTGGGGTCATGGGTCTGGGGTCATGGGTCTGGGGTCATGGGTCTGGGTTCATGGGTCTGGGGTCATGGGTCTGGGGTCGTGGGTCCGGGGTCGTGGGTCCGGGGTCATGGGTTCGGGGTCATGTGTCCGGGGTCCTGGGTCCGGGGTTGTGGCTCCGGGGTCCTGGGTCCGGGGTCATGGGTCCGGTGTCATGGGTCCGGGGTTGTGGGTCCGGGGTCGTGGGTCTGGGGTCGTGGGTCTGGGGTCATGGGTCTGGGGTCATGGGTCTGGGGTCATGGGTCTGGGGTCATGGGTCTGGGGTCATGGGTCTGGGGTCATGGGTCTGGGGTCATGGGTCTGGGGTCATGGGTCTGGGGTCATGGGTCTGGGGTCATGGGTCTGGGGTCATGGGTCTGGGGTCATGGGTCTGGGGTCATGGGTCTGGAGTCATGGGTCTGGGGTCATGGGTCTGGGGTCATGGGTCTGGGGTCATGGGTCTGGGGTCATGGGTCCGGGGTCATGGGTCCGTGATCCTGTCTCCGGGGTCATGGGTCTGGGGTAATGGGTCTGGGGTCATGGGTCTCGGGTCATGGGTCCGGGGTCATGGGGTCTGTGGTCCTGTCTCCGGGGTCATGGGTCTGGGGTAATGGGTCTGGGGTCATGGGTCTCGGGTCATGGGTCTGGGGTCGTGGGCCCGGGTTCGTGGGTCCGGGGTCCTGGGTCCGGGGTCGTGGGTCCGGGGTCGTGGGTCCGGGGTCGTGGGTCCGGGGTCGTGGGTCCGGGGTCGTGGGTCCGGGCTCGTGGATCCGGGGTCGTGGGTCCGGGGTCCTGGGTCCGGGGTCATGGGTCCGTGGTAATGGGTCCGGGGTCATGGGTCCGGGGTCATGGGTCCGGGGTCATGGGTCCGGGGTCATGGGTCCGGGGTCATGGGTCCGGGGTCATGGGTCCGGGGTCATGGGTCCGGGGTCATGGGTCCGGGGTCATGGGTCCGGGGTCATGGGTCCGGGGTCATTGGTCTGGGGTCATGGGTCTGGGGTCATGGGTCTAGGGTCATGGGTCCGGTGTCATGGGTCCGTTGTCATGGGACCGGGGTCATGGGACCGGGGTCATGGGACCGGGGTCATGGGTCCGGGGTCATGGGTCCGGGGTCATGGGTCCGGGGTCCTGGGTCCGGGGTCCTGGGTCCGGGGTCATGGGTCGTGGTCCTGTCTCCGGGGTCATGGGTCTGGGGTAATGGGTCTGGTGTAATGGGTCTGGGGTCATGGGTCTCGGGTCATGGGTCTGGGGTCGTGGGTCCGGGGTCGTGGGTCCGGGGTCATGGGTCCGGGGTCATGTGTCCGGGGTCCTGGGTCCGGGGTTGTGGCTCCGGGTTCCTGGGTCCGGGGTCATGGGTCCGGTGTCATGGGTCCGGGGTCGTGGGTCCGGGGTCGTGGGTCTGGGGTCGTGGGTCTGGGGTCATGGGTCTGGGGTCATGGGTCTGGGGTCATGGGTCTGGGGTCATGGGTCTGGGGTCATGGGTCTGGGGTCATGGGTCTGGGGTCATGGGTCTGGGGTCATGGGTCTGGGGTCATGGGTCTGGGGTCATGGGTCCGGGGTCATGGGTCCGGGGTCATGGGTCCGGGGTCATGGGTCCGGGGTCATGGGTCCGGGGTCGTGGGTCCGGGGTCGTGGGTCCGGGGTCGTGGGTCCGGGGTCATGGGTCCGTGGTCATGGGTCCGGAGTCACGGGTCCGGGGTCACGGGTGCGGGGTCACGGGTCCGGGTTCATGGGTCCGGGGTCATGGGTCCGGGGTCATGGGTCCGGTGTCATGGGTCCGTTGTCATGGGACCGGGGTCATGGGACCGGGGTCATGGGTCCGGGGTCATGGGTCCGGGGTCCTGGGTCCGGGGTCATGGGTCCGTGGTCCTGTCTCCGGTGTCATGGGTCTGGGGTAATGGGTCCGGGGTCATGGGTCCGGGGTCATGGGTCCGGGGTCGTGGGTCCGGGGTCGTGGGTCCGGGGTCGTGGGTCCGCGGTCGTGGGTCCGGGGTCGTGGGTCCGGGGTCGTGGGTCCGGGGTCGTGGGTCCGGGGTCGTGGGTCCGGGGTCGTGGGTCCGGGGTCGTGGGTCCGGGGTCGTGGGTCCGGGGTCGTGGGTCCGGGGTCGAGGGTCCGGGGTCGTGGGTCCGGGGTCGTGGGTCCGGGATCGTGGGTCCGGGGTCGTTGGTCCGGGGTCGTGGGTCCGGGGTCGTGGGTCCGGGGTCGTGGGTCCGGGGTCGTGGGTCCGGGGTCGTGGGTCCGGGGTCCTGGGTCCGGGGTCATGGGTCCGTGGTAATGGGTCCGGGGTCATGGGTCCGGGGTCATGGGTCCGGGGTCATGGGTCCGGGGTCATGGGTCCGGGGTCATGGGTCCGGGGTCATGGGTCCGGGGTCATGGGTCCGGGGTCATGGGTCCGGGGTCATGGGTCCGGGGTCATGGGTCCGGGGTCATGGGTCCGGGGTCATGGGTCCGGGGTCATGGGTCCGGGGTCATGGGTCCGGGGTCATGGGTCCGGGGTCATGGATCCGGGGCCATGGGTCCGGGGTCATGGGTCCGGGGTCATGGGTCCGGGGTCATGGGTCCGGGGTCATGGGTCCGGGGTCATGGGTCCGGGGTCATGGGTCCGGGGTCATGGGTCCGGGGTCATGGGTCCGCGGTCATGGGTCCGGGGTCATGGGTCCGGGGTCATGGGTCCGGGGTCATGGGTCCGGGGTCATGGGTCCGGGGTCATGGGTCCGGGGTCATGGGTCCGGGGTCATGGGTCCGGGGTCATGGGTCCGGGGTCATGGGTCCGGGGTCATGGGTCCGGGGTCATGGGTCCGGGGTCATGGGTCCGGGGTCATGGGTCCGGGGTCATGGGTCCTGGGTCATGGGTCCGGGGTCATGGGTCCGGGGTCATGGGTCCGGGGTCATGGGTCCGGGGTCATGGGTCCGGGGTCATGGGTCCGGGGTCATGGGTCCGGGGTCATGGGTCCGGGGTCATGGGTCTGGGGTCATGGGTCTGGGGTCATGGGTCTGGGTTCCTGGGTCTGGGGTCCTGGGTCTGGGGTCCTGGGTCTGGTGTCATGGGTCTGGGGTCATGGGTCTGGGGTCATGGGTCTGGGGTCATGGGTCTGGGGTCATGGGTCTGGGGTCATGGGTCTGGGGTCATGGGTCTGGGGTCATGGGTCTGGGGTCATGGGTCCGGGGTCATGGGTCCGGGGTCATGGGTCCGGGGTCATGGGTCCGGGGTCATGGGTCCGGGGTCGTGGGTCCGGGGTCGTGAGTCCGGGGTCGTGTGTCCGGGGTCATGGGTCCGTGGTCATGGGTCCGGAGTCACGGGTCCGGGGTCACGGGTGCGGGGTCACGGGTCCGGGTTCATGGGTCCGGGGTCATGGGTCCGGTGTCATGGGTCCGGTGTCATGGGTCCGTTGTCATGGGACCGGGGTCATGGGACCGGGGTCATGGGTCCGGGGTCATGGGTCCGGGGTCCTGGGTCCGGGGTCATGGGTCCGTGGTCCTGTCTCCGGTGTCATGGGTCTGGGGTAATGGGTCCGGGGTCATGGGTCCGGGGTCATGGGTCCGGGGTCGTGGGTCCGGGGTCGTGGGTCCGGGGTCGTGGGTCCGCGGTCGTGGGTCCGGGGTCGTGGGTCCGGGGTCGTGGGTCCGGGGTCGTGGGTCCGGGGTCGTGGGTCCGGGGTCGTGGGTCCGGGGTCGTGGGTCCGGGGTCGTGGGTCCGGGGTCGTGGGTCCGGGGTCGTGGGTCCGGGGTCGAGGGTCCGGGGTCGTGGGTCCGGGGTCGTGGGTCCGGGATCGTGGGTCCGGGGTCGTTGGTCCGGGGTCGTGGGTCCGGGGTCGTGGGTCCGGGGTCGTGGGTCCGGGGTCGTGGGTCCGGGGTCGTGGGTCCGGGGTCCTGGGTCCGGGGTCATGGGTCCGTGGTAATGGGTCCGGGGTCATGGGTCCGGGGTCATGGGTCCGGGGTCATGGGTCCGGGGTCATGGGTCCGGGGTCATGGGTCCGGGGTCATGGGTCCGGGGTCATGGGTCCGGGGTCATGGGTCCGGGGTCATGGGTCCGGGGTCATGGGTCCGGGGTCATGGGTCCGGGGTCATGGATCCGGGGTCATGGGTCCGGGGTCATGGGTCCGGGGTCATGGGTCCGGGGTCATGGGTCCGGGGTCATGGGTCCGGGGTCATGGGTCCGGGGTCATGGGTCCGGGGTCATGGGTCCGGGGTCATGGGTCCGCGGTCATGGGTCCGGGGTCATGGGTCCGGGGTCATGGGTCCGGGGTCATGGGTCCGGGGTCATGGGTCCGGGGTCATGGGTCCGGGGTCATGGGTCCGGGGTCATGGGTCCGGGGTCATGGGTCCGGGGTCATGGGTCCGGGGTCATGGGTCCGGGGTCATGGGTCCGGGGTCATGGGTCCGGGGTCATGGGTCCGGGGTCATGGGTCCTGGGTCATGGGTCCGGGGTCATGGGTCCGGGGTCATGGGTCCGGGGTCATGGGTCCGGGGTCATGGGTCCGGGGTCATGGGTCCGGGGTCATGGGTCCGGGGTCATGGGTCTGGGTTCCTGGGTCTGGGGTCCTGGGTCTGGGGTCCTGGGTCTGGTGTCATGGGTCTGGGGTCATGGGTCTGGGGTCATGGGTCTGGGGTCATGGGTCTGGGGTCATGGGTCTGGGGTCATGGGTCTGGGGTCATGGGTCTGGGGTCATGGGTCTGGGGTCATGGGTCTGGGGTCATGGGTCTGGGGTCATGGGTCTGGGGTCATGGGTCTGGGGTCATGGGTCTGGGGTCATGGGTCTGGGGTCATGGGTCTGGGGTCATGGGTCTGGGGTCATGGGTCTGGGGTCATGGGTCTGGGGTCATGGGTCTGGGGTCATGGGTCTGGGGTCATGGGTCTGGGGTCATGGGTCTGGGGTCATGGGTCTGGGGTCATGGGTCTGGGGTCATGGGTCTGGGGTCATGGGTCTGGGTTCATGGGTCTGGGGTCATGGGTCTGGGGTCATGGGTCTGGGGTCATGGGTCTGGGGTCATGGGTCTGGGGTCATGGGTCTGGGGTCATGGGTCTGGGGTCATGCGTCTGGGGTCATGGGTCTGGGGTCATGGGTCTGGGGTCATGGGTCTGGGGTCATGGGTCTGGGGTCATGGGTCTGGGGTCATGGGTCTGGGGTCATGGGTCTGGGGTCATGGGTCTGGGGTCATGGGTCTGGGGTCATGGGTCTGGGGTCATGGGTCTGGGGTCATGGGTCTGGGGTCATGGGTCTGGGGTCATGGGTCTGGGGTCATGGGTCTGGGGTCATGGGTCTGGGGTCATGGGTCCGGGGTCATGGGTCCGTGGTCCTGTCTCCGGGGTCATGGGTCTGGGGTAATGGGTCTGGGGTCATGGGTCTCGGGTCATGGGTCTGGGGTCGTGGGTCCGGGTTCGTGGGTCCGGGGTCCTGGGTCCGGGGTCGTGGGTCCGGGGTCGTGGGTCCGGGGTCGTGGGTCTGGGGTCGTGGGTCCGGGGTCGTGGGTTCGGGGTCGTGGGTCCGGGGTCGTGGATCCGGGGTCATGGGTCCGGGGTCATGGGTCCGGGGTCATGGGTCCGGGGTCATGGGTCCGGGGTCATGGGTCCGGGGTCATGGGTCCGGGGTCATGGGTCCGGGGTCATGGGTCCGGGGTCATGGGTCCGGGGTCATGGGTCCGGGGTCATGGGTCCGGGGTCATGTGTCCGGGGTCATGGGTCCGGGGTCATGGGTCCGGGGTCATGGGTCCGGGGTCATGGGTCGGGGTCATGGTTCTGGGGTCATGGGTCTGGGGTCATGGGTCTGGGGTCATGGGTCTGGGGTCATGGGTCTGGGGTCATGGGTCTGGGGTCATGGGTCTGGGGTCATGGGTCTGGGGTCATGGGTCTGGGGTCATGGGTCTGGGGTCATGGGTCTGGGGTCATGGGTCTGGGGTCATGGGTCTGGGGTCATGGGTCTGGGGTCATGGGTCTGGGGTCATGGGTCTGGGGTCATGGGTCTGGGGTCATGGGTCTGGGGTCATGGGTCTGGGGTCATGGGTCTGGGGTCATGGGTCTGGGGTCATGGGTCTGGGGTCATGGGTCTGGGGTCATGGGTCTGGGGTCATGGGTCTGGGGTCATGGGTCCGGGGTCATGGGTCCGTGGTCCTGTCTCCGGGGTCATGGGTCTGGGGTAATGGGTCTGGGGTCATGGGTCTCGGGTCATGGGTCTGGGGTCGTGGGTCCGGGTTCGTGGGTCCGGGGTCCTGGGTCCGGGGTCGTGGGTCCGGGGTCGTGGGTCCGGGGTCGTGGGTCCGGGGTCGTGGGTCCGGGGTCGTGGATCCGGGGTCGTGGGTCCGGGGTCCTGGGTCCGGGGTCATGGGTCCGTGGTAATGGGTCCGGGGTCATGGGTCCGGGGTCATGGGTCCGGGGTCATGGGTCCGGGGTCATGGGTCCGGGGTCATGGGTCCGGGGTCATGGGTCCGGGGTCATGGGTCCGGGGTCATGGGTCCGGGGTCATGGGTCCGGGGTCATGGGTCCGGGGTCATGGGTCCGGGGTCATGGGTCCGGGGTCATGGGTCCGGGGTCATGGGTCTGGGGTCATTGGTCTGGGGTCATGGGTCTGGGGTCATGGGTCTGGGGTCATGGGTCTGGGGTCATGGGTCCGGTGTCAAGGGTCCGTTGTCATGGGACCGGGGTCATGGGACCGGGGTCATGGGACCGGGGTCATGGGTCCGGGGTCATGGGTCCGGGGTCCTGGGTCCGGGGTCCTGGGTCCCGGGTCATGGGTCGTGGTCCTGTCTCCGGGGTCATGGGTCTGGGGTAATGGGTCTGGGGTAATGGGTCTGGGGTCATGGGTCTCGGGTCATGGGTCTGGGGTCGTGGGTCCGGGGTCGTGGGTCCGGGGTCGTGGGTCCGGGGTCATGGGTCCGGGGTCATGTGTCCGGGGTCCTGGGTCCGGGGTTGTGGCTCCGGGGTCCTGGGTCCGGGGTCATGGGTCCGGTGTCATGGGTCCGGGGTTGTGGGTCCGGGGTCGTGGGTCTGGGGTCGTGGGTCTGGGGTCATGGGTCTGGGGTCATGGGTCTGGGGTCATGGGTCTGGGGTCATGGGTCTGGGGTCATGGGTCTGGGGTCATGGGTCTGGGGTCATGGGTCTGGGGTCATGGGTCTGGGGTCATGGGTCTGGGGTCATGGGTCTGGGGTCATGGGTCTGGGGTCATGGGTCTGGGGTCATGGGTCTGGGGTCATGGGTCTGGGGTCATGGGTCTGGGGTCATGGGTCTGGGGTCATGGGTCTGGGGTCATGGGTCTGGGGTCATGGGTCTGGGGTCATGGGTCTGGGGTCATGGGTCTGGGGTCATGGGTCTGGGGTCATGGGTCTGGGGTCATGGGTCTGGGGTCATGGGTCTGGGGTCATGGGTCTGGGGTCATGGGTCTGGGGTCATGGGTCTGGGGTCATGGGTCTGGGGTCATGGGTCTGGGGTCATGGGTCTGGGGTCATGGGTCTGGGGTCATGGGTCTGGGGTCATGGGTCTGGGGTCATGGGTCTGGGGTCATGGGTCTGGGGTCATGGGTCTGGGGTGATGGGTCTGGGGTCATGGGTCTGGGGTCATGGGTCTGGGGTCATGGGTCTGGGGTCATGGGTCTGGGGTCATGGGTCTGGGGTCATGGGTCTGGGGTCATGGGCCTGGGGTCATGGGTCTGGGGTCATGGGTCTGGGGTCATGGGTCTGGGGTCATGGGTCTGGGGTCATGGGTCTGGGGTCATGGGTCTGGGGTCATGGGTCTGGGGTCATGGGTCTGGGGTCATGGGTCTGGGGTCATGGGTCTGGGGTCATGGGTCTGGGGTCATGGGTCTGGGGTCATGGGTCTGGGGTCATGGGTCTGGGGTCATGGGTCTGGGGTCATGGGTCTGGGGTCATGGGTCTGGGGTCATGGGTCTGGGGTCATGGGTCCGGTGTCAAGGGTCTGGGGTCATGGGTCTGGGGTCATGGGTCTGGGGTCATGGGTCCGGGGTCATGGGTCCGGGGTCCTGGGTCCGGGGTCCTGGGTCCCGGGTCATGGGTCGTGGTCCTGTCTCCGGGGTCATGCGTCTGGGGTAATGGGTCTGGGGTAATGGGTCTGGGGTCATGGGTCTCGGGTCATGGGTCTGGGGTCGTGGGTCCGGGGTCGTGGGTCCGGGGTCGTGGGTCCGGGGTCATGGGTCCGGGGTCATGTGTCCGGGGTCCTGGGTCCGGGGTTGTGGCTCCGGGGTCCTGGGTCCCGGGTCATGGGTCGTGGTCCTGTCTCCGGGGTCATGGGTCTGGGGTAATGGGTCTGGGGTAATGGGTCTGGGGTAATGGGTCTGGGGTCATGGGTCTCGGGTCATGGGTCTGGGGTCGTGGGTCCGGGGTCGTGGGTCCGGGGTCGTGGGTCCGGGGTCATGGGTCCGGGGTCATGTGTCCGGGGTCCTGGGTCCGGGGTTGTGGCTCCGGGGTCCTGGGTCCGGGGTCATGGGTCCGGTGTCATGGGTCCGGGGTTGTGGGTCCGGGGTCGTGGGTCTGGGGTCGTGGGTCTGGGGTCGTGGGTCTGGGGTCATGGGTCTGGGGTCATGGGTCTGGGGTCATGGGTCTGGGGTCATGGGTCTAGGGTCATGGGTCTGGGGTCATGGGTCTGGGGTCATGGGTCTGGGGTCATGGGTCTGGGGTCATGGGTCTGGGGTCATGGGTCTGGGGTCATGGGTCTGGGGTCATGGGTCTGGGGTCATGGGTCTGGGGTCATGGGTCTGGGGTCATGGGTCTGGGGTCATGGGTCTGGGGTCATGGGCCTGGGGTCATGGGTCTGGGGTCATGGGTCTGGGGTCATGGGTCTGGGGTCATGGGTCTGGGGTCATGGGTCTGGGGTCATGGGTCTGGGGTCATGGGTCTGGGGTCATGGGTCTGGGGTCATGGGTCTGGGGTCATGGGTCTGGGGTCATGGGTCTGGGGTCATGGGTCTGGGGTCATGGGTCTGGGGTCATGGGTCTGGGGTCATGGGTCTGGGGTCATGGGTCTGGGGTCATGGGTCTGGGGTCATGGGTCTGGGGTCATGGGTCTGGGGTCATGGGTCTGGGGTCATGGGTCTGGGGTCATGGGTCTGGGGTCATGGGTCTGGGGTCATGGGTCTGGGGTCATGGGTCTGGGGTCATGGGTCTGGGGTCATGGGTCTGGGGTCATGGGTCTGGGGTCATGGGTCTGGGGTCATGGGTCTGGGGTCATGGGTCTGGGGTCATGGGTCTGGGGTCATGGGTCTGGGGTCATGGGTCTGGGGTCATGGGTCTGGGGTCATGGGTCTGGGGTCATGGGTCTGGGGTCATGGGTCTGGGGTCATGGGTCTGGGGTCATGGGTCTGGGGTCATGGGTCTGGGGTCATGGGTCTGGGGTCATGGGTCTGGGGTCATGGGTCTGGGGTCATGGGTCTGGGGTCATGGGTCTGGGGTCATGGGTCTGGGGTCATGGGTCTGGGGTCATGGGTCTGGGGTCATGGGTCTGGGGTCATGGGTCTGGGGTCATGGGTCTGGGGTCATGGGTCTGGGGTCATGGGTCTGGGGTCATGGGTCTGGGGTCATGGGTCTGGGGTCATGGGTCTGGGGTCATGGGTCCGGGGTCATGGGTCCGTGGTCCTGTCTCCGGGGTCATGGGTCTGGGGTAATGGGTCTGGGGTCATGGGTCTCGGGTCATGGGTCCGGGGTCATGGGTCTGTGGTCCTGTCTCCGGGGTCATGGGTCTGGGGTAATGGGTCTGGGGTCATGGGTCTCGGGTCATGGGTCTGGGGTCGTGGGCCCGGGTTCGTGGGTCCGGGGTCCTGGGTCCGGGGTCGTGGGTCCGGGGTCGTGGGTCCGGGGTCGTGGGTCCGGGGTCGTGGGTCCGGGGTCGTGGGTCCGGGCTCGTGGATCCGGGGTCGTGGGTCCGGGGTCCTGGGTCCGGGGTCATGGGTCCGTGGTAATGGGTCCGGGGTCATGGGTCCGGGGTCATGGGTCCGGGGTCATGGGTCCGGGGTCATGGGTCCGGGGTCATGGGTCCGGGGTCATGGGTCCGGGGTCATGGGTCCGGGGTCATGGGTCCGGGGTCATGGGTCCGGGGTCATGGGTCCGGGGTCATGGGTCCGGGGTCATTGGTCTGGGGTCATGGGTCTGGGGTCATGGGTCTAGGGTCATGGGTCCGGTGTCATGGGTCCGTTGTCATGGGACCGGGGTCATGGGACCGGGGTCATGGGACCGGGGTCATGGGTCCGGGGTCATGGGTCCGGGGTCATGGGTCCGGGGTCATGGGTCCGGGGTCCTGGGTCCGGGGTCCTGGGTCCGGGGTCATGGGTCGTGGTCCTGTCTCCGGGGTCATGGGTCTGGGGTAATGGGTCTGGTGTAATGGGTCTGGGGTCATGGGTCTCGGGTCATGGGTCTGGGGTCGTGGGTCCGGGGTCGTGGGTCCGGGGTCATGGGTCCGGGGTCATGTGTCCGGGGTCCTGGGTCCGGGGTTGTGGCTCCGGGTTCCTGGGTCCGGGGTCATGGGTCCGGTGTCATGGGTCCGTGGTCGTGGGTCCGGGGTCGTGGGTCTGGGGTCGTGGGTCTGGGGTCATGGGTCTGGGGTCATGGGTCTGGGGTCATGGGTCTCGGGTCATGGGTCTGGGGTCATGGGTCTGGGGTCATGGGTCTGGGGTCATGGGTCTGGGGTCATGGGTCTGGGGTCATGGGTCTGGGGTCATGGGTCTGGGGTCATGGGTCTGGGGTCATGGGTCTGGGGTCATGGGTCTGGGGTCATGGGTCTGGGGTCATGGGTCTGGGGTCATGGGTCTGGGGTCATGGGTCTGGGGTCATGGGTCTGGGGTCATGGGTCTGGGGTCATGGGTCTGGGGTCATGGGTCTGGGGTCATGGGTCTGTGGTCATGGGTCTGGGGTCATGGGTCTGGGTTCATGGGTCTGGGGTCATGGGTCTGGGGTCGTGGGTCCGGGGTCCTGGGTCCGGGGTCATGGGTCGTGGTCCTGTCTCCGGGGTCATGGGTCTGGGGTAATGGGTCTGGGGTAATGGGTCTGGCGTAATGGGTCTGGGGTAATGGGTCTGGGGTCATGGGTCTCGGGTCATGGGTCTGGGGTCGTGGGTCCGGGGTCGTGGGTCCGGGGTCATGGGTCCGGGGTCATGTGTCCGGGGTCCTGGGTCCGGGGTTGTGGCTCCGGGGCCCTGGGTCCGGGGTCATGGGTCCGGTGTCATGGGTCCGGTGTCATGGGTCCGGGGTCGTGGGTCCGGGGTCGTGGGTCTGGGGTCGTGGGTCTGGGGTCATGGGTCTGGGGTCATGGGTCTGGGGTCATGGGTCTGGGGTCATGGGTCTGGGGTCATGGGTCTGGGGTCATGGGTCTGGGGTCATGGGTCTGGGGTCATGGGTCTGGGGTCATGGGTCTGGGGTCATGGGTCTGGGGTCATGGGTCTGGGGTCATGGGTCTGGGGTCATGGGTCTGGGGTCATGGGTCTGGGGTCATGGGTCTGGGGTCATGGGTCTGGGGTCATGGGTCTGGGGTCATGGGTCTGGGGTCATGGGTCTGGGGTCATGGGTCTGGGGTCATGGGTCTGGGGTCATGGGTCTGGGGTCATGGGTCTGGGGTCATGGGTCTGGGGTCATGGGTCTGGGGTCATGGGTCTGGGGTCATGGGTCTGGGGTCATGGGTCTGGGGTCATGGGTCTGGGGTCATGGGTCTGGGGTCATGGGTCTGGGGTCATGGGTCTGTGGTCATGGGTCTGGGGTCATGGGTCTGGGGTCATGGGTCTGGGTTCATGGGTCTGGGGTCATGGGTCTGGGGTCGTGGGTCCGGGGTCGTGCGTCCGGGGTCATGGGTCCGGGGTCATGTGTCCGGGGTCCTGGGTCCGGGGTTGTGGCTCCGGGGTCCTGGGTCCGGGGTCATGGGTCCGGTGTCATGGGTCCGGGGTTGTGGGTCCGGGGTCGTGGGTCCGGGGTCATGGGTCTGGGGTCATGGGTCTGGGGTCATGGGTCTGGGGTCATGGGTCTGGGGTCATGGGTCTGGGGTCATGGGTCTGGGGTCATGGGTCTGGGGTCATGGGTCTGGGGTCATGGGTCTGGGGTCATGGGTCTGGGGTCATGGGTCTGGGGTCATGGGTCTGGGGTCATGGGTCTGGGGTCATGGGTCTGGGGTCATGGGTCTGGGGTCATGGGTCTGGGGTCATGGGTCTGGGGTCATGGGTCTGGGGTCATGGGTCTGGGGTCATGGGTCTGGGGTCATGGGTCTGGGGTCATGGGTCTGGGGTCATGGGTCTGGGGTCATGGGTCTGGGGTCATGGGTCTGGGGTCATGGGTCTGGGGTCATGGGTCTGGGGTCATGGGTCTGGGGTCATGGGTCTGGGGTCATGGGTCTGGGGTCATGGGTCTGGGGTCATGGGTCTGGGGTCATGGGTCTGGGGTCATGGGTCTGGGGTCATGGGTCTGGGGTCATGGGTCTGGGGTCATGGGTCTGGGGTCATGGGTCTGGGGTCATGGGTCTGGGGTCATGGGTCTGGGGTCATGGGTCTGGGGTCATGGGTCTGGGGTCATGGGTCTGGGGTCATGGGTCTGGGGTCATGGGTCTGGGGTCATGGGTCTGGGGTCATGGGTCTGGGGTCATGGGTCTGGGGTCATGGGTCTGGGGTCATGGGTCTGGGGTCATGGGTCTGGGGTCATGGGTCTGGGGTCATGGGTCTGGGGTCATGGGTCTGGGGTCATGGGTCTGGGGTCATGGGTCTGGGGTCATGGGTCTGGGGTCATGGGTCTGGGGTCATGGGTCTGGGGTCATGGGTCTGGGGTCATGGGTCTGGGGTCATGGGTCTGGGGTCATGGGTCTGGGGTCATGGGTCTGGGGTCATGGGTCTGGGGTCATGGGTCTGGGGTCATGGGTCTGGGGTCATGGGTCTGGGGTCATGGGTCTGGGGTCATGGGTCTGGGGTCATGGGTCTGGGGTCATGGGTCTGGGGTCATGGGTCTGGGGTCATGGGTCTGGGGTCATGGGTCTGGGGTCATGGGTCTGGGGTCATGGGTCTGGGGTCATGGGTCTGGGGTCATGGGTCTGGGGTCATGGGTCTGGGGTCATGGGTCTGGGGTCATGGGTCTGGGGTCATGGGTCTGGGGTCATGGGTCTGGGGTCATGGGTCTGGGGTCATGGGTCTGGGGTCATGGGTCTGGGGTCATGGGTCTGGGGTCATGGGTCTGGGGTCATGGGTCTGGGGTCATGGGTCTGGGGTCATGGGTCTGGGGTCATGGGTCTGGGGTCATGGGTCTGGGGTCATGGGTCTGGGGTCATGGGTCTGGGGTCATGGGTCTGGGGTCATGGGTCTGGGGTCATGGGTCTGGGGTCATGGGTCTGGGGTCATGGGTCTGGGGTCATGGGTCTGGGGTCATGGGTCTGGGGTCATGGGTCTGGGGTCATGGGTCTGGGGTCATGGGTCTGGGGTCATGGGTCTGGGGTCATGGGTCTGGGGTCATGGGTCTGGGGTCATGGGTCTGGGGTCATGGGTCTGGGGTCATGGGTCTGGGGTCATGGGTCTGGGGTCATGGGTCTGGGGTCATGGGTCTGGGGTCATGGGTCTGGGGTCATGGGTCTGGGGTCATGGGTCTGGGGTCATGGGTCTGGGGTCATGGGTCTGGGGTCATGGGTCTGGGGTCATGGGTCTGGGGTCATGGGTCTGGGGTCATGGGTCTGGGGTCATGGGTCTGGGGTCATGGGTCTGGGGTCATGGGTCTGGGGTCATGGGTCTGGGGTCATGGGTCTGGGGTCATGGGTCTGGGGTCATGGGTCTGGGGTCATGGGTCTGGGGTCATGGGTCTGGGGTCATGGGTCTGGGGTCATGGGTCTGGGGTCATGGGTCTGGGGTCATGGGTCTGGGGTCATGGGTCTGGGGTCATGGGTCTGGGGTCATGGGTCTGGGGTCATGGGTCTGGGGTCATGGGTCTGGGGTCATGGGTCTGGGGTCATGGGTCTGGGGTCATGGGTCTGGGGTCATGGGTCTGGGGTCATGGGTCTGGGGTCATGGGTCTGGGGTCATGGGTCTGGGGTCATGGGTCTGGGGTCATGGGTCTGGGGTCATGGGTCTGGGGTCATGGGTCTGGGGTCATGGGTCTGGGGTCATGGGTCTGGGGTCATGGGTCTGGGGTCATGGGTCTGGGGTCATGGGTCTGGGGTCATGGGTCTGGGGTCATGGGTCTGGGGTCATGGGTCTGGGGTCATGGGTCTGGGGTCATGGGTCTGGGGTCATGGGTCTGGGGTCATGGGTCTGGGGTCATGGGTCTGGGGTCATGGGTCTGGGGTCATGGGTCTGGGGTCATGGGTCTGGGGTCATGGGTCTGGGGTCATGGGTCTGGGGTCATGGGTCTGGGGTCATGGGTCTGGGGTCATGGGTCTGGGGTCATGGGTCTGGGGTCATGGGTCTGGGGTCATGGGTCTGGGGTCCTGGGTCCGGGGTCATGGGTCCGTGGTCCTGTCTCCGGGGTCATGGGTCTGGGGTAATGGGTCTGGGGTCATGGGTCTCGGGTCATGGGTCTGGGGTCGTGGGTCCGGGTTCGTGGGTCCGGGGTCCTGGGTCCGGGGTCGTGGGTCCGGGGTCGTGGGTCCGGGGTCGTGGGTCTGGGGTCGTGGGTCCGGGGTCGTGGGTTCGGGGTCGTGGGTCCGGGGTCGTGGATCCGGGGTCATGGGTCCGGGGTCATGGGTCCGGGGTCATGGGTCCGGGGTCATGGGTCCGGGGTCATGGGTCCGGGGTCATGGGTCCGGGGTCATGGGTCCGGGGTCATGGGTCCGGGGTCATGGGTCCGGGGTCATGTGTCCGGGGTCATGGGTCCGGGGTCATGGGTCCGGGGTCATGGGTCCGGGGTCATGGGTCCGGGGTCATGGTTCTGGGGTCATGGGTCTGGGGTCATGGGTCTGGGGTCATGGGTCTGGGGTCATGGGTCTGGGGTCATGGGTCTGGGGTCATGGGTCTGGGGTCATGGGTCTGGGGTCATGGGTCTGGGGTCATGGGTCTGGGGTCATGGGTCTGGGGTCATGGGTCTGGGGTCATGGGTCTGGGGTCATGGGTCTGGGGTCATGGGTCTGGGGTCATGGGTCTGGGGTCATGGGTCTGGGGTCATGGGTCTGGGGTCATGGGTCTGGGGTCATGGGTCTGGGGTCATGGGTCTGGGGTCATGGGTCCGGGGTCATGGGTCCGTGGTCCTGTCTCCGGGGTCATGGGTCTGGGGTAATGGGTCTGGGGTCATGGGTCTCGGGTCATGGGTCTGGGGTCGTGGGTCCGGGTTCGTGGGTCCGGGGTCCTGGGTCCGGGGTCGTGGGTCCGGGGTCGTGGGTCCGGGGTCGTGGTTCCGGGGTCGTGGGTCCGGGGTCGTGGGTCCGGGGTCGTGGGTCCGGGGTCGTGGATCCGGGGTCGTGGGTCCGGGGTCCTGTGTCCGGGGTCATGGGTCCGTGGTAATGGGTCCAGGGTCATGGGTCCGGGGTCATGGGTCCGGGGTCATGGGTCCGGGGTCATGGGTCCGGGGTCATGGGTCCGGGGTCATGGGTCCGGGGTCATGGGTCCGGGGTCATGGGTCCGGGGTCATGGGTCTGGGGTCATTGGTCTGGGGTCATGGGTCTGGGGTCATGGGTCTGGGGTCATGGGTCCGGTGTCATGGGTCCGTTGTCATGGGACCGGGGTCATGGGACCGGGGTCATGGGACCGGGGTCATGGGTCCGGGGTCATGGGTCCGGGGTCATGGGTCCGGGGTCCTGGGTCCGGGGTCCTGGGTCCGGGGTCATGGGTCGTGGTCCTGTCTCCGGGGTCATGGGTCGTGGTCCTGTCTCCGGGGTCATGGGTCTGGGGTAATGGGTCTGGGGTCATGGGTCTCGGGTCATGGGTCTGGGGTCGTGGTTCCGGGGTCGTGGGTCCGGGGTCATGGGTCCGGGGTCATGTGTCCGGGGTCCTGGGTCCGGGGTTGTGGCTCCGGGGTCCTGGGTCCGGGGTCATGGGTCCGGTGTCATGGGTCCGGGGTCGTGGGTCCGGGGTCGTGGGTCTGGGGTCGTGGGTCTGGGGTCATGGGTCTGGGGTCATGGGTCTGGGGTCATGGGTCTGGGGTCATGGGTCTGGGGTCATGGGTCTGGGGTCATGGGTCTGGGGTCATGGGTCTGGGGTCATGGGTCTGGGGTCATGGGTCTGGGGTCATGGGTCTGGGGTCATGGGTCTGGGGTCATGGGTCTGGGGTCATGGGTCTGGGGTCATGGGTCTGGGGTCATGGGTCTGGGGTCATGGGTCTGGGGTCATGGGTCTGGGGTCATGGGTCTGGGGTCATGGGTCTGGGGTCATGGTTCTGGGGTCATGGGTCTGGGGTCATGGGTCTGGGGTCATGGGTCTGGGGTCATGGGTCTGGGGTCATGGGTCTGGGGTCATGGGTCTGGGGTCATGGGTCTGGGGTCATGGGTCTGGGGTCATGGGTCTGGGGTCATGGGTCTGGGGTCATGGGTCTGGGGTCATGGGTCTGGGGTCATGGGTCTGTGGTCATGGGTCTGGGGTCATGGGTCTGGGGTCATGGGTCTGGGGTCATGGGTCTGGGGTCATGGGTCTGGGGTCATGGGTCTGGGTTCATGGGTCTGGGGTCATGGGTCCGGGGTCATGGGTCCGGGGTCGTGGGTCCGGGGTCGTGGGTCCGGGGTCGTGGGTCCGGGGTCGTGGGTCCGGGGTCGTGGGTCCGGGGTCGTGGGTCCGGGGTCGTGGGTCCGGGGTCGTGGGTCCGGGGTCGTGGGTCCGGGGTCGTGGGTCCGGGGTCGTGGGTCCGGGGTCGTGGGTCCGGGGTCGTGGGTCCGGGGTCGTGGGTCCGGGGTCCTGGGTCCGGGGTCATGGGTCCGTGGTAATGGGTCCGGGGTCATGGGTCCGGGGTCATGGGTCCGGGGTCATGGGTCCGGGGTCACGGGTCCGGGGTCACGGGTCCGGGGTCACGGGTCCGGGGTCATGGGTCCGGGGTCATGGGTCCGGGGTCATGGGTCCGGGGTCATGGGTCCGGGGTCATGGGTCCGGGGTCATGGGTCCGGGGTCATGGGTCTGGGTTCCTGGGTCTGGGGTCCTGGGTCTGGTGTCATGGGTCTGGGGTCATGGGTCTGGGGTCATGGGTCTGGGGTCATGGGTCTGGGGTCATGGGTCTGGGGTCATGGGTCTGGGGTCATGGGTCTGGGGTCATGGGTCTGGGGTCATGGGTCTGGGGTCATGGGTCTGGGGTCATGGGTCTGGGGTCATGGGTCTGGGGTCATGGGTCTGGGGTCATGGGTCTGGGGTCATGGGTCTGGGGTCATGGGTCTGGGGTCATGGGTCTGGGGTCATGGGTCTGGGGTCATGGGTCTGGGGTCATGGGTCTGGGGTCATGGGTCTGGGGTCATGGGTCTGGGGTCATGGGTCTGGGGTCATGGGTCTGGGGTCATGGGTCTGGGGTCATGGGTCTGGTGTCATGGGTCTGGGGTCATGGGTCTGGGGTCATGGGTCTGGGGTCATGGGTCTGGGGTCATGGGTCTGGGGTCATGGGTCTGGGGTCATGGGTCTGGGGTCATGGGTCTGGGGTCATGGGTCTGGGGTCATGGCGCTGGGGTCATGGGTCTGGGGTCATGGGTCTGGGGTCATGGGTCTGGGG
Source organism: Andrena hattorfiana (assembly GCA_944738655.2). NCBI lineage: Eukaryota > Metazoa > Arthropoda > Insecta > Hymenoptera > Andrenidae > Andrena > Andrena hattorfiana. The sequence continues at coordinate 63,945,414 of OX122889.2, forward strand.
TCATGGGTCTGGGGTCATGGGTCTGGGGTCATGGGTCTGGGGTCATGGGTCTGGGGTCATGGGTCTGGGGTCATGGGTCTGGGGTCATGGGTCCGGGGTCATGGGTCCGTGGTCCTGTCTCCGGGGTCATGGGTCTGGGGTAATGGGTCTGGTGTCATGGGTCTCGGGTCATGGGTCTGGGGTCGTGGGTCCGGGTTCGTGGGTCCGGGGTCCTGGGTCCGGGGTCGTGGGTCCGGGGTCGTGGATCCGGGGTCGTGGGTCCGGGGTCCTGGGTCCGGGGTCATGGGTCCGGGGTCATGGGTCCGGGGTCATGGGTCCGGGGTCATGGGTCCGGGGTCCTGGGTCCGGGGTCCTGGGTCCGGGGTCCTGGGTCCGGGGTCATGGGTCCGGGGTCATGGGTCCGGGGTCCTGGGTCCGGGGTCATGGGTCCGGTGTCATGGGTCCGGGGTCGTGGGTCCGGGGTCATGGGTCCGGGGTCATGGGTCTGGGTTCCTGGGTCTGGGGTCCTGGGTCTGGTGTCATGGGTCTGGGGTCGTGGGTCCGGGGTCGTGGGTCCGGGGTCGTGGGTCCGGGGTCGTGGGTCCGGGGTCGTGGGTCCGGGGTCGTGGGTCCGGGGTCGTGGGTCCGGGGTCCTGGGTCCGGGGTCATGGGTCCGTGGTAATGGGTCCGGGGTCATGGGTCCGGGGTCATGGGTCCGGGGTCATGGGTCTGGGGTCACGGGTCCGGGGTCACGGGTCCGGGGTCACGGGTCCGGGGTCATGGGTCCGGGGTCATGGGTCCGGGGTCATGGGTCCGGGGTCATGGGTCCGGGGTCATGGGTCCGGGGTCATGGGTCCGGGGTCATGGGTCTGGGTTCCTGGGTCTGGGGTCCTGGGTCTGGTGTCATGGGTCTGGGGTCATGGGTCTGGGGTCATGGGTCTGGGGTCATGGGTCTGGGGTCATGGGTCTGGGGTCATGGGTCTGGGGTCATGGGTCTGGGGTCATGGGTCTGGGGTCATGGGTCTGGGGTCATGGGTCTGGGGTCATGGGTCTGGGGTCATGGGTCTGGGGTCATGGGTCTGGGGTCATGGGTCTGGGGTCATGGGTCTGGGGTCATGGGTCTGGGGTCATGGGTCTGGGGACATGGGTCTGGGGTCATGGGTCTGGGGTCATGGGTCTGGGGTCATGGGTCTGGTGTCATGGGTCTGGGGTCATGGGTCTGGGGTCATGGGTCTGGGGTCATGGGTCTGGGGTCATGGGTCTGGGGTCATGGGTCTGGGGTCATGGGTCTGGGGTCATGGGTCTGGGGTCATGGGTCTGGGGTCATGGCGCTGGGGTCATGGGTCTGGGGTCATGGGTCTGGGGTCATGGGTCTGGGGTCATGGGTCTGGGGTCATGGGTCTGGGGTCATGGGTCTGGGGTCATGGGTCTGGGGTCATGGGTCTGGGGTCATGGGTCTGGGGTCATGGGTCCGGGGTCATGGGTCCGTGGTCCTGTCTCCGGGGTCATGGGTCTGGGGTAATGGGTCTGGTGTCATGGGTCTCGGGTCATGGGTCTGGGGTCGTGGGTCCGGGTTCGTGGGTCCGGGGTCCTGGGTCCGGGGTCGTGGGTCCGGGGTCGTGGGTCCGGGGTCGTGGATCCGGGGTCGTGGGTCCGGGGTCCTGGGTCCGGGGTCATGGGTCCGGGGTCATGGGTCCGGGGTCATGGGTCCGGGGTCATGGGTGCGGGGTCCTGGGTCCGGGGTCCTGGGTCCGGGGTCATGGGTCCGGGGTCATGGGTCCGGGGTCCTGGGTCCGGGGTCATGGGTCCGGTGTCATGGGTCCGGGGTCGTGGGTCCGGGGTCGTGGGTCTGGGGTCGTGGGTCTGGGGTCATGGGTCCGGGGTCTTGGGTCCGGGGTCATGGGTCCGGGGTCATGGGTCCGGGGTCATGGGTCTGGGGTCATTGGTCTGGGGTAATGGGTCTGGGGTCATGGGTCTGGGGTCATGGGTCCGGTGTCATGGGTCCGTTGTCATGGGACCGGGGTCATGGGACCGGGGTCATGGGACCGGGGTCATGGGACCGGGGTCATGGGTCCGGGGTCATGGGTCCGGGGTCATGGGTCCGGGGTCCTGGGTCCGGGGTCCTGGGTCCGGGGTCATGGGTCGTGGTCCTGTCTCCGGGGTCATGGGTCGTGGTCCTGTCTCCGGGGTCATGGGTCTGGGGTAATGGGTCTGGGGTCATGGGTCTCGGGTCATGGGTCTGGGGTCGTGGTTCCGGGGTCGTGGGTCCGGGGTCATGGGTCCGGGGTCATGTGTCCGGGGTCCTGGGTCCGGGGTTGTGGCTCCGGGGTCCTGGGTCCGGGGTCATGGGTCCGGTGTCATGGGTCCGGGGTCGTGGGTCCGGGGTCGTGGGTCTGGGGTCGTGGGTCTGGGGTCATGGGTCTGGGGTCATGGGTCTGGGGTCATGGGTCTGGGGTCATGGGTCTGGGGTCATGGGTCTGGGGTCATGGGTCTGGGGTCATGGGTCTGGGGTCATGGGTCTGGGGTCATGGGTCTGGGGTCATGGGTCTGGGGTCATGGGTCTGGGGTCATGGGTCTGGGGTCATGGGTCTGGGGTCATGGGTCTGGGGTCATGGGTCTAGGGTCATGGGTCTGGGGTCATGGGTCTGGGGTCATGGGTCTGGGGTCATGGGTCTGGGGTCATGGTTCTGGGGTCATGGGTCTGGGGTCATGGGTCTGGGGTCATGGGTCTGGGGTCATGGGTCTGGGGTCATGGGTCTGGGGTCATGGGTCTGGGGTCATGGGTCTGGGGTCATGGGTCTGGGGTCATGGGTCTGTGGTCATGGGTCTGGGGTCATGGGTCTGGGGTCATGGGTCTGGGGTCATGGGTCTGGGTTCATGGGTCTGGGGTCATGGGTCCGGGGTCGTGGGTCTGGGGTCATGGGTCTGGGGTCATGGGTCTGGGGTCATGGGTCTGGGGTCATGGGTCTGGGGTCATGGGTCTGGGGTCATGGGTCTGGGGTCATGGGTCTGGGGTCATGGGTCTGGGGTCATGGGTCCGGGGTCATGGGTCCGTGGTCCTGTCTCCGGGGTCATGGGTCTGGGGTAATGGGTCTGGTGTCATGGGTCTCGGGTCATGGGTCTGGGGTCGTGGGTCTGGGGTCATGGGTCCGTGGTCCTGTCTCCGGGGTCATGGGTCTGGGGTAATGGGTCTGGTGTCATGGGTCTCGGGTCATGGGTCTGGGGTCGTGGGTCCGGGTTCGTGGGTCCGGGGTCCTGGGTCCGGGGTCGTGGGTCCGGGGTCGTGGGTCCGGGGTCGTGGGTCCGGGGTCGTGGGTCTGGGGTCGTGGGTCCGGGGTCGTGGGTTCGGGGTCGTGGGTCCGGGGTCGTGGATCCGGGGTCATGGGTCCGGGGTCATGGGTCCGGGGTCATGGGTCCGGGGTCATGGGTCCGGGGTCATGGGTCCGGGGTCATGGGTCCGGGGTCATGGGTCCGGGGTCATGGGTCCGGGGTCATGGGTCCGGGGTCATGGGTCCGGGGTCATGTGTCCGGGGTCATGGGTCCGGGGTCATGGGTCCGGGGTCATGGGTCCGGGGTCATGGTTCTGGGGTCATGGGTCTGGGGTCATGGGTCTGGGGTCATGGGTCTGGGGTCATGGGTCTGGGGTCATGGGTCTGGGGTCATGGGTCTGGGTCATGGGTCTGGGGTCATGGGTCTGGGGTCATGGGTCTGGGGTCATGGGTCTGGGGTCATGGGTCTGGGGTCATGGGTCTGGGGTCATGGGTCTGGGGTCATGGGTCTGGTGTCATGGGTCTGGGGTCATGGGTCCGGGGTAATGGGTCCGTGGTCCTGTCTCCGGGGTCATGGGTCTGGGGTAATGGGTCTGGGGTCATGGGTCTCGGGTCATGGGTGTGGGGTCGTGGTTCCGGGGTCGTGGGTCCGGGGTCATGGGTCCGGGTTCATGTGTCCGGGGTCCTGGGTCCGGGGTTGTGGCTCCGGGGTCCTGGGTCCGGGGTCATGGGTCCGGTGTCATGGGTCCGGGGTCGTGGGTCCGGGGTCGTGGGTCTGGGGTCGTGGGTCTGGGGTCGTGGGTCTGGGGTCATGGGTCTGGGGTCATGGGTCTGGGGTCATGGGTCTGGGGTCATGGGTCTGGGTCATGGGTCTGGGGTCATGGGTCTGGGGTCATGGGTCTGGGGTCATGGGTCTGGGGTCATGGGTCTGGGGTCATGGGTCTGGGGTCATGGGTCTGGGGTCATGGGTCTGGTGTCATGGGTCTGGGGTCATGGGTCCGGGGTAATGGGTCCGTGGTCCTGTCTCCGGGGTCATGGGTCTGGGGTAATGGGTCTGGGGTCATGGGTCTCGGGTCATGGGTGTGGGGTCGTGGTTCCGGGGTCGTGGGTCCGGGGTCATGGGTCCGGGTTCATGTGTCCGGGGTCCTGGGTCCGGGGTTGTGGCTCCGGGGTCCTGGGTCCGGGGTCATGGGTCCGGTGTCATGGGTCCGGGGTCGTGGGTCCGGGGTCGTGGGTCTGGGGTCGTGGGTCTGGGGTCGTGGGTCTGGGGTCATGGGTCTGGGGTCATGGGTCTGGGGTCATGGGTCTGGGGTCATGGGTCTGGGGTCATGGGTCTAGGGTCATGGGTCTGGGGTCATGGGTCTGGGGTCATGGGTCTGGGGTCATGGGTCTGGGGTCATGGGTCTGGGGTCATGGGTCTGGGGTCATGGGTCTGGGGTCATGGGTCTGGGGTCATGGTTCTGGGGTCATGGGTCTGGGGTCATGGGTCTGGGGTCATGCGTCTGGGGTCATGGGTCTGGGGTCATGGGTCTGGGGTCATGGGTCTGGGGTCATGGGTCTGGGGTCATGGGTCTGGGGTCATGGGTCTGTGGTCATGGGTCTGGGGTCATGGGTCTGGGGTCATGGGTCTGGGGTCATGGGTCTGGGTTCACGGGTCTGGGGTCATGGGTCCGGGGTCATGGGTCCGGGGTCGTGGGTCCGGGGTCGTGGGTCCGGTGTCGTGGGTCCGGGGTCGTGGGTCCGGGGTCGTGGGTCCGGGGTCGTGGGTCTGGGGTCGTGGGTCCGGGGTCGTGGGTCCGGGGTCGTGGGTCCGGGGTCGTGGGTCCGGGGTCGTGGGTCCGGGGTCCTGGGTCCGGGGTCATGGGTCCGTGGTAATGGGTCCGGGGTCATGGGTCCGGGGTCATGGGTCCGGGGTCATGGGTCCGGGGTCATGGGTCCGGGGTCACGGGTCCGGGGTCACGTGTCCGGGGTCATGGGTCCGGGGTCATGGGTCCGGGGTCATGGGTCCGGGGTCATGGGTCCGGGGTCATGGGTCCGGGGTCATGGGTCCGGGGTCATGGGTCCGGGGTCATGGGTCCGGGGTCATGGGTCCGGGGTCATGGGTCCGGGGTCATGGGTCCGGGGTCATGGGTCCGGGGTCATGGGTCCGGGGTCATGGGTCTGGGTTCCTGGGTCTGGGGTCCTGGGTCTGGTGTCATGGGTCTGGGGTCATGGGTCTGGGGTCATGGGTCTGGGGTCATGGGTCTGGGGTCATGGGTCTGGGGTCATGGGTCTGGGGTCATGGGTCTGGGGTCATGGGTCTGGGGTCATGGGTCTGGGGTCATGGGTCTGGGGTCATGGGTCTGTGGTCATGGGTCTGGGGTCATGGGTCTGGGGTCATGGGTCTGGGGTCATGGGTCTGGGGTCATGGGTCTGGGGTCATGGGTCTGGGGTCATGGGTCTGGGGTCATGGGTCTGGGGTCATGGGTCTGGGGTCATGGGTCTGGGGTCATGGGTCTGGGGTCATGGGTCTGGGGTCATGGGTCTGGGGTCATGGGTCTGGGGTCATGGGTCTGGGGTCATGGGTCTGGGGTCGTGGGTCTGGGGTCGTGGGTCCGGGGTCGTGGGTCCGGGGTCGTGGGTCCGTGGTCGTGGGTCCGGGGTCATGGGTCCGGGGTCATGTGTCCGGGGTCCTGGTTCCGGGGTCATGGGTCCGGGGTCATGGGTCCGGGGTCATGGGTCCGGGGTCATGGGTCCGGGGTCATGGGTCCGTGGTAATGGGTCCGGGGTCATGGGTCCGGGGTCATGGGTCCGGGGTCATGGGTCCGGGGTCATGGGTCCGGGGTCATGGGTCCGGGGTCATGGGTCCGGGGTCATGGGTCCGGGGTCATGGGTCCGGGGTCATGGGTCCGGGGTCATGGGTCCGGGGTCATGGGTCCGGGGTCATGGGTCCGGGGTCATGGGTCCGGGGTCATGGGTCCGGGGTCATGGGTCCGGGGTCATGGGTCCGGGGTCATGGGTCCGGGGTCATGGGTCCGGGGTCATGGGTCCGGGGTCATGGGTCCGGGGTCATGGGTCTGGGGTCATTGGTCTGGGGTCATGGGTCTGGGGTCATGGGTCCGGTGTCATGTGTCCGTTGTCATGGGACCGGGGTCATGGGACCGGGGTCATGTGTCCGGGGTCATGGGTCCGGGGTCCTGGGTCCGGGGTCCTGGGTCCGGGGTCATGGGTCCGTGGTCCTGTCTCCGGGGTCATGGGTCTGGGGTAATGGGTCTGGGGTCATGGGTCTCGGGTCATGGGTCTGGGGTCGTGGGTCCGGGGTCGTGGGTACGGAGTCATGGGTCCGGGGTCATGTGTCCGGGGTCCTGGGTCCGGGGTTGTGGTTCCGGGGTCCTGGGTCCGAGGTCATGGGTCCGGGGTCATGGGTCCGGCGTCATGGGTCCGGGGTCATGGGTCCGGTGTCATGGGTCCGGGGTCGTGGGTCTGGGGTCGTGGGTCTGGGGTCATGGGTCTGGGGTCATGGGTCTGGGGTCATGGGTCTGGGGTCATGGGTCTGGGGTCATGGGTCTGGGGTCATGGGTCTGGGGTCATGGGTCTGGGGTCATGGGTCTGGGGTCATGGGTCTGGGGTCATGGGTCTGGGGTCATGGGTCTGGGGTCATGGGTCTGGGGTCATGGGTCTGGGGTCATGGGTCTGGGGTCATGGGTCTGGGGTCATGGGTCTGGGGTCATGGGTCTGGGGTCATGGGTCTGGGGTCATGGGTCTGGGGTCATGGGTCTGGGGTGATGGGTCTGGGGTCATGGGTCTGGGGTCATGGGTCTGGGGTCATGGGTCTGGGGTCATGGGTCTGGGGTCATGGGTCTGGGGTCATGGGTCTGGGGTCATGGGTCTGGGGTCATGGGTCCGGGGTCATGGGTCCGGGGTCATGGGTCCGGGGTCATGTGTCCGGGGTCCTGGTTCCGGGGTCATGGGTCCGGGGTCATGGGTCCGGGGTCATGGGTCCGGGGTCATGGGTCCGGGGTCATGGGTCCGTGGTAATGGGTCCGGGGTCATGGGTCCGGGGTCATGGGTCCGGGGTCATGGGTCCGGGGTCATGGGTCCGGGGTCATGGGTCTGGGGTCATGGGTCCGGGGTCATGGGTCCGGGGTCATGGGTCCGGGGTCATGGGTCCGGGGTCATGGGTCCGGGGTCATGGGTCCGGGGTCATGGGTCCGGGGTCATGGGTCCGGGGTCATGGGTCCGGGGTCCTGGGTCCGGGGTCATGGGTCCGGGGTCATGGGTCTGTGGTCATTGGTCTGGGGTCATGGGTCTGGGGTCATGGGTCCGGTGTCATGTGTCCGTTGTCATGGGACCGGGGTCATGGGACCGGGGTCATGTGTCCGGGGTCATGGGTCCGGGGTCCTGGGTCCGGGGTCCTGGGTCCGGGGTCATGGGTCCGTGGTCCTGTCTCCGGGGTCATGGGTCTGGGGTAATGGGTCTGGGGTCATGGGTCTCGGGTCATGGGTCTGGGGTCGTGGGTCCGGTGTCGTGGGTCCGGAGTCATGGGTCCGGGGTCATGTGTCCGGGGCCCTGGGTCCGGGGTTGTGGTTCCGGGGTCCTGGGTCCGAGGTCATGGGTCCGGGGTCATGGGTCCGGCGTCATGGGTCCGGGGTCATGGGTCCGGTGTCATGGGTCCGGGGTCGTGGGTCCGGGGTCGTGGGTCTGGGGTCATGGGTCTGGGGTCATGGGTCTGGGGTCATGGGTCTGGGGTCATGGGTCTGGGGTCATGGGTCTGGGGTCATGGGTCTGCGGTCATGGGTCTGGGGTCATGGGTCTGGGGTCATGGGTCTGGGGTCATGGGTCTGGGGTGATGGGTCTGGGGTCATGGGTCTGGGGTCATGGGTCTGGGGTCATGGGTCTGGGGTCATGGGTCTGGGGTCATGGGTCTGGAGTCATGGGTCTGGGGTCATGGGTCTGGGGTCATGGGTCTGGGGTCATGGGTCTGGGGTCATGGGTCTGGGGTCATGGGTCTGGGGTCATGGGTCTGGGGTCATGGGTCTGGGGTCATGGGTCTGGGGTCATGGGTCTGGGGTCATGGGTCTGGGGTCATGGGTCTGGGGTCATGGGTCTGGGGTCATGGGTCTGGGGTCATAGGTCTGGGGCCGTGGGTCTGGGGTCATGGGTCTGGGGTCATGGGTCTGGGGTCATGGGTCTGGGGTCATGGGTCTGGGGTCATGGGTCTGGGGTCATGGGTCTGGGGTCATGGGTCTTTGGTCATGGGTCTGGGGTCATGGGTCTGGGGTCATGGGTCTGGTGTCATGGGTCTGGGGTCATGGGTCCGGGGTCCTGGGTCCGAGGTCCTGGGTCCGGGGTCATGGGTCCGTGGTCCTGTCTCCGTGGTCGTGGGTCTGGGGTAATGGGTCTGGGGTCATGGGTCTCGGGTCATGGGTCTGGGGTCGTGGGTCCGGGGTCATGGGTCTGGGGTCATGGGTCTGGGTTCATGGGTCTGGGTTCATGGGTCTGGGGTCATGGGTCTGGGGTCATGGGTCTGGGGTCATGGGTCTGGGGTCATGGGTCTGGGGTCATGGGTCTGGGGTCATGGGTCTGGGGTCATGGGTCTGGGGTCATGGGTCTGGGGTCATGGGTCTGGGGTCATGGGTCTGGGGTCATGGGTCTGGGGTCATGGGTCTGGGGTCGTGGGTCTGGGGTCGTGGGTCTGGGGTCGTGGGTCTGGGGTCGTGGGTCTGGGGTCGTGGGTCTGGGGTCGTGGGTCTGGGGTCGTGGGTCTGGGGTCGTGGTTCTGGGGTCGTGGGTCTGGGGTCATGGGTCTGGGGTCGTGGGTCTGGGGTCGTGGGTCTGAGGTCGTGGGTCTGGGGTCGTGGGTCTGGGGTCGTGGGTCTGGGGTCGTGGGTCTGGGGTCGTGGGTCCGGGGTCATGGGTCCGGGGTCATGGGTCCGGGGTCATGGGTCCGGGGTCATGGGTCCGGGGTCATGGGTCCTGGGTCATGGGTCCGGGGTCATGGGTCCGGGGTCATGGGTCCGGGGTCATGGGTCTGGGGTCATGGTTCCTGGGTCATGGGTCCGGGGTCATGGGTCCGGGGTCATGGGTCCGGGGTCATGGGTCCGGGGTCATGGGTCCGGGGTCATGGGTCCGGGGTCATGGGTCCGGGGTCATGGGTCCGGGGTCATGGGTCCGGGGTCATGGGTCCGGGGTCATGGGTCCGGGGTCATGGGTCCGGGGTCATGGGTCTGGGGTCATGGGTCTGGGGTCATGGGTCTGGGGTCATGGGTCTGGGGTCATGGGTCTGGGGTCATGGGTCTGAGGTCATGAGTCTGCGGTCCTGTCTCCGGGTTCATGGGTCTGGTGTAATGGGTCTCGGGTCATGGGTCTGGGGTCGTGGGTCCGGGTTCGTGGGTCCGGGGTCATGGGTCCGGGGTCATGGGTCCGGGGTCATGGGTCCAGGGTCATGGGTCTGGGGTCATGGGTCTGGGGTCATGGGTCTGGGGTCATGGGTCTGGGGTCATGGGTCTGGGGTCATGGGTCTGGGGTCATGGGTCTGCGGTCATGGGTCTGGGGTCATGGGTCTGGGGTCATGGGTCTGGGGTCATGGGTCTGGGGTCGTGGGTCTGGGGTCGTGGGTCTGGGGTCGTGGGTCTGGGGTCGTGGGTCTGGGGTCGTGGGTCTGGGGTCGTGGGTCTGGGGTCGTGGGTCTGGGGTCGTGGGTCTGGGGTCGTGGGTCTGGGGTCGTGGGTCTGGGGTCGTGGGTCTGGGGTCGTGGGTCTGGGGTCGTGGGTCTGGGGTCGTGGGTCTGGGGTCGTGGGTCTGGGGTCGTGGGTCTGGGGTCGTGGGTCTGGGGTCGTGGGTCTGGGGTCGTGGGTCTGGGGTCGTGGGTCCGGGGTCGTGGGTCCGGGGTCGTGGGTCCGGGGTCGTGGGTCCGGGTCGTGGGTCCGGGGTCGTGGGTCTGGGGTCATGGGTCCGGGGTCGTGGGTCCGGGGTCGTGGGTCCGGGGTCGTGGGTCCGGGGTCGTGGGTCCGGGGTCGTGGGTCCGGGGTCATGGGTCTGGGGTCATGGGTCCGGGGTCGTGGGTCCGGGGTCGTGAGTCCGGGGTCGTGGGTCCGGGGTCGTGGGTCCGGGGTCGTGGGTCCGGGGTCGTGGGTCCGGGGTCGTGGGTCCGGGGTCATGGGTCCGGGGTCATGGGTCCGGGGTCGTGGGTCTGGGGTCGTGGGTCTGGGGTCATGGGTCTGGGGTCCTGGGTCTGGGGTCGTGGGTCTGGGGTCGTGGGTCTGGGGTCGTGGGTCTGGGGTCATGGGTCTGGGGTCATGGGTCTGGGGTCATGGGTCTGGGGTCATGGGTCTGGGGTCATGGGTCCGTGGTCGTGGGTCCGGGGTCATGGGTCCGGGGTCATGTGTCCGGGGTCCTGGTTCCGGGGTCATGGGTCCGGGGTCATGGGTTCGGGGTCATGGGTCCGGGGTCATGGGTCCGGGGTCATGGGTCCGTGGTAATGGGTCCGGGGTCATGGGTCCGGGGTCATGGGTCCGGGGTCATGGGTCCGGGGTCATGGGTCCGGGGTCATGGGTCCGGGGTCATGGGTCCTGGGTCATGGGTCCGGGGTCATGGGTACGGGGTCATGGGTCCGGGGACATGGGTCCGGGGTCATGGGTCTGGGGTCATGGGCCTGGGGTCATGGGTCTGGGGTCATGGGTCTGGGGTCATGGGTCTGGGGTCATGGGTCTGGGGTCATGGGTCTGGGGTCATGGGTCAGGGGTCATGGGTCTGGGGTCATGGGTCTGGGGTCATGGGTCTGGGGTCATGGGTCTGGGGTCATGGGTCTGAGGTCATGAGTCTGCGGTCCTGTCTCCGGGGTCATGGGTCTGGGGTAATGGGTCTGGGGTCATGGGTCTGGGGTCGTGGGTCCGGGTTCGTGGGTCCGGGGTCATGGGTCCGGGGTCATGGGTCCGGGGTCATTGGTCCGGGGTCATGGGTCCAGGGTCATGGGTCCGGGGTCATGGGTCTGGGGTCATGGGCCTGGGGTCGTGGGTCTGGGGTCGTGGGTCTGGGGTCGTGGGTCTGGGGTCGTGGGTCTGGGGTCGTGGTTCTGGGGTCGTGGGTCTGGGGTCGTGGGTCTGGGGTCGTGGGTCTGGGGTCGTGGGTCTGGGGTCGTGGGTCTGGGGTCGTGGGTCTGGGGTCGTGGGTCTGGGGTCGTGGGTCTGGGGTCGTGGGTCTGGGGTCGTGGGTCTGGGGTCGTGGGTCTGGGGTCGTGGGTCTGGGGTCGTGGGTCTGGGGTCGTGGGTCTGGGGTCGTGGGTCTGGGGTCGTGGGTCTGGGGTCGTGGGTCTGGGGTCGTGGGTCCGGGGTCGTGGGTCCCGGGTCGTGGGTCCGGGGTCGTGGGTCCGGGGTCGTGGGTCCGGGGTCGTGGGTCCGGGGTCGTGGGTCCGGGGTCGTGGTTCCGGGGTCCTGGGTCCGGGGTCATGGGTCCGTGGTAATGGGTCCGGGGTCATGGGTCCGGGATCGTGGGTCCGGGGTCGTGGGTCCGGGGTCGTGGGTGCGGCGTCGTGGGTCCGGGGTCGTGGGTCCGGGGTCGTGGGTCCGGGGTCGTGGGTCCGGGGTCATGGGTCTGGGGTCATGGGTGCGGGGTCGTGGGTCCGGGGTCGTGGGTCCGGGGTCGTGGGTCCGGGGTCGTGGGTCCGGGGTCGTGGGTCCGGGGTCGTGGGTCCGGGGTCGTGGGTCCGGGGTCATGGGTCTGGGGTCATGGGTCCGGGGTCGTGGGTCCGGCGTCGTGGGTCCGGGGTCGTGGGTCCGGGGTCGTGGGTCCGGGGTCGTGGGTCCGGGGTCGTGGGTCCGGGGTCATGGGTCCGGGGTCATGGGTCCGGGGTCATGGGTCCGGGGTCATGGGTCCGGGGTCATGGGTCCGGGGTCATGGGTCCGGGGTCATGGGTCCGGGGTCATGGGTCCGGGGTCATGGGTCCGGGGTCATGGGTCCGGGGTCATGGGTCCGGGGTCATGGGTCTGGGGTCATGGGTCTGGGGTCATGGGTCTGGGGTCATGGGTCTGGGGTCATGGGTCTGAGGTCATGAGTCTGCGGTCCTGTCTCCGGGTTCATGGGTCTGGGGTAATGGGTCTCGGGTCATGGGTCTGGGGTCGTGGGTCCGGGTTCGTGGGTCCGGGGTCATGGGTCCGGGGTCATGGGTCCGGGGTCATGGGTCCAGGGTCATGGGTCTGGGGTCATGGGTCTGGGGTCGTGGGTCTGGGGTCGTGGGTCTGGGGTCGTGGGTCTGGGGTCGTGGGTCTGGGGTCGTGGGTCTGGGGTCGTGGGTCTGGGGTCGTGGGTCTGGGGTCGTGGGTCTGGGGTCGTGGGTCTGGGGTCGTGGGTCTGGGGTCGTGGGTCTGGGGTCGTGGGTCTGGGGTCGTGGGTCTGGGGTCGTGGGTCTGGGGTCATGGGTCCGGGGTCATGGGTCCGGGGTCATGGGTCCGGGGTCATGGGTCCGTGGTAATGGGTCCGGGGTCATGGGTCCGGGGTCATGGGTCCGGGGTCATGGGTCCGGGGTCATGGGTCCGGGGTCATGGGTCCGGGGTCATGGGTCCGGGGTCATGGGTCCGGGGTCATGGGTCCGGGTTCATGGGTCCGGGGTCATGGGTCCGGGGTCATGGGTCCGGGGTCATGGGTCCGGGGTCATGGGTCCGGGGTCATGGGTCCGGGGTCATGGGTCCGGGGTCATGGGTCCGGGGTCATGGGTCCGGGGTCATGGGTCCGGGGTCATGGGTCTGGGGTCATTGGTCTGGGGTCATGGGTCTGGGGTCATGGGTCCGGTGTCATGTGTCCGTTGTCATGGGACCGGGGTCATGGGACCGGGGTCATGTGTCCGGGGTCATGGGTCCGGGGTCCTGGGTCCGGGGTCCTGGGTCCGGGGTCATGGGTCCGTGGTCCTGTCTCCGGGGTCATGGGTCTGGGGTAATGGGTCTGGGGTCATGGGTCTCGGGTCATGGGTCTGGGGTCGTGGGTCCGGGGTCGTGGGTACGGAGTCATGGGTCCGGGGTCATGTGTCCGGGGTCCTGGGTCCGGGGTTGTGGTTCCGGGGTCCTGGGTCCGAGGTCATGGGTCCGGGGTCATGGGTCCGGCGTCATGGGTCCGGGGTCATGGGTCCGGTGTCATGGGTCCGGGGTCGTGGGTCTGGGGTCGTGGGTCTGGGGTCATGGGTCTGGGGTCATGGGTCTGGGGTCATGGGTCTGGGGTCATGGGTCTGGGGTCATGGGTCTGGGGTCATGGGTCTGGGGTCATGGGTCTGGGGTCATGGGTCTGGGGTCATGGGTCTGGGGTCATGGGTCTGGGGTCATGGGTCTGGGGTCATGGGTCTGGGGTCATGGGTCTGGGGTCATGGGTCTGGGGTCATGGGTCTGGGGTCATGGGTCTGGGGTCATGGGTCTGGGGTCATGGGTCTGGGGTCATGGGTCTGGGGTCATGGGTCTGGGGTCATGGGTCTGGGGTCATGGGTCTGGGGTGATGGGTCTGGGGTCATGGGTCTGGGGTCATGGGTCTGGGGTCATGGGTCTGGGGTCATGGGTCTGGGGTCATGGGTCTGGGGTCATGGGTCTGGGGTCATGGGTCTGGGGTCATGGGTCTGGGGTCATGGGTCCGGGGTCATGGGTCCGGGGTCATGGGTCCGGGGTCATGTGTCCGGGGTCCTGGTTCCGGGGTCATGGGTCCGGGGTCATGGGTCCGGGGTCATGGGTCCGGGGTCATGGGTCCGGGGTCATGGGTCCGTGGTAATGGGTCCGGGGTCATGGGTCCGGGGTCATGGGTCCGGGGTCATGGGTCCGGGGTCATGGGTCCGGGGTCATGGGTCCGGGGTCATGGGTCCGGGGTCATGGGTCCGGGGTCATGGGTCCGGGGTCATGGGTCCGGGGTCATGGGTCCGGGGTCATGGGTCCGGGGTCATGGGTCCGGGGTCCTGGGTCCGGGGTCATGGGTCCGGGGTCATGGGTCTGTGGTCATTGGTCTGGGGTCATGGGTCTGGGGTCATGGGTCCGGTGTCATGTGTCCGTTGTCATGGGACCGGGGTCATGGGACCGGGGTCATGTGTCCGGGGTCATGGGTCCGGGGTCCTGGGTCCGGGGTCCTGGGTCCGGGGTCATGGGTCCGTGGTCCTGTCTCCGGGGTCATGGGTCTGGGGTAATGGGTCTGGGGTCATGGGTCTCGGGTCATGGGTCTGGGGTCGTGGGTCCGGTGTCGTGGGTCCGGAGTCATGGGTCCGGGGTCATGTGTCCGGGGCCCTGGGTCCGGGGTTGTGGTTCCGGGGTCCTGGGTCCGAGGTCATGGGTCCGGGGTCATGGGTCCGGCGTCATGGGTCCGGGGTCATGGGTCCGGTGTCATGGGTCCGGGGTCGTGGGTCCGGGGTCGTGGGTCTGGGGTCATGGGTCTGGGGTCATGGGTCTGGGGTCATGGGTCTGGGGTCATGGGTCTGGGGTCATGGGTCTGCGGTCATGGGTCTGGGGTCATGGGTCTGGGGTCATGGGTCTGGGGTCATGGGTCTGGGGTGATGGGTCTGGGGTCATGGGTCTGGGGTCATGGGTCTGGGGTCATGGGTCTGGGGTCATGGGTCTGGAGTCATGGGTCTGGGGTCATGGGTCTGGGGTCATGGGTCTGGGGTCATGGGTCTGGGGTCATGGGTCTGGGGTCATGGGTCTGGGGTCATGGGTCTGGGGTCATGGGTCTGGGGTCATGGGTCTGGGGTCATGGGTCTGGGGTCATGGGTCTGGGGTCATGGGTCTGGGGTCATGGGTCTGGGGTCATGGGTCTGGGGTCATAGGTCTGGGGCCGTGGGTCTGGGGTCATGGGTCTGGGGTCATGGGTCTGGGGTCATGGGTCTGGGGTCATGGGTCTGGGGTCATGGGTCTTTGGTCATGGGTCTGGGGTCATGGGTCTGGGGTCATGGGTCTGGTGTCATGGGTCTGGGGTCATGGGTCCGGGGTCCTGGGTCCGAGGTCCTGGGTCCGGGGTCATGGGTCCGTGGTCCTGTCTCCGTGGTCGTGGGTCTGGGGTAATGGGTCTGGGGTCATGGGTCTCGGGTCATGGGTCTGGGGTCGTGGGTCCGGGGTCATGGGTCTGGGGTCATGGGTCTGGGGTCATGGGTCTGGGTTCATGGGTCTGGGGTCATGGGTCTGGGGTCATGGGTCTGGGGTCATGGGTCTGGGGTCATGGGTCTGGGGTCATGGGTCTGGGGTCATGGGTCTGGGGTCATGGGTCTGGGGTCATGGGTCTGGGGTCATGGGTCTGGGGTCATGGGTCTGGGGTCATGGGTCTGGGGTCATGGGTCTGGGGTCATGGGTCTGGGGTCATGGGTCTGGGGTCATGGGTCTGGGGTCATGGGTCGGGGGTCATGGGTCCGGGGTCATGGGTCCGGGGTCATGGGTCCGGGGTCATGGGTCCGGGGTCATGGGTCCGGGGTCATGGGTCCGGGGTCATGGGTCCGGGGTCATGGGTCCGGGGTCATGGGTCCGGGGTCATGGGTCCGGGGTCATGGGTCCGGGGTCATGGGTCCGGGGTCATGGGTCCGGGGTCATGGGTCCGGGGTCATGGGTCCGGGGTCATGGGTCCGGGGTCATGGGTCCGGGGTCATGGGTCCGGGGTCATGGGTCCTGGGTCATGGGTCCGGTGTCATGGGTCCGGGGTCATGGGTCCGGGGTCATGGGTCCGGGGTCATGGGTCCGGGGTCATGGGTCCGGGGTCATGGGTCCGGGGTCATGGGTCCTGGGTCATGGGTCCGGGGTCATGGGTCCGGGGTCATGGGTCCGGGGTCATGGGTCCGGGGTCATGGGTCCGGGGTCATGGGTCCGGGGTCATGGGTCCGGGGTCATGGGTCCGGGGTCATGGGTCCGGGGTGATGGGTCCGGGGTCATGGGTCTGGGTTCATGGGTCTGGGTTCATGGGTCTGGGGTCATGGGTCTGGGGTCATGGGTCTGGGGTCATGGGTCTGGGGTCATGGGTCTGGGGTCATGGGTCTGGGGTCATGGGTCTGGGGTCATGGGTCTGGGGTCATGGGTCTGGGGTCATGGGTCTGGGGTCATGGGTCTGGGGTCATGGGTCTGGGGTCGTGGGTCTGGGGTCGTGGGTCTGGGGTCGTGGGTCTGGGGTCGTGGGTCTGGGGTCGTGGGTCTGGGGTCGTGGGTCTGGGGTCGTGGGTCTGGGGTCGTGGGTCTGGGGTCGTGGTTCTGGGGTCGTGGGTCTGGGGTCATGGGTCTGGGGTCGTGGGTCTGGGGTCGTGGGTCTGAGGTCGTGGGTCTGGGGTCGTGGGTCTGGGGTCGTGGGTCTGGGGTCGTGGGTCTGGGGTCGTGGGTCCGGGGTCATGGGTCCGGGGTCATGGGTCCGGGGTCATGGGTCCGGGGTCATGGGTCCGGGGTCATGGGTCCTGGGTCATGGGTCCGGGGTCATGGGTCCGGGGTCATGGGTCCGGGGTCATGGGTCTGGGGTCATGGTTCCTGGGTCATGGGTCCGGGGTCATGGGTCCGGGGTCATGGGTCCGGGGTCATGGGTCCGGGGTCATGGGTCCGGGGTCATGGGTCCGGGGTCATGGGTCCGGGGTCATGGGTCCGGGGTCATGGGTCCGGGGTCATGGGTCCGGGGTCATGGGTCCGGGGTCATGGGTCCGGGGTCATGGGTCTGGGGTCATGGGTCTGGGGTCATGGGTCTGGGGTCATGGGTCTGGGGTCATGGGTCTGGGGTCATGGGTCTGAGGTCATGGGTCCGTGGTAATGGGTCCGGGGTCATGGGTCCGGGGTCATGGGTCCGGGGTCATGGGTCCGGGGTCATGGGTCCGGGGTCATGGGTCCGGGGTCATGGGTCCTGGGTCATGGGTCCGGGGTCATGGGTACGGGGTCATGGGTCCGGGGACATGGGTCCGGGGTCATGGGTCTGGGGTCATGGGCCTGGGGTCATGGGTCTGGGGTCATGGGTCTGGGGTCATGGGTCTGGGGTCATGGGTCTGGGGTCATGGGTCTGGGGTCATGGGTCTGGGGTCATGGGTCTGGGGTCATGGGTCTGGGGTCATGGGTCTGGGGTCGTGGGTCTGGGGTCGTGGGTCTGGGGTCGTGGGTCTGGGGTCGTGGGTCTGGGGTCGTGGGTCTGGGGTCGTGGGTCTGGGGTCGTGGGTCTGGGGTCGTGGGTCCGGGGTCATGGGTCCGGGGTCATGGGTCCGGGGTCATGGGTCCGGGGTCATGGGTCCGGGGTCATGGGTCCTGGGTCATGGGTCCGGGGTCGTGGGTCTGGGGTCGTGGGTCTGGGGTCGTGGGTCTGGGGTCGTGGGTCCGGGGTCATGGGTCCGGGGTCATGGGTCCGGGGTCATGGGTCCGGGGTCATGGGTCCGGGGTCATGGGTCCTGGGTCATGGGTCCGGGGTCATGGGTCCGGGGTCATGGGTCCGGGGTCATGGGTCTGGGGTCATGGTTCCTGGGTCATGGGTCCGGGGTCATGGGTCCGGGGTCATGGGTCCGGGGTCATGGGTCCGGGGTCATGGGTCCGGGGTCATGGGTCCGGGGTCATGGGTCCGGGGTCATGGGTCCGGGGTCATGGGTCCGGGGTCATGGGTCCGGGGTGATGGGTCCGGGGTCATGGGTCTGGGTTCATGGGTCTGGGTTCATGGGTCTGGGGTCATGGGTCTGGGGTCATGGGTCTGGGGTCATGGGTCTGGGGTCATGGGTCTGGGGTCATGGGTCTGGGGTCATGGGTCTGGGGTCATGGGTCTGGGGTCATGGGTCTGGGGTCATGGGTCTGGGGTCATGGGTCTGGGGTCATGGGTCTGGGGTCATGGGTCTGGGGTCATGGGTCTGGGGTCGTGGGTCTGGGGTCGTGGGTCTGGGGTCGTGGGTCTGGGGTCGTGGGTCTGGGGTCGTGGGTCTGGGGTCGTGGGTCTGGGGTCGTGGGTCTGGGGTCGTGGGTCTGGGGTCGTGGTTCTGGGGTCGTGGGTCTGGGGTCATGGGTCTGGGGTCGTGGGTCTGGGGTCGTGGGTCTGAGGTCGTGGGTCTGGGGTCGTGGGTCTGGGGTCGTGGGTCTGGGGTCGTGGGTCTGGGGTCGTGGGTCCGGGGTCATGGGTCCGGGGTCATGGGTCCGGGGTCATGGGTCCGGGGTCATGGGTCCGGGGTCATGGGTCCTGGGTCATGGGTCCGGGGTCATGGGTCCGGGGTCATGGGTCCGGGGTCATGGGTCTGGGGTCATGGTTCCTGGGTCATGGGTCCGGGGTCATGGGTCCGGGGTCATGGGTCCGGGGTCATGGGTCCGGGGTCATGGGTCCGGGGTCATGGGTCCGGGGTCATGGGTCCGGGGTCATGGGTCCGGGGTCATGGGTCCGGGGTCATGGGTCCGGGGTCATGGGTCCGGGGTCATGGGTCTGGGGTCATGGGTCTGGGGTCATGGGTCTGGGGTCATGGGTCTGGGGTCATGGGTCTGGGGTCATGGGTCTGGGGTCATGGGTCTGAGGTCATGGGTCCGTGGTAATGGGTCCGGGGTCATGGGTCCGGGGTCATGGGTCCGGGGTCATGGGTCCGGGGTCATGGGTCCGGGGTCATGGGTCCTGGGTCATGGGTCCGGGGTCATGGGTACGGGGTCATGGGTCCGGGGACATGGGTCCGGGGTCATGGGTCTGGGGTCATGGGCCTGGGGTCATGGGTCTGGGGTCATGGGTCTGGGGTCATGGGTCTGGGGTCATGGGTCTGGGGTCATGGGTCTGGGGTCATGGGTCAGGGGTCATGGGTCTGGGGTCATGGGTCTGGGGTCATGGGTCTGGGGTCATGGGTCTGGGGTCATGGGTCTGAGGTCATGAGTCTGCGGTCCTGTCTCCGGGGTCATGGGTCTGGGGTAATGGGTCTGGGGTCATGGGTCTGGGGTCATGGGTCTGGGGTCATGGGTCTGGGGTCATGGGTCTGGGGTCATGGGTCTGGGGTCATGGGTCTGGGGTCATGGGTCTGGGGTCATGGGTCTGGGGTCATGGGTCTGGGGTCATGGGTCTGGGGTCATGGGTCGGGGGTCATGGGTCCGGGGTCATGGGTCCGGGGTCATGGGTCCGGGGTCATGGGTCCGGGGTCATGGGTCCGGGGTCATGGGTCCGGGGTCATGGGTCCGGGGTCATGGGTCCGGGGTCATGGGTCCGGGGTCATGGGTCCGGGGTCATGGGTCCGGGGTCATGGGTCCGGGGTCATGGGTCCGGGGTCATGGGTCCGGGGTCATGGGTCCGGGGTCATGGGTCCGGGGTCATGGGTCCGGGGTCATGGGTCCTGGGTCATGGGTCCGGTGTCATGGGTCCGGGGTCATGGGTCCGGGGTCATGGGTCCGGGGTCATGGGTCCGGGGTCATGGGTCCGGGGTCATGGGTCCGGGGTCATGGGTCCGGGGTCATGGGTCCTGGGTCATGGGTCCGGGGTCATGGGTCCGGGGTCATGGGTCCGGGGTCATGGGTCCGGGGTCATGGGTCCGGGGTCATGGGTCCGGGGTCATGGGTCCGGGGTCATGGGTCCTGGGTCATGGGTCCGGGGTCATGGGTACGGGGTCATGGGTCCGGGGACATGGGTCCGGGGTCATGGGTCTGGGGTCATGGGCCTGGGGTCATGGGTCTGGGGTCATGGGTCTGGGGTCATGGGTCTGGGGTCATGGGTCTGGGGTCATGGGTCTGGGGTCATGGGTCTGGGGTCATGGGTCAGGGGTCATGGGTCTGGGGTCATGGGTCTGGGGTCATGGGTCTGGGGTCATGGGTCTGGGGTCATGGGTCTGAGGTCATGAGTCTGCGGTCCTGTCTCCGGGGTCATGGGTCTGGGGTAATGGGTCTGGGGTCATGGGTCTGGGGTCATGGGTCTGGGGTCATGGGTCTGGGGTCATGGGTCTGGGGTCATGGGTCTGGGGTCATGGGTCCGTGGTAATGGGTCCGGGGTCATGGGTCCGGGGTCATGGGTCCGGGGTCATGGGTCTCGGGTCATGGGTCTGGGGTCGTGGGTCCGGGGTCGTGGGTCTGGGGTCATGGGTCTGGGGTCATGGGTCTGGGTTCATGGGTCTGGGGTCATGGGTCTGGGGTCATGGGTCTGGGGTCATGGGTCTGGGGTCATGGGTCTGGGGTCATGGGTCTGGGGTCATGGGTCTGGGGTCATGGGTCTGGGGTCGTGGGTCTGGGGTCGTGGGTCTGGGGTCGTGGGTCTGGGGTCGTGGGTCTGGGGTCGTGGGTCTGGGGTCGTGGGTCTGGGGTCGTGGGTCTGGGGTCGTGGGTCCGGGGTCGTGGGTCCGGGGTCGTGGGTCCGGGGTCGTGGGTCCGGGTCGTGGGTCCGGGGTCGTGGGTCTGGGGTCATGGGTCCGGGGTCGTGGGTCCGGGGTCGTGGGTCCGGGGTCGTGGGTCCGGGGTCGTGGGTCCGGGGTCGTGGGTCCGGGGTCATGGGTCTGGGGTCATGGGTCCGGGGTCGTGGGTCCGGGGTCGTGGGTCCGGGGTCGTGGGTCCGGGGTCGTGGGTCCGGGGTCGTGGGTCCGGGGTCGTGGGTCCGGGGTCATGGGTCCGGGGTCATGGGTCCGGGGTCATGGGTCCGGGGTCGTGGGTCTGGGGTCGTGGGTCTGGGGTCATGGGTCTGGGGTCCTGGGTCTGGGGTCGTGGGTCTGGGGTCGTGGGTCTGGGGTCGTGGGTCTGGGGTCATGGGTCTGGGGTCATGGGTCTGGGGTCATGGGTCTGGGGTCATGGGTCCGTGGTCGTGGGTCCGGGGTCATGGGTCCGGGGTCATGTGTCCGGGGTCCTGGTTCCGGGGTCATGGGTCCGGGGTCATGGGTTCGGGGTCATGGGTCCGGGGTCATGGGTCCGGGGTCATGGGTCCGTGGTAATGGGTCCGGGGTCATGGGTCCGGGGTCATGGGTCCGGGGTCATGGGTCCGGGGTCATGGGTCCGGGGTCATGGGTCCGGGGTCATGGGTCCTGGGTCATGGGTCCGGGGTCATGGGTACGGGGTCATGGGTCCGGGGACATGGGTCCGGGGTCATGGGTCTGGGGTCATGGGCCTGGGGTCATGGGTCTGGGGTCATGGGTCTGGGGTCATGGGTCTGGGGTCATGGGTCTGGGGTCATGGGTCTGGGGTCATGGGTCAGGGGTCATGGGTCTGGGGTCATGGGTCTGGGGTCATGGGTCTGGGGTCATGGGTCTGGGGTCATGGGTCTGGGGTCATGGGTCTGAGGTCATGAGTCTGCGGTCCTGTCTCCGGGGTCATGGGTCTGGGGTAATGGGTCTGGGGTCATGGGTCTGGGGTCGTGGGTCCGGGTTCGTGGGTCCGGGGTCATGGGTCCGGGGTCATGGGTCCGGGGTCATTGGTCCGGGGTCATGGGTCCAGGGTCATGGGTCCGGGGTCATGGGTCTGGGGTCATGGGCCTGGGGTCGTGGGTCTGGGGTCGTGGGTCTGGGGTCGTGGGTCTGGGGTCGTGGGTCTGGGGTCGTGGTTCTGGGGTCGTGGGTCTGGGGTCGTGGGTCTGGGGTCGTGGGTCTGGGGTCGTGGGTCTGGGGTCGTGGGTCTGGGGTCGTGGGTCTGGGGTCGTGGGTCTGGGGTCGTGGGTCTGGGGTCGTGGGTCTGGGGTCGTGGGTCTGGGGTCGTGGGTCTGGGGTCGTGGGTCTGGGGTCGTGGGTCTGGGGTCGTGGGTCTGGGGTCGTGGGTCTGGGGTCGTGGGTCTGGGGTCGTGGGTCTGGGGTCGTGGGTCTGGGGTCGTGGGTCTGGGGTCGTGGGTCTGGGGTCGTGGGTCCGGGGTCGTGGGTCCGGGGTCGTGGGTCCCGGGTCGTGGGTCCGGGGTCGTGGGTCCGGGGTCGTGGGTCCGGGGTCGTGGGTCCGGGGTCGTGGGTCCGGGGTCGTGGTTCCGGGGTCCTGGGTCCGGGGTCATGGGTCCGGGGTCATGGGTCCGGGGTCATGGGTCCGGGGTCATGGGTCCGGGGTCGTGGGTCCGGGGTCGTGGGTCCGGGGTCGTGGGTCCGGGGTCCTGGGTCCTGGGTCATGGGTCCGGGGTCATGGGTCCGGGGTCATGGGTCCGGGGTCATGGGTCCGGGGTCATGGGTCCGGGGTCATGGGTCCGGGGTCATGGGTCCGGGGTCATGGGTCCGGGGTCATGGGTCCGGGGTCATGGGTCCGGGGTCATGGGTCCGGGGTCATGGGTCCGGGGTCATGGGTCTGGGGTCATGGGTCTGGGGTCATGGGTCTGGGGTCATGGGTCTGAGGTCATGAGTCTGCGGTCCTGTCTCCGGGTTCATGGGTCTGGGGTAATGGGTCTCGGGTCATGGGTCTGGGGTCGTGGGTCCGGGTTCGTGGGTCCGGGGTCATGGGTCCGGGGTCATGGGTCCGGGGTCATGGGTCCAGGGTCATGGGTCTGGGGTCATGGGTCTGGGGTCGTGGGTCTGGGGTCGTGGGTCTGGGGTCGTGGGTCTGGGGTCGTGGGTCTGGGGTCGTGGGTCTGGGGTCGTGGGTCTGGGGTCGTGGGTCTGGGGTCGTGGGTCTGGGGTCGTGGGTCTGGGGTCGTGGGTCTGGGGTCGTGGGTCTGGGGTCGTGGGTCTGGGGTCGTGGGTCTGGGGTCGTGGGTCTGGGGTCGTGGGTCTGGGGTCGTGGGTCTGGGGTCGTGGGTCTGGGGTCGTGGGTCTGGGGTCGTGGGTCTGGGGTCGTGGGTCTGGGGTCGTGGGTCCGGGGTCGTGGGTCCGGGGTCGTGGGTCCGGGGTCGTGGGTCCGGGGTCGTGGGTCCGGGGTCATGGGTCTGGGGTCATGGGTCCGGGGTCGTGGGTCCGGGGTCGTGGGTCCGGGGTCGTGGGTCCGGGGTCGTGGGTCCGGGGTCATGGGTCCGGGGTCATGGGTCCGGGGTCATGGGTCCGGGGTCGTGGGTCTGGGGTCATGGGTCTGGGGTCATGGGTCTGGGGTCGTGGGTCTGGGGTCGTGGGTCTGGGGTCGTGGGTCTGGGGTCGTGGGTCTGGGGTCGTGGGTCTGGGGTCGTGGGTCCGGGGTCATGGGTCCGGGGTCATGGGTCCGGGGTCATGGGTCCGGGGTCATGGGTCCGGGGTCATGGGTCCGGGGTCATGGGTCCTGGGTCATGGGTCCGGGGTCATGGGTCCGGGGTCATGGGTCCGGGGTCATGGGTCCGGGGTCATGGGTCCTGGGTCATGGGTCCGGGGTCATGGGTCCGGGGTCATGGGTCCGGGGTCATGGGTCCGGGGTCATGGGTCCGGGGTCATGGGTCCGGGGTCATGGGTCCGGGGTCATGGGTCCGGGGTCATGGGTCTGGGGTCATGGGTCTGGGGTCATGGGTCTGGGGTCATGGGTCTGGGGTCATGGGTCTGGGGTCATGGGTCTGGGGTCATGGGTCTGGGGTCATGGGTCTGAGGTCATGAGTCTGCGGTCCTGTCTCCGGGTTCATGGGTCTGGGGTAATGGGTCTCGGGTCATGGGTCTGGGGTCGTGGGTCCGGGTTCGTGGGTCCGGGGTCATGGGTCCGGGGTCATGGGTCCGGGGTCATGGGTCCAGGGTCATGGGTCTGGGGTCATGGGTCTGGGGTCATGGGTCTGGGGTCATGGGTCTGGGGTCATGGGTCTGGGGTCATGGGTCTGGGGTCATGGGTCTGGGGTCATGGGTCTGGGGTCATGGGTCTGGGGTCATGGGTCTGGGGTCATGGGTCTGGGGTCGTGGGTCTGGGGTCGTGGGTCTGGGGTCGTGGGTCTGGGGTCGTGGGTCTGGGGTCGTGGGTCTGGGGTCGTGGGTCTGGGGTCGTGGGTCTGGGGTCGTGGGTCTGGGGTCGTGGGTCTGGGGTCGTGGGTCTGGGGTCGTGGGTCTGGGGTCGTGGGTCTGGGGTCGTGGGTCTGGGGTCGTGGGTCTGGGGTCGTGGGTCTGGGGTCGTGGGTCTGGGGTCGTGGGTCTGGGGTCGTGGGTCTGGGGTCGTGGGTCTGGGGTCGTGGGTCTGGGGTCGTGGGTCCGGGGTCGTGGGTCCGGGGTCGTGGGTCCGGGGTCGTGGGTCCGGGTCGTGGGTCCGGGGTCGTGGGTCTGGGGTCATGGGTCCGGGGTCGTGGGTCCGGGGTCGTGGGTCCGGGGTCGTGGGTCCGGGGTCGTGGGTCCGGGGTCATGGGTCTGGGGTCATGGGTCCGGGGTCGTGGGTCCGGGGTCGTGGGTCCGGGGTCGTGGGTCCGGGGTCGTGGGTCCGGGGTCGTGGGTCCGGGGTCGTGGGTCCGGGGTCATGGGTCCGGGGTCATGGGTCCGGGGTCATGGGTCCGGGGTCGTGGGTCTGGGGTCATGGGTCTGGGGTCATGGGTCTGGGGTCGTGGGTCTGGGGTCGTGGGTCTGGGGTCATGGGTCCGGGGTCATGGGTCCGGGGTCATGGGTCCGGGGTCATGGGTCCGGGGTCATGGGTCCGGGGTCATGGGTCCGGGGTCATGGGTCCGGGGTCATGGGTCTGGGGTCATGGGTCTGGGGTCATGGGTCTGGGGTCATGGGTCTGGGGTCATGGGTCCGGGGTCGTGGGTCCGGGGTCGTGGGTCCGGGGTCGTGGGTCCGGGGTCGTGGGTCCGGGGTCGTGGGTCCGGGGTCGTGGGTCCGGGGTCATGGGTCCGGGGTCATGGGTCCGGGGTCATGGGTCCGGGGTCGTGGGTCCGGGGTCGTGGGTCCGGGGTCGTGGGTCCGGGGTCCTGGGTCCTGGGTCATGGGTCCGGGGTCATGGGTCCGGGGTCATGGGTCCGGGGTCATGGGTCCGGGGTCATGGGTCCGGGGTCATGGGTCCGGGGTCATGGGTCCGGGGTCATGGGTCCGGGGTCATGGGTCCGGGGTCATGGGTCCGGGGTCATGGGTCCGGGGTCATGGGTCTGGGGTCATGGGTCTGGGGTCATGGGTCTGGGGTCATGGGTCTGGGGTCATGGGTCTGAGGTCATGAGTCTGCGGTCCTGTCTCCGGGTTCATGGGTCTGGGGTAATGGGTCTCGGGTCATGGGTCTGGGGTCGTGGGTCCGGGTTCGTGGGTCCGGGGTCATGGGTCCGGGGTCATGGGTCCGGGGTCATGGGTCCAGGGTCATGGGTCTGGGGTCATGGGTCTGGGGTCGTGGGTCTGGGGTCGTGGGTCTGGGGTCGTGGGTCTGGGGTCGTGGGTCTGGGGTCGTGGGTCTGGGGTCGTGGGTCTGGGGTCGTGGGTCTGGGGTCGTGGGTCTGGGGTCGTGGGTCTGGGGTCGTGGGTCTGGGGTCGTGGGTCTGGGGTCGTGGGTCTGGGGTCGTGGGTCTGGGGTCGTGGGTCTGGGGTCGTGGGTCTGGGGTCGTGGGTCTGGGGTCGTGGGTCTGGGGTCGTGGGTCTGGGGTCGTGGGTCTGGGGTCGTGGGTCCGGGGTCGTGGGTCCGGGGTCGTGGGTCCGGGGTCGTGGGTCCGGGTCGTGGGTCCGGGGTCGTGGGTCTGGGGTCATGGGTCCGGGGTCGTGGGTCCGGGGTCGTGGGTCCGGGGTCGTGGGTCCGGGGTCGTGGGTCCGGGGTCGTGGGTCCGGGGTCATGGGTCTGGGGTCATGGGTCCGGGGTCGTGGGTCCGGGGTCGTGGGTCCGGGGTCGTGGGTCCGGGGTCGTGGGTCCGGGGTCGTGGGTCCGGGGTCGTGGGTCCGGGGTCATGGGTCCGGGGTCATGGGTCCGGGGTCATGGGTCCGGGGTCGTGGGTCTGGGGTCATGGGTCTGGGGTCATGGGTCTGGGGTCATGGGTCTGGGGTCGTGGGTCTGGGGTCGTGGGTCCGGGGTCGTGGGTCTGGGGTCATGGGTCTGGGGTCATGGGTCTGGGGTCATGGGTCTGGGGTCATGGGTCCGTGGTCGTGGGTCCGGGGTCATGGGTCCGGGGTCATGTGTCCGGGGTCCTGGTTCCGGGGTCATGGGTCCGGGGTCATGGGTTCGGGGTCATGGGTCCGGGGTCATGGGTCCGGGGTCATGGGTCCGTGGTAATGGGTCCGGGGTCATGGGTCCGGGGTCATGGGTCCGGGGTCATGGGTCCGGGGTCATGGGTCCGGGGTCATGGGTCCGGGGTCATGGGTCCGGGGTCATGGGTCCTGGGTCATGGGTCCGGGGTCATGGGTACGGGGTCATGGGTCCGGGGTCATGGGTCCGGGGTCATGGGTCTGGGGTCATGGGCCTGGGGTCATGGGTCTGGGGTCATGGGTCTGGGGTCATGGGTCTGGGGTCATGGGTCTGGGGTCATGGGTCAGGGGTCATGGGTCTGGGGTCATGGGTCTGGGGTCATGGGTCTGGGGTCATGGGTCTGGGGTCATGGGTCTGAGGTCATGAGTCTGCGGTCCTGTCTCCGGGGTCATGGGTCTGGGGTAATGGGTCTGGGGTCATGGGTCTCGGGTCATGGGTCTGGGGTCGTGGGTCCGGGTTCGTGGGTCCGGGGTCATGGGTCCGGGGTCATGGGTCCGGGGTCATTGGTCCGGGGTCATGGGTCCAGGGTCATGGGTCCGGGGTCATGGGTCTGGGGTCATGGGCCTGGGGTCGTGGGTCTGGGGTCGTGGGTCTGGGGTCGTGGGTCTGGGGTCGTGGGTCTGGGGTCGTGGTTCTGGGGTCGTGGGTCTGGGGTCGTGGGTCTGGGGTCGTGGGTCTGGGGTCGTGGGTCTGGGGTCGTGGGTCTGGGGTCGTGGGTCTGGGGTCGTGGGTCTGGGGTCGTGGGTCTGGGGTCGTGGGTCTGGGGTCGTGGGTCTGGGGTCGTGGGTCTGGGGTCGTGGGTCTGGGGTCGTGGGTCCGGGGTCGTGGGTCCGGGGTCGTGGGTCCGGGTCGTGGGTCCGGGGTCGTGGGTCTGGGGTCATGGGTCCGGGGTCGTGGGTCCGGGGTCGTGGGTCCGGGGTCGTGGGTCCGGGGTCGTGGGTCCGGGGTCGTGGGTCCGGGGTCATGGGTCTGGGGTCATGGGTCCGGGGTCGTGGGTCCGGGGTCGTGGGTCCGGGGTCGTGGGTCCGGGGTCGTGGGTCCGGGGTCGTGGGTCCGGGGTCGTGGGTCCGGGGTCATGGGTCCGGGGTCATGGGTCCGGGGTCATGGGTCCGGGGTCGTGGGTCTGGGGTCATGGGTCTGGGGTCATGGGTCTGGGGTCATGGGTCTGGGGTCGTGGGTCTGGGGTCGTGGGTCCGGGGTCGTGGGTCTGGGGTCATGGGTCTGGGGTCATGGGTCTGGGGTCATGGGTCTGGGGTCATGGGTCCGTGGTCGTGGGTCCGGGGTCATGGGTCCGGGGTCATGGGTCCGGGGTCATGGGTCCGGGGTCATGGGTCCGGGGTCATGGGTCCGGGGTCATGGGTCCGGGGTCATGGGTCCGGGGTCATGGGTCCGGGGTCATGGGTCCGGGGTCATGGGTCCGGGGTCATGGGTCCGGGGTCATGGGTCCGGGGTCATGGGTCTGGGTTCCTGGGTCTGGGGTCCTGGGTCTGGTGTCATGGGTCTGGGGTCATGGGTCTGGGGTCATGGGTCTGGGGTCATGGGTCTGGGGTCATGGGTCTGGGGTCATGGGTCTGGGGTCATGGGTCTGGGGTCATGGGTCTGGGGTCATGGGTCTGGGGTCATGGGTCTGGGGTCATGGGTCTGGGGTCATGGGTCTGGGGTCATGGGTCTGGGGTCATGGGTCTGGGGTCATGGGTCTGGGGTCATGGGTCTGGGGTCATGGGTCTGGGGTCATGGGTCTGGGGTCATGGGTCTGGGGTCATGGGTCTGGGGTCATGGGTCTGGGGTCATGGGTCTGGGGTCATGGGTCTGGGGTCATGGGTCTGGGGTCATGGGTCTGGGGTCGTGGGTCTGGGGTCGTGGGTCTGGGGTCGTGGGTCCGGGGTCGTGGGTCCGGGGTCGTGGGTCCGTGGTCGTGGGTCCGGGGTCATGGGTCCGGGGTCATGTGTCCGGGGTCCTGGTTCCGGGGTCATGGGTCCGGGGTCATGGGTCCGGGGTCATGGGTCCGGGGTCATGGGTCCGGGGTCATGGGTCCGTGGTAATGGGTCCGGGGTCATGGGTCCGGGGTCATGGGTCCGGGGTCATGGGTCCGGGGTCATGGGTCCGGGGTCATGGGTCCGGGGTCATGGGTCCGGGGTCATGGGTCCGGAGTCATGGGTCCGGGGTCATGGGTCCGGGGTCATGGGTCCGGGGTCATGGGTCCGGGGTCATGGGTCCGGGGTCATGGGTCCGGGGTCATGGGTCCGGGGTCATGGGTCCGGGGTCATGGGTCCGGGGTCATGGGTCCGGGGTCATGGGTCTGGGGTCATTGGTCTGGGGTCATGGGTCTGGGGTCATGGGTCCGGTGTCATGTGTCCGTTGTCATGGGACCGGGGTCATGGGACCGGGGTCATGTGTCCGGGGTCATGGGTCCGGGGTCCTGGGTCCGGGGTCCTGGGTCCGGGGTCATGGGTCCGTGGTCCTGTCTCCGGGGTCATGGGTCTGGGGTAATGGGTCTGGGGTCATGGGTCTCGGGTCATGGGTCTGGGGTCGTGGGTCCGGGGTCGTGGGTACGGAGTCATGGGTCCGGGGTCATGTGTCCGGGGTCCTGGGTCCGGGGTTGTGGTTCCGGGGTCCTGGGTCCGAGGTCATGGGTCCGGGGTCATGGGTCCGGCGTCATGGGTCCGGGGTCATGGGTCCGGGGTCATGGGTCCGGTGTCATGGGTCCGGGGTCGTGGGTCTGGGGTCGTGGGTCTGGGGTCATGGGTCTGGGGTCATGGGTCTGGGGTCATGGGTCTGGGGTCATGGGTCTGGGGTCATGGGTCTGGGGTCATGGGTCTGGGGTCATGGGTCTGGGGTCATGGGTCTGGGGTCATGGGTCTGGGGTCATGGGTCTGGGGTCATGGGTCTGGGGTCATGGGTCTGGGGTCATGGGTCTGGGGTCATGGGTCTGGGGTCATGGGTCTGGGGTCATGGGTCTGGGGTCATGGGTCTGGGGTGATGGGTCTGGGGTCATGGGTCTGGGGTCATGGGTCTGGGGTCATGGGTCTGGGGTCATGGGTCTGGGGTCATGGGTCTGGGGTCATGGGTCTGGGGTCATGGGTCTGGGGTCATGGGTCTGGGGTCATGGGTCCGGGGTCATGGGTCCGGGGTCATGGGTCCGGGGTCATGTGTCCGGGGTCCTGGTTCCGGGGTCATGGGTCCGGGGTCATGGGTCCGGGGTCATGGGTCCGGGGTCATGGGTCCGGGGTCATGGGTCCGTGGTAATGGGTCCGGGGTCATGGGTCCGGGGTCATGGGTCCGGGGTCATGGGTCCGGGGTCATGGGTCCGGGGTCATGGGTCCGGGGTCATGGGTCCGGGGTCATGGGTCCGGGGTCATGGGTCCGGGGTCATGGGTCCGGGGTCATGGGTCCGGGGTCATGGGTCCGGGGTCATGGGTCCGGGGTCATGGGTCCGGGGTCATGGGTCCGGGGTCATGGGTCCGGGGTCATGGGTCCGGGGTCATGGGTCTGTGGTCATTGGTCTGGGGTCATGGGTCTGGGGTCATGGGTCCGGTGTCATGTGTCCGTTGTCATGGGACCGGGGTCATGGGACCGGGGTCATGTGTCCGGGGTCATGGGTCCGGGGTCCTGGGTCCGGGGTCCTGGGTCCGGGGTCATGGGTCCGTGGTCCTGTCTCCGGGGTCATGGGTCTGGGGTAATGGGTCTGGGGTCATGGGTCTCGGGTCATGGGTCTGGGGTCGTGGGTCCGGTGTCGTGGGTCCGGAGTCATGGGTCCGGGGTCATGTGTCCGGGGCCCTGGGTCCGGGGTTGTGGTTCCGGGGTCCTGGGTCCGAGGTCATGGGTCCGGGGTCATGGGTCCGGCGTCATGGGTCCGGGGTCATGGGTCCGGTGTCATGGGTCCGGGGTCGTGGGTCCGGGGTCGTGGGTCTGGGGTCATGGGTCTGGGGTCATGGGTCTGGGGTCATGGGTCTGGGGTCATGGGTCTGGGGTCATGGGTCTGGGGTCATGGGTCTGCGGTCATGGGTCTGGGGTCATGGGTCTGGGGTCATGGGTCTGGGGTCATGGGTCTGGGGTGATGGGTCTGGGGTCATGGGTCTGGGGTCATGGGTCTGGGGTCATGGGTCTGGGGTCATGGGTCTGGAGTCATGGGTCTGGGGTCATGGGTCTGGGGTCATGGGTCTGGGGTCATGGGTCTGGGGTCATGGGTCTGGGGTCATGGGTCTGGGGTCATGGGTCTGGGGTCATGGGTCTGGGGTCATGGGTCTGGGGTCATGGGTCTGGGGTCATGGGTCTGGGGTCATGGGTCTGGGGTCATAGGTCTGGGGCCGTGGGTCTGGGGTCATGGGTCTGGGGTCATGGGTCTGGGGTCATGGGTCTGGGGTCATGGGTCTGGGGTCATGGGTCTGGGGTCATGGGTCTTTGGTCATGGGTCTGGGGTCATGGGTCTGGGGTCATGGGTCTGGTGTCATGGGTCTGGGGTCATGGGTCCGGGGTCCTGGGTCCGAGGTCCTGGGTCCGGGGTCATGGGTCCGTGGTCCTGTCTCCGTGGTCGTGGGTCTGGGGTAATGGGTCTGGGGTCATGGGTCTCGGGTCATGGGTCTGGGGTCGTGGGTCCGGGGTCATGGGTCTGGGGTCATGGGTCTGGGGTCATGGGTCTGGGGTCATGGGTCTGGGTTCATGGGTCTGGGGTCATGGGTCTGGGGTCATGGGTCAGGGGTCATGGGTCTGGGGTCATGGGTCTGGGGTCATGGGTCTGGGGTCATGGGTCTGGGGTCATGGGTCTGGGGTCATGGGTCTGGGGTCATGGGTCTGGGGTCATGGGTCTGGGGTCATGGGTCTGGGGTCATGGGTCTGGGGTCATGGGTCTGGGGTCATGGGTCTGGGGTCATGGGTCTGGGGTCATGGGTCTGGGGTCATGGGTCTGGGGTCATGGGTCTGGGGTCATGGGTCTGGGGTCATGGGTCTGGGGTCATGGGTCTGGCGTCATGGGTCTGGGGTCATGGGTCTGGGGTCATGGGTCTGGGGTCATGGGTCTGGGGTCATGGGTCTGGGGTCATGGGTCTGGGGTCATGGGTCTGGGGTCATGGGTCTGGGGTCATGGGTCTGGGGTCATGGGTCTGGGGTCATGGGTCTGGGGTCATGGGTCTGGGGTCATGGGTCTGGGGTCATGGGTCTGGGGTCATGGGTCTGGGGTCATGGGTCTGGGGTCATGGGTCTGGGGTCATGGGTCTGGGGTCGTGGGTCTGGGGACGTGGGTCTGGGGTCGTGGGTCTGGGGTCGTGGGTCTGGGGTCGTGGGTCTGGGGTCATGGGTCTGGGGTCATGGGTCCGGTGTCATGTGTCCGTTGTCATGGGTCCGTGGTAATGGGTCCGGGGTCATGGGTCCGGGGTCATGGGTCCGGGGTCATGGGTCCGGGGTCATGGGTCCGGGGTCATGGTTCCGGGGTCATGGGTCCGGGGTCATGGGTCCGGGGTCATGGGTCCGGGGTCATGGGTCCGGGGTCATGGGTCCGGGGTCATGGGTCCGGGGTCATGGGTCCGGGGTCATGGGTCCGGGGTCATGGGTCCGGGGTCATGGGTCCGGGGTCATGGGTCCGGGGTCATGGGTCCGGGGTCATGGGTCCGGGGTCATGGGTCCGGGGTCATGGGTCCGGGGTCATGGGTCCGGGGTCATGGGTCCGGGGTCATGGGTCCGGGGTCATGGGTCCGGGGTCATGGGTCCGGGGTCATGGGTCCGGGGTCATGGGTCCGGGGTCATGGGTCCGGGGTCATGGGTCCTGGGTCATGGGTCCGGTGTCATGGGTCCGGGGTCATGGGTCCGGGGTCATGGGTCCGGGGTCATGGGTCCGGGGTCATGGGTCCGGGGTCATGGGTCCTGGGTCATGGGTCCGGGGTCATGGGTCCGGGGTCATGGGTCCGGGGTCATGGGTCCGGGGTCATGGGTCCGGGGTCATGGGTCCGGGGTCATGGGTCCGGGGTCATGGGTCCGGGGTCATGGGTCCGGGGTCATGGGTCCGGGGTGATGGGTCTGGGGTCATGGGTCTGGGTTCATGGGTCTGGGTTCATGGGTCTGGGGTCATGGGTCTGGGGTCATGGGTCTGGGGTCATGGGTCTGGGGTCATGGGTCTGGGGTCATGGGTCTGGGGTCATGGGTCTGGGGTCATGGGTCTGGGGTCATGGGTCTGGGGTCATGGGTCTGGGGTCATGGGTCTGGGGTCATGGGTCTGGGGTCATGGGTCTGGGGTCATGGGTCTGGGGTCATGGGTCTGGGGTCGTGGGTCTGGGGTCGTGGGTCTGGGGTCGTGGGTCTGGGGTCGTGGGTCTGGGGTCGTGGGTCTGGGGTCGTGGGTCTGGGGTCGTGGTTCTGGGGTCGTGGGTCTGGGGTCATGGGTCTGGGGTCGTGGGTCTGGGGTCGTGGGTCTGGGGTCGTGGGTCTGGGGTCGTGGGTCTGGGGTCGTGGGTCTGGGGTCGTGGGTCTGGGGTCGTGGGTCCGGGGTCATGGGTCCGGGGTCATGGGTCCGGGGTCATGGGTCCGGGGTCATGGGTCCGGGGTCATGGGTCCGGGGTCATGGGTCCGGGGTCATGGGTCCGGGGTCATGGGTCCGGGGTCATGGGTCCTGGGTCATGGGTCCGGGGTCATGGGTCCGGGGTCATGGGTCCGGGGTCATGGGTCCGGGGTCATGGGTCCGGGGTCATGGGTCCGGGGTCATGGGTCCGGGGTCATGGGTCCGGGGTCATGGGTCCGGGGTCATGGGTCCGGGGTCATGGGTCCGGGGTCATGGGTCCGGGGTCATGGGTCCGGGGTCATGGGTCTGGGGTCATGGGTCTGGGGTCATGGGTCTGGGGTCATGGGTCTGGGGTCATGGGTCTGGGGTCATGGGTCTGGGGTCATGGGTCTGAGGTCATGAGTCTGCGGTCCTGTCTCCGGGTTCATGGGTCTGGTGTAATGGGTCTCGGGTCATGGGTCTGGGGTCGTGGGTCCGGGTTCGTGGGTCCGGGGTCATGGGTCCGGGGTCATGGGTCCGGGGTCATGGGTCCGGGGTCATGGGTCCAGGGTCATGGGTCTGGGGTCATGGGTCTGGGGTCATGGGTCTGGGGTCATGGGTCTGGGGTCATGGGTCTTGGGTCATGGGTCTCGGGTCGTGGGTCTGGGGTCGTGGGTCTGGGGTCGTGGGTCTGGGGTCGTGGGTCTGGGGTCGTGGGTCTGAGGTCGTGGGTCTGGGGTCGTGGGTCTGGGGTCGTGGGTCTGGGGTCGTGGGTCTGGGGTCGTGGGTCTGGGGTCGTGGGTCTGGGGTCGTGGGTCTGGGGTCGTGGGTCTGGGGTCGTGGGTCTGGGGTCGTGGGTCTGGGGTCGTGGGTCTGGGGTCGTGGGTCTGGGGTCGTGGGTCTGGGGTCGTGGGTCTGGGGTCGTGGGTCTGGGGTCGTGGGTCTGGGGTCGTGGGTCTGGGGTCGTGGGTCTGGGGTCGTGGGTCCGGGGTCGTGGGTCCGGGGTCGTGGGTCCGGGGTCGTGGGTCCGGGTCGTGGGTCCGGGGTCGTGGGTCTGGGGTCGTGGGTCCGGGGTCGTGGGTCCGGGGTCGTGGGTCCGGGGTCGTGGGTCCGGGGTCGTGGGTCCGGGGTCGTGGGTCCGGGGTCATGGGTCTGGGGTCGTGGGTCCGGGGTCGTGGGTCCGGGGTCGTGGGTCCGGGGTCGTGGGTCCGGGGTCGTGGGTCCGGGGTCGTGGGTCCGGGGTCGTGGGTCCGGGGTCATGGGTCCGGGGTCATGGGTCCGGGGTCATGGGTCCGGGGTCGTGGGTCTGGGGTCATGGGTCTGGGGTCATGGGTCTGGGGTCCTGGGTCTGGGGTCGTGGGTCTGGGGTCGTGGGTCTGGGGTCGTGGGTCTGGGGTCATGGGTCTGGGGTCATGGGTCTGGGGTCATGGGTCTGGGGTCATGGGTCCGTGGTCGTGGGTCCGGGGTCATGGGTCCGGGGTCATGTGTCCGGGGTCCTGGTTCCGGGGTCATGGGTCCGGGGTCATGGGTTCGGGGTCATGGGTCCGGGGTCATGGGTCCGGGGTCATGGGTCCGTGGTAATGGGTCCGGGGTCATGGGTCCGGGGTCATGGGTCCGGGGTCATGGGTCCGGGGTCATGGGTCCGGGGTCATGGGTCCGGGGTCATGGGTCCTGGGTCATGGTTCCGGGGTCATGGGTACGGGGTCATGGGTCCGGGGACATGGGTCCGGGGTCATGGGTCTGGGGTCATGGGCCTGGGGTCATGGGTCTGGGGTCATGGGTCTGGGGTCATGGGTCTGGGGTCATGGGTCTGGGGTCATGGGTCTGGGGTCATGGGTCAGGGGTCATGGGTCTGGGGTCATGGGTCTGGGGTCATGGGTCTGGGGTCATGGGTCTGGGGTCATGGGTCTGAGGTCATGAGTCTGCGGTCCTGTCTCCGGGGTCATGGGTCTGGGGTAATGGGTCTGGGGTCATGGGTCTGGGGTCGTGGGTCCGGGTTCGTGGGTCCGGGGTCATGGGTCCGGGGTCATGGGTCCGGGGTCATTGGTCCGGGGTCATGGGTCCAGGGTCATGGGTCCGGGGTCATGGGTCTGGGGTCATGGGCCTGGGGTCGTGGGTCTGGGGTCGTGGGTCTGGGGTCGTGGGTCTGGGGTCGTGGGTCTGGGGTCGTGGTTCTGGGGTCGTGGGTCTGGGGTCGTGGGTCTGGGGTCGTGGGTCTGGGGTCGTGGGTCTGGGGTCGTGGGTCTGGGGTCGTGGGTCTGGGGTCGTGGGTCTGGGGTCGTGGGTCTGGGGTCGTGGGTCTGGGGTCGTGGGTCTGGGGTCGTGGGTCTGGGGTCGTGGGTCTGGGGTCGTGGGTCTGGGGTCGTGGGTCTGGGGTCGTGGGTCTGGGGTCGTGGGTCTGGGGTCGTGGGTCTGGGGTCGTGGGTCTGGGGTCGTGGGTCTGGGGTCGTGGGTCCGGGGTCGTGGGTCCGGGGTCGTGGGTCCCGGGTCGTGGGTCCGGGGTCGTGGGTCCGGGGTCGTGGGTCCGGGGTCGTGGGTCCGGGGTCGTGGTTCCGGGGTCCTGGGTCCGGGGTCATGGGTCCGTGGTAATGGGTCCGGGGTCGTGGGTCCGGGGTCGTGGGTCCGGGGTCGTGGGTCCGGGGTCGTGGGTGCGGCGTCGTGGGTCCGGGGTCGTGGGTCCGGGGTCGTGGGTCCGGGGTCGTGGGTCCGGGGTCATGGGTCTGGGGTCGTGGGTGCGGGGTCGTGGGTCCGGGGTCGTGGGTCCGGGGTCGTGGGTCCGGGGTCGTGGGTCCGGGGTCGTGGGTCCGGGGTCGTGGGTCCGGGGTCATGGGTCTGGGGTCATGGGTCCGGGGTCGTGGGTCCGGGGTCGTGGGTCCGGGGTCGTGGGTCCGGGGTCGTGGGTCCGGGGTCGTGGGTCCGGGGTCGTGGGTCCGGGGTCATGGGTCCGGGGTCATGGGTCCGGGGTCATGGGTCCGGGGTCGTGGGTCTGGGGTCATGGGTCTGGGGTCATGGGTCTGGGGTCATGGGTCTGGGGTCGTGGGTCTGGGGTCGTGGGTCTGGGGTCGTGGGTCCGGGGTCGTGGGTCCGGGGTCGTGGGTGCGGCGTCGTGGGTCCGGGGTCGTGGGTCCGGGGTCGTGGGTCCGGGGTCATGGGTCTGGGGTCGTGGGTGCGGGGTCGTGGGTCCGGGGTCGTGGGTCCGGGGTCGTGGGTCCGGGGTCGTGGGTCCGGGGTCGTGGGTCCGGGGTCGTGGGTCCGGGGTCATGGGTCTGGGGTCATGGGTCCGGGGTCGTGGGTCCGGGGTCGTGGGTCCGGGGTCGTGGGTCCGGGGTCGTGGGTCCGGGGTCGTGGGTCCGGGGTCGTGGGTCCGGGGTCATGGGTCCGGGGTCATGGGTCCGGGGTCATGGGTCCGGGGTCGTGGGTCTGGGGTCATGGGTCTGGGGTCATGGGTCTGGGGTCATGGGTCTGGGGTCGTGGGTCTGGGGTCGTGGGTCTGGGGTCGTGGGTCTGGGGTCGTGGGTCTGGGGTCGTGGGTCTGGGGTCGTGGGTCCGGGGTCATGGGTCCGGGGTCATGGGTCCGGGGTCATGGGTCCGGGGTCATGGGTCCGGGGTCATGGGTCCGGGGTCATGGGTCCTGGGTCATGGGTCCGGGGTCATGGGTCCGGGGTCATGGGTCCGGGGTCATGGGTCCGGGGTCATGGGTCCGGGGTCATGGGTCCTGGGTCATTGGTCCGGGGTCATGGGTCCGGGGTCATGGGCCCGGGGTCATGGGTCCGGGGTCATGGGTCCGGGGTCATGGGTCCGGGGTCA
Source organism: Andrena hattorfiana (assembly GCA_944738655.2). Taxonomy (NCBI): domain Eukaryota; kingdom Metazoa; phylum Arthropoda; class Insecta; order Hymenoptera; family Andrenidae; genus Andrena; species Andrena hattorfiana. The sequence goes on from OX122889.2 coordinate 63,981,779, forward strand.
TGGGTCCGGGGTCATGGGTCCGGGGTCATGGGTCCGGGGTCATGGGTCCGGGGTCATGGGTCTGGGGTCATGGGTCTGGGGTCATGGGTCTGGGGTCATGGGTCTGGGGTCATGGGTCTGGGGTCATGGGTCTGAGGTCATGAGTCTGCGGTCCTGTCTCCGGGTTCATGGGTCTGGGGTAATGGGTCTCGGGTCATGGGTCTGGGGTCGTGGGTCCGGGTTCGTGGGTCCGGGGTCATGGGTCCGGGGTCATGGGTCCGGGGTCATGGGTCCGGGGTCATGGGTCCAGGGTCATGGGTCTGGGGTCATGGGTCTGGGGTCATGGGTCTGGGGTCATGGGTCTGGGGTCATGGGTCTGGGGTCATGGGTCTGGGGTCATGGGTCTGGGGTCATGGGTCTGGGGTCATGGGTCTGGGGTCATGGGTCTGGGGTCATGGGTCTGGGGTCATGGGTCTGGGGTCATGGGTCTGGGGTCGTGGGTCTGGGGTCGTGGGTCTGGGGTCGTGGGTCTGGGGTCGTGGGTCTGGGGTCGTGGGTCTGGGGTCGTGGGTCTGGGGTCGTGGGTCTGGGGTCGTGGGTCTGGGGTCGTGGGTCTGGGGTCGTGGGTCTGGGGTCGTGGGTCTGGGGTCGTGGGTCTGGGGTCGTGGGTCTGGGGTCGTGGGTCCGGGGTCGTGGGTCCGGGGTCGTGGGTCCGGGGTCGTGGGTCCGGGTCGTGGGTCCGGGGTCGTGGGTCTGGGGTCATGGGTCCGGGGTCGTGGGTCCGGGGTCGTGGGTCCGGGGTCGTGGGTCCGGGGTCGTGGGTCCGGGGTCGTGGGTCCGGGGTCATGGGTCTGGGGTCATGGGTCCGGGGTCGTGGGTCCGGGTCGTGGGTCCGGGGTCATGGGTCCGGGGTCATGGGTCCGGGGTCATGGGTCCGGGGTCATGGGTCCGGGGTCATGGGTCCGGGGTCATGGGTCCGGGGTCATGGGTCCGGGGTCATGGGTCCGGGGTCATGGGTCCGGGGTCATGGGTCTGGGGTCATGGGTCTGGGGTCATGGGTCTGGGGTCATGGGTCTGGGGTCGTGGGTCCGGGGTCGTGGGTCCGGGGTCGTGGGTCCGGGGTCGTGGGTCCGGGGTCGTGGGTCCGGGGTCGTGGGTCCGGGGTCATGGGTCCGGGGTCATGGGTCCGGGGTCATGGGTCCGGGGTCGTGGGTCCGGGGTCGTGGGTCCGGGGTCGTGGGTCCGGGGTCATGGGTCCTGGGTCATGGGTCCGGGGTCATGGGTCCGGGGTCATGGGTCCGGGGTCATGGGTCCGGGGTCATGGGTCCGGGGTCATGGGTCCGGGGTCATGGGTCCGGGGTCATGGGTCCGGGGTCATGGGTCCGGGGTCATGGGTCTGGGGTCATGGGTCTGGGGTCATGGGTCTGGGGTCATGGGTCTGGGGTCATGGGTCTGAGGTCATGAGTCTGCGGTCCTGTCTCCGGGTTCATGGGTCTGGGGTAATGGGTCTCGGGTCATGGGTCTGGGGTCGTGGGTCCGGGTTCGTGGGTCCGGGGTCATGGGTCCGGGGTCATGGGTCCGGGGTCATGGGTCCAGGGTCATGGGTCTGGGGTCATGGGTCTGGGGTCGTGGGTCTGGGGTCGTGGGTCTGGGGTCGTGGGTCTGGGGTCGTGGGTCTGGGGTCGTGGGTCTGGGGTCGTGGGTCTGGGGTCGTGGGTCTGGGGTCGTGGGTCTGGGGTCGTGGGTCTGGGGTCGTGGGTCTGGGGTCGTGGGTCTGGGGTCGTGGGTCTGGGGTCGTGGGTCTGGGGTCGTGGGTCTGGGGTCGTGGGTCTGGGGTCGTGGGTCTGGGGTCGTGGGTCTGGGGTCGTGGGTCTGGGGTCGTGGGTCTGGGGTCGTGGGTCTGGGGTCGTGGGTCCGGGGTCGTGGGTCCGGGGTCGTGGGTCCGGGGTCGTGGGTCCGGGTCGTGGGTCCGGGGTCGTGGGTCTGGGGTCATGGGTCCGGGGTCGTGGGTCCGGGGTCGTGGGTCCGGGGTCGTGGGTCCGGGGTCGTGGGTCCGGGGTCGTGGGTCCGGGGTCATGGGTCTGGGGTCATGGGTCCGGGGTCGTGGGTCCGGGGTCGTGGGTCCGGGGTCGTGGGTCCGGGGTCGTGGGTCCGGGGTCGTGGGTCCGGGGTCGTGGGTCCGGGGTCATGGGTCCGGGGTCATGGGTCCGGGGTCATGGGTCCGGGGTCGTGGGTCTGGGGTCATGGGTCTGGGGTCATGGGTCTGGGGTCATGGGTCTGGGGTCGTGGGTCTGGGGTCGTGGGTCCGGGGTCGTGGGTCTGGGGTCATGGGTCTGGGGTCATGGGCCTGGGGTCATGGGTCTGGGGTCATGGGTCCGTGGTCGTGGGTCCGGGGTCATGGGTCCGGGGTCATGTGTCCGGGGTCCTGGTTCCGGGGTCATGGGTCCGGGGTCATGGGTTCGGGGTCATGGGTCCGGGGTCATGGGTCCGGGGTCATGGGTCCGTGGTAATGGGTCCGGGGTCATGGGTCCGGGGTCATGGGTCCGGGGTCATGGGTCCGGGGTCATGGGTCCGGGGTCATGGGTCCGGGGTCATGGGTCCTGGGTCATGGGTCCGGGGTCATGGGTACGGGGTCATGGGTCCGGGGTCATGGGTCCGGGGTCATGGGTCTGGGGTCATGGGCCTGGGGTCATGGGTCTGGGGTCATGGGTCTGGGGTCATGGGTCTGGGGTCATGGGTCTGGGGTCATGGGTCTGGGGTCATGGGTCAGGGGTCATGGGTCTGGGGTCATGGGTCTGGGGTCATGGGTCTGGGGTCATGGGTCTGGGGTCATGGGTCTGAGGTCATGAGTCTGCGGTCCTGTCTCCGGGGTCATGGGTCTGGGGTAATGGGTCTGGGGTCATGGGTCTCGGGTCATGGGTCTGGGGTCGTGGGTCCGGGTTCGTGGGTCCGGGGTCATGGGTCCGGGGTCATGGGTCCGGGGTCATTGGTCCGGGGTCATGGGTCCAGGGTCATGGGTCCGGGGTCATGGGTCTGGGGTCATGGGCCTGGGGTCTTGGGTCTGGGGTCGTGGGTCTGGGGTCGTGGGTCTGGGGTCGTGGGTCTGGGGTCGTGGTTCTGGGGTCGTGGGTCTGGGGTCGTGGGTCTGGGGTCGTGGGTCTGGGGTCGTGGGTCTGGGGTCGTGGGTCTGGGGTCGTGGGTCTGGGGTCGTGGGTCTGGGGTCGTGGGTCTGGGGTCGTGGGTCTGGGGTCGTGGGTCTGGGGTCGTGGGTCTGGGGTCGTGGGTCTGGGGTCGTGGGTCTGGGGTCGTGGGTCTGGGGTCGTGGGTCTGGGGTCGTGGGTCTGGGGTCGTGGGTCTGGGGTCGTGGGTCTGGGGTCGTGGGTCTGGGGTCGTGGGTCCGGGGTCGTGGGTCTGGGGTCATGGGTCTGGGGTCATGGGTCTGGGGTCATGGGTCCCGGGTCGTGGGTCCGGGGTCGTGGGTCCGGGGTCGTGGGTCCGGGGTCGTGGGTCCGGGGTCGTGGTTCCGGGGTCCTGGGTCCGGGGTCATGGGTCCGTGGTAATGGGTCCGGGGTCATGGGTCCGGGGTCGTGGGTCCGGGGTCGTGGGTCCGTGGTCGTGGGTCCGGCGTCGTGGGTCCGGGGTCGTGGGTCCGGGGTCGTGGGTCCGGGGTCGTGGGTCCGGGGTCATGGGTCTGGGGTCATGGGTGCGGGGTCGTGGGTCCGGGGTCGTGGGTCCGGGGTCGTGGGTCCGGGGTCGTGGGTCCGGGGTCGTGGGTCCGGGGTCGTGGGTCCGGGGTCATGGGTCTGGGGTCATGGGTCCGGGGTCGTGGGTCCGGGGTCGTGGGTCCGGGGTCGTGGGTCCGGGGTCGTGGGTCCGGGGTCGTGGGTCCGGGGTCGTGGGTCCGGGGTCATGGGTCCGGGGTCATGGGTCCGGGGTCATGGGTCCGGGGTCGTGGGTCTGGGGTCATGGGTCTGGGGTCGTGGGTCTGGGGTCGTGGGTCTGGGGTCGTGGGTCTGGGGTCGTGGGTCTGGGGTCGTGGGTCTGGGGTCGTGGGTCTGGGGTCGTGGGTCTGGGGTCGTGGGTCCGGGGTCGTGGGTCCGGGGTCGTGGGTCCGGGGTCGTGGGTCCGGGTCGTGGGTCCGGGGTCGTGGGTCTGGGGTCATGGGTCCGGGGTCGTGGGTCCGGGGTCGTGGGTCCGGGGTCGTGGGTCCGGGGTCATGGGTCCGGGGTCATGGGTCCGGGGTCATGGGTCCGGGGTCGTGGGTCCGGGGTCGTGGGTCCGGGGTCGTGGGTCCGGGGTCATGGGTCTGAGGTCATGAGTCTGCGGTCCTGTCTCCGGGTTCATGGGTCTGGGGTAATGGGTCTCGGGTCATGGGTCTGGGGTCGTGGGTCCGGGTTCGTGGGTCCGGGGTCATGGGTCCGGGGTCATGGGTCCGGGGTCATGGGTCCAGGGTCATGGGTCTGGGGTCATGGGTCTGGGGTCGTGGGTCTGGGGTCATGGGTCCGGGGTCATGGGTCCGGGGTCATGGGTCCGGGGTCATGGGTCCGGGGTCATGGGTCCGGGGTCATGGGTCCGGGGTCATGGGTCCGGGGTCATGGGTCCGGGGTCATGGGTCCGGGGTCATGGGTCTGGGGTCATGGGTCTGGGGTCATGGGTCTGGGGTCATGGGTCTGGGGTCATGGGTCTGAGGTCATGAGTCTGCGGTCCTGTCTCCGGGTTCATGGATCTGGGGTAATGGGTCTCGGGTCATGGGTCTGGGGTCGTGGGTCCGGGTTCGTGGGTCCGGGGTCATGGGTCCGGGGTCATGGGTCCGGGGTCATGGGTCCAGGGTCATGGGTCTGGGGTCATGGGTCTGGGGTCGTGGGTCTGGGGTCGTGGGTCTGGGGTCGTGGGTCTGGGGTCGTGGGTCTGGGGTCGTGGGTCTGGGGTCGTGGGTCTGGGGTCGTGGGTCTGGGGTCGTGGGTCTGGGGTCGTGGGTCTGGGGTCGTGGGTCTGGGGTCGTGGGTCTGGGGTCGTGGGTCTGGGGTCGTGGGTCTGGGGTCGTGGGTCTGGGGTCGTGGGTCTGGGGTCGTGGGTCTGGGGTCGTGGGTCTGGGGTCGTGGGTCTGGGGTCGTGGGTCTGGGGTCGTGGGTCCGGGGTCGTGGGTCCGGGGTCGTGGGTCCGGGGTCGTGGGTCCGGGTCGTGGGTCCGGGGTCGTGGGTCTGGGGTCATGGGTCCGGGGTCGTGGGTCCGGGGTCGTGGGTCCGGGGTCGTGGGTCCGGGGTCGTGGGTCCGGGGTCGTGGGTCCGGGGTCGTGGGTCCGGGGTCATGGGTCTGGGGTCATGGGTCCGGGGTCGTGGGTCCGGGGTCGTGGGTCCGGGGTCGTGGGTCCGGGGTCGTGGGTCCGGGGTCGTGGGTCCGGGGTCGTGGGTCCGGGGTCATGGGTCCGGGGTCATGGGTCCGGGGTCATGGGTCCGGGGTCGTGGGTCTGGGGTCATGGGTCTGGGGTCATGGGTCTGGGGTCATGGGTCTGGGGTCGTGGGTCTGGGGTCGTGGGTCCGGGGTCGTGGGTCTGGGGTCATGGGTCTGGGGTCATGGGTCTGGGGTCATGGGTCTGGGGTCATGGGTCCGTGGTCGTGGGTCCGGGGTCATGGGTCCGGGGTCATGTGTCCGGGGTCCTGGTTCCGGGGTCATGGGTCCGGGGTCATGGGTTCGGGGTCATGGGTCCGGGGTCATGGGTCCGGGGTCATGGGTCCGTGGTAATGGGTCCGGGGTCATGGGTCCGGGGTCATGGGTCCGGGGTCATGGGTCCGGGGTCATGGGTCCGGTGTCATGGGTCCGGGGTCATGGGTCCTGGGTCATGGGTCCGGGGTCATGGGTACGGGGTCATGGGTCCGGGGTCATGGGTCCGGGGTCATGGGTCTGGGGTCATGGGCCTGGGGTCATGGGTCTGGTGTCATGGGTCTGGGGTCATGGGTCTGGGGTCATGGGTCTGGGGTCATGGGTCTGGGGTCATGGGTCAGGGGTCATGGGTCTGGGGTCATGGGTCTGGGGTCATGGGTCTGGGGTCATGGGTCTGGGGTCATGGGTCTGAGGTCATGAGTCTGCGGTCCTGTCTCCGGGGTCATGGGTCTGGGGTAATGGGTCTGGGGTCATGGGTCTCGGGTCATGGGTCTGGGGTCGTGGGTCCGGGTTCGTGGGTCCGGGGTCATGGGTCCGGGGTCATGGGTCCGGGGTCATTGGTCCGGGGTCATGGGTCCAGGGTCATGGGTCCGGGGTCATGGGTCTGGGGTCATGGGCCTGGAGTCGTGGGTCTGGGGTCGTGGGTCTGGGGTCGTGGGTCTGGGGTCGTGGGTCTGGGGTCGTGGTTCTGGGGTCGTGGGTCTGGGGTCGTGGGTCTGGGGTCGTGGGTCTGGGGTCGTGGGTCTGGGGTCGTGGGTCTGGGGTCGTGGGTCTGGGGTCGTGGGTCTGGGGCCGTGGGTCTGGGGTCGTGGGTCTGGGGTCGTGGGTCTGGGGTCGTGGGTCTGGGGTCGTGGGTCTGGGGTCGTGGGTCTGGGGTCGTGGGTCTGGGGTCGTGGGTCTGGGGTCGTGGGTCTGGGGTCGTGGGTCTGGGGTCGTGGGTCTGGGGTCGTGGGTCTGGGGTCGTGCGTCTGGGGTCGTGGGTCCGGGGTCGTGGGTCTGGGGTCATGGGTCTGGGGTCATGGGTCTGGGGTCATGGGTCTGGGGTCGTGGGTCCCGGGTCGTGGGTCCGGGGTCGTGGGTCCGGGGTCGTGGGTCCGGGGTCGTGGGTCCGGGGTCGTGGTTCCGGGGTCCTGGGTCCGGGGTCATGGGTCCGTGGTAATGGGTCCGGGGTCATGGGTCCGGGGTCGTGGGTCCGGGGTCGTGGGTCCGGGGTCGTGGGTCCGGCGTCGTGGGTCCGGGGTCGTGGGTCCGGGGTCGTGGGTCCGGGGTCGTGGGTCCGGGGTCATGGGTCTGGGGTCATGGGTGCGGGGTCGTGGGTCCGGGGTCGTGGGTCCGGGGTCGTGGGTCCGGGGTCGTGGGTCCGGGGTCGTGGGTCCGGGGTCGTGGGTCCGGGGTCATGGGTCTGGGGTCATGGGTCCGGGGTCGTGGGTCCGGGGTCGTGGGTCCGGGGTCGTGGGTCCGGGGTCGTGGGTCCGGGGTCGTGGGTCCGGGGTCGTGGGTCCGGGGTCATGGGTCCGGGGTCATGGGTCCGGGGTCATGGGTCCGGGGTCGTGGGTCTGGGGTCATGGGTCTGGGGTCGTGGGTCTGGGGTCGTGGGTCTGGGGTCGTGGGTCTGGGGTCGTGGGTCTGGGGTCGTGGGTCTGGGGTCGTGGGTCTGGGGTCGTGGGTCTGGGGTCGTGGGTCCGGGGTCGTGGGTCCGGGGTCGTGGGTCCGGGGTCGTGGGTCCGGGTCGTGGGTCCGGGGTCGTGGGTCTGGGGTCATGGGTCCGGGGTCGTGGGTCCGGGGTCGTGGGTCCGGGGTCGTGGGTCCGGGGTCGTGGGTCCGGGGTCATGGGTCCGGGGTCATGGGTCCGGGGTCATGGGTCCGGGGTCGTGGGTCCGGGGTCGTGGGTCCGGGGTCGTGGGTCCGGGGTCATGGGTCCTGGGTCATGGGTCCGGGGTCATGGGTCCGGGGTCATGGGTCCGGGGTCATGGGTCCGGGGTCATGGGTCCGGGGTCATGGGTCCGGGGTCATGGGTCCGGGGTCATGGGTCCGGGGTCATGGGTCCGGGGTCATGGGTCTGGGGTCATGGGTCTGGGGTCATGGGTCTGGGGTCATGGGTCTGGGGTCATGGGTCTGAGGTCATGAGTCTGCGGTCCTGTCTCCGGGTTCATGGGTCTGGGGTAATGGGTCTCGGGTCATGGGTCTGGGGTCGTGGGTCCGGGTTCGTGGGTCCGGGGTCATGGGTCCGGGGTCATGGGTCCGGGGTCATGGGTCCAGGGTCATGGGTCTGGGGTCATGGGTCTGGGGTCGTGGGTCTGGGGTCGTGGGTCTGGGGTCGTGGGTCTGGGGTCGTGGGTCTGGGGTCGTGGGTCTGGGGTGGTGGGTCTGGGGTCGTGGGTCTGGGGTCGTGGGTCTGGGGTCGTGGGTCTGGGGTCGTGGGTCTGGGGTCGTGGGTCTGGGGTCGTGGGTCTGGGGTCGTGGGTCTGGGGTCGTGGGTCTGGGGTCGTGGGTCTGGGGTCGTGGGTCTGGGGTCGTGGGTCTGGGGTCGTGGGTCTGGGGTCGTGGGTCTGGGGTCGTGGGTCTGGGGTCGTGGGTCCGGGGTCGTGGGTCCGGGGTCGTGGGTCCGGGGTCGTGGGTCCGGGTCGTGGGTCCGGGGTCGTGGGTCTGGGGTCATGGGTCCGGGGTCGTGGGTCCGGGGTCGTGGGTCCGGGGTCGTGGGTCCGGGGTCGTGGGTCCGGGGTCGTGGGTCCGGGGTCATGGGTCTGGGGTCATGGGTCCGGGGTCGTGGGTCCGGGGTCGTGGGTCCGGGGTCGTGGGTCCGGGGTCGTGGGTCCGGGGTCGTGGGTCCGGGGTCGTGGGTCCGGGGTCATGGGTCCGGGGTCATGGGTCCGGGGTCATGGGTCCGGGGTCGTGGGTCTGGGGTCATGGGTCTGGGGTCATGGGTCTGGGGTCATGGGTCTGGGGTCGTGGGTCTGGGGTCGTGGGTCCGGGGTCGTGGGTCTGGGGTCATGGGTCTGGGGTCATGGGTCTGGGGTCATGGGTCTGGGGTCATGGGTCCGTGGTCGTGGGTCCGGGGTCATGGGTCCGGGGTCATGTGTCCGGGGTCCTGGTTCCGGGGTCATGGGTCCGGGGTCATGGGTTCGGGGTCATGGGTCCGGGGTCATGGGTCCGGGGTCATGGGTCCGTGGTAATGGGTCCGGGGTCATGGGTCCGGGGTCATGGGTCCGGGGTCATGGGTCCGGGGTCATGGGTCCGGGGTCATGGGTCCGGGGTCATGGGTCCTGGGTCATGGGTCCGGGGTCATGGGTACGGGGTCATGGGTCCGGGGTCATGGGTCCGGGGTCATGGGTCTGGGGTCATGGGCCTGGGGTCATGGGTCTGGGGTCATGGGTCTGGGGTCATGGGTCTGGGGTCATGGGTCTGGGGTCATGGGTCTGGGGTCATGGGTCTGGGGTCATGGGTCAGGGGTCATGGGTCTGGGGTCATGGGTCTGGGGTCATGGGTCTGGGGTCATGGGTCTGGGGTCATGGGTCTGAGGTCATGAGTCTGCGGTCCTGTCTCCGGGGTCATGGGTCTGGGGTAATGGGTCTGGGGTCATGGGTCTCGGGTCATGGGTCTGGGGTCGTGGGTCCGGGTTCGTGGGTCCGGGGTCATGGGTCCGGGGTCATGGGTCCGGGGTCATTGGTCCGGGGTCATGGGTCCAGGGTCATGGGTCCGGGGTCATGGGTCTGGGGTCATGGGCCTGGGGTCGTGGGTCTGGGGTCGTGGGTCTGGGGTCGTGGGTCTGGGGTCGTGGGTCTGGGGTCGTGGTTCTGGGGTCGTGGGTCTGGGGTCGTGGGTCTGGGGTCGTGGGTCTGGGGTCGTGGGTCTGGGGTCGTGGGTCTGGGGTCGTGGGTCTGGGGTCGTGGGTCTGGGGTCGTGGGTCTGGGGTCGTGGGTCTGGGGTCGTGGGTCTGGGGTCGTGGGTCTGGGGTCGTGGGTCTGGGGTCGTGGGTCTGGGGTCGTGGGTCTGGGGTCGTGGGTCTGGGGTCGTGGGTCTGGGGTCGTGGGTCTGGGGTCGTGGGTCTGGGGTCGTGGGTCTGGGGTCGTGGGTCTGGGGTCGTGGGTCCGGGGTCGTGGGTCTGGGGTCATGGGTCTGGGGTCATGGGTCTGGGGTCATGGGTCTGGGGTCGTGGGTCCCGGGTCGTGGGTCCGGGGTCGTGGGTCCGGGGTCGTGGGTCCGGGGTCGTGGGTCCGGGGTCGTGGTTCCGGGGTCCTGGGTCCGGGGTCATGGGTCCGTGGTAATGGGTCCGGGGTCATGGGTCCGGGGTCGTGGGTCCGGGGTCGTGGGTCCGGGGTCGTGGGTCCGGCGTCGTGGGTCCGGGGTCGTGGGTCCGGGGTCGTGGGTCCGGGGTCGTGGGTCCGGGGTCATGGGTCTGGGGTCATGGGTGCGGGGTCGTGGGTCCGGGGTCGTGGGTCCGGGGTCGTGGGTCCGGGGTCGTGGGTCCGGGGTCGTGGGTCCGGGGTCGTGGGTCCGGGGTCATGGGTCTGGGGTCATGGGTCCGGGGTCGTGGGTCCGGGGTCGTGGGTCCGGGGTCGTGGGTCCGGGGTCGTGGGTCCGGGGTCGTGGGTCCGGGGTCGTGGGTCCGGGGTCATGGGTCCGGGGTCATGGGTCCGGGGTCATGGGTCCGGGGTCGTGGGTCTGGGGTCATGGGTCTGGGGTCGTGGGCCTGGGGTCGTGGGTCTGGGGTCGTGGGTCTGGGGTCGTGGGTCTGGGGTCGTGGGTCTGGGGTCGTGGGTCTGGGGTCGTGGGTCTGGGGTCGTGGGTCTGGGGTCGTGGGTCTGGGGTCATGGGTCTGGGGTCATGGGCCTGGGGTCATGGGTCTGGGGTCATGGGTCTGGGGTCATGGGTCTTTGGTCATGGGTCTGGGGTCATGGGTCTGGGGTCATGGGTCTGGGGTCATGGGTCTGGGGTCATGGGTCCGGGGTCCTGGGTCCGAGGTCCTGGGTCCGGGGTCATGGGTCCGTGGTCCTGTCTCCGGGGTCATGGGTCTGGGGTAATGGGTCTGGGGTCATGGGTCTCGGGTCATGGGTCTGGGGTCGTGGGTCCGGGGTCATGGGTCCGGGGTCGTGGGTCCGGGGTCATGGGTCCGGGGTCATGGGTCCGGGGTCATGGGTCCGGGGTCATGGGTCCGGGGTCATGGGTCCGGGGTCATGGGTCCGGGGTCATGGGTCCGGGGTCATGGGTCCGGGGTCATGGGTCCTGGGTCATGGGTCCGGGGTCATGGGTCCGGGGTCATGGGTCCGGGGTCATGGGTCCGGGGTCATGGGTCCGGGGTCATGGGTCCGGGGTCATGGGTCCGGGGTCATCGGTCCGGGGTCATGGGTCCGGGGTCATGGGTCCGGGGTCATGGGTCCGGGGTCATGGGTCCGGGGTCATGGGTCCGGGGTCATGGGTCCGGGGTCATGGGTCCGGGGTCATGGGTCCTGGGTCATGGGTCCGGTGTCATGGGTCCGGGGTCATGGGTCCGGGGTCATGGGTCCGGGGTCATGGGTCCGGGGTCATGGGTCCGGGGTCATGGGTCCTGGGTCATGGGCCCGGGGTCATGGGTCCGGGGTCATGGGTCCGGGGTCATGGGTCCGGGGTCATGGGTCCGGGGTCATGGGTCCGGGGTCATGGGTCCGGGGTCATGGGTCCGGGGTCATGGGTCCGGGGTCATGGGTCCGGGGTCATGGGTCTGGGGTGATGGGTCTGGGGTCATGGGTCTGGGGTCATGGGTCTGGGGTCATGGGTCTGGGGTCATGGGTCTGGGGTCATGGGTCTGGGGTCATGGGTCTGGGGTCATGGGTCTGGGGTCATGGGTCTGGGGTCATGGGTCTGGGGTCATGGGTCTGGGGTCATGGGTCTGGGGTCATGGGTCTGGGGTCATGGGTCTGGGGTCATGGGTCTGGGGTCATGGGTCTGGGGTCATGGGTCTGGGATCATGGGTCTGGGGTCATGGGTCTGGGGTCATGGGTCTGGGGTCATGGGTCTGGGGTCATGGGTCTGGGGTCATGGGTCTGGGGTCATGGGTCTGGGGTCATGGGTCTGGGGTCATGGGTCTGGGGTCATGGGTCTGGGGTCATGGGTCTGGAGTCATGGGTCTGGGGTCATGGGTCTGGGGTCATGGGTCTGGGGTCATGGGTCTGGGGTCATGGGTCTGGGGTCATGGGTCTGGGGTCATGGGTCTGGGGTCGTGGGTCTGGGGTCGTGGGTCTGGGGTCGTGGGTCTGGGGTCGTGGGTCTGGGGTCGTGGGTCTGGGGTCGTGGGTCTGGGGTCGTGGGTCTGGGGTCGTGGGTCTGGGGTCGTGGGTCTGGGGTCGTGGGTCTGGGGTCGTGGGTCTGGGGTCGTGGGTCTGGGGTCGTGGGTCTGGGGTCGTGGGTCTGGGGTCGTGGGTCTGGGGTCGTGGGTCTGGGGTCGTGGGTCTGGGGTCGTGGGTCTGGGGTCGTGGGTCTGGGGTCGTGGGTCTGGGGTCATGGGTCCGGGGTCCTGGGTCCGGGGTCATGGGTCCGTGGTAATGGGTCCGGGGTCATGGGTCCGGGGTCATGGGTCCGGGGTCATGGGTCCGGGGTCATGGGTCCGGGGTCATGGGTCCGGGGTCATGGGTCCGGGGTCATGGGTCCGGGGTCATGGGTCCGGGGTCGTGGGTCCGGGGTCGTGGGTCCGGGGTCGTGGGTCCGGGGTCGTGGGTCCGGGGTCGTGGGTCTGGGGTCGTGGGTCTGGGGTCGTGGGTCTGGGGTCGTGGGTCTGGGGTCGTGGGTCTGGGGTCGTGGGTCTGGGGTCATGGGTCTCGGGTCATGGGTCTGGGGTCGTGGGTCCGGGTTCGTGGGTCCGGGGTCATGGGTCCGGGGTCATGGGTCCGGGGTCATGGGTCCGGGGTCATTGGTCCTGGGTCATGGGTCCAGGGTCATGGGTCCGGGGTCATGGATCTGGGGTCATGGGCCTGGGGTCGTGGGTCTGGGGTCGTGGGTCTGGGGTCGTGGGTCTGGGGTCGTGGGTCTGGGGTCGTGGGTCTGGGGTCGTGGTTCTGGGGTCGTGGGTCCGGGGTCGTGGGTCTGGGGTCGTGGGTCTGGGGTCGTGGGTCTGGGGTCGTGGGTCTGGGGTCGTGGGTCTGGGGTCGTGGGTCTGGGGTCGTGGGTCTGGGGTCGTGGGTCTGGGGTCGTGGGTCTGGGGTCGTGGGTCTGGGGTCGTGGGTCTGGGGTCGTGGGTCTGGGGTCGTGGGTCTGGGGTCGTGGGTCTGGGGTCGTGGGTCTGGGGTCGTGGGTCTGGGGTCGTGGGTCTGGGGTCGTGGGTCTGGGGTCGTGGGTCTGGGGTCGTGGGTCTGGGGTCGTGGGTCTGGGGTCGTGGGTCTGGGGTCGTGGGTCTGGGGTCGTGGGTCTGGGGTCGTAGGTCTGGGGTCGTGGGTCCGGGGTCGTGGGTCCGGGGACGTGGGTCCCGGGTCGTGGGTCCGGGGTCGTGGGTCCGGGGTCGTGGGTCCGGGGTCGTGGGTCCGGGGTCGTGGGTCCGGGGTCGTGGGTCCGGGGTCGTGGGTCCGGGGTCGTGGTTCCGGGGTCCTGGGTCCGGGGTCATGGGTCCGTGGTAATGGGTCCGGGGTCATGGGTCCGGGGTCGTGGGTCCGGGGTCGTGGGTCCGGCGTCGTGGGTCCGGGGTCGTGGGTCCGGGGTCGTGGGTCCGGGGTCGTGGGTCCGGGGTCATGGGTCTGGGGTCGTGGGTCTGGGGTCGTGGGTCTGGGGTCGTGGGTCTGGGGTCGTGGGTCTGGGGTCGTGGGTCTGGGGTCGTGGGTCTGGGGTCGTGGGTCTGGGGTCGTGGGTCTGGGGTCATGGGTCTGGGGTCATGGGTCTGGGGTCATGGGTCTTTGGTCATGGGTCTGGGGTCATGGGTCTGGGGTCATGGGTCTGGGGTCATGGGTCTGGGGTCATGGGTCCGGGGTCCTGGGTCCGAGGTCCTGGGTCCGGGGTCATGGGTCCGTGGTCCTGTCTCCGGGGTCATGGGTCTGGGGTCGTGGGTCCGGGGTCATGGGTCTGGGGTCATGGGTCTGGGGTCATGGGTCTGGGGTCATGGGTCTGGGGTCATGGGTCTGGGTTCATGGGTCTGGGGTCATGGGTCTGGGGTCATGGGTCTGGGGTCATGGGTCTGGGGTCGTGGGTCTGGGGTCGTGGGTCTGGGGTCATGGGTCTGGGGTCATGGGTCCGGTGTCATGTGTCCGTTGTCATGGGTCCGTGGTAATGGGTCTGGGGTCATGGGTCTGGGGTCATGGGTCTGGGGTCATGGGTCTGGGGTCATGGGTCTGGGGTCATGGGTCTGGGGTCATGGGTCTGGGGTCATGGGTCTGGGGTCATGGGTCTGAGGTCATGAGTCTGCGGTCCTGTCTCCGGGTTCATGGGTCTGGGGTAATGGGTCTCGGGTCATGGGTCTGGGGTCGTGGGTCCGGGTTCGTGGGTCCGGGGTCATGGGTCCGGGGTCATGGGTCCGGGGTCATGGGTCCGGGGTCATGGGTCCGGGGTCATGGGTCCAGGGTCATGGGTCTGGTGTCATGGGTCTGGGGTCATGGGTCTGGGGTCATGGGTCTGGGGTCATGGGTCTGGGGTCATGGGTCTGGGGTCATGGGTCTGGGGTCATGGGTCTGGGGTCGTGGGTCTGGGGTCGTGGGTCTGGGGTCGTGGGTCTGGGGTCGTGGGTCTGGGGTCGTGGGTCTGGGGTCGTGGTTCTGGGGTCGTGGGTCTGGGGTCGTGGGTCTGGGGTCGTGGGTCTGGGGTCGTGGGTCTGGGGTCGTGGGTCTGGGGTCGTGGGTCTGGGGTCGTGGGTCTGGGGTCGTGGGTCTGGGGTCGTGGGTCTGGGGTCGTGGGTCTGGGGTCGTGGGTCTGGGGTCGTGGGTCTGGGGTCGTGGGTCTGGGGTCGTGGGTCTGGGGTCGTGGGTCTGGGGTCGTGGGTCTGGGGTCGTGGGTCTGGGGTCGTGGGTCTGGGGTCGTGGGTCTGGGGTCGTGGGTCTGGGGTCGTGGGTCTGGGGTCGTGGGTCTGGGGTCGTGGGTCTGGGGTCGTGGGTCTGGGGTCGTGGGTCTGGGGTCGTGGGTCTGGGGTCGTGGGTCTGGGGTCGTGGGTCTGGGGTCGTGGGTCTGGGGTCGTGGGTCTGGGGTCGTGGGTCTGGGGTCGTGGGTCTGGGGTCGTGGGTCTGGGGTCGTGGGTCTGGGGTCGTGGGTCTGGGGTCGTGGGTCTGGGGTCGTGGGTCTGGGGTCGTGGGTCTGGGGTCGTGGGTCTGGGGTCGTGGGTCGGGGGTCGTGGGTCCGGGGTCGTGGGTCCGGGGTCGTGGGTCCCGGGTCGTGGGTCCGGGGTCGTGGGTCCGGGGTCGTGGGTCCGGGGTCGTGGGTCCGGGGTCGTGGGTCCGGGGTCGTGGGTCCGGGGTCGTGGGTCCGGGGTCGTGGGTCCGGGGTCGTGGGTCCGGGGTCGTGGTTCCGGGGTCCTGGGTCCGGGGTCATGGGTCCGTGGTAATGGGTCCGGGGTCATGGGTCCGGGGTCGTGGGTCCGGGGTCGTGGGTCCGGCGTCGTGGGTCCGGGGTCGTGGGTCCGGGGTCGTGGATCCGGGGTCGTGGGTCTGGGGTCTGGGGTCGTGGGTCTGGGGTCGTGGGTCTGGGGTCGTGGGTCTGGGGTCGTGGGTCTGGGGTCGTGGGTCTGGGGTCGTGGGTCTGGGGTCGTGGGTCTGGGGTCGTGGGTCTGGGGTCATGGGTCTGGGGTCATGGGTCTGGGGTCATGGGTCTGGGGTCATGGGTCTTTGGTCATGGGTCTGGGGTCATGGGTCTGGGGTCATGGGTCTGGGGTCATGGGTCTGGGGTCATGGGTCCGGGGTCCTGGGTCCGAGGTCCTGGGTCCGGGGTCATGGGTCCGTGGTCCTGTCTCCGGGGTCATGGGTCTGGGGTAATGGGTCTGGGGTCATGGGTCTCGGGTCATGGGTCTGGGGTCGTGGGTCCGGGGTCATGGGTCTGGGGTCATGGGTCTGGGGTCATGGGTCTGGGGTCATGGGTCTGGGTTCATGGGTCTGGGGTCATGGGTCTGGGGTCGTGGGTCCGGGTTCGTGGGTCCGGGGTCATGGGTCCGGGGTCATGGGTCCGGGGTCATGGGTCCGGGGTCATTGGTCCTGGGTCATGGGTCCAGGGTCATGGGTCCGGGGTCATGGATCTGGGGTCATGGGCCTGGGGTCGTGGGTCTGGGGTCGTGGGTCTGGGGTCGTGGGTCTGGGGTCGTGGGTCTGGGGTCGTGGGTCTGGGGTCGTGTGTCTGGGGTCGTGGGTCTGGGGTCGTGGGTCTGGGGTCGTGGGTCTGGGGTCGTGGGTCTGGGGTCGTGGGTCTGGGGTCATGGGTCCGGGGTCCTGGGTCCGGGGTCATGGGTCCGTGGTAATGGGTCCGGGGTCATGGGTCCGGGGTCATGGGTCCGGGGTCATGGGTCCGGGGTCATGGGTCCGGGGTCATGGGTCCGGGGTCATGGGTCCGGGGTCATGGGTCCGGGGTCATGGGTCCGGGGTCATGGGTCCGGGGTCGTGGGTCCGGGGTCGTGGGTCCGGGGTCGTGGGTCCGGGGTCGTGGGTCTGGGGTCGTGGGTCTGGGGTCGTGGGTCTGGGGTCGTGGGTCTGGGGTCGTGGGTCTGGGGTCATGGGTCTGGGGTCATGGGTCTGGGGTCATGGGTCTGGGGTCATGGGTCTGGGGTCATGGGTCTGGGGTCATGGGTCTGGGGTCATGGGTCTGGGGTCATGGGTCTGGGGTCATGGGTCTGGGGTCATGGGTCTGGGGTCATGGGTCTGGGGTCATGGGTCTGGGGTCATGGGTCTGGGGTCATGGGTCTGGGGTCATGGGTCTGGGGTCATGGGTCTGGGGTCATGGGTCTGGGGTCATGGGTCTGGGGTCATGGGTCTGGGGTCATGGGTCTGGGGTCATGGGTCTGGGGTCATGGGTCTGGCGTCATGGGTCTGGGGTCATGGGTCTGGGGTCATGGGTCTGGGGTCATGGGTCTGGGGTCATGGGTCTGGGGTCATGGGTCTGGGGTCATGGGTCTGGGGTCATGGGTCTGGGGTCATGGGTCTGGGGTCATGGGTCTGGGGTCATGGGTCTGGGGTCATGGGTCTGGGGTCATGGGTCTGGGGTCATGGGTCTGGGGTCATGGGTCTGGGGTCATGGGTCTGGGGCCATGGGTCTGGGGTCATGGGTCTGGGGTCATGGGTCTGGGGTCATGGGTCTGGGGTCATGGGTCTGGGGTCATGGGTCTGGGGTCATGGGTCTGGGGTCATGGGTCTGGGGTCATGGGTCTGGGGTCATGGGTCTGGGGTCATGGGTCTGGGGTCATGGGTCTGGGGTCATGGGTCTGGGGTCATGGGTCTGGGGTCATGGGTCTGGGGTCATGGGTCTGGGGTCATGGGTCTGGGGTCATGGGTCTGGGGTCATGGGTCTGGGGTCATGGGTCTGGGGTCATGGGTCTGGGGTCATGGGTCTGGGGTCATGGGTCTGGGGTCATGGGTCTGGGGTCATGGGTCTGGGGTCATGGGTCTGGGGTCATGGGTCTGGGGTCATGGGTCTGGGGTCATGGGTCTGGGGTCATGGGTCTGGGGTCATGGGTCTGGGGTCATGGGTCTGGGGTCGTGGGTCTGGGGTCGTGGGTCTGGGGTCGTGGGTCTGGGGTCGTGGGTCTGGGGTCGTGGGTCTGGGGTCGTGGGTCTGGGGTCGTGGGTCTGGGGTCGTGGGTCTGGGGTCGTGGGTCTGGGGTCGTGGGTCTGGGGTCGTGGGTCTGGGGTCGTGGGTCTGGGGTCGTGGGTCTGGGGTCGTGGGTCTGGGGTCATGGGTCTGGGGTCATGGGTCTGGGGTCATGGGTCTGGGGTCATGGGTCTGGGGTCATGGGTCTGGGGTCATGGGTCTGGGGTCATGGGTCTGGGGTCATGGGTCTGGGGTCATGGGTCTGGGGTCATGGGTCTGGGGTCATGGGTCTGGGGTCATGGGTCTGGGGTCATGGGTCTGGGGTCATGGGTCTGGGGTCATGGGTCTGGGGTCATGGGTCTGGGGTCATGGGTCTGGGGTCATGGGTCTGGGGTCATGGGTCTGGGGTCATGGGTCTGGGGTCATGGGTCTGGGGTCATGGGTCTGGGGTCATGGGTCTGGGGTCATGGGTCTGGGGTCATGGGTCTGGGGTCATGGGTCTGGGGTCATGGGTCTGGGGTCATGGGTCTGGGGTCATGGGTCTGGGGTCATGGGTCTGGGGTCATGGGTCTGGGGTCATGGGTCTGGGGTCATGGGTCTGGGGTCATGGGTCTGGGGTCATGGGTCTGGGGTCATGGGTCTGGGGTCATGGGTCTGGGGTCATGGGTCTGGGGTCATGGGTCTGGGGTCATGGGTCTGGGGTCATGGGTCTGGGGTCATGGGTCTGGGGTCATGGGTCTGGGGTCATGGGTCTGGGGTCATGGGTCTGGGGTCATGGGTCTGGGGTCATGGGTCTGGGGTCATGGGTCTGGGGTCATGGGTCTGGGGTCATGGGTCTGGGGTCATGGGTCTGGGGTCATGGGTCTGGGGTCATGGGTCTGGGGTCATGGGTCTGGGGTCATGGGTCTGGGGTCATGGGTCTGGGGTCATGGGTCTGGGGTCATGGGTCTGGGGTCATGGGTCTGGGGTCATGGGTCTGGGGTCATGGGTCTGGGGTCATGGGTCTGGGGTCATGGGTCTGGGGTCATGGGTCTGGGGTCATGGGTCTGGGGTCATGGGTCTGGGGTCATGGGTCTGGGGTCATGGGTCTGGGGTCATGGGTCTGGGGTCATGGGTCTGGGGTCATGGGTCTGGGGTCATGGGTCTGGGGTCATGGGTCTGGGGTCATGGGTCTGGGGTCATGGGTCTGGGGTCATGGGTCTGGGGTCATGGGTCTGGGGTCATGGGTCTGGGGTCATGGGTCTGGGGTCATGGGTCTGGGGTCATGGGTCTGGGGTCATGGGTCTGGGGTCATGGGTCTGGGGTCGTGGGTCTGGGGTCGTGGGTCTGGGGTCGTGGGTCTGGGGTCGTGGGTCTGGGGTCGTGGGTCTGGGGTCGTGGGTCTGGGGTCGTGGGTCTGGGGTCGTGGGTCTGGGGTCGTGGGTCTGGGGTCGTGGGTCTGGGGTCGTGGGTCTGGGGTCGTGGGTCTGGGGTCGTGGGTCTGGGGTCGTGGGTCTGGGGTCGTGGGTCTGGGGTCGTGGGTCTGGGGTCGTGGGTCTGGGGTCGTGGGTCTGGGGTCGTGGGTCTGGGGTCGTGGGTCTGGGGTCGTGGGTCTGGGGTCGTGGGTCTGGGGTCGTGGGTCTGGGGTCGTGGGTCTGGGGTCGTGGGTCTGGGGTCGTGGGTCTGGGGTCGTGGGTCTGGGGTCGTGGGTCTGGGGTCGTGGGTCTGGGGTCGTGGGTCTGGGGTCGTGGGTCTGGGGTCGTGGGTCTGGGGTCGTGGGTCTGGGGTCGTGGGTCTGGGGTCGTGGGTCTGGGGTCGTGGGTCTGGGGTCGTGGGTCTGGGGTCGTGGGTCTGGGGTCGTGGGTCTGGGGTCGTGGGTCTGGGGTCGTGGGTCTGGGGTCGTGGGTCTGGGGTCGTGGGTCTGGGGTCGTGGGTCTGGGGTCGTGGGTCTGGGGTCGTGGGTCTGGGGTCGTGGGTCTGGGGTCGTGGGTCTGGGGTCGTGGGTCTGGGGTCGTGGGTCTGGGGTCGTGGGTCTGGGGTCGTGGGTCTGGGGTCGTGGGTCTGGGGTCGTGGGTCTGGGGTCGTGGGTCTGGGGTCGTGGGTCTGGGGTCGTGGGTCTGGGGTCGTGGGTCTGGGGTCGTGGGTCTGGGGTCGTGGGTCTGGGGTCGTGGGTCTGGGGTCGTGGGTCTGGGGTCGTGGGTCTGGGGTCGTGGGTCTGGGGTCGTGGGTCTGGGGTCGTGGGTCTGGGGTCGTGGGTCTGGGGTCGTGGGTCTGGGGTCGTGGGTCTGGGGTCGTGGGTCTGGGGTCGTGGGTCTGGGGTCGTGGGTCTGGGGTCGTGGGTCTGGGGTCGTGGGTCTGGGGTCGTGGGTCTGGGGTCGTGGGTCTGGGGTCGTGGGTCTGGGGTCGTGGGTCTGGGGTCGTGGGTCTGGGGTCGTGGGTCTGGGGTCGTGGGTCTGGGGTCGTGGGTCTGGGGTCGTGGGTCTGGGGTCGTGGGTCTGGGGTCGTGGGTCTGGGGTCGTGGGTCTGGGGTCGTGGGTCTGGGGTCGTGGGTCTGGGGTCGTGGGTCTGGGGTCGTGGGTCTGGGGTCGTGGGTCTGGGGTCGTGGGTCTGGGGTCGTGGGTCGGGGGTCGTGGGTCCGGGGTCGTGGGTCCGGGGTCGTGGGTCCCGGGTCGTGGGTCCGGGGTCGTGGGTCCGGGGTCGTGGGTCCGGGGTCGTGGGTCCGGTGTCGTGGGTCCGGGGTCGTGGGTCCGGGGTCGTGGGTCCGGGGTCGTGGGTCCGGGGTCGTGGGTCCGGGGTCGTGGTTCCGGGGTCCTGGGTCCGGGGTCATGGGTCCGTGGTAATGGGTCCGGGGTCATGGGTCCGGGGTCGTGGGTCCGGGGTCGTGGGTCCGGCGTCGTGGGTCCGGGGTCGTGGGTCCGGGGTCGTGGGTCCGGGGTCGTGGGTCTGGGGTCTGGGGTCGTGGGTCTGGGGTCGTGGGTCTGGGGTCGTGGGTCTGGGGTCGTGGGTCTGGGGTCGTGGGTCTGGGGTCGTGGGTCTGGGGTCGTGGGTCTGGGGTCGTGGGTCTGGGGTCATGGGTCTGGGGTCATGGGTCTGGGGTCATGGGTCTGGGGTCATGGGTCTTTGGTCATGGGTCTGGGGTCATGGGTCTGGGGTCATGGGTCTGGGGTCATGGGTCTGGGGTCATGGGTCCGGGGTCCTGGGTCCGAGGTCCTGGGTCCGGGGTCATGGGTCCGTGGTCCTGTCTCCGGGGTCATGGGTCTGGGGTAATGGGTCTGGGGTCATGGGTCTCGGGTCATGGGTCTGGGGTCGTGGGTCCGGGGTCATGGGTCTGGGGTCATGGGTCTGGGGTCATGGGTCTGGGGTCATGGGTCTGGGTTCATGGGTCTGGGGTCATGGGTCTGGGGTCATGGGTCTGGGGTCATGGGTCTGGGGTCATGGGTCTGGGGTCGTGGGTCTGGGGTCGTGGGTCTGGGGTCATGGGTCTGGGGTCATGGGTCCGGTGTCATGTGTCCGTTGTCATGGGTCCGTGGTAATGGGTCTGGGGTCATGGGTCTGGGGTCATGGGTCTGGGGTCATGGGTCTGGGGTCATGGGTCTGGGGTCATGGGTCTGGGGTCATGGGTCTGGGGTCATGGGTCTGGGGTCATGGGTCTGGGGTCATGGGTCTGGGGTCATGGGTCTGAGGTCATGAGTCTGCGGTCCTGTCTCCGGGTTCATGGGTCTGGGGTAATGGGTCTCGGGTCATGGGTCTGGGGTCGTGGGTCCGGGTTCGTGGGTCCGGGGTCATGGGTCCGGGGTCATGGGTCCGGGGTCATGGGTCCAGGGTCATGGGTCCGGGGTCATGGGTCCGGGGTCATGGGTCCGGGGTCATGGGTCCGGGGTCATGGGTCTGGGGTCATGGGTCTGTGGTCATGGGTCTGGGGTCATGGGTCTGGGGTCATGGGCCTGGGGTCATGGGTCTGGGGTCATGGGTCTGGGGTCATGGGTCTGGGGTCATGGGTCTGGGGTCATGGGTCAGGGGTCATGGGTCTGGGGTCATGGGTCTGGGGTCATGGGTCGGGGTCATGGGTCTGCGGTCCTGTCTCCGGGGTCATGGGTCTGGGGTAATGGGTCTGGGGTCATGGGTCTCGGGTCATGGGTCTGGGGTCGTGGGTCCGGGTTCGTGGGTCCGGGGTCATGGGTCCGGGGTCGTGGGTCCGGGGTCATTGGTCCGGGGTCATGGGTCTGGGGTCATGGGCCTGAGGTCGTGGGTCTGGGGTCGTGGGTCTGGGGTCGTGGGTCTGGGGTCGTGGGTCTGGGGTCGTGGTTCTGGGGTCGTGGGTCTGGGGTCGTGGGTCTGGGGTTGTGGGTCTGGGGTCGTGGGTCTGGGGTCGTGGGTCCGGGGTCGTGGGTCCGGGGTCGTGGGTCCGGGGTCGTGGGTCCGGGGTCATGGGTCCGGGGTCATGGGTCCGGGGTCATGGGTCTGGGGTGATGGGTCTGGGGTCATGGGTCTGGGGTCATGGGTCTGGGGTCATGGGTCTGGGGTCATGGGTCTGGGGTCATGGGTCTGGGGTCATGGGTCTGGGGTCATGGGTCTGGGGTCATGGGTCTGGGGTCATGGGTCTGGGGTCATGGGTCTGGGGTCATGGGTCTGGGGTCGTGGGTCCGGGGTCGTGGGTCCGGGGTCGTGGGTCTGGGGTCATGGGTCTGGGGTCATGGGTCTGGGGTCATGGGTCTGGGGTCATGGGTCTGGGGTCATGGGTCCGGGGTCATGGGTCCGGGGTCATGGGTCCGGGGTCATGGGTCCGGGGTCATGGGTCCGGGGTCATGGGTCCGGGGTCATGGGTCCGGGGTCATGGGTCCGGGGTCATGGGTCCGGGGTCATGGGTCCGGGGTCATGGGTCCGGGGTCATGGGTCCGGGGTCATGGGTCCGGGGTCATGGGTCCGGGGTCATGGGTCCGGGGTCATGGGTCCGGGGTCATGGGTCCGGGGTCGTGGGTCCGGGGTCGTGGGTCCGGGGTCGTGGGTCTGGGGTCGTGGGTCTGGGGTCGTGGGTCTGGGGTCGTGGGTCTGGGGTCGTGGGTCTGGGGTCGTGGGTCTGGGGTCGTGGGTCTGGGGTCGTGGGTCTGGGGTCGTGGGTCTGGGGTCGTGGGTCTGGGGTCGTGGGTCTGGGGTCGTGGGTCTGGGGTCGTGGGTCTGGGGTCGTGGGTCTGGGGTCGTGGGTCTGGGGTCGTGGGTCTGGGGTCGTGGGTCTGGGGTCGTGGGTCTGGGGTCGTGGGTCTGGGGTCGTGGGTCTGGGGTCATGGGTCCGGGGTCCTGGGTCCGGGGTCATGGGTCCGTGGTAATGGGTCCGGGGTCATGGGTCCGGGGTCATGGGTCCGGGGTCATGGGTCCGGGGTCATGGGTCCGGGGTCATGGGTCCGGGGTCATGGGTCCGGGGTCATGGGTCCGGGGTCATGGGTCCGGGGTCATGGGTCCGGGGTCATGGGTCCGGGGTCATGGGTCCGGGGTCATGGGTCCGGGGTCATGGGTCCGGGGTCATGGGTCCGGGGTCATGGGTCCGGGGTCATGGGTCCGGGGTCATGGGTCCGGGGTCATGGGTCCGGGGTCATGGGTCCGGGGTCATGGGTCCGGGGTCATGGGTCCGGGGTCATGGGTCCGGGGTCATGGGTCCGGGGTCATGGGTCCGGGGTCATGGGTCCGGGGTCATGGGTCCGGGGTCATGGGTCCGGGGTCATGGGTCCGGGGTCATGGGTCCGGGGTCATGGGTCCGGGGTCATGGGTCCGGGGTCATGGGTCCGGGGTCATGGGTCCGGGGTCATGGGTCCGGGGTCATGGGTCTGGGGTCATGGGTCTGGGGTCATGGGTCTGGGGTCATGGGTCTGCGGTCCTGTCTCCGGGTTCATGGGTCTGGGGTAATGGGTCTCGGGTCATGGGTCTGGGGTCGTGGGTCCGGGTTCGTGGGTCCGGGGTCATGGGTCCGGGGTCATGGGTCCGGGGTCATGGGTCCAGGGTCATGGGTCTGGTGTCATGGGTCTGGGGTCATGGGTCTGGGGTCATGGGTCTGGGGTCATGGGTCTGGGGTCATGGGTCTGGGGTCATGGGTCTGGGGTCATGGGTCTGGGGTCATGGGTCTGGGGTCATGGGTCTGGGGTCATGGGTCTGGGGTCGTGGGTCTGGGGTCGTGGGTCTGGGGTCGTGGGTCTGGGGTCGTGGGTCTGGGGTCGTGGGTCTGGGGTCGTGGGTCTGGGGTCGTGGTTCTGGGGTCGTGGGTCTGGGGTCGTGGGTCTGGGGTCGTGGGTCTGGGGTCGTGGGTCTGGGGTCGTGGGTCTGGGGTCGTGGGTCTGGGGTCGTGGGTCTGGGGTCGTGGGTCTGGGGTCGTGGGTCTGGGGTCGTGGGTCTGGGGTCGTGGGTCTGGGGTCGTGGGTCTGGGGTCGTGGGTCTGGGGTCGTGGGTCTGGGGTCGTGGGTCTGGGGTCGTGGGTCTGGGGTCGTGGGTCTGGGGTCGTGGGTCTGGGGTCGTGGGTCTGGGGTCGTGGGTCTGGGGTCGTGGGTCTGGGGTCGTGGGTCCGGGGTCGTGGGTCTGGGGTCGTGGGTCCGGGGTCGTGGGTCCGGGGTCGTGGGTCCGGGGTCGTGGGTCTGGGGTCATGGGTCCGGGGTCGTGGGTCCGGGGTCGTGGGTCCGGGGTCGTGGGTCCGGGGTCGTGGGTCCGGGGTCGTGGGTCCGGGGTCGTGGGTCCGGGGTCATGGGTCTGGGGTCATGGGTCCGGGGTCGTGGGTCCGGGGTCGTGGGTCCGGGGTCGTGGGTCCGGGGTCGTGGGTCCGGGGTCGTGGGTCCGGGGTCGTGGGTCCGGGGTCATGGGTCCGGGGTCATGGGTCCGGGGTCATGGGTCCGGGGTCGTGGGTCTGGGGTCATGGGTCTGGGGTCATGGGTCTGGGGTCATGGGTCTGGGGTCGTGGGTCTGGGGTCGTGGGTCTGGGGTCGTGGGTCTGGGGTCATGGGTCTGGGGTCATGGGTCTGCGGTCATGGGTCTGGGGTCATGGGTCCGTGGTCGTGGGTCCGGGGTCATGGGTCCGGGGTCATGTGTCCGGGGTCCTGGTTCCGGGGTCATGGGTCCGGGGTCATGGGTTCGGGGTCATGGGTCCGGGGTCATGGGTCCGGGGTCATGGGTCCGTGGTAATGGGTCCGGGGTCATGGGTCCGGGGTCATGGGTCCGGGGTCATGGGTCCGGGGTCATGGGTCCGGGGTCATGGGTCCGGGGTCATGGGTCCGGGGTCATGGGTCCTGGGTCATGGGTCCGGGGTCATGGGTACGGGGTCATGGGTCCGGGGTCATGGGTCCGGGGTCATGGGTCTGGGGTCATGGGTCTGTGGTCATGGGTCTGGGGTCATGGGTCTGGGGTCATGGGCCTGGGGTCATGGGTCTGGGGTCATGGGTCTGGGGTCATGGGTCTGGGGTCATGGGTCTGGGGTCATGGGTCAGGGGTCATGGGTCTGGGGTCATGGGTCTGGGGTCATGGGTCTGGGGTCATGGGTCTGGGGTCATGGGTCTGAGGTCATGAGTCTGCGGTCCTGTCTCCGGGGTCATGGGTCTGGGGTAATGGGTCTGGGGTCATGGGTCTCGGGTCATGGGTCTGGGGTCGTGGGTCCGGGTTCGTGGGTCCGGGGTCATGGGTCCGGGGTCGTGGGTCCGGGGTCATTGGTCCGGGGTCATGGGTCTGGGGTCATGGGCCTGAGGTCGTGGGTCTGGGGTCGTGGGTCTGGGGTCGTGGGTCTGGGGTCGTGGGTCTGGGGTCGTGGTTCTGGGGTCGTGGGTCTGGGGTCGTGGGTCTGGGGTTGTGGGTCTGGGGTCGTGGGTCTGGGGTCGTGGGTCTGGGGTCGTGGGTCTGGGGTCGTGGGTCTGGGGTCATGGGTCAGGGGTCATGGGTCTGGGGTCATGGGTCTGGGGTCATGGGTCTGGGGTCATGGGTCTGGGGTCATGGGTCTGGGGTCATGGGTCTGAGGTCATGAGTCTGCGGTCCTGTCTCCGGGGTCATGGGTCTGGGGTAATGGGTCTGGGGTCATGGGTCTCGGGTCATGGGTCTGGGGTCGTGGGTCCGGGTTCCTGGGTCCGGGGTCATGGGTCCGGGGTCATGGGTCCGGGGTCATTGGTCCGGGGTCATGGGTCCAGGGTCATGGGTCTGGGGTCATGGGTCTGGGGACATGGGCCTGGGGTCGTGGGTCTGGGGTCGTGGGTCTGGGGTCGTGGGTCTGGGGTCGTGGGTCTGGGGTCGTGGTTCTGGGGTCGTGGGTCTGGGGTCGTGGGTCTGGGGTCGTGGGTCTGGGGTCGTGGGTCTGGGGTCGTGGGTCTGGTGTCGTGGGTCTGGGGTCGTGGGTCTGGGGTCGTGGGTCTGGGGTCGTGGGTCTGGGGTCGTGGGTCTGGGGTCGTGGGTCTGGGGTCGTGGGTCTGGGGTCGTGGGTCTGGGGTCGTGGGTCTGGGGTCGTGGGTCTGGGGTCGTGGGTCTGGGGTCGTGGGTCTGGGGTCGTGGGTCTGGGGTCGTGGGTCTGGGGTCGTGGGTCGGGGGTCGTGGGTCCGGGGTCGTGGGTCCGGGGTCGTGGGTCCGGGGTCGTGGGTCCGGGGTCGTGGGTCCGGGGTCGTGGGTCCGGGGTCGTGGGTCCGGGGTCGTGGTTCCGGGGTCCTGGGTCCGGGGTCATGGGTCCGTGGTAATGGGTCCGGGGTCATGGGTCCGGGGTCATGGGTCCGGGGTCGTGGGTCCGGGGTCGTGGGTCCGGGGTCGTGGGTCCGGCGTCGTGGGTCCGGGGTCGTGGGTCCGGGGTCGTGGGTCCGGGGTCGTGGGTCCGGGGTCATGGGTCTGGGGTCATGGGTGCGGGGTCGTGGGTCCGGGGTCGTGGGTCCGGGGTCGTGGGTCCGGGGTCGTGGGTCCGGGGTCGTGGGTCCGGGGTCATGGGTCTGGGATCATGGGTCCGGGGTCGTGGGTCCGGGGTCGTGGGTCCGGGGTCGTGGGTCCGGGGTCGTGGGTCCGGGGTCGTGGGTCCGGGGTCGTGGGTCCGGGGTCGTGGGTCCGGGGTCGTGGGTCCGGGGTCGTGGGTCCGGGGTCATGGGTCCGGGGTCATGGGTCCGGGGTCATGGGTCCGGGGTCATGGGTCCGGGGTCATGGGTCCGGGGTCATGGGTCCGGGGTCATGGGTCCGGGGTCATGGGTCCGGGGTGATGGGTCTGGGGTGATGGGTCTGGGGTCATGGGTCTGGGGTCATGGGTCTGGGGTCATGGGTCTGGGGTCATGGGTCTGGGGTCATGGGTCTGGGGTCATGGGTCTGGGGTCATGGGTCTGGGGTCATGGGTCTGGGGTCATGGGTCTGGGGTCATGGGTCTGGTGTCATGGGTCTGGGGTCATGGGTCTGGGGTCATGGGTCTGGGGTCATGGGTCTGGGGTCATGGGTCTGGGGTCATGGGTCTGGGGTCATGGGTCTGGGGTCATGGGTCTGGGGTCATGGGTCTGGGGTCATGGGTCTGGGGTCATGGGTCTGGGGTCATGGGTCTGGGGTCATGGGTCTGGGGTCATGGGTCTGGGGTCATGGGTCTGGGGTCATGGGTCTGGGGTCATGGGTCTGGGGTCATGGGTCTGGGGTCATGGGTCTGGGGTCATGGGTCTGGGGTCATGGGTCTGGGGTCATGGGTCTGGGGTCATGGGTCTGGGGTCATGGGTCTGGGGTCATGGGTCTGGGGTCATGGGTCTGGGGTCATGGGTCTGGGGTCATGGGTCTGGGGTCATGGGTCTGGGGTCATGGGTCTGGGGTCATGGGTCTGGGGTCATGGGTCTGGGGTCATGGGTCTGGGGTCATGGGTCTGGGGTCATGGGTCTGGGGTCATGGGTCTGGGGTCATGGGTCTGGGGTCATGGGTCTGGGGTCGTGGGTCTGGGGTCGTGGGTCTGGGGTCGTGGGTCTGGGGTCGTGGGTCTGGGGTCGTGGGTCTGGGGTCGTGGGTCTGGGGTCGTGGGTCTGGGGTCGTGGGTCTGGGGTCGTGGGTCTGGGGTCGTGGGTCTGGGGTCGTGGGTCTGGGGTCGTGGGTCTGGGGTCGTGGGTCTGGGGTCGTGGGTCTGGGGTCGTGGGTCTGGGGTCGTGGGTCTGGGGTCGTGGGTCTGGGGTCGTGGGTCTGGGGTCGTGGGTCTGGGGTCGTGGGTCTGGGGTCGTGGGTCTGGGGTCGTGGGTCTGGGGTCGTGGGTCTGGGGTCGTGGGTCTGGGGTCGTGGGTCTGGGGTCGTGGGTCTGGGGTCATGGGTCCGGGGTCCTGGGTCCGGGGTCATGGGTCCGTGGTAATGGGTCCGGGGTCATGGGTCCGGGGTCATGGGTCCGGGGTCATGGGTCCGGGGTCATGGGTCCGGGGTCATGGGTCCGGGGTCATGGGTCCGGGGTCATGGGTCCGGGGTCATGGGTCCGGGGTCATGGGTCCGGGGTCATGGGTCCGGGGTCATGGGTCCGGGGTCATGGGTCCGGGGTCATGGGTCCGGGGTCATGGGTCCGGGGTCATGGGTCCGGGGTCATGGGTCCGGGGTCATGGGTCCGGGGTCATGGGTCCGGGGTCATGGGTCCGGGGTCATGGGTCCGGGGTCATGGGTCCGGGGTCATGGGTCCGGGGTCATGGGTCCGGGGTCATGGGTCCGGGGTCATGGGTCCGGGGTCGTGGGTCCGGGGTCGTGGGTCCGGGGTCGTGGGTCCGGGGTCGTGGGTCCGGGGTCGTGGGTCCGGGGTCGTGGGTCCGGGGTCGTGGGTCCGGGGTCGTGGGTCCGGGGTCGTGGGTCCGGGGTCGTGGGTCCGGGGTCGTGGGTCCGGGGTCGTGGGTCTGGGGTCGTGGGTCTGGGGTCGTGGGTCTGGGGTCGTGGGTCTGGGGTCGTGGGTCTGGGGTCGTGGGTCTGGGGTCGTGGGTCTGGGGTCGTGGGTCTGGGGTCGTGGGTCTGGGGTCGTGGGTCTGGGGTCGTGGGTCTGGGGTCGTGGGTCTGGGGTCGTGGGTCTGGGGTCGTGGGTCCGGGGTCGTGGGTCCGGGGTCCTGGGTCCGGGGTCATGGGTCCGTGGTAATGGGTCCGGGGTCATGGGTCCGGGGTCATGGGTCCGGGGTCATGGGTCCGGGGTCATGGGTCCGGGGTCATGGGTCCGGGGTCATGGGTCCGGGGTCATGGGTCCGGGGTCATGGGTCCGGGGTCATGGGTCCGGGGTCATGGGTCCGGGGTCATGGGTCCGGGGTCATGGGTCCGGGGTCATGGGTCCGGGGTCATGGGTCCGGGGTCATGGGTCCGGGGTCATGGGTCCGGGGTCATGGGTCCGGGGTCATGGGTCCGGGGTCATGGGTCCGGGGTCATGGGTCCGGGGTCATGGGTCCGGGGTCATGGGTCCGGGGTCATGGGTCCGGGGTCATGGGTCCGGGGTCATGGGTCCGGGGTCATGGGTCCGGGGTCATGGGTCCGGGGTCATGGGTCCGGGGTCATGGGTCCGGGGTCATGGGTCCGGGGTCATGGGTCCGGGGTCATGGGTCTGGGGTCATGGGTCTGGGGTCATGGGTCTGGGGTCATGGGTCTGGGGTCATGGGTCTGGGGTCATGGGTCTGGGGTCATGGGTCTGGGGTCATGGGTCTGGGGTCATGGGTCTGAGGTCATGAGTCTGCGGTCCTGTCTCCGGGTTCATGGGTCTGGGGTAATGGGTCTCGGGTCATGGGTCTGGGGTCGTGGGTCCGGGTTCGTGGGTCCGGGGTCATGGGTCCGGGGTCATGGGTCCGGGGTCATGGGTCCAGGGTCATGGGTCTGGGGTCATGGGTCTGGGGTCATGGGTCTGGGGTCATGGGTCTGGGGTCATGGGTCTGGGGTCATGGGTCTGGGGTCATGGGTCTGGGGTCGTGGGTCTGGGGTCGTGGGTCTGGGGTCGTGGGTCTGGGGTCGTGGGTCTGGGGTCGTGGGTCTGGGGTCGTGGGTCTGGGGTCGTGGTTCTGGGGTCGTGGGTCTGGGGTCGTGGGTCTGGGGTCGTGGGTCTGGGGTCGTGGGTCTGGGGTCGTGGGTCTGGGGTCGTGGGTCTGGGGTCGTGGGTCTGGGGTCGTGGGTCTGGGGTCGTGGGTCTGGGGTCGTGGGTCTGGGGTCGTGGGTCTGGGGTCGTGGGTCTGGGGTCGTGGGTCTGGGGTCGTGGGTCTGGGGTCGTGGGTCTGGGGTCGTGGGTCTGGGGTCGTGGGTCTGGGGTCGTGGGTCTGGGGTCGTGGGTCTGGGGTCGTGGGTCTGGGGTCGTGGGTCCGGGGTCGTGGGTCTGGGGTCGTGGGTCCGGGGTCGTGGGTCCGGGGTCATGGGTCCGGGGTCGTGGGTCTGGGGTCATGGGTCTGGGGTCGTGGGTCTGGGGTCGTGGGTCTGGGGTCGTGGGTCTGGGGTCGTGGGTCTGGGGTCGTGGGTCTGGGGTCGTGGGTCTGGGGTCGTGGGTCTGGGGTCGTGTGTCTGGGGTCGTGGGTCTGGGGTCATGGGTCTGGGGTCATGGGTCTGGGGTCATGGGTCTGGGGTCATGGGTCTTTGGTCATGGGTCTGGGGTCATGGGTCTGGGGTCATGGGTCTGGGGTCATGGGTCTGGGGTCATGGGTCCGGGGTCCTGGGTCCGAGGTCCTGGGTCCGGGGTCATGGGTCCGTGGTCCTGTCTCCGGGGTCATGGGTCTGGGGTAATGGGTCTGGGGTCATGGGTCTCGGGTCATGGGTCTGGGGTCGTGGGTCCGGGGTCATGGGTCTGGGGTCATGGGTCTGGGGTCATGGGTCTGGGGTCATGGGTCTGGGGTCATGGGTCTGGGGTCATGGGTCTGGGTTCATGGGTCTGGGGTCATGGGTCTGGGGTCATGGGTCTGGGGTCGTGGGTCTGGGGTCGTGGGTCTGGGGTCATGGGTCTGGGGTCATGGGTCCGGTGTCATGTGTCCGTTGTCATGGGTCCGTGGTAATGGGTCCGGGGTCATGGGTCCGGGGTCATGGGTCCGGGGTCATGGGTCCGGGGTCATGGGTCCGGGGTCATGGGTCCGGGGTCATGGGTCCGGGGTCATGGGTCCGGGGTCATGGGTCCGGGGTCATGGGTCCGGGGTCATGGGTCCGGGGTCATGGGTCCGGGGTCATGGGTCCGGGGTCATGGGTCCGGGGTCATGGGTCCGGGGTCATGGGTCCGGGGTCATGGGTCCGGGGTCATGGGTCCGGGGTCATGGGTCCGGGGTCATGGGTCCGGGGTCATGGGTCCGGGGTCATGGGTCTGGGGTCATGGGTCTGGGGTCGTGGGTCTGGGGTGATGGGTCTGGGGTGATGGGTCTGGGGTGATGGGTCTGGGGTCATGGGTCTGGGGTCATGGGTCTGGGGTCATGGGTCTGGGGTCATGGGTCTGGGGTCATGGGTCTGGGGTCATGGGTCTGGGGTCATGGGTCTGGGGTCATGGGTCTGGGGTCATGGGTCTGGGGTCATGGGCCTGGGGTCATGGGTCTGGGGTCATGGGTCTGGGGTCATGGGTCTGGGGTCATGGGTCTGGGGTCATGGGTCTGGGGTCATGGGTCTGGGGTCATGGGTCTGGGGTCATGGGTCTGGGGTCATGGGTCTGGGGTCATGGGTCTGGGGTCATGGGTCTGGGGTCATGGGTCTGGGGTCATGGGTCTGGGGTCATGGGTCTGGGGTCATGGGTCTGGGGTCGTGGGTCTGGGGTCGTGGGTCTGGGGTCGTGGGTCTGGGGTCGTGGGTCTGGGGTCGTGGGTCTGGGGTCGTGGGTCTGGGGTCGTGGGTCTGGGGTCGTGGGTCTGGGGTCGTGGGTCTGGGGTCGTGGGTCTGGGGTCGTGGGTCTGGGGTCGTGGGTCTGGGGTCGTGGGTCTGGGGTCGTGGGTCTGGGGTCGTGGGTCTGGGGTCGTGGGTCTGGGGTCGTGGGTCTGGGGTCGTGGGTCTGGGGTCGTGGGTCTGGGGTCGTGGGTCTGGGGTCGTGGGTCTGGGGTCGTGGGTCTGGGGTCGTGGGTCTGGGGTCGTGGGTCTGGGGTCATGGGTCCGGGGTCCTGGGTCCGGGGTCATGGGTCCGTGGTAATGGGTCCGGGGTCATGGGTCCGGGGTCATGGGTCCGGGGTCATGGGTCCGGGGTCATGGGTCCGGGGTCATGGGTCCGGGGTCATGGGTCCGGGGTCATGGGTCCGGGGTCATGGGTCCGGGGTCATGGGTCCGGGGTCGTGGGTCCGGGGTCGTGGGTCTGGGGTCGTGGGTCTGGGGTCGTGGGTCTGGGGTCGTGGGTCTGGGGTCGTGGGTCTGGGGTCGTGGGTCTGGGGTCGTGGGTCTGGGGTCGTGGGTCTGGGGTCGTGGGTCTGGGGTCATGGGTCTCGGGTCATGGGTCTGGGGTCGTGGGTCCGGGTTCGTGGGTCCGGGGTCGTGGGTCCGGGGTCATGGGTCCGGGGTCATTGGTCCTGGGTCATGGGTCCAGGGTCATGGGTCCGGGGTCATGGGTCTGGGGTCATGGGCCTGGGGTCGTGGGTCTGGGGTCGTGGGTCTGGGGTCGTGGGTCTGGGGTCGTGGGTCTGGGGTCGTGGTTCTGGGGTCGTGGGTCTGGGGTCGTGGGTCTGGGGTCGTGGGTCTGGGGTCGTGGGTCTGGGGTCGTGGGTCTGGGGTCGTGGGTCTGGGGTCGTGGGTCTGGGGTCGTGGGTCTGGGGTCGTGGGTCTGGGGTCGTGGGTCTGGGGTCGTGGGTCTGGGGTCGTGGGTCTGGGGTCGTGGGTCCGGCGTCGTGGGTCCGGGGTCGTGGGTCCGGGGTCGTGGGTCCGGGGTCGTGGGTCCGGGGTCATGGGTCTGGGGTCATGGGTGCGGGGTCGTGGGTCCGGGGTCGTGGGTCCGGGGTCGTGGGTCCGGGGTCGTGGGTCCGGGGTCGTGGGTCCGGGGTCGTGGGTCCGGGGTCGTGGGTCCGGGGTCATGGGTCTGGGGTCATGGGTCCGGGGTCGTGGGTCCGGGGTCGTGGGTCCGGGGTCGTGGGTCCGGGGTCGTGGGTCCGGGGTCGTGGGTCCGGGGTCGTGGGTCCGGGGTCATGGGTCCGGGGTCATGGGTCCGGGGTCATGGGTCCGGGGTCGTGGGTCTGGGGTCATGGGTCTGGGGTCGTGGGTCTGGGGTCGTGGGTCTGGGGTCGTGGGTCTGGGGTCGTGGGTCTGGGGTCGTGGGTCTGGGGTCGTGGGTCTGGGGTCGTGGGTCTGGGGTCATGGGTCTGGGGTCATGGGTCTGGGGTCATGGGTCTGGGGTCATGGGTCTGGGGTCATGGGTCTTTGGTCATGGGTCTGGGGTCATGGGTCTGGGGTCATGGGTCTGGGGTCATGGGTCTGGGGTCATGGGTCCGGGGTCCTGGGTCCGAGGTCCTGGGTCCGGGGTCATGGGTCCGTGGTCCTGTCTCCGGGGTCATGGGTCTGGGGTAATGGGTCTGGGGTCATGGGTCTCGGGTCATGGGTCTGGGGTCGTGGGTCCGGGGTCATGGGTCTGGGGTCATGGGTCTGGGGTCATGGGTCTGGGTTCATGGGTCTGGGGTCATGGGTCTGGGTTCATGGGTCTGGGGTCATGGGTCTGGGGTCATGGGTCTGGGGTCGTGGGTCTGGGGTCGTGGGTCTGGGGTCATGGGTCTGGGGTCATGGGTCCGGTGTCATGTGTCCGTTGTCATGGGTCCGTGGTAATGGGTCTGGGGTCATGGGTCTGGGGTCATGGGTCTGGGGTCATGGGTCTGGGGTCATGGGTCTGGGGTCATGGGTCTGGGGTCATGGGTCTGGGGTCATGGGTCTGGGGTCATGGGTCTGAGGTCATGAGTCTGCGGTCCTGTCTCCGGGTTCATGGGTCTGGGGTAATGGGTCTCGGGTCATGGGTCTGGGGTCGTGGGTCCGGGTTCGTGGGTCCGGGGTCATGGGTCCGGGGTCATGGGTCCGGGGTCATGGGTCCGGGGTCATGGGTCCAGGGTCATGGGTCTGGTGTCATGGGTCTGGGGTCATGGGTCTGGGGTCATGGGTCTGGGGTCATGGGTCTGGGGTCATGGGTCTGGGGTCGTGGGTCTGGGGTCGTGGGTCTGGGGTCGTGGGTCTGGGTTCGTGGGTCTGGGGTCGTGGGTCTGGGGTCGTGGGTCTGGGGTCGTGGGTCTGGGGTCGTGGGTCTGGGGTCGTGGGTCTGGGGTCGTGGGTCTGGGGTCGTGGGTCCGGGGTCGTGGGTCTGGGGTCGTGGGTCCGGGGTCGTGGGTCCGGGGTCGTGGGTCCGGGGTCGTGGGTCTGGGGTCATGGGTCCGGGGTCGTGGGTCCGGGGTCGTGGGTCCGGGGTCGTGGGTCCGGGGTCGTGGGTCCGGGGTCGTGGGTCCGGGGTCGTGGGTCCGGGGTCGTGGGTCCGGGGTCATGGGTCTGGGGTCATGGGTCCGGGGTCGTGGGTCCGGGGTCGTGGGTCCGGGGTCGTGGGTCCGGGGTCGTGGGTCCGGGGTCGTGGGTCCGGGGTCGTGGGTCCGGGGTCATGGGTCCGGGGTCATGGGTCCGGGGTCATGGGTCCGGGGTCGTGGGTCTGGGGTCATGGGTCTGGGGTCATGGGTCTGGGGTCATGGGTCTGGGGTCGTGGGTCTGGGGTCGTGGGTCTGGGGTCGTGGGTCTGGGGTCATGGGTCTGGGGTCATGGGTCTGGGGTCATGGGTCTGGGGTCATGGGTCCGTGGTCGTGGGTCCGGGGTCATGGGTCCGGGGTCATGTGTCCGGGGTCCTGGTTCCGGGGTCATGGGTCCGGGGTCATGGGTTCGGGGTCATGGGTCCGGGGTCATGGGTCCGGGGTCATGGGTCCGTGGTAATGGGTCCGGGGTCATGGGTCCGGGGTCATGGGTCCGGGGTCATGGGTCCGGGGTCATGGGTCCGGGGTCATGGGTCCGGGGTCATGGTTCCGGGGTCATGGGTCCGGGGTCATGGGTCCTGGGTCATGGGTCCGGGGTCATGGGTACGTGGTCATGGGTCCGGGGTCATGGGTCCGGGGTCATGGGTCTGGGGTCATGGGTCTGTGGTCATGGGTCTGGGGTCATGGGTCTGGGGTCATGGGCCTGGGGTCATGGGTCTGGGGTCATGGGTCTGGGGTCATGGGTCTGGGGTCATGGGTCTGGGGTCATGGGTCAGGGGTCATGGGTCTGGGGTCATGGGTCTGGGGTCATGGGTCTGGGGTCATGGGTCTGGGGTCATGGGTCTGAGGTCATGAGTCTGCGGTCCTGTCTCCGGGGTCATGGGTCTGGGGTAATGGGTCTGGGGTCATGGGTCTCGGGTCATGGGTCTGGGGTCGTGGGTCCGGGTTCGTGGGTCCGGGGTCATGGGTCCGGGGTCGTGGGTCCGGGGTCATTGGTCCGGGGTCATGGGTCTGGGGTCATGGGCCTGAGGTCGTGGGTCTGGGGTCGTGGGTCTGGGGTCGTGGGTCTGGGGTCGTGGGTCTGGGGTCGTGGGTCTGGGGTCGTGGGTCTGGGGTCGTGGGTCTGGGGTCGTGGGTCTGGGGTCGTGGGTCCGGCGTCGTGGGTCCGGGGTCGTGGGTCCGGGGTCGTGGGTCCGGGGTCGTGGGTCTGGGGTCGTGGGTCTGGGGTCGTGGGTCTGGGGTCGTGGGTCTGGGGTCGTGGGTCTGGGGTCGTGGTTCTGGGGTCGTGGGTCTGGGGTCGTGGGTCTGGGGTCGTGGGTCTGGGGTCGTGGGTCTGGGGTCGTGGGTCTGGGGTCGTGGGTCTGGGGTCGTGGGTCTGGGGTCGTGGGTCTGGGGTCGTGGGTCTGGGGTCGTGGGTCTGGGGTCGTGGGTCTGGGGTCGTGGGTCTGGGGTCGTGGGTCTGGGGTCGTGGGTCTGGGGTCGTGGGTCTGGGGTCCTGGGTCCGGGGTCCTGGGTCCGGGGTCATGGGTCCGTGGTAATGGGTCCGGGGTCATGGGTCCGGGGTCATGGGTCCGGGGTCATGGGTCCGGGGTCATGGGTCCGGGGTCATGGGTCCGGGGTCATGGGTCCGGGGTCATGGGTCCGGGGTCATGGGTCCGGGGTCATGGGTCCGGGGTCATGGGTCCGGGGTCATGGGTCCGGGGTCATGGGTCCGGGGTCATGGGTCCGGGGTCATGGGTCCGGGGTCATGGGTCCGGGGTCATGGGTCCTGGGTCATGGGTCCGGGGTCATGGGTCCGGGGTCATGGGTCCGGGGTCATGGGTCCGGGGTCATGGGTCCGGGGTCATGGGTCCGGGGTCATGGGTCCGGGGTCATGGGTCCGGGGTCATGGGTCCGGGGTCATGGGTCCGGGGTCATGGGTCCGGGGTCATGGGTCCGGGGTCATGGGTCCGGGGTCATGGGTCCGGGGTCATGGGTCCGGGGTCATGGGTCCGGGGTCATGGGTCTGGGGTCATGGGTCTGGGGTCATGGGTCTGGGGTCATGGGTCTGAGGTCATGAGTCTGCGGTCCTGTCTCCGGGTTCATGGGTCTGGGGTAATGGGTCTCGGGTCATGGGTCTGGGGTCGTGGGTCCGGGTTCGTGGGTCCGGGGTCATGGGTCCGGGGTCATGGGTCCGGGGTCATGGGTCCAGGGTCATGGGTCTGGGGTCATGGGTCTGGGGTCATGGGTCTGGGGTCATGGGTCTGGGGTCATGGGTCTGGGGTCATGGGTCTGGGGTCATGGGTCTGGGGTCATGGGTCTGGGGTCGTGGGTCTGGGGTCGTGGGTCTGGGGTCGTGGGTCTGGGGTCGTGGGTCTGGGGTCGTGGGTCTGGGGTCGTGGGTCTGGGGTCGTGGTTCTGGGGTCGTGGGTCTGGGGTCGTGGGTCTGGGGTCGTGGGTCTGGGGTCGTGGGTCTGGGGTCGTGGGTCTGGGGTCGTGGGTCTGGGGTCGTGGGTCTGGGGTCGTGGGTCTGGGGTCGTGGGTCTGGGGTCGTGGGTCTGGGGTCGTGGGTCTGGGGTCGTGGGTCTGGGGTCGTGGGTCTGGGGTCGTGGGTCTGGGGTCGTGGGTCTGGGTTCGTGGGTCTGGGGTCGTGGGTCTGGGGTCGTGGGTCCGGGGTCGTGGGTCCGGGGTCGTGGGTCCGGGGTCGTGGGGCCGGGGTCGTGGGTCCGGAGTCGTGGGTCTGGGGTCATGGGTCCGGGGTCGTGGGTCCGGGGTCGTGGGTCCGGGGTCGTGGGTCCGGGGTCGTGGGTCCGGGGTCGTGGGTCCGGGGTCATGGGTCCGGGGTCATGGGTCCGGGGTCGTGGGTCCGGGGTCGTGGGTCCGGGGTCGTGGGTCCGGGGTCGTGGGTCCGGGGTCGTGGGTCCGGGGTCGTGGGTCCGGGGTCGTGGGTCCGGGGTCGTGGGTCCGGGGTCATGGGTCCGGGGTCATGGGTCCGGGGTCGTGGGTCTGGGGTCATGGGTCTGGGGTCATGGGTCTGGGGTCATGGGTCTGGGGTCGTGGGTCTGGGGTCGTGGGTCTGGGGTCGTGGGTCTGGGGTCATGGGTCTGGGGTCATGGGTCTGGGGTCATGGGTCTGGGGTCATGGGTCCGTGGTCGTGGGTCCGGGGTCATGGGTCCGGGGTCATGTGTCCGGGGTCCTGGTTCCGGGGTCATGGGTCCGGGGTCATGGGTTCGGGGTCATGGGTCCGGGGTCATGGGTCCGGGGTCATGGGTCCGTGGTAATGGGTCCGGGGTCATGGGTCCGGGGTCATGGCTCCGGGGTCATGGGTCCGGGGTCATGGGTCCGGGGTCATGGGTCCGGGGTCGTGGGTCTGGGGTCATGGGTCTGGGGTCATGGGTCTGGGGTCATGGGTCTGGGGTCGTGGGTCTGGGGTCGTGGGTCTGGGGTCGTGGGTCTGGGGTCGTGGGTCTGGGGTCGTGGGTCTGGGGTCGTGGGTCTGGGGTCGTGGGTCTGGGGTCGTGGGTCTGGGGTCGTGGGTCTGGGGTCATGGGTCCGGGGTCATGGGTCCGGGGTCATGGGTCCGGGGTCATGGGTCCGGGGTCATTGTTCTGGGGTCATGGGTCTGGGGTCATGGGTCTGGGGTCATGGGTCTGGGGTCATGGGTCTGGGGTCATGGGTCTGGGGTCATGGGTCTGGGGTCATGGGTCTGGGGTCATGGGTCTGGGGTCATGGGTCTGGGGTCATGGGTCTGGGGTCATGGGTCTGGGGTCATGGGTCTGGGGTCATGGGTCTGGGGTCATGGGTCCGGGGTCATGGGTCCGTGGTCCTGTCTCCGGGGTCATGGGTCTGGGGTAATGGGTCTGGGGTCATGGGTCTCGGGTCATGGGTCTGGGGTCGTGGGTCCGGGTTCGTGGGTCCGGGGTCCTGGGTCCGGGGTCGTGGGTCCGGGGTCGTGGGTCCGGGGTCGTGGGTCCGGGGTCGTGGGTCCGGGGTCGTGGGTCCGGGGTCGTGGGTCCGGGGTCATGGGTCCGGGGTCATGGGTCCGGGGTCGTGGGTCCGGGGTCGTGGGTCCGGGGTCGTGGGTCCGGGGTCGTGGGTCCGGGGTCGTGGGTCCGGGGTCGTGGGTCCGGGGTCGTGGGTCCGGGGTCGTGGTTCCGGGGTCCTGGGTCCGGGGTCATGGGTCCGTGGTAATGGGTCCGGGGTCATGGGTCCGGGGTCATGGGTCCGGGGTCGTGGGTCCGGGGTCGTGGGTCCGGGGTCGTGGGTCCGGCGTCGTGGGTCCGGGGTCGTGGGTCCGGGGTCGTGGGTCCGGGGTCGTGGGTCCGGGGTCATGGGTCTGGGGTCATGGGTGCGGGGTCGTGGATCCGGGGTCGTGGGTCCGGGGTCGTGGGTCCGGGGTCGTGGGTCCGGGGTCATGGGTCTGGGGTCATGGGTCCGGGGTCGTGGGTCCGGGGTCGTGGGTCCGGGGTCGTGGGTCCGGGGTCGTGGGTCCGGGGTCGTGGGTCCGGGGTCGTGGGTCCGGGGTCATGGGTCCGGGGTCATGGGTCCGGGGTCATGGGTCCGGGGTCGTGGGTCTGGGGTCATGGGTCTGGGGTCATGGGTCTGGGGTCGTGGGTCTGGGGTCGTGGGTCTGGGGTCGTGGGTCTGGGGTCGTGGGTCTGGGGTCGTGGGTCTGGGGTCGTGGGTCTGGGGTCGTGGGTCTGGGGTCGTGGGTCTGGGGTCGTGGGTCTGGGGTCGTGGGTCTGGGGTCGTGGGTCTGGGGTCATGGGTCCGGGGTCATGGGTCCGGGGTCATGGGTCCGGGGTCATGGTTCCGGGGTCATGGGTCTGGGGTCATGGGTCTGGGGTCATGGGTCTGGGGTCATGGGTCTGGGGTCATGGGTCTGGGGTCATGGGTCTGGGGTCATGGGTCTGGGGTCATGGGTCTGGGGTCATGGGTCTGGGGTCATGGGTCTGGGGTCATGGGTCTGGGGTCATGGGTCTGGGGTCATGGGTCTGGGGTCATGGGTCTGGGGTCATGGGTCTGGGGTCATGGGTCTGGGGTCATGGGTCTGGGGTCATGGGTCTGGGGTCATGGGTCTGGGGTCATGGGTCTGGGGTCATGGGTCCGGGGTCATGGGTCCGTGGTCCTGTCTCCGGGGTCATGGGTCTGGGGTAATGGGTCTGGGGTCATGGGTCTCGGGTCATGGGTCTGGGGTCGTGGGTCCGGGTTCGTGGGTCCGGGGTCCTGGGTCCGGGGTCGTGGGTCCGGGGTCGTGGGTCCGGGGTCGTGGGTCCGGGGTCGTGGGTCCGGGGTCGTGGGTCCGGGGTCGTGGGTCCGGGGTCGTGGGTCCGGGGTCGTGGATCCGGGGTCGTGGGTCCGGGGTCCTGGGTCCGGGGTCATGGGTCCGTGGTAATGGGTCCGGGGTCATGGGTCCGGGGTCATGGGTCCGGGGTCATGGGTCCGGGGTCATGGGTCCGGGGTCATGGGTCCGGGGTCATGGGTCCGGGGTCATGGGTCCGGGGTCATGGGTCCGGGGTCATGGGTCCGGTGTCATGGGTCCGGGGTCATGGGTCTGGGGTCATTGGTCTGGGGTCATGGGTCTGGGGTCATGGGTCTGGGGTCATGGGTCCGGTGTCATGGGTCCGTTGTCATGGGACCGGGGTCATGGGACCGGGGTCATGGGACCGGGGTCATGGGTCCGGGGTCATGGGTCTCGGGTCATGGGTCTGGGGTCGTGGGTCCGGGTTCGTGGGTCCGGGGTCCTGGGTCCGGGGTCGTGGGTCCGGGGTCGTGGGTCCGGGGTCGTGGGTCCGGGGTCGTGGGTCCGGGGTCATGGGTCTGGGGTCATGGGTCCGGGGTCGTGGGTCCGGGGTCGTGGGTCTGGCGTCGTGGGTCTGGGGTCGTGGGTCTGGGGTCGTGGGTCTGGGGTCGTGGGTCTGGGGTCGTGGGTCTGGGGTCATGGGTCTGGGGTCATGGGTCTGGGGTCATGGGTCTGGGGTCATGGGTCTGGGGTCATGGGTCTTTGGTCATGGGTCTGGGGTCATGGGTCTGGGGTCATGGGTCTGGGGTCATGGGTCTGGGGTCATGGGTCCGGGGTCCTGGGTCCGAGGTCCTGGGTCCGGGGTCATGGGTCCGTGGTCCTGTCTCCGGGGTCATGGGTCTGGGGTAATGGGTCTGGGGTCATGGGTCTCGGGTCATGGGTCTGGGGTCGTGGGTCCGGGGTCATGGGTCTGGGGTCATGGGTCTGGGGTCATGGGTCTGGGTTCATGGGTCTGGGGTCATGGGTCTGGGTTCATGGGTCTGGGGTCATGGGTCTGGGGTCATGGGTCTGGGGTCGTGGGTCTGGGGTCGTGGGTCTGGGGTCATGGGTCTGGGGTCATGGGTCCGGTGTCATGTGTCCGTTGTCATGGGTCCGTGGTAATGGGTCTGGGGTCATGGGTCTGGGGTCATGGGTCTGGGGTCATGGGTCTGGGGTCATGGGTCTGGGGTCATGGGTCTGGGGTCATGGGTCTGGGGTCATGGGTCTGGGGTCATGGGTCTGAGGTCATGAGTCTGCGGTCCTGTCTCCGGGTTCATGGGTCTGGGGTAATGGGTCTCGGGTCATGGGTCTGGGGTCGTGGGTCCGGGTTCGTGGGTCCGGGGTCATGGGTCCGGGGTCATGGGTCCGGGGTCATGGGTCCGGGGTCATGGGTCCAGGGTCATGGGTCTGGTGTCATGGGTCTGGGGTCATGGGTCTGGGGTCATGGGTCTGGGGTCATGGGTCTGGGGTCATGGGTCTGGGGTCGTGGGTCTGGGGTCGTGGGTCTGGGGTCGTGGGTCTGGGGTCGTGGGTCTGGGGTCGTGGGTCTGGGGTCGTGGGTCTGGGGTCGTGGGTCTGGGGTCGTGGGTCTGGGGTCGTGGGTCTGGGGTCGTGGGTCTGGGGTCGTGGGTCCGGGGTCGTGGGTCTGGGGTCGTGGGTCCGGGGTCGTGGGTCCGGGGTCGTGGGTCCGGGGTCGTGGGTCTGGGGTCATGGGTCCGGGGTCGTGGGTCCGGGGTCGTGGGTCCGGGGTCGTGGGTCCGGGGTCGTGGGTCCGGGGTCGTGGGTCCGGGGTCGTGGGTCCGGGGTCGTGGGTCCGGGGTCATGGGTCTGGGGTCATGGGTCCGGGGTCGTGGGTCCGGGGTCGTGGGTCCGGGGTCGTGGGTCCGGGGTCGTGGGTCCGGGGTCGTGGGTCCGGGGTCGTGGGTCCGGGGTCATGGGTCCGGGGTCATGGGTCCGGGGTCATGGGTCCGGGGTCGTGGGTCTGGGGTCATGGGTCTGGGGTCATGGGTCTGGGGTCATGGGTCTGGGGTCGTGGGTCTGGGGTCGTGGGTCTGGGGTCGTGGGTCTGGGGTCATGGGTCTGGGGTCATGGGTCTGGGGTCATGGGTCTGGGGTCATGGGTCCGTGGTCGTGGGTCCGGGGTCATGGGTCCGGGGTCATGTGTCCGGGGTCCTGGTTCCGGGGTCATGGGTCCGGGGTCATGGGTTCGGGGTCATGGGTCCGGGGTCATGGGTCCGGGGTCATGGGTCCGTGGTAATGGGTCCGGGGTCATGGGTCCGGGGTCATGGGTCCGGGGTCATGGGTCCGGGGTCATGGGTCCGGGGTCATGGGTCCGGGGTCATGGTTCCGGGGTCATGGGTCCGGGGTCATGGGTCCTGGGTCATGGGTCCGGGGTCATGGGTACGTGGTCATGGGTCCGGGGTCATGGGTCCGGGGTCATGGGTCTGGGGTCATGGGTCTGTGGTCATGGGTCTGGGGTCATGGGTCTGGGGTCATGGGCCTGGGGTCATGGGTCTGGGGTCATGGGTCTGGGGTCATGGGTCTGGGGTCATGGGTCTGGGGTCATGGGTCAGGGGTCATGGGTCTGGGGTCATGGGTCTGGGGTCATGGGTCTGGGGTCATGGGTCTGGGGTCATGGGTCTGAGGTCATGAGTCTGCGGTCCTGTCTCCGGGGTCATGGGTCTGGGGTAATGGGTCTGGGGTCATGGGTCTCGGGTCATGGGTCTGGGGTCGTGGGTCCGGGTTCGTGGGTCCGGGGTCATGGGTCCGGGGTCGTGGGTCCGGGGTCATTGGTCCGGGGTCATGGGTCTGGGGTCATGGGCCTGAGGTCGTGGGTCTGGGGTCGTGGGTCTGGGGTCGTGGGTCTGGGGTCGTGGGTCTGGGGTCGTGGGTCTGGGGTCGTGGGTCTGGGGTCGTGGGTCTGGGGTCGTGGGTCTGGGGTCGTGGGTCCGGCGTCGTGGGTCCGGGGTCGTGGGTCCGGGGTCGTGGGTCCGGGGTCGTGGGTCTGGGGTCGTGGGTCTGGGGTCGTGGGTCTGGGGTCGTGGGTCTGGGGTCGTGGGTCTGGGGTCGTGGTTCTGGGGTCGTGGGTCTGGGGTCGTGGGTCTGGGGTCGTGGGTCTGGGGTCGTGGGTCTGGGGTCGTGGGTCTGGGGTCGTGGGTCTGGGGTCGTGGGTCTGGGGTCGTGGGTCTGGGGTCGTGGGTCTGGGGTCGTGGGTCTGGGGTCGTGGGTCTGGGGTCGTGGGTCTGGGGTCGTGGGTCTGGGGTCGTGGGTCTGGGGTCGTGGGTCTGGGGTCCTGGGTCCGGGGTCCTGGGTCCGGGGTCATGGGTCCGTGGTAATGGGTCCGGGGTCATGGGTCCGGGGTCATGGGTCCGGGGTCATGGGTCCGGGGTCATGGGTCCGGGGTCATGGGTCCGGGGTCATGGGTCCGGGGTCATGGGTCCGGGGTCATGGGTCCGGGGTCATGGGTCCGGGGTCATGGGTCCGGGGTCATGGGTCCGGGGTCATGGGTCCGGGGTCATGGGTCCGGGGTCATGGGTCCGGGGTCATGGGTCCGGGGTCATGGGTCCTGGGTCATGGGTCCGGGGTCATGGGTCCGGGGTCATGGGTCCGGGGTCATGGGTCCGGGGTCATGGGTCCGGGGTCATGGGTCCGGGGTCATGGGTCCGGGGTCATGGGTCCGGGGTCATGGGTCCGGGGTCATGGGTCCGGGGTCATGGGTCCGGGGTCATGGGTCCGGGGTCATGGGTCCGGGGTCATGGGTCCGGGGTCATGGGTCTGGGGTCATGGGTCTGGGGTCATGGGTCTGGGGTCATGGGT
This sequence comes from Andrena hattorfiana, assembly GCA_944738655.2. Lineage (NCBI taxonomy): Eukaryota > Metazoa > Arthropoda > Insecta > Hymenoptera > Andrenidae > Andrena > Andrena hattorfiana. The sequence goes on from OX122889.2 coordinate 64,024,462, forward strand.
CTGAGGTCATGAGTCTGCGGTCCTGTCTCCGGGTTCATGGGTCTGGGGTAATGGGTCTCGGGTCATGGGTCTGGGGTCGTGGGTCCGGGTTCGTGGGTCCGGGGTCATGGGTCCGGGGTCATGGGTCCGGGGTCATGGGTCCGGGGTCATGGGTCCAGGGTCATGGGTCTGGGGTCATGGGTCTGGGGTCATGGGTCTGGGGTCATGGGTCTGGGGTCATGGGTCTGGGGTCATGGGTCTGGGGTCATGGGTCTGGGGTCGTGGGTCTGGGGTCGTGGGTCTGGGGTCGTGGGTCTGGGGTCGTGGGTCTGGGGTCGTGGGTCTGGGGTCGTGGGTCTGGGGTCGTGGTTCTGGGGTCGTGGGTCTGGGGTCGTGGGTCTGGGGTCGTGGGTCTGGGGTCGTGGGTCTGGGGTCGTGGGTCTGGGGTCGTGGGTCTGGGGTCGTGGGTCTGGGGTCGTGGGTCTGGGGTCGTGGGTCTGGGGTCGTGGGTCTGGGGTCGTGGGTCTGGGGTCGTGGGTCTGGGGTCGTGGGTCTGGGGTCGTGGGTCTGGGGTCGTGGGTCTGGGGTCGTGGGTCTGGGTTCGTGGGTCTGGGGTCGTGGGTCTGGGGTCGTGGGTCCGGGGTCGTGGGTCCGGGGTCGTGGGTCCGGGGTCGTGGGGCCGGGGTCGTGGGTCCGGAGTCGTGGGTCTGGGGTCATGGGTCCGGGGTCGTGGGTCCGGGGTCGTGGGTCCGGGGTCGTGGGTCCGGGGTCGTGGGTCCGGGGTCGTGGGTCCGGGGTCATGGGTCCGGGGTCATGGGTCCGGGGTCGTGGGTCCGGGGTCGTGGGTCCGGGGTCGTGGGTCCGGGGTCGTGGGTCCGGGGTCGTGGGTCCGGGGTCGTGGGTCCGGGGTCGTGGGTCCGGGGTCGTGGGTCCGGGGTCATGGGTCCGGGGTCATGGGTCCGGGGTCGTGGGTCTGGGGTCATGGGTCTGGGGTCATGGGTCTGGGGTCATGGGTCTGGGGTCGTGGGTCTGGGGTCGTGGGTCTGGGGTCGTGGGTCTGGGGTCATGGGTCTGGGGTCATGGGTCTGGGGTCATGGGTCTGGGGTCATGGGTCCGTGGTCGTGGGTCCGGGGTCATGGGTCCGGGGTCATGTGTCCGGGGTCCTGGTTCCGGGGTCATGGGTCCGGGGTCATGGGTTCGGGGTCATGGGTCCGGGGTCATGGGTCCGGGGTCATGGGTCCGTGGTAATGGGTCCGGGGTCATGGGTCCGGGGTCATGGCTCCGGGGTCATGGGTCCGGGGTCATGGGTCCGGGGTCATGGGTCCGGGGTCGTGGGTCTGGGGTCATGGGTCTGGGGTCATGGGTCTGGGGTCATGGGTCTGGGGTCGTGGGTCTGGGGTCGTGGGTCTGGGGTCGTGGGTCTGGGGTCGTGGGTCTGGGGTCGTGGGTCTGGGGTCGTGGGTCTGGGGTCGTGGGTCTGGGGTCGTGGGTCTGGGGTCGTGGGTCTGGGGTCATGGGTCCGGGGTCATGGGTCCGGGGTCATGGGTCCGGGGTCATGGGTCCGGGGTCATTGTTCTGGGGTCATGGGTCTGGGGTCATGGGTCTGGGGTCATGGGTCTGGGGTCATGGGTCTGGGGTCATGGGTCTGGGGTCATGGGTCTGGGGTCATGGGTCTGGGGTCATGGGTCTGGGGTCATGGGTCTGGGGTCATGGGTCTGGGGTCATGGGTCTGGGGTCATGGGTCTGGGGTCATGGGTCTGGGGTCATGGGTCCGGGGTCATGGGTCCGTGGTCCTGTCTCCGGGGTCATGGGTCTGGGGTAATGGGTCTGGGGTCATGGGTCTCGGGTCATGGGTCTGGGGTCGTGGGTCCGGGTTCGTGGGTCCGGGGTCCTGGGTCCGGGGTCGTGGGTCCGGGGTCGTGGGTCCGGGGTCGTGGGTCCGGGGTCGTGGGTCCGGGGTCGTGGGTCCGGGGTCGTGGGTCCGGGGTCATGGGTCCGGGGTCATGGGTCCGGGGTCGTGGGTCCGGGGTCGTGGGTCCGGGGTCGTGGGTCCGGGGTCGTGGGTCCGGGGTCGTGGGTCCGGGGTCGTGGGTCCGGGGTCGTGGGTCCGGGGTCGTGGTTCCGGGGTCCTGGGTCCGGGGTCATGGGTCCGTGGTAATGGGTCCGGGGTCATGGGTCCGGGGTCATGGGTCCGGGGTCGTGGGTCCGGGGTCGTGGGTCCGGGGTCGTGGGTCCGGCGTCGTGGGTCCGGGGTCGTGGGTCCGGGGTCGTGGGTCCGGGGTCGTGGGTCCGGGGTCATGGGTCTGGGGTCATGGGTGCGGGGTCGTGGATCCGGGGTCGTGGGTCCGGGGTCGTGGGTCCGGGGTCGTGGGTCCGGGGTCATGGGTCTGGGGTCATGGGTCCGGGGTCGTGGGTCCGGGGTCGTGGGTCCGGGGTCGTGGGTCCGGGGTCGTGGGTCCGGGGTCGTGGGTCCGGGGTCGTGGGTCCGGGGTCATGGGTCCGGGGTCATGGGTCCGGGGTCATGGGTCCGGGGTCGTGGGTCTGGGGTCATGGGTCTGGGGTCATGGGTCTGGGGTCGTGGGTCTGGGGTCGTGGGTCTGGGGTCGTGGGTCTGGGGTCGTGGGTCTGGGGTCGTGGGTCTGGGGTCGTGGGTCTGGGGTCGTGGGTCTGGGGTCGTGGGTCTGGGGTCGTGGGTCTGGGGTCGTGGGTCTGGGGTCGTGGGTCTGGGGTCGTGGGTCTGGGGTCATGGGTCCGGGGTCATGGGTCCGGGGTCATGGGTCCGGGGTCATGGTTCCGGGGTCATGGGTCTGGGGTCATGGGTCTGGGGTCATGGGTCTGGGGTCATGGGTCTGGGGTCATGGGTCTGGGGTCATGGGTCTGGGGTCATGGGTCTGGGGTCATGGGTCTGGGGTCATGGGTCTGGGGTCATGGGTCTGGGGTCATGGGTCTGGGGTCATGGGTCTGGGGTCATGGGTCTGGGGTCATGGGTCTGGGGTCATGGGTCTGGGGTCATGGGTCTGGGGTCATGGGTCTGGGGTCATGGGTCTGGGGTCATGGGTCTGGGGTCATGGGTCTGGGGTCATGGGTCTGGGGTCATGGGTCCGGGGTCATGGGTCCGTGGTCCTGTCTCCGGGGTCATGGGTCTGGGGTAATGGGTCTGGGGTCATGGGTCTCGGGTCATGGGTCTGGGGTCGTGGGTCCGGGTTCGTGGGTCCGGGGTCCTGGGTCCGGGGTCGTGGGTCCGGGGTCGTGGGTCCGGGGTCGTGGGTCCGGGGTCGTGGGTCCGGGGTCGTGGGTCCGGGGTCGTGGGTCCGGGGTCGTGGGTCCGGGGTCGTGGATCCGGGGTCGTGGGTCCGGGGTCCTGGGTCCGGGGTCATGGGTCCGTGGTAATGGGTCCGGGGTCATGGGTCCGGGGTCATGGGTCCGGGGTCATGGGTCCGGGGTCATGGGTCCGGGGTCATGGGTCCGGGGTCATGGGTCCGGGGTCATGGGTCCGGGGTCATGGGTCCGGTGTCATGGGTCCGGGGTCATGGGTCTGGGGTCATTGGTCTGGGGTCATGGGTCTGGGGTCATGGGTCTGGGGTCATGGGTCCGGTGTCATGGGTCCGTTGTCATGGGACCGGGGTCATGGGACCGGGGTCATGGGACCGGGGTCATGGGTCCGGGGTCATGGGTCTCGGGTCATGGGTCTGGGGTCGTGGGTCCGGGTTCGTGGGTCCGGGGTCCTGGGTCCGGGGTCGTGGGTCCGGGGTCGTGGGTCCGGGGTCGTGGGTCCGGGGTCGTGGGTCCGGGGTCATGGGTCTGGGGTCATGGGTCCGGGGTCGTGGGTCCGGGGTCGTGGGTCCGGGGTCGTGGGTCCGGGGTCGTGGGTCCGGGGTCGTGGGTCCGGGGTCGTGGGTCCGGGGTCATGGGTCCGGGGTCATGGGTCCGGGGTCATGGGTCCGGGGTCGTGGGTCTGGGGTCATGGGTCTGGGGTCATGGGTCTGGGGTCGTGGGTCTGGGGTCGTGGGTCTGGGGTCGTGGGTCTGGGGTCGTGGGTCTGGGGTCGTGGGTCTGGGGTCGTGGGTCTGGGGTCGTGGGTCTGGGGTCATGGGTCCGGGGTCATGGGTCCGGGGTCATGGGTCCGGGGTCATGGTTCCGGGGTCATGGGTCTGGGGTCATGGGTCTGGGGTCATGGGTCCGGGGTCCTGGTTCCGGGGTCGTGGGTCCGTGGTCCTGTCTCCGGGGTCATGGGTCTGGGGTAATGGGTCTGGGGTCATGGGTCTCGGGTCATGGGTCTGGGGTCGTGGGTCCGGGTTCGTGGGTCCGGGGTCCTGGGTCCGGGGTCGTGGGTCCGGGGTCATGGGTCCGGGGTCATGGGTCCGGGGTCGTGGGTCTGGGGTCATGGGTCTGGGGTCATGGGTCTGGGGTCATGGGTCTGGGGTCGTGGGTCTGGGGTCGTGGGTCTGGGGTCGTGGGTCTGGGGTCATGGGTCTGGGGTCATGGGTCTGGGGTCATGGGTCCGTGGTCGTGGGTCCGGGGTCATGGGTCCGGGGTCATGTGTCCGGGGTCATGGGTCCGGGGTCATGGGTCCGGGGTCATGGGTCCTGGGTCATGGGGGCGGGGTCATGGGTACGGGGTCATGGGTCCGGGGTCATGGGTCCGGGGTCATGGGTCTGGGGTCATGGATCTGTGGTCATGGGTCTGGGGTCATGGGTCTGGGGTCATGGGTCTGGGGTCATGGGCCTGGGGTCATGGGTCTGGGGTCATGGGTCTGGGGTCATGGGTCTGGGGTCATGGGTCTGGGGTCATGGGTCAGGGGTCATGGGTCTGGGGTCATGGGTCTGGGGTCATGGGTCTGGGGTCATGGGTCTGGGGTCATGAGTCTGCGGTCCTGTCTCCGGGGTCATGGGTCTGGGGTAATGGGTCTGGGGTCATGGGTCTCGGGTCATGGGTCTGGGGTCGTGGGTCCGGGTTCGTGGGTCCGGGGTCATGGGTCCGGGGTCATGGGTCCGGGGTCATTGGTCCGGGGTCATGGGTCCAGGGTCATGGGTCTGGGGTCATGGGTCTGGGGTCATGGGCCTGGGGTCGTGGGTCTGGGGTCGTGGGTCTGGGGTCGTGGGTCTGGGGTCGTGGGTCTGGGGTCGTGGGTCTGGGGTCGTGGTTCTGGGGTCGTGGGTCTGGGGTCGTGGGTCTGGGGTCGTGGGTCTGGGGTCGTGGGTCTGGGGTCGTGGGTCTGGGGTCGTGGGTCTGGGGTCGTGGCTCTGGGGTCGTGGGTCTGGGGTCGTGGGTCTGGGGTCGTGGGTCTGGGGTCGTGGGTCTGGGGTCGTGGGTCTGGGGTCGTGGGTCTGGGGTCGTGGGTCTGGGGTCGTGGGTCTGGGGTCGTGGGTCTGGGGTCGTGGGTCTGGGGTCGTGGGTCTGGGGTCGTGGGTCTGGGGTCGTGGGTCTGGGGTCGTGGGTCTGGGGTCGTGGGTCCGGGGTCGTGGGTCCGGGGTCGTGGGTCCGGGGTCGTGGGTCCGGGGTCGTGGGTCCGGGGTCGTGGGTCCGGGGTCGTGGGTCCGGGGTCGTGGTTCCGGGGTCCTGGGTCCGGGGTCATGGGTCCGTGGTAATGGGTCCGGGGTCATGGGTCCGGGGTCATGGGTCCGGGGTCGTGGGTCCGGGGTCGTGGGTCCGGGGTCGTGGGTCCGGCGTCGTGGGTCCGGGGTCGTGGGTCCGGGGTCATGGGTCCGGGGTCATGGGTCCGGGGTCATGGGTCCGGGGTCATGGGTCCGGGGTCATGGGTCCGGGGTCATGGGTCCGGGGTCATGGGTCCGGGGTCATGGGTCCTGGGTCATGGGTCCGGGGTCATGGGTCCGGGGTCATGGGTCCGGGGTCATGGGTCCGCGGTCATGGGTCCGGGGTCATGGGTCCTGGGTCATGGGTCCGGGGTCATGGGTCCGGGGTCATGGGTCCGGGGTCATGGGTCCGGGGTCATGGGTCCGGGGTCATGGGTCCGGGGTCATGGGTCCAGGGTCATGGGTCCGGGGTCATGGGTCTGGGGTCATGGGTCTGGGGTCATGGGTCTGGGGTCATGGGTCTGGGGTCATGGGTCTGGGGTCGTGGGTCTGGGGTCGTGGGTCTGGGGTCGTGGGTCTGGGGTCGTGGGTCTGGGGTCGTGGGTCTGGGGTCGTGGGTCTGGGGTCGTGGGTCTGGGGTCGTGGGTCTGGGGTCGTGGGTCTGGGGTCGTGGGTCTGGGGTCGTGGGTCTGGGGTCGTGGGTCTGGGGTCGTGGGTCTGGGGTCGTGGGTCTGGGGTCGTGGGTCTGGGGTCGTGGGTCTGGGGTCGTGGGTCTGGGGTCGTGGGTCTGGGGTCGTGGGTCTGGGGTCGTGGGTCTGGGGTCGTGGGTCTGGGGTCGTGGGTCTGGGGTCGTGGGTCTGGGGTCGTGGGTCTGGGGTCGTGGGTCTGGGGTCGTGGGTCTGGGGTCGTGGGTCTGGGGTCGTGGGTCTGGGGTCGTGGGTCTGGGGTCGTGGGTCTGGGGTCGTGGGTCTGGGGTCGTGGGTCTGGGGTCGTGGGTCTGGGGTCGTGGGTCTGGGGTCGTGGGTCTGGGGTCGTGGGTCTGGGGTCGTGGGTCTGGGGTCGTGGGTCTGGGGTCGTGGGTCTGGGGTCGTGGGTCCGGGGTCGTGGGTCTGGGGTCGTGGGTCCGGGGTCGTGGGTCCGGGGTCGTGGGTCCGGGGTCGTGGGTCCGGGGTCATGGGTCTGGGGTCATGGGTCCGGGGTCGTGGGTCCGGGGTCATGGGTCTGGGGTCATGGGTCTGGGGTCATGGGTCTGGGGTCATGGGTCTGGGGTCATGGGTCTGGGGTCATGGGTCTGGGGTCATGGGTCTGGGGTCATGGGTCTGGGGTCATGGGTCTGGGGTCATGGGTCTGGGGTCATGGGTCTGGGGTCATGGGTCTGGGGTCATGGGTCTGGGGTCATGGGTCTGGGGTCATGGGTCTGGGGTCATGGGTCTGGGGTCATGGGTCTGGGGTCATGGGTCTGGGGTCATGGGTCTGGGGTCATGGGTCTGGGGTCATGGGTCTGGGGTCATGGGTCTGGGGTCATGGGTCTGGGTTCATGGGTCTGGGGTCATGGGTCTGGGGTCATGGGTCTGGGGTCATGGGTCTGGGGTCATGGGTCTGGGGTCATGGGTCTGGGGTCATGGGTCTGGGGTCATGGGTCTGGGGTCATGGGTCTGGGGTCATGGGTCTGGGGTCATGGGTCTGGGGTCATGGGTCTGGGGTCATGGGTCTGGGGTCATGGGTCTGGGGTCGTGGGTCTGGTGTCGTGGGTCTGGGGTCGTGGGTCTGGGGTCGTGGGTCTGGGGTCGTGGGTCTGGGGTCGTGGGTCTGGGGTCGTGGGTCTGGGGTCGTGGTTCTGGGGTCGTGGGTCTGGGGTCGTGGGTCTGGGGTCGTGGGTCTGGGGTCGTGGGTCTGGGGTCGTGGGTCTGGGGTCGTGGGTCTGGGGTCGTGGGTCTGGGGTCGTGGGTCTGGGGTCGTGGGTCTGGGGTCGTGGGTCTGGGGTCGTGGGTCTGGGGTCGTGGGTCTGGGGTCGTGGGTCTGGGGTCGTGGGTCTGGGGTCGTGGGTCTGGGGTCGTGGGTCTGGGGTCGTGGGTCTGGGGTCGTGGGCCTGGGGTCGTGGGTCTGGGGTCGTGGGTCTGGGGTCGTGGGTCTGGGGTCGTGGGTCTGGGGTCATGGGTCCGGGGTCATGGGTCCGGGGTCATGGGTCCGGGGTCATGGGTCCGGGGTCATGGGTCCGGGGTCATGGGTCCGGGGTCATGGGTCCGGGGTCATGGGTCCGGGGTCATGGGTCCGGTGTCATGGGTCCGGGGTCATGGGTCTGGGGTCATTGGTCTGGGGTCATGGGTCTGGGGTCATGGGTCTGGGGTCATGGGTCCGGTGTCATGGGTCCGTTGTCATGGGACCGGGGTCATGGGACCGGGGTCATGGGACCGGGGTCATGGGACCGGGGTCATGGGTCCGGGGTCATGGGTCCGGGGTCATGGGTCCGGGGTCATGGGACCGTGGTAATGGGTCCGGGGTCATGGGTCCGGGATCATGGGTCCGGGGTCATGGGTCCGGGGTCATGGCTCCGGGGTCATGGGTCCGGGGTCATGGGTCCGGGGTCATGGGTCCGGGGTCATGGGTCCGGGGTCATGGGTCCGGGGTCATGGGTCCGGGGTCATGGGTCCGGGGTCATGGGTCCGGGGTCATGGGTCCGGGGTCATGGGTCCGGGGTCATGGGTCCGGGGTCATGGGTCCGGGGTCATGGGTCCGGGGTCATGGGTCCGGGGTCATGGGTCCGGGGTCGTGGGTCCGGGGTCATGGGTCTGGGGTCATTGGTCTGGGGTCATGGGTCTGGGGTCATGGGTCCGGTGTCATGTGTCCGTTGTCATGGGACCGGGGTCATGTGTCCGGGGTCATGGGTCCGGGGTCATGGGTCCGGGGTCATGGGTCCGGGGTCATGGGTCCGGGGTCATGGGTCCGGGGTCATGGGTCCGGGGTCATGGGTCCGGGGTCATGGGTCCGGGGTCATGGGTCCGGGGTCATGGGTCCGGGGTCATGGGTCTGGGGTCATGGGTCTGGGGTCATGGGTCTGGGGTCATGGGTCTGGGGTCATGGGTCTGGGGTCATGGGTCTGGGGTCATGGGTCTGGGGTCATGGGTCTGGGGTCATGGGTCTGGGGTCATGGGTCTGGGGTCATGGGTCTGGGGTCATGGGTCTGGGGTCATGGGTCTGGGGTCATGGGTCTGGGGTCATGGGTCTGGGGTCATGGGTCTGGGGTCATGGGTCTGGGGTCATGGGTCTGGGGTCATGGGTCTGGGGTCATGGGTCTGGGGTCATGGGTCTGGGGTCATGGGTCTGGGGTCATGGGTCTGGGGTCATGGGTCTGGGGTCATGGGTCTGGGTTCATGGGTCTGGGGTCATGGGTCTGGGGTCATGGGTCTGGGGTCATGGGTCTGGGGTCGTGGGTCTGGGGTCGTGGGTCTGGGGTCGTGGGTCTGGGGTCGTGGGTCTGGGGTCGTGGGTCTGGGGTCGTGGGTCTGGGGTCGTGGGTCTGGGGTCGTGGGTCTGGGGTCGTGGGTCTGGGGTCGTGGGTCTGGGGTCGTGGGTCTGGGGTCGTGGGTCTGGGGTCGTGGGTCTGGGGTCGTGGGTCTGGGGTCGTGGGCCTGGGGTCGTGGGTCTGGGGTCGTGGGTCTGGGGTCGTGGGTCTGGGGTCGTGGGTCTGGGGTCATGGGTCCGGGGTCATGGGTCCGGGGTCATGGGTCCGGGGTCATGGTTCCGGGGTCATGGGTCTGGGGTCATGGGTCTGGGGTCATGGGTCTGGGGTCATGGGTCTGGGGTCATGGGTCTGGAGTCATGGGTCTGGGGTCATGGGTCTGGGGTCATGGGTCTGGGGTCATGGGTCTGGGGTCATGGGTCTGGGGTCATGGGTCTGGGGTCATGGGTCCGGGGTCATGGGTCCGTGGTCCTGTCTCCGGGGTCATGGGTCTGGGGTAATGGGTCTGGGGTCATGGGTCTCGGGTCATGGGTCTGGGGTCGTGGGTCCGGGTTCGTGGGTCCGGGGTCCTGGGTCCGGGGTCGTGGGTCCGGGGTCATGGGTCCGGGGTCATGGGTCCGGGGTCGTGGGTCTGGGGTCATGGGTCTGGGGTCATGGGTCTGGGGTCATGTGTCTGGGGTCATGGGTCTGGGGTCGTGGGTCCGGGGTCATGGGTCCGTGGTCCTGTCTCCGGGGTCATGGGTCTGGGGTAATGGGTCTGGGGTCATGGGTCTCGGGTCATGGGTCTGGGGTCGTGGGTCCGGGTTCGTGGGTCCGGGGTCCTGGGTCCGGGGTCGTGGGTCCGGGGTCGTGGGTCCGGGGTCGTGGGTCCGGGGTCGTGGGTCCGGGGTCGTGGGTCCGGGGTCGTGGGTCCGGGGTCGTGGATCCGGGGTCGTGGGTCCGGGGTCCTGGGTCCGGGGTCATGGGTCCGTGGTCATGGGTCCGGGGTCATGGTTCCGGGGTCATGGGTCCGGGGTCATGGGTCCGGGGACATGGGTCCGGGGTCATGGGTCCGGGGTCATGGGTCCGGGGTCATGGGTCCGGGGTCATGGGTCCGGTGTCATGGGTCCGGGGTCATGGGTCTGGGGTCATTGGTCTGGGTTCATGGGTCTGGGGTCATGGGTCTGGGGTCATGGGTCTGGGGTCATGGGTCCGGTGTCATGGGTCCGTTGTCATGGGACCGGGGTCATGGGACCGGGGTCATGGGACCGGGGTCATGGGACCGGGGTCATGGGTCCGGGGTCATGGGTCCGGGGTCATGGGTCCGGGGTCATGGGTCCGTGGTAATGGGTCCGGGGTCATGGGTCCGGGGTCATGGGTCCGGGGTCATGGGTCCGGGGTCATGGGTCCGGGGTCATGGGTCCGGGGTCATGGGTCCGGGGTCATGGGTCCGGGGTCATGGGTCCGGGGTCATGGGTCCGGGGTCATGGGTCCGGGGTCATGGGTCCGGGGTCATGGGTCCGGGGTCATGGGTCCGGGGTCATGGGTCCGGGGTCATGGGTCCGGGGTCATGGGTCCGGGGTCATGGGTCCGGGGTCATGGGTCCGGGGTCATGGGTCCGGGGTCATGGGTCCGGGGTCATGGGTCCGGGGTCATGGGTCCGGGGTCATGGGTCCGGGGTCATGGGTCCGGGGTCATGGGTCCGGGGTCATGGGTCCGGGGTCGTGGGTCCGGGGTCATGGGTCTGGGGTCATTGGTCTGGGGTCATGGGTCTGGGGTCATGGGTCCGGTGTCATGTGTCCGTTGTCATGGGACCGGGGTCATGTGTCCGGGGTCATGGGTCCGGGGTCATGGGTCCGGGGTCATGGGTCCGGGGTCATGGGTCCGGGGTCATGGGTCCGGGGTCATGGGTCCGGGGTCATGGGTCCGGGGTCATGGGTCCGGGGTCATGGGTCCGGGGTCATGGGTCCGGGGTCATGGGTCCGGGGTCATGGGTCCGGGGTCATGGGTCCGGGGTCATGGGTCCGGGGTCATGGGTCCGGGGTCATGGGTCCGGGGTCATGGGTCCGGGGTCATGGGTCCGGGGTCATGGGTCTGGGGTCATGGGTCTGGGGTCATGGGTCTGGGGTCATGGGTCTGGGGTCATGGGTCTGGGGTCATGGGTCTGGGGTCATGGGTCTGGGGTCATGGGTCTGGGGTCATGGGTCTGGGGTCATGGGTCTGGGGTCATGGGTCTGGGGTCATGGGTCTGGGGTCATGGGTCTGGGGTCATGGGTCTGGGGTCATGGGTCTGGGGTCATGGGTCTGGGGTCATGGGTCTGGGGTCATGGGTCTGGGGTCATGGGTCTGGGGTCATGGGTCTGGGGTCATGGGTCTGGGGTCATGGGTCTGGGGTCATGGGTCTGGGGTCATGGGTCTGGGGTCATGGGTCTGGGGTCATGGGTCTGGGGTCATGGGTCTGGGGTCATGGGTCTGGGGTCATGGGTCTGGGGTCATGGGTCTGGGGTCATGGGTCTGGGGTCATGGGTCTGGGGTCATGGGTCTGGGGTCATGGGTCTGGGGTCATGGGTCTGGGGTCATGGGTCTGGGGTCATGGGTCTGGGGTCATGGGTCTGGGGTCGTGGGTCTGGGGTCGTGGGTCTGGGGTCGTGGGTCTGGGGTCGTGGGTCTGGGGTCGTGGGTCTGGGGTCGTGGGTCTGGGGTCGTGGGTCTGGGGTCGTGGGTCTGGGGTCGTGGGTCTGGTGTCGTGGGTCTGGTGTCGTGGGTCTGGGGTCGTGGGTCTGGGGTCGTGGGTCTGGGGTCGTGGGTCTGGGGTCGTGGGTCTGGGGTCGTGGGTCTGGGGTCGTGGTTCTGTGGTCGTGGGTCTGGGGTCGTGGGTCTGGGGTCGTGGGTCTGGGGTCGTGGGTCTGGGGTCGTGGGTCTGGGGTCGTGGGTCTGGGGTCGTGGGTCTGGGGTCGTGGGTCTGGGGTCGTGGGTCTGGGGTCGTGGGTCTGGGGTCGTGGGTCTGGGGTCGTGGGTCTGGGGTCGTGGGTCTGGGGTCGTGGGTCTGGGGTCGTGGGTCTGGGGTCGTGGGTCTGGGGTCGTGGGTCTGGGGTCGTGGGTCTGGGGTCGTGGGTCTGGGGTCGTGGGTCTGGGGTCGTGGGCCTGGGGTCGTGGGTCTGGGGTCGTGGGTCTGGGGTCGTGGGTCTGGGGTCGTGGGTCTGGGGTCATGGGTCCGGGGTCATGGGTCCGGGGTCATGGGTCCGGGGTCATGGTTCCGGGGTCATGGGTCTGGGGTCATGGGTCTGGGGTCATGGGTCTGGGGTCATGGGTCTGGGGTCATGGGTCTGGGGTCATGGGTCTGGAGTCATGGGTCTGGGGTCATGGGTCTGGGGTCATGGGTCCGGGGTCATGGGTCCGGGGTCATGGGTCCGGGGTCATGGGTCCGGGGTCATGGGTCCGGGGTCATGGGTCCGGGGTCATGGGTCCGGGGTCATGGGTCCGGGGTCATGGGTCCGGGGTCGTGGGTCCGGGGTCGTGGGTCCGGGGTCATGGGTCCGGGGTCATGGGTCCGGGGTCATGGGTCCGGGGTCATGGGTCCGGGGTCATGGGTCCGGGGTCATGGGTCCGGGGTCATGGGTCCGGGGTCATGGGTCCGGGGTCATGGGTCCGGGGTCATGGGTCCGGGGTCATGGGTCCGGGGTCATGGGTCCGGGGTCATGGGTCCGGGGTCGTGGGTCCGGGGTCGTGGGTCCGGGGTCATGGGTCCGGGGTCATGGGTCCGGGGTCATGGGTCCGGGGTCATGGGTCCGGGGTCATGGGTCCGGGGTCATGGGTCCGGGGTCGTGGGTCCGGGGTCGTGGGTCCGGGGTCGTGGGTCCGGGGTCGTGGGTCCGGGGTCGTGGGTCCGGGGTCGTGGTTCCGGGGTCCTGGGTCCGGGGTCATGGGTCCGTGGTAATGGGTCCGGGGTCATGGGTCCGGGGTCATGGGTCCGGGGTCGTGGGTCCGGGGTCGTGGGTCCGGGGTCGTGGGTCCGGCGTCGTGGGTCCGGGGTCGTGGGTCCGGGGTCATGGGTCCGGGGTCATGGGTCCGGGGTCATGGGTCCGGGGTCATGGGTCCGGGGTCATGGGTCCGGGGTCATGGGTCCGGGGTCATGGGTCCGGGGTCATGGGTCCTGGGTCATGGGTCCGGGGTCATGGGTCCGGGGTCATGGGTCCGGGGTCATGGGTCCGCGGTCATGGGTCCGGGGTCATGGGTCCTGGGTCATGGGTCCGGGGTCATGGGTCCGGGGTCATGGGTCCGGGGTCATGGGTCCGGGGTCATGGGTCCGGGGTCATGGGTCCGGGGTCATGGGTCCAGGGTCATGGGTCCGGGGTCATGGGTCTGGGGTCATGGGTCTGGGGTCATGGGTCTGGGGTCATGGGTCTGGGGTCATGGGTCTGGGGTCGTGGGTCTGGGGTCGTGGGTCTGGGGTCGTGGGTCTGGGGTCGTGGGTCTGGGGTCGTGGGTCTGGGGTCGTGGGTCTGGGGTCGTGGGTCTGGGGTCGTGGGTCTGGGGTCGTGGGTCTGGGGTCGTGGGTCTGGGGTCGTGGGTCTGGGGTCGTGGGTCTGGGGTCGTGGGTCTGGGGTCGTGGGTCTGGGGTCGTGGGTCTGGGGTCGTGGGTCTGGGGTCGTGGGTCTGGGGTCGTGGGTCTGGGGTCGTGGGTCTGGGGTCGTGGGTCTGGGGTCGTGGGTCTGGGGTCGTGGGTCTGGGGTCGTGGGTCTGGGGTCGTGGGTCTGGGGTCGTGGGTCTGGGGTCGTGGGTCTGGGGTCGTGGGTCTGGGGTCGTGGGTCTGGGGTCGTGGGTCTGGGGTCGTGGGTCTGGGGTCGTGGGTCTGGGGTCGTGGGTCTGGGGTCGTGGGTCTGGGGTCGTGGGTCTGGGGTCGTGGGTCTGGGGTCGTGGGTCTGGGGTCGTGGGTCTGGGGTCGTGGGTCCGGGGTCGTGGGTCTGGGGTCGTGGGTCCGGGGTCGTGGGTCCGGGGTCGTGGGTCCGGGGTCGTGGGTCCGGGGTCATGGGTCTGGGGTCATGGGTCCGGGGTCGTGGGTCCGGGGTCATGGGTCTGGGGTCATGGGTCTGGGGTCATGGGTCTGGGGTCATGGGTCTGGGGTCATGGGTCTGGGGTCATGGGTCTGGGGTCATGGGTCTGGGGTCATGGGTCTGGGGTCATGGGTCTGGGGTCATGGGTCTGGGGTCATGGGTCTGGGGTCATGGGTCTGGGGTCATGGGTCTGGGGTCATGGGTCTGGGGTCATGGGTCTGGGGTCATGGGTCTGGGGTCATGGGTCTGGGGTCATGGGTCTGGGGTCATGGGTCTGGGGTCATGGGTCTGGGGTCATGGGTCTGGGGTCATGGGTCTGGGGTCATGGGTCTGGGTTCATGGGTCTGGGGTCATGGGTCTGGGGTCATGGGTCTGGGGTCATGGGTCTGGGGTCATGGGTCTGGGGTCATGGGTCTGGGGTCATGGGTCTGGGGTCATGGGTCTGGGGTCATGGGTCTGGGGTCATGGGTCTGGGGTCATGGGTCTGGGGTCATGGGTCTGGGGTCATGGGTCTGGGGTCATGGGTCTGGGGTCGTGGGTCTGGTGTCGTGGGTCTGGGGTCGTGGGTCTGGGGTCGTGGGTCTGGGGTCGTGGGTCTGGGGTCGTGGGTCTGGGGTCGTGGGTCTGGGGTCGTGGTTCTGGGGTCGTGGGTCTGGGGTCGTGGGTCTGGGGTCGTGGGTCTGGGGTCGTGGGTCTGGGGTCGTGGGTCTGGGGTCGTGGGTCTGGGGTCGTGGGTCTGGGGTCGTGGGTCTGGGGTCGTGGGTCTGGGGTCGTGGGTCTGGGGTCGTGGGTCTGGGGTCGTGGGTCTGGGGTCGTGGGTCTGGGGTCGTGGGTCTGGGGTCGTGGGTCTGGGGTCGTGGGCCTGGGGTCGTGGGTCTGGGGTCGTGGGTCTGGGGTCGTGGGTCTGGGGTCGTGGGTCTGGGGTCATGGGTCCGGGGTCATGGGTCCGGGGTCATGGGTCCGGGGTCATGGGTCCGGGGTCATGGGTCCGGGGTCATGGGTCCGGGGTCATGGGTCCGGGGTCATGGGTCCGGGGTCATGGGTCCGGTGTCATGGGTCCGGGGTCATGGGTCTGGGGTCATTGGTCTGGGGTCATGGGTCTGGGGTCATGGGTCTGGGGTCATGGGTCCGGTGTCATGGGTCCGTTGTCATGGGACCGGGGTCATGGGACCGGGGTCATGGGACCGGGGTCATGGGACCGGGGTCATGGGTCCGGGGTCATGGGTCCGGGGTCATGGGTCCGGGGTCATGGGACCGTGGTAATGGGTCCGGGGTCATGGGTCCGGGATCATGGGTCCGGGGTCATGGGTCCGGGGTCATGGCTCCGGGGTCATGGGTCCGGGGTCATGGGTCCGGGGTCATGGGTCCGGGGTCATGGGTCCGGGGTCATGGGTCCGGGGTCATGGGTCCGGGGTCATGGGTCCGGGGTCATGGGTCCGGGGTCATGGGTCCGGGGTCATGGGTCCGGGGTCATGGGTCCGGGGTCATGGGTCCGGGGTCATGGGTCCGGGGTCATGGGTCCGGGGTCATGGGTCCGGGGTCGTGGGTCCGGGGTCATGGGTCTGGGGTCATTGGTCTGGGGTCATGGGTCTGGGGTCATGGGTCCGGTGTCATGTGTCCGTTGTCATGGGACCGGGGTCATGTGTCCGGGGTCATGGGTCCGGGGTCATGGGTCCGGGGTCATGGGTCCGGGGTCATGGGTCCGGGGTCATGGGTCCGGGGTCATGGGTCCGGGGTCATGGGTCCGGGGTCATGGGTCCGGGGTCATGGGTCCGGGGTCATGGGTCCGGGGTCATGGGTCTGGGGTCATGGGTCTGGGGTCATGGGTCTGGGGTCATGGGTCTGGGGTCATGGGTCTGGGGTCATGGGTCTGGGGTCATGGGTCTGGGGTCATGGGTCTGGGGTCATGGGTCTGGGGTCATGGGTCTGGGGTCATGGGTCTGGGGTCATGGGTCTGGGGTCATGGGTCTGGGGTCATGGGTCTGGGGTCATGGGTCTGGGGTCATGGGTCTGGGGTCATGGGTCTGGGGTCATGGGTCTGGGGTCATGGGTCTGGGGTCATGGGTCTGGGGTCATGGGTCTGGGGTCATGGGTCTGGGGTCATGGGTCTGGGGTCATGGGTCTGGGGTCATGGGTCTGGGGTCATGGGTCTGGGTTCATGGGTCTGGGGTCATGGGTCTGGGGTCATGGGTCTGGGGTCATGGGTCTGGGGTCATGGGTCTGGGGTCATGGGTCTGGGGTCATGGGTCTGGGGTCATGGGTCTGGGGTCATGGGTCTGGGGTCATGGGTCTGGGGTCATGGGTCTGGGGTCATGGGTCTGGGGTCGTGGGTCTGGTGTCGTGGGTCTGGGGTCGTGGGTCTGGGGTCGTGGGTCTGGGGTCGTGGGTCTGGGGTCGTGGGTCTGGGGTCGTGGGTCTGGGGTCGTGGTTCTGGGGTCGTGGGTCTGGGGTCGTGGGTCTGGGGTCGTGGGTCTGGGGTCGTGGGTCTGGGGTCGTGGGTCTGGGGTCGTGGGTCTGGGGTCGTGGGTCTGGGGTCGTGGGTCTGGGGTCGTGGGTCTGGGGTCGTGGGTCTGGGGTCGTGGGTCTGGGGTCGTGGGTCTGGGGTCGTGGGTCTGGGGTCGTGGGTCTGGGGTCGTGGGTCTGGGGTCGTGGGTCTGGGGTCGTGGGCCTGGGGTCGTGGGTCTGGGGTCGTGGGTCTGGGGTCGTGGGTCTGGGGTCGTGGGTCTGGGGTCATGGGTCCGGGGTCATGGGTCCGGGGTCATGGGTCCGGGGTCATGGTTCCGGGGTCATGGGTCTGGGGTCATGGGTCTGGGGTCATGGGTCTGGGGTCATGGGTCTGGGGTCATGGGTCTGGAGTCATGGGTCTGGGGTCATGGGTCTGGGGTCATGGGTCTGGGGTCATGGGTCTGGGGTCATGGGTCCGGGGTCATGGGTCCGTGGTCCTGTCTCCGGGGTCATGGGTCTGGGGTAATGGGTCTGGGGTCATGGGTCTCGGGTCATGGGTCTGGGGTCGTGGGTCCGGGTTCGTGGGTCCGGGGTCCTGGGTCCGGGGTCGTGGGTCCGGGGTCATGGGTCCGGGGTCATGGGTCCGGGGTCGTGGGTCTGGGGTCATGGGTCTGGGGTCATGGGTCTGGGGTCATGTGTCTGGGGTCATGGGTCTGGGGTCGTGGGTCCGGGGTCATGGGTCCGTGGTCCTGTCTCCGGGGTCATGGGTCTGGGGTAATGGGTCTGGGGTCATGGGTCTCGGGTCATGGGTCTGGGGTCGTGGGTCCGGGTTCGTGGGTCCGGGGTCCTGGGTCCGGGGTCGTGGGTCCGGGGTCGTGGGTCCGGGGTCGTGGGTCCGGGGTCGTGGGTCCGGGGTCGTGGGTCCGGGGTCGTGGGTCCGGGGTCGTGGATCCGGGGTCGTGGGTCCGGGGTCCTGGGTCCGGGGTCATGGGTCCGTGGTCATGGGTCCGGGGTCATGGTTCCGGGGTCATGGGTCCGGGGTCATGGGTCCGGGGACATGGGTCCGGGGTCATGGGTCCGGGGTCATGGGTCCGGGGTCATGGGTCCGGGGTCATGGGTCCGGTGTCATGGGTCCGGGGTCATGGGTCTGGGGTCATTGGTCTGGGTTCATGGGTCTGGGGTCATGGGTCTGGGGTCATGGGTCTGGGGTCATGGGTCCGGTGTCATGGGTCCGTTGTCATGGGACCGGGGTCATGGGACCGGGGTCATGGGACCGGGGTCATGGGACCGGGGTCATGGGTCCGGGGTCATGGGTCCGGGGTCATGGGTCCGGGGTCATGGGTCCGTGGTAATGGGTCCGGGGTCATGGGTCCGGGGTCATGGGTCCGGGGTCATGGGTCCGGGGTCATGGGTCCGGGGTCATGGGTCCGGGGTCATGGGTCCGGGGTCATGGGTCCGGGGTCATGGGTCCGGGGTCATGGGTCCGGGGTCATGGGTCCGGGGTCATGGGTCCGGGGTCATGGGTCCGGGGTCATGGGTCCGGGGTCATGGGTCCGGGGTCATGGGTCCGGGGTCATGGGTCCGGGGTCATGGGTCCGGGGTCATGGGTCCGGGGTCATGGGTCCGGGGTCATGGGTCCGGGGTCATGGGTCCGGGGTCATGGGTCCGGGGTCATGGGTCCGGGGTCATGGGTCCGGGGTCATGGGTCCGGGGTCATGGGTCCGGGGTCGTGGGTCTGGGGTCGTGGGTCTGGGGTCGTGGGTCTGGGGTCGTGGGTCTGGGGTCGTGGTTCTGGGGTCGTGGGTCTGGGGTCGTGGGTCTGGGGTCGTGGGTCTGGGGTCGTGGGTCTGGGGTCGTGGGTCTGGGGTCGTGGGTCTGGGGTCGTGGGTCTGGGGTCGTGGGTCTGGGGTCGTGGGTCTGGGGTCGTGGGTCTGGGGTCGTGGGTCTGGGGTCGTGGGTCTGGGGTCGTGGGTCTGGGGTCGTGGGTCTGGGGTCGTGGGTCTGGGGTCGTGGGCCTGGGGTCGTGGGTCTGGGGTCGTGGGTCTGGGGTCGTGGGTCTGGGGTCGTGGGTCTGGGGTCATGGGTCCGGGGTCATGGGTCCGGGGTCATGGGTCCGGGGTCATGGGTCCGGGGTCATGGGTCCGGGGTCATGGGTCCGGGGTCATGGGTCCGGGGTCATGGGTCCGGGGTCATGGGTCCGGTGTCATGGGTCCGGGGTCATGGGTCTGGGGTCATTGGTCTGGGGTCATGGGTCTGGGGTCATGGGTCTGGGGTCATGGGTCCGGTGTCATGGGTCCGTTGTCATGGGACCGGGGTCATGGGACCGGGGTCATGGGACCGGGGTCATGGGACCGGGGTCATGGGTCCGGGGTCATGGGTCCGGGGTCATGGGTCCGGGGTCATGGGACCGTGGTAATGGGTCCGGGGTCATGGGTCCGGGATCATGGGTCCGGGGTCATGGGTCCGGGGTCATGGCTCCGGGGTCATGGGTCCGGGGTCATGGGTCCGGGGTCATGGGTCCGGGGTCATGGGTCCGGGGTCATGGGTCCGGGGTCATGGGTCCGGGGTCATGGGTCCGGGGTCATGGGTCCGGGGTCATGGGTCCGGGGTCATGGGTCCGGGGTCATGGGTCCGGGGTCATGGGTCCGGGGTCATGGGTCCGGGGTCATGGGTCCGGGGTCATGGGTCCGGGGTCGTGGGTCCGGGGTCATGGGTCTGGGGTCATTGGTCTGGGGTCATGGGTCTGGGGTCATGGGTCCGGTGTCATGTGTCCGTTGTCATGGGACCGGGGTCATGTGTCCGGGGTCATGGGTCCGGGGTCATGGGTCCGGGGTCATGGGTCCGGGGTCATGGGTCCGGGGTCATGGGTCCGGGGTCATGGGTCCGGGGTCATGGGTCCGGGGTCATGGGTCCGGGGTCATGGGTCCGGGGTCATGGGTCCGGGGTCATGGGTCTGGGGTCATGGGTCTGGGGTCATGGGTCTGGGGTCATGGGTCTGGGGTCATGGGTCTGGGGTCATGGGTCTGGGGTCATGGGTCTGGGGTCATGGGTCTGGGGTCATGGGTCTGGGGTCATGGGTCTGGGGTCATGGGTCTGGGGTCATGGGTCTGGGGTCATGGGTCTGGGGTCATGGGTCTGGGGTCATGGGTCTGGGGTCATGGGTCTGGGGTCATGGGTCTGGGGTCATGGGTCTGGGGTCATGGGTCTGGGGTCATGGGTCTGGGGTCATGGGTCTGGGGTCATGGGTCTGGGGTCATGGGTCTGGGGTCATGGGTCTGGGGTCATGGGTCTGGGGTCATGGGTCTGGGTTCATGGGTCTGGGGTCATGGGTCTGGGGTCATGGGTCTGGGGTCATGGGTCTGGGGTCATGGGTCTGGGGTCATGGGTCTGGGGTCATGGGTCTGGGGTCATGGGTCTGGGGTCGTGGGTCTGGTGTCGTGGGTCTGGGGTCGTGGGTCTGGGGTCGTGGGTCTGGGGTCGTGGGTCTGGGGTCGTGGGTCTGGGGTCGTGGGTCTGGGGTCGTGGTTCTGGGGTCGTGGGTCTGGGGTCGTGGGTCTGGGGTCGTGGGTCTGGGGTCGTGGGTCTGGGGTCGTGGGTCTGGGGTCGTGGGTCTGGGGTCGTGGGTCTGGGGTCGTGGGTCTGGGGTCGTGGGTCTGGGGTCGTGGGTCTGGGGTCGTGGGTCTGGGGTCGTGGGTCTGGGGTCGTGGGTCTGGGGTCGTGGGTCTGGGGTCGTGGGTCTGGGGTCGTGGGTCTGGGGTCGTGGGCCTGGGGTCGTGGGTCTGGGGTCGTGGGTCTGGGGTCGTGGGTCTGGGGTCGTGGGTCTGGGGTCATGGGTCCGGGGTCATGGGTCCGGGGTCATGGGTCCGGGGTCATGGTTCCGGGGTCATGGGTCTGGGGTCATGGGTCTGGGGTCATGGGTCTGGGGTCATGGGTCTGGGGTCATGGGTCTGGAGTCATGGGTCTGGGGTCATGGGTCTGGGGTCATGGGTCTGGGGTCATGGGTCTGGGGTCATGGGTCCGGGGTCATGGGTCCGTGGTCCTGTCTCCGGGGTCATGGGTCTGGGGTAATGGGTCTGGGGTCATGGGTCTCGGGTCATGGGTCTGGGGTCGTGGGTCCGGGTTCGTGGGTCCGGGGTCCTGGGTCCGGGGTCGTGGGTCCGGGGTCATGGGTCCGGGGTCATGGGTCCGGGGTCGTGGGTCTGGGGTCATGGGTCTGGGGTCATGGGTCTGGGGTCATGTGTCTGGGGTCATGGGTCTGGGGTCGTGGGTCCGGGGTCATGGGTCCGTGGTCCTGTCTCCGGGGTCATGGGTCTGGGGTAATGGGTCTGGGGTCATGGGTCTCGGGTCATGGGTCTGGGGTCGTGGGTCCGGGTTCGTGGGTCCGGGGTCCTGGGTCCGGGGTCGTGGGTCCGGGGTCGTGGGTCCGGGGTCGTGGGTCCGGGGTCGTGGGTCCGGGGTCGTGGGTCCGGGGTCGTGGGTCCGGGGTCGTGGATCCGGGGTCGTGGGTCCGGGGTCCTGGGTCCGGGGTCATGGGTCCGTGGTCATGGGTCCGGGGTCATGGTTCCGGGGTCATGGGTCCGGGGTCATGGGTCCGGGGACATGGGTCCGGGGTCATGGGTCCGGGGTCATGGGTCCGGGGTCATGGGTCCGGGGTCATGGGTCCGGTGTCATGGGTCCGGGGTCATGGGTCTGGGGTCATTGGTCTGGGTTCATGGGTCTGGGGTCATGGGTCTGGGGTCATGGGTCTGGGGTCATGGGTCCGGTGTCATGGGTCCGTTGTCATGGGACCGGGGTCATGGGACCGGGGTCATGGGACCGGGGTCATGGGACCGGGGTCATGGGTCCGGGGTCATGGGTCCGGGGTCATGGGTCCGGGGTCATGGGTCCGTGGTAATGGGTCCGGGGTCATGGGTCCGGGGTCATGGGTCCGGGGTCATGGGTCCGGGGTCATGGGTCCGGGGTCATGGGTCCGGGGTCATGGGTCCGGGGTCATGGGTCCGGGGTCATGGGTCCGGGGTCATGGGTCCGGGGTCATGGGTCCGGGGTCATGGGTCCGGGGTCATGGGTCCGGGGTCATGGGTCCGGGGTCATGGGTCCGGGGTCATGGGTCCGGGGTCATGGGTCCGGGGTCATGGGTCCGGGGTCATGGGTCCGGGGTCATGGGTCCGGGGTCATGGGTCCGGGGTCATGGGTCCGGGGTCATGGGTCCGGGGTCATGGGTCCGGGGTCATGGGTCCGGGGTCATGGGTCCGGGGTCGTGGGTCCGGGGTCATGGGTCTGGGGTCATTGGTCTGGGGTCATGGGTCTGGGGTCATGGGTCCGGTGTCATGTGTCCGTTGTCATGGGACCGGGGTCATGTGTCCGGGGTCATGGGTCCGGGGTCATGGGTCCGGGGTCATGGGTCCGGGGTCATGGGTCCGGGGTCATGGGTCCGGGGTCATGGGTCCGGGGTCATGGGTCCGGGGTCATGGGTCCGGGGTCATGGGTCCGGGGTCATGGGTCCGGGGTCATGGGTCCGGGGTCATGGGTCCGGGGTCATGGGTCCGGGGTCATGGGTCCGGGGTCATGGGTCCGGGGTCATGGGTCCGGGGTCATGGGTCCGGGGTCATGGGTCCGGGGTCATGGGTCTGGGGTCATGGGTCTGGGGTCATGGGTCTGGGGTCATGGGTCTGGGGTCATGGGTCTGGGGTCATGGGTCTGGGGTCATGGGTCTGGGGTCATGGGTCTGGGGTCATGGGTCTGGGGTCATGGGTCTGGGGTCATGGGTCTGGGGTCATGGGTCTGGGGTCATGGGTCTGGGGTCATGGGTCTGGGGTCATGGGTCTGGGGTCATGGGTCTGGGGTCATGGGTCTGGGGTCATGGGTCTGGGGTCATGGGTCTGGGGTCATGGGTCTGGGGTCATGGGTCTGGGGTCATGGGTCTGGGGTCATGGGTCTGGGGTCATGGGTCTGGGGTCATGGGTCTGGGGTCATGGGTCTGGGGTCATGGGTCTGGGGTCATGGGTCTGGGGTCATGGGTCTGGGGTCATGGGTCTGGGGTCATGGGTCTGGGGTCATGGGTCTGGGGTCATGGGTCTGGGGTCATGGGTCTGGGGTCATGGGTCTGGGGTCATGGGTCTGGGGTCGTGGGTCTGGGGTCGTGGGTCTGGGGTCGTGGGTCTGGGGTCGTGGGTCTGGGGTCGTGGGTCTGGGGTCGTGGGTCTGGGGTCGTGGGTCTGGGGTCGTGGGTCTGGGGTCGTGGGTCTGGGGTCGTGGGTCTGGTGTCGTGGGTCTGGTGTCGTGGGTCTGGGGTCGTGGGTCTGGGGTCGTGGGTCTGGGGTCGTGGGTCTGGGGTCGTGGGTCTGGGGTCATGGGTCCGGGGTCATGGGTCCGGGGTCATGGGTCCGGGGTCATGGGTCCGGGGTCATGGGTCCGGGGTCATGGGTCCGGGGTCATGGGTCCGGTGTCATGGGTCCGGGGTCATGGGTCTGGGGTCATTGGTCTGGGGTCATGGGTCTGGGGTCATGGGTCTGGGGTCATGGGTCCGGTGTCATGGGTCCGTTGTCATGGGACCGGGGTCATGGGACCGGGGTCATGGGACCGGGGTCATGGGACCGGGGTCATGGGTCCGGGGTCATGGGTCCGGGGTCATGGGTCCGGGGTCATGGGACCGTGGTAATGGGTCCGGGGTCATGGGTCCGGGATCATGGGTCCGGGGTCATGGGTCCGGGGTCATGGCTCCGGGGTCATGGGTCCGGGGTCATGGGTCCGGGGTCATGGGTCCGGGGTCATGGGTCCGGGGTCATGGGTCCGGGGTCATGGGTCCGGGGTCATGGGTCCGGGGTCATGGGTCCGGGGTCATGGGTCCGGGGTCATGGGTCCGGGGTCATGGGTCCGGGGTCATGGGTCCGGGGTCATGGGTCCGGGGTCATGGGTCCGGGGTCATGGGTCCGGGGTCGTGGGTCCGGGGTCATGGGTCTGGGGTCATTGGTCTGGGGTCATGGGTCTGGGGTCATGGGTCCGGTGTCATGTGTCCGTTGTCATGGGACCGGGGTCATGTGTCCGGGGTCATGGGTCCGGGGTCATGGGTCCGGGGTCATGGGTCCGGGGTCATGGGTCCGGGGTCATGGGTCCGGGGTCATGGGTCCGGGGTCATGGGTCCGGGGTCATGGGTCCGGGGTCATGGGTCCGGGGTCATGGGTCCGGGGTCATGGGTCCGGGGTCATGGGTCTGGGGTCATGGGTCTGGGGTCATGGGTCTGGGGTCATGGGTCTGGGGTCATGGGTCTGGGGTCATGGGTCTGGGGTCATGGGTCTGGGGTCATGGGTCTGGGGTCATGGGTCTGGGGTCATGGGTCTGGGGTCATGGGTCTGGGGTCATGGGTCTGGGGTCATGGGTCTGGGGTCATGGGTCTGGGGTCATGGGTCTGGGGTCATGGGTCTGGGGTCATGGGTCTGGGGTCATGGGTCTGGGGTCATGGGTCTGGGGTCATGGGTCTGGGGTCATGGGTCTGGGGTCATGGGTCTGGGGTCATGGGTCTGGGGTCATGGGTCTGGGGTCATGGGTCTGGGTTCATGGGTCTGGGGTCATGGGTCTGGGGTCATGGGTCTGGGGTCATGGGTCTGGGGTCATGGGTCTGGGGTCATGGGTCTGGGGTCATGGGTCTGGGGTCATGGGTCTGGGGTCATGGGTCTGGGGTCATGGGTCTGGGGTCATGGGTCTGGGGTCGTGGGTCTGGTGTCGTGGGTCTGGGGTCGTGGGTCTGGGGTCGTGGGTCTGGGGTCGTGGGTCTGGGGTCGTGGGTCTGGGGTCGTGGGTCTGGGGTCGTGGTTCTGGGGTCGTGGGTCTGGGGTCGTGGGTCTGGGGTCGTGGGTCTGGGGTCGTGGGTCTGGGGTCGTGGGTCTGGGGTCGTGGGTCTGGGGTCATGGGTCCGGGGTCATGGGTCCGGGGTCATGGGTCCGGGGTCATGGGTCCGGGGTCATGGGTCCGGGGTCATGGGTCCGGGGTCATGGGTCCGGGGTCATGGGTCCGGGGTCATGGGTCCGGGGTCATGGGTCTGGGGTCATGGGTCTGGGGTCATGGGTCTGGGGTCATGGGTCTGGGGTCATGGGTCTGGGGTCATGGGTCTGGGGTCATGGGTCTGGGGTCATGGGTCTGGGGTCATGGGTCTGGGGTCATGGGTCTGGGGTCATGGGTCTGGGGTCATGGGTCTGGGGTCATGGGTCTGGGGTCATGGGTCTGGGGTCATGGGTCTGGGGTCATGGGTCTGGGGTCATGGGTCTGGGGTCATGGGTCTGGGGTCATGGGTCTGGGGTCATGGGTCTGGGGTCATGGGTCTGGGGTCATGGGTCTGGGGTCATGGGTCTGGGGTCATGGGTCTGGGTTCATGGGTCTGGGGTCATGGGTCTGGGGTCATGGGTCTGGGGTCATGGGTCTGGGGTCATGGGTCTGGGGTCATGGGTCTGGGGTCATGGGTCTGGGGTCATGGGTCTGGGGTCATGGGTCTGGGGTCATGGGTCTGGGGTCATGGGTCTGGGGTCATGGGTCTGGGGTCGTGGGTCTGGTGTCGTGGGTCTGGGGTCGTGGGTCTGGGGTCGTGGGTCTGGGGTCGTGGGTCTGGGGTCGTGGGTCTGGGGTCGTGGGTCTGGGGTCGTGGTTCTGGGGTCGTGGGTCTGGGGTCGTGGGTCTGGGGTCGTGGGTCTGGGGTCGTGGGTCTGGGGTCGTGGGTCTGGGGTCGTGGGTCTGGGGTCGTGGGTCTGGGGTCGTGGGTCTGGGGTCGTGGGTCTGGGGTCGTGGGTCTGGGGTCGTGGGTCTGGGGTCGTGGGTCTGGGGTCGTGGGTCTGGGGTCGTGGGTCTGGGGTCGTGGGTCTGGGGTCGTGGGTCTGGGGTCGTGGGTCTGGGGTCGTGGGTCTGGGGTCGTGGGCCTGGGGTCGTGGGTCTGGGGTCGTGGGTCTGGGGTCGTGGGTCTGGGGTCGTGGGTCTGGGGTCATGGGTCCGGGGTCATGGGTCCGGGGTCATGGGTCCGGGGTCATGGTTCCGGGGTCATGGGTCTGGGGTCATGGGTCTGGGGTCATGGGTCTGGGGTCATGGGTCTGGGGTCATGGGTCTGGAGTCATGGGTCTGGGGTCATGGGTCTGGGGTCATGGGTCTGGGGTCATGGGTCTGGGGTCATGGGTCCGGGGTCATGGGTCCGTGGTCCTGTCTCCGGGGTCATGGGTCTGGGGTAATGGGTCTGGGGTCATGGGTCTCGGGTCATGGGTCTGGGGTCGTGGGTCCGGGTTCGTGGGTCCGGGGTCCTGGGTCCGGGGTCGTGGGTCCGGGGTCATGGGTCCGGGGTCATGGGTCCGGGGTCGTGGGTCTGGGGTCATGGGTCTGGGGTCATGGGTCTGGGGTCATGTGTCTGGGGTCATGGGTCTGGGGTCGTGGGTCCGGGGTCATGGGTCCGTGGTCCTGTCTCCGGGGTCATGGGTCTGGGGTAATGGGTCTGGGGTCATGGGTCTCGGGTCATGGGTCTGGGGTCGTGGGTCCGGGTTCGTGGGTCCGGGGTCCTGGGTCCGGGGTCGTGGGTCCGGGGTCGTGGGTCCGGGGTCGTGGGTCCGGGGTCGTGGGTCCGGGGTCGTGGGTCCGGGGTCGTGGGTCCGGGGTCGTGGATCCGGGGTCGTGGGTCCGGGGTCCTGGGTCCGGGGTCATGGGTCCGTGGTCATGGGTCCGGGGTCATGGTTCCGGGGTCATGGGTCCGGGGTCATGGGTCCGGGGACATGGGTCCGGGGTCATGGGTCCGGGGTCATGGGTCCGGGGTCATGGGTCCGGGGTCATGGGTCCGGTGTCATGGGTCCGGGGTCATGGGTCTGGGGTCATTGGTCTGGGTTCATGGGTCTGGGGTCATGGGTCTGGGGTCATGGGTCTGGGGTCATGGGTCCGGTGTCATGGGTCCGTTGTCATGGGACCGGGGTCATGGGACCGGGGTCATGGGACCGGGGTCATGGGACCGGGGTCATGGGTCCGGGGTCATGGGTCCGGGGTCATGGGTCCGGGGTCATGGGTCCGTGGTAATGGGTCCGGGGTCATGGGTCCGGGGTCATGGGTCCGGGGTCATGGGTCCGGGGTCATGGGTCCGGGGTCATGGGTCCGGGGTCATGGGTCCGGGGTCATGGGTCCGGGGTCATGGGTCCGGGGTCATGGGTCCGGGGTCATGGGTCCGGGGTCATGGGTCCGGGGTCATGGGTCCGGGGTCATGGGTCCGGGGTCATGGGTCCGGGGTCATGGGTCCGGGGTCATGGGTCCGGGGTCATGGGTCCGGGGTCATGGGTCCGGGGTCATGGGTCCGGGGTCATGGGTCCGGGGTCATGGGTCCGGGGTCATGGGTCCGGGGTCATGGGTCCGGGGTCATGGGTCCGGGGTCATGGGTCCGGGGTCATGGGTCCGGGGTCGTGGGTCCGGGGTCATGGGTCTGGGGTCATTGGTCTGGGGTCATGGGTCTGGGGTCATGGGTCCGGTGTCATGTGTCCGTTGTCATGGGACCGGGGTCATGTGTCCGGGGTCATGGGTCCGGGGTCATGGGTCCGGGGTCATGGGTCCGGGGTCATGGGTCCGGGGTCATGGGTCCGGGGTCATGGGTCCGGGGTCATGGGTCCGGGGTCATGGGTCCGGGGTCATGGGTCCGGGGTCATGGGTCCGGGGTCATGGGTCCGGGGTCATGGGTCCGGGGTCATGGGTCCGGGGTCATGGGTCCGGGGTCATGGGTCCGGGGTCATGGGTCCGGGGTCATGGGTCCGGGGTCATGGGTCCGGGGTCATGGGTCTGGGGTCATGGGTCTGGGGTCATGGGTCTGGGGTCATGGGTCTGGGGTCATGGGTCTGGGGTCATGGGTCTGGGGTCATGGGTCTGGGGTCATGGGTCTGGGGTCATGGGTCTGGGGTCATGGGTCTGGGGTCATGGGTCTGGGGTCATGGGTCTGGGGTCATGGGTCTGGGGTCATGGGTCTGGGGTCATGGGTCTGGGGTCATGGGTCTGGGGTCATGGGTCTGGGGTCATGGGTCTGGGGTCATGGGTCTGGGGTCATGGGTCTGGGGTCATGGGTCTGGGGTCATGGGTCTGGGGTCATGGGTCTGGGGTCATGGGTCTGGGGTCATGGGTCTGGGGTCATGGGTCTGGGGTCATGGGTCTGGGGTCATGGGTCTGGGGTCATGGGTCTGGGGTCATGGGTCTGGGGTCATGGGTCTGGGGTCATGGGTCTGGGGTCATGGGTCTGGGGTCATGGGTCTGGGGTCATGGGTCTGGGGTCATGGGTCTGGGGTCATGGGTCTGGGGTCGTGGGTCTGGGGTCGTGGGTCTGGGGTCGTGGGTCTGGGGTCGTGGGTCTGGGGTCGTGGGTCTGGGGTCGTGGGTCTGGGGTCGTGGGTCTGGGGTCGTGGGTCTGGGGTCGTGGGTCTGGTGTCGTGGGTCTGGTGTCGTGGGTCTGGGGTCGTGGGTCTGGGGTCGTGGGTCTGGGGTCGTGGGTCTGGGGTCGTGGGTCTGGGGTCGTGGGTCTGGGGTCGTGGTTCTGTGGTCGTGGGTCTGGGGTCGTGGGTCTGGGGTCGTGGGTCTGGGGTCGTGGGTCTGGGGTCGTGGGTCTGGGGTCGTGGGTCTGGGGTCGTGGGTCTGGGGTCGTGGGTCTGGGGTCGTGGGTCTGGGGTCGTGGGTCTGGGGTCGTGGGTCTGGGGTCGTGGGTCTGGGGTCGTGGGTCTGGGGTCGTGGGTCTGGGGTCGTGGGTCTGGGGTCGTGGGTCTGGGGTCGTGGGTCTGGGGTCGTGGGTCTGGGGTCGTGGGTCTGGGGTCGTGGGTCTGGGGTCGTGGGTCTGGGGTCGTGGGCCTGGGGTCGTGGGTCTGGGGTCGTGGGTCTGGGGTCGTGGGTCTGGGGTCGTGGGTCTGGGGTCATGGGTCCGGGGTCATGGGTCCGGGGTCATGGGTCCGGGGTCATGGTTCCGGGGTCATGGGTCTGGGGTCATGGGTCTGGGGTCATGGGTCTGGGGTCATGGGTCTGGGGTCATGGGTCTGGGGTCATGGGTCTGGAGTCATGGGTCTGGGGTCATGGGTCTGGGGTCATGGGTCCGGGGTCATGGGTCCGGGGTCATGGGTCCGGGGTCATGGGTCCGGGGTCATGGGTCCGGGGTCATGGGTCCGGGGTCATGGGTCCGGGGTCATGGGTCCGGGGTCGTGGGTCCGGGGTCGTGGGTCCGGGGTCGTGGGTCCGGGGTCATGGGTCCGGGGTCATGGGTCCGGGGTCATGGGTCCGGGGTCATGGGTCCGGGGTCATGGGTCCGGGGTCATGGGTCCGGGGTCATGGGTCCGGGGTCATGGGTCCGGGGTCATGGGTCCGGGGTCATGGGTCTGGGGTCATGGTTCTGGGGTCATGGGTCTGGGGTCATGGGTCTGGGGTCATGGGTCTGGGGTCATGGGTCTGGGGTCATGGGTCTGGGGTCATGGGTCTGGGGTCATGGGTCTGGGGTCATGGGTCTGGGGTCATGGGTCTGGGGTCATGGGTCTGGGGTCATGGGTCTGGGGTCATGGGTCTGGGGTCATGGGTCTGGGGTCATGGGTCTGGGGTCATGGGTCTGGGGTCATGGGTCTGGGGTCATGGGTCTGGGGTCATGGGTCTGGGGTCATGGGTCTGGGGTCATGGGTCTGGGGTCATGGGTCTGGGGTCATGGGTCTGGGGTCATGGGTCTGGGGTCATGGGTCTGGGGTCATGGGTCTGGGGTCATGGGTCTGGGGTCATGGGTCTGGGGTCATGGGTCTGGGGTCATGGGTCTGGGGTCATGGGTCTGGGGTCATGGGTCTGGGGTCATGGGTCTGGGGTCATGGGTCTGGGGACATGGGTCTGGGGTCATGGGTCTGGGGTCATGGGTCTGGGGTCATGGGTCTGGGGTCATGGGTCTGGGGTCATGGGTCTGGGGTCATGGGTCTGGGGTCATGGGTCTGGGGTCATGGGTCTGGGGTCATGGGTCTGGGGTCATGGGTCTGGGGTCATGGGTCTGGGGTCATGGGTCTGGGGTCATGGGTCTGGGGTCATGGGTCTGGGTTCATGGGTCTGGGGTCATGGGTCTGGGGTCATGGGTCTGGGGTCATGGGTCTGGGGTCATGGGTCTGGGGTCATGGGTCTGGGGTCATGGGTCTGGGGTCATGGGTCTGGGGTCATGGGTCTGGGGTCATGGGTCTGGGGTCATGGGTCTGGGGTCGTGGGTCTGGGGTCGTGGGTCTGGGGTCGTGGGTCTGGGGTCGTGGGTCTGGGGTCGTGGGTCTGGGGTCGTGGGTCTGGGGTCGTGGGTCTGGTGTCGTGGGTCTGGGGTCGTGGGTCTGGGGTCGTGGGTCTGGGGTCGTGGGTCTGGGGTCGTGGGTCTGGGGTCGTGGGTCTGGGGTCGTGGTTCTGTGGTCGTGGGTCTGGGGTCGTGGGTCTGGGGTCGTGGGTCTGGGGTCGTGGGTCTGGGGTCGTGGGTCTGGGGTCGTGGGTCTGGGGTCGTGGGTCTGGGGTCGTGGGTCTGGGGTCGTGGGTCTGGGGTCGTGGGTCTGGGGTCGTGGGTCTGGGGTCGTGGGTCTGGGGTCGTGGGTCTGGGGTCGTGGGTCTGGGGTCGTGGGTCTGGGGTCGTGGGTCTGGGGTCGTGGGTCTGGGGTCGTGGGTCTGGGGTCGTGGGTCTGGGGTCGTGGGTCTGGGGTCGTGGGCCTGGGGTCGTGGGTCTGGGGTCGTGGGTCTGGGGTCGTGGGTCTGGGGTCGTGGGTCTGGGGTCGTGGGTCTGGGGTCATGGGTCCGGGGTCATGGGTCCGGGGTCATGGGTCCGGGGTCATGGTTCCGGGGTCATGGGTCCGGGGTCATGGGTCTGGGGTCATGGGTCTGGGGTCATGGGTCTGGGGTCATGGGTCTGGAGTCATGGGTCTGGGGTCATGGGTCTGGGGTCATGGGTCTGGGGTCATGGGTCTGGGGTCATGGGTCCGGGGTAATGGGTCCGTGGTCCTGTCTCCGGGGTCATGGGTCTGGGGTAATGGGTCTGGGGTCATGGGTCTCGGGTCATGGGTCTGGGGTCGTGGGTCCGGGTTCGTGGGTCCGGGGTCCTGGGTCCGGGGTCGTGGGTCCGGGGTCATGGGTCCGGGGTCATGGGTCCGGGGTCGTGGGTCTGGGGTCATGGGTCTGGGGTCATGTGTCTGGGGTCATGGGTCTGGGGTCGTGGGTCCGGGGTCATGGGTCCGTGGTCCTGTCTCCGGGGTCATGGGTCTGGGGTAATGGGTCTGGGGTCGTGGGTCCGGGTTCGTGGGTCCGGGGTCCTGGGTCCGGGGTCGTGGGTCCGGGGTCGTGGGTCCGGGGTCGTGGGTCCGGGGTCGTGGGTCCGGGGTCGTGGGTCCGGGGTCGTGGGTCCGGGGTCGTGGGTCCGGGGTCGTGGGTCCGGGGTCGTGGATCCGGGGTCGTGGGTCCGGGGTCCTGGGTCCGGGGTCATGGGTCCGTGGTAATGGGTCCGGGGTCATGGGTCCGGGGTCATGGGTCCGGGGTCATGGTTCCGGGGTCATGGGTCCGGGGTCATGGGTCCGGGGTCATGGGTCCGGGGTCATGGGTCCGGGGTCATGGGTCCGGGGTCATGGGTCCGGTGTCATGGGTCCGGGGTCATGGGTCTGGGGTCATTGGTCTGGGTTCATGGGTCTGGGGTCATGGGTCTGGGGTCATGGGTCCGGTGTCATGGGTCCGTTGTCATGGGACCGGGGTCATGGGACCGGGGTCATGGGACCGGGGTCATGGGACCGGGGTCATGGGTCCGGGGTCATGGGTCCGGGGTCATGGGTCCGGGGTCATGGGTCCGTGGTAATGGGTCCGGGGTCATGGGTCCGGGGTCATGGGTCCGGGGTCATGGGTCCGGGGTCATGGGTCCGGGGTCATGGGTCCGGGGTCATGGGTCCGGGGTCATGGGTCCGGGGTCATGGGTCCGGGGTCATGGGTCCGGGGTCATGGGTCCGGGGTCATGGGTCTGGGGTCATGGGTCTCGGGTCATGGGTCTGGGGTCGTGGGTCCGGGTTCGTGGGTCCGGGGTCCTGGGTCCGGGGTCGTGGGTCCGGGGTCATGGGTCCGGGGTCATGGGTCCGGGGTCGTGGGTCTGGGGTCATGGGTCTGGGGTCATGTGTCTGGGGTCATGGGTCTGGGGTCATGGTTCTGGGGTCATGGGTCTGGGGTCATGGGTCTGGGGTCATGGGTCTGGGGTCATGGGTCTGGGGTCATGGGTCTGGGGTCATGGGTCTGGGGTCATGGGTCTGGGGTCATGGGTCTGGGGTCATGGGTCTGGGGTCATGGGTCTGGGGTCATGGGTCTGGGGTCATGGGTCTGGGGTCATGGGTCTGGGGTCATGGGTCTGGGGTCATGGGTCTGGGGTCATGGGTCTGGGGTCATGGGTCTGGGGTCATGGGTCTGGGGTCATGGGTCTGGGGTCATGGGTCTGGGGTCATGGGTCTGGGGTCATGGGTCTGGGGTCATGGGTCTGGGGTCATGGGTCTGGGGTCATGGGTCTGGGGTCATGGGTCTGGGGTCATGGGTCTGGGGTCATGGGTCTGGGGTCATGGGTCTGGGGTCATGGGTCTGGGGTCATGGGTCTGGGGTCGTGGGTCTGGTGTCGTGGGTCTGGGGTCGTGGGTCTGGGGTCGTGGGTCTGGGGTCGTGGGTCTGGGGTCGTGGGTCTGGGGTCGTGGGTCTGGGGTCGTGGTTCTGGGGTCGTGGGTCTGGGGTCGTGGGTCTGGGGTCGTGGGTCTGGGGTCGTGGGTCTGGGGTCGTGGGTCTGGGGTCGTGGGTCTGGGGTCGTGGGTCTGGGGTCGTGGGTCTGGGGTCGTGGGTCTGGGGTCGTGGGTCTGGTGTCGTGGGTCTGGGGTCGTGGGTCTGGGGTCGTGGGTCTGGGGTCGTGGGTCTGGGGTCGGGGGTCTGGGGTCGTGGGTCTGGGGTCGTGGGTCTGGGGTCGTGGGTCTGGGGTCGTGGGCCTGGGGTCGTGGGTCTGGGGTCGTGGGTCTGGGGTCGTGGGTCTGGGGTCGTGGGTCTGGGGTCATGGGTCCGGGGTCATGGGTCCGGGGTCATGGGTCCGGGGTCATGGGTCTGGGGTCATGGGTCCGTGGTCGTGGGTCCGGGGTCATGGGTCCGGGGTCATGTGTCCGGGGTCCTGGTTCCGGGGTCATGGGTCCGGGGTCATGGGTTCGGGGTCATGGGTCCGGGGTCATGGGTCCGGGGTCATGGGTCCGTGGTAATGGGTCCGGGGTCATGGGTCCGGGGTCATGGGTCCGGGGTCATGGGTCCGGGGTCATGGGTCCGGGGTCATGGATCCGGGGTCATGGGTCCGGGGTCATGGGTCCGGGGTCATGGGTCCGGGGTCATGGGTCCGGGGTCATGGGTCCTGGGTCATGGGTCCGGGGTCATGGGTACGGGGTCATTGGTCCGGGGTCATGGGTCCAGGGTCATGGGTCTGGGGTCATGGGTCTGGGGTCATGGGCCTGGGGTCGTGGGTCTGGGGTCGTGGGTCTGGGGTCGTGGGTCTGGGGTCGTGGGTCTGGGGTCGTGGTTCTGGGGTCGTGGGTCTGGGGTCGTGGGTCTGGGGTCGTGGGTCTGGGGTCGTGGGTCTGGGGTCGTGGGTCTGGGGTCGTGGGTCTGGGGTCGTGGGTCTGGGGTCGTGGGTCTGGGGTCGTGGGTCTGGGGTCGTGGGTCTGGGGTCGTGGGTCTGGGGTCGTGGGTCTGGGGTCGTGGGTCTGGGGTCGTGGGTCTGGGGTCGTGGGTCTGGGGTCGTGGGTCTGGGGTCGTGGGTCTGGGGTCGTGGGTCTGGGGTCGTGGGTCTGGGGTCGTGGGTCCGGGGTCGTGGGTCCGGGGTCGTGGGTCCGGGGTCGTGGGTCCGGGGTCGTGGGTCCGGGGTCGTGGGTCCGGGGTCGTGGGTCCGGGGTCGTGGGTCCGGGGTCGTGGGTCCGGGGTCGTGGGTCCGGGGTCGTGGGTCCGGGGTCGTGGTTCCGGGGTCCTGGGTCCGGGGTCATGGGTCCCTGGTAATGGGTCCGGGGTCATGGGTCCGGGGTCATGGGTCCGGGGTCGTGGGTCCGGGGTCGTGGGTCCGGGGTCGTGGTTCCGGCGTCGTGGGTCCGGGGTCGTGGGTCCGGGGTCGTGGGTCCGGGGTCGTGGGTCCGGGGTCATGGGTCCGGTGTCATGGGTCCGGGGTCATGGGTCCGGGGTCATGGGTCCGGGGTCATGGGTCCGGGGTCATGGGTCCGGGGTCATGGGTCTGGGGTGATGGGTCTGGGGTCATGGGTCTGGGGTCATGGGTCTGGGGTCATGGGTCTGGGGTCATGGGTCTGGGGTCATGGGTCTGGGGTCATGGGTCTGGGGTCATGGGTCTGGGGTCATGGGTCTGGGGTCATGGGTCTGGGGTCATGGGTCTGGGGTCATGGGTCTGGGGTCATGGGTCTGGGGTCATGGGTCTGGGGTCATGGGTCTGGGGTCATGGGTCTGGGGTCATGGGTCTGGGGTCATGGGTCTGGGGTCATGGGTCTGGGGTCATGGGTCTGGGGTCATGGGTCTGGGGTCATGGGTCTGGGGTCATGGGTCTGGGGTCATGGGTCTGGGGTCATGGGTCTGGGGTCATGGGTCTGGGGTCATGGGTCTGGGGTCATGGGTCTGGGGTCATGGGTCTGGGGTCATGGGTCTGGGGTCATGGGTCTGGGGTCATGGGTCTGGGGTCATGGGTCTGGGGTCATGGGTCTGGGGTCATGGGTCTGGGGTCATGGGTCTGGGGTCATGGGTCTGGGGTCATGGGTCTGGGGTCATGGGTCTGGGGTCATGGGTCTGGGGTCATGGGTCTGGGGTCATGGGTCTGGGGTCATGGGTCTGGGGTCATGGGTCTGGGGTCATGGGTCTGGGGTCATGGGTCTGGGGTCATGGGTCTGGGGTCATGGGTCTGGGGTCATGGGTCTGGGGTCATGGGTCTGGGGTCATGGGTCTGGGGTCATGGGTCTGGGGTCATGGGTCTGGGGTCATGGGTCTGGGGTCATGGGTCTGGGGTCATGGGTCTGGGGTCATGTGTCTGGGGTCATGGGTCTGGGGTCATGGGTCTGGGGTCATGGGTCTGGGGTCATGGGTCTGGGGTCATGGGTCTGGGGTCATGGGTCTGGGGTCATGGGTCTGGGGTCATGGGTCTGGGGTCATGGGTCTGGGGTCATGGGTCTGGGGTCATGGGTCTGGGGTCATGGGTCTGGGGTCATGGGTCTGGGGTCATGGGTCAGGGGTCATGGGTCTGGGGTCGTGGGTCTGGGGTCGTGGGTCTGGGGTCGTGGGTCTGGGGTCGTGGGTCTGGGGTCGTGGGTCTGGGGTCGTGGGTCTGGGGTCGTGGGTCTGGGGTCGTGGGTCTGGGGTCGTGGGTCCGGGGTCGTGGGTCCGGGGTCGTGGGTCCGGGGTCGTGGGTCCGGGGTCGTGGGTCCGGGGTCGTGGGTCCGGGGTCGTGGGTCCGGGGTCGTGGGTCCGGGGTCGTGGTTCCGGGGTCCTGGGTCCGGGGTCATGGGTCCGTGGTAATGGGTCCGGGGTCATGGGTCCGGGGTCGTGGGTCCGGGGTCGTGGGTCCGGGGTCGTGGGTCCGGGGTCGTGGGTCCGGCGTCGTGGGTCCGGGGTCGTGGGTCCGGGGTCGTGGGTCCGGGGTCGTGGGTCCGGGGTCATGGGTCCGGTGTCATGGGTCCGGGGTCATGGGTCCGGGGTCATGGGTCCGGGGTCATGGGTCCGGGGTCATGGGTCCGGGGTCATGGGTCCGGGGTCATGGGTCTGGGGTGATGGGTCTGGGGTGATGGGTCTGGGGTGATGGGTCTGGGGTGATGGGTCTGGGGTCATGGGTCTGGGGTCATGGGTCTGGGGTCATGGGTCTGGGGTCATGGGTCTGGGGTCATGGGTCTGGGGTCATGGGTCTGGGGTCATGGGTCTGGGGTCATGGGTCTGGGGTCATGGGTCTGGGGTCATGGGTCTGGGGTCATGGGTCTGGGGTCATGGGTCTGGGGTCATGGGTCTGGGGTCATGGGTCTGGGGTCATGGGTCTGGGGTCATGGGTCTGGGGTCATGGGTCTGGGGTCATGGGTCTGGGGTCATGGGTCTGGGGTCATGGGTCTGGGGTCATGGGTCTGGGGTCATGGGTCTGGGGTCATGGGTCTGGGGTCATGGGTCTGGGGTCATGGGTCTGGGGTCATGGGTCTGGGGTCATGGGTCTGGGGTCATGGGTCTGGGGTCATGGGTCTGGGGTCATGGGTCTGGGGTCATGGGTCTGGGGTCATGGGTCTGGGGTCATGGGTCTGGGGTCATGGGTCTGGGGTCATGGGTCTGGGGTCATGGGTCTGGGGTCATGGGTCTGGGGTCATGGGTCTGGGGTCATGGGTCTGGGGTCATGGGTCTGGGGTCATGGGTCTGGGGTCATGGGTCTGGGGTCATGGGTCTGGGGTCATGGGTCTGGGGTCATGGGTCTGGGGTCATGGGTCTGGGGTCATGGGTCTGGGGTCATGGGTCTGGGGTCATGGGTCTGGGGTCATGGGTCTGGGGTCATGGGTCTGGGGTCATGGGTCTGGGGTCATGGGTCTGGGGTCATGGGTCTGGGGTCATGGGTCTGGTGTCGTGGGTCTGGGGTCGTGGGTCTGGGGTCGTGGGTCTGGGGTCGTGGGTCTGGGGTCGTGGGTCTGGGGTCGTGGGTCTGGGGTCGTGGGTCTGGGGTCGTGGGTCTGGGGTCGTGGGTCTGGGGTCGTGGGTCTGGGGTCGTGGGTCTGGGGTCGTGGGTCTGGGGTCGTGGGTCTGGGGTCGTGGGTCTGGGGTCGTGGGTCTGGGGTCGTGGGTCTGGGGTCGTGGGTCTGGGGTCGTGGGTCTGGGGTCGTGGGTCTGGGGTCGTGGGTCTGGGGTCGTGGGTCTGGGGTCGTGGGTCTGGGGTCGTGGGTCTGGGGTCGTGGGTCTGGGGTCGTGGGTCTGGGGTCGTGGGTCTGGGGTCGTGGGTCTGGGGTCGTGGGTCTGGGGTCATGGGTCCGGGGTCCTGGGTCCGGGGTCATGGGTCCGTGGTAATGGGTCCGGGGTCATGGGTCCGGGGTCATGGGTCCGGGGTCATGGGTCCGGGGTCATGGGTCCGGGGTCATGGGTCTGGGGTCATGGGTCTGGGGTCATGGGTCTGGGGTCGTGGGTCTGGGGTCGTGGGTCTGGGGTCGTGGGTCTGGGGTCATGGGTCTGGGGTCATGGGTCTGGGGTCATGGGTCTGGGGTCATGGGTCCGTGGTCGTGGGTCCGGGGTCATGGGTCCGGGGTCATGTGTCCGGGGTCCTGGTTCCGGGGTCATGGTTCCGGGGTCATGGGTTCGGGGTCATGGGTCCGGGGTCATGGGTCCGGGGTCATGGGTCCGGGGTCATGGGTCCTGGGTCATGGGTCCGGGGTCATGGGTCCGGGGTCATGGGTCCGGGGTCATGGGTCCGGGGTCATGGGTCCGGGGTCATGGGTCCGGGGTCATGGGTCCTGGGTCATGGGTCCGGGGTCATGGGTCCGGGGTCATGGGTCCGGGGTCATGGGTCCGGGGTCATGGGTCCGGGGTCATGGGTCCGGGGTCATGGGTCCGGGGTCATGGGTCCGGGGTCATGGGTCTGGGGTCATGGGTCTGGGGTCATGGGTCTGGGGTCATGGGTCTGGGGTCATGGGTCTGGGGTCATGGGTCTGGGGTCATGGGTCTGGGGTCATGGGTCTGGGGTCATGGGTCTGGGGTCATGGGTCTGGGGTCATGGGTCTGGGGTCATGGGTCTGGGGTCATGGGTCTGGGGTCATGGGTCAGGGGTCATGGGTCTGGGGTCGTGGGTCTGGGGTCGTGGGTCTGGGGTCGTGGGTCTGGGGTCGTGGGTCTGGGGTCGTGGGTCTGGGGTCGTGGGTCTGGGGTCGTGGGTCTGGGGTCGTGGGTCTGGGGTCGTGGGTCCGGGGTCGTGGGTCCGGGGTCGTGGGTCCGGGGTCGTGGGTCCGGGGTCGTGGGTCCGGGGTCGTGGGTCCGGGGTCGTGGGTCCGGGGTCGTGGGTCCGGGGTCGTGGTTCCGGGGTCCTGGGTCCGGGGTCATGGGTCCGTGGTAATGGGTCCGGGGTCATGGGTCCGGGGTCGTGGGTCCGGGGTCGTGGGTCCGGGGTCGTGGGTCCGGGGTCGTGGGTCCGGCGTCGTGGGTCCGGGGTCGTGGGTCCGGGGTCGTGGGTCCGGGGTCGTGGGTCCGGGGTCATGGGTCCGGTGTCATGGGTCCGGGGTCATGGGTCCGGGGTCATGGGTCCGGGGTCATGGGTCCGGGGTCATGGGTCCGGGGTCATGGGTCTGGGGTGATGGGTCTGGGGTGATGGGTCTGGGGTGATGGGTCTGGGGTGATGGGTCTGGGGTCATGGGTCTGGGGTCATGGGTCTGGGGTCATGGGTCTGGGGTCATGGGTCTGGGGTCATGGGTCTGGGGTCATGGGTCTGGGGTCATGGGTCTGGGGTCATGGGTCTGGGGTCATGGGTCTGGGGTCATGGGTCTGGGGTCATGGGTCTGGGGTCATGGGTCTGGGGTCATGGGTCTGGGGTCATGGGTCTGGGGTCATGGGTCTGGGGTCATGGGTCTGGGGTCATGGGTCTGGGGTCATGGGTCTGGGGTCATGGGTCTGGGGTCATGGGTCTGGGGTCATGGGTCTGGGGTCATGGGTCTGGGGTCATGGGTCTGGGGTCATGGGTCTGGGGTCATGGGTCTGGGGTCATGGGTCTGGGGTCATGGGTCTGGGGTCATGGGTCTGGGGTCATGGGTCTGGGGTCATGGGTCTGGGGTCATGGGTCTGGGGTCATGGGTCTGGGGTCATGGGTCTGGGGTCATGGGTCTGGGGTCATGGGTCTGGGGTCATGGGTCTGGGGTCATGGGTCTGGGGTCATGGGTCTGGGGTCATGGGTCTGGGGTCATGGGTCTGGGGTCATGGGTCTGGGGTCATGGGTCTGGGGTCATGGGTCTGGGGTCATGGGTCTGGGGTCATGGGTCTGGGGTCATGGGTCTGGGGTCATGGGTCTGGGGTCATGGGTCTGGTGTCATGGGTCTGGGGTCGTGGGTCTGGGGTCGTGGGTCTGGGGTCGTGGGTCTGGGGTCGTGGGTCTGGGGTCGTGGGTCTGGGGTCGTGGGTCTGGGGTCGTGGGTCTGGGGTCGTGGGTCTGGGGTCGTGGGTCTGGGGTCGTGGGTCTGGGGTCGTGGGTCTGGGGTCGTGGGTCTGGGGTCGTGGGTCTGGGGTCGTGGGTCTGGGGTCGTGGGTCTGGGGTCGTGGGTCTGGGGTCGTGGGTCTGGGGTCGTGGGTCTGGGGTCGTGGGTCTGGGGTCGTGGGTCTGGGGTCGTGGGTCTGGGGTCGTGGGTCTGGGGTCGTGGGTCTGGGGTCGTGGGTCTGGGGTCGTGGGTCTGGGGTCGTGGGTCTGGGGTCGTGGGTCTGGGGTCGTGGGTCTGGGGTCGTGGGTCTGGGGTCGTGGGTCTGGGGTCGTGGGTCTGGGGTCATGGGTCCGGGGTCCTGGGTCCGGGGTCATGGGTCCGTGGTAATGGGTCCGGGGTCATGGGTCCGGGGTCATGGGTCCGGGGTCATGGGTCCGGGGTCATGGGTCCGGGGTCATGGGTCTGGGGTCATGGGTCTGGGGTCATGGGTCTGGGGTCGTGGGTCTGGGGTCGTGGGTCTGGGGTCGTGGGTCTGGGGTCATGGGTCTGGGGTCATGGGTCTGGGGTCATGGGTCTGGGGTCATGGGTCCGTGGTCGTGGGTCCGGGGTCATGGGTCCGGGGTCATGTGTCCGGGGTCCTGGTTCCGGGGTCATGGTTCCGGGGTCATGGGTTCGGGGTCATGGGTCCGGGGTCATGGGTCCGGGGTCATGGGTCCGGGGTCATGGGTCCTGGGTCATGGGTCCGGGGTCATGGGTCCGGGGTCATGGGTCCGGGGTCATGGGTCCGGGGTCATGGGTCCGGGGTCATGGGTCCGGGGTCATGGGTCCTGGGTCATGGGTCCGGGGTCATGGGTCCGGGGTCATGGGTCCGGGGTCATGGGTCCGGGGTCATGGGTCCGGGGTCATGGGTCCGGGGTCATGGGTCCGGGGTCATGGGTCCGGGGTCATGGGTCCGGGGTCATGGGTCCGGGGTCATGGGTCCGGGGTCATGGGTCCGGGGTCATGGGTCTGGGGTCATGGGTCTGGGGTCATGGGTCTGGGGTCATGGGTCTGGGGTCATGGGTCTGGGGTCATGGGTCTGGGGTCATGGGTCTGAGGTCATGAGTCTGCGGTTCTGTCTCCGGGTTCATGGGTCTGGGGTAATGGGTCTCGGGTCATGGGTCTGGGGTCGTGGGTCCGGGTTCGTGGGTCCGGGGTCATGGGTCCGGGGTCATGGGTCCGGGGTCATGGGTCCAGGGTCATGGGTCTGGGGTCATGGGTCTGGGGTCATGGGTCTGGGGTCATGGGTCTGGGGTCATGGGTCTGGGGTCATGGGTCTGGGGTCATGGGTCTGGGGTCGTGGGTCTGGGGTCGTGGGTCTGGGGTCGTGGGTCTGGGGTCGTGGGTCTGGGGTCGTGGGTCTGGGGTCGTGGGTCTGGGGTCGTGGTTCTGGGGTCGTGGGTCTGGGGTCGTGGGTCTGGGGTCGTGGGTCTGGGGTCGTGGGTCTGGGGTCGTGGGTCTGGGGTCGTGGGTCTGGGGTCGTGGGTCTGGGGTCGTGGGTCTGGGGTCGTGGGTCTGGGGTCGTGGGTCTGGGGTCGTGGGTCTGGGGTCGTGGGTCTGGGGTCGTGGGTCTGGGGTCGTGGGTCTGGGGTCGTGGGTCTGGGGTCGTGGGTCTGGGGTCGTGGGTCTGGGGTCGTGGGTCTGGGGTCGTGGGTCTGGGGTCGTGGGTCTGGGGTCGTGGGTCTGGGGTCGTGGGTCTGGGGTCGTGGGTCCGGGGTCGTGGGTCCGGGGTCGTGGGTCCGGGGTCGTGGGTCCGGGGTCGTGGGTCCGGGGTCGTGGGTCCGGGGTCGTGGGTCCGGGGTCATGGGTCCGGGGTCGTGGGTCCGGGGTCGTGGGTCCGGGGTCGTGGGTCCGGTGTCGTGGGTCTGGGGTCGTGGGTCCGGGGTCGTGGGTCCGGGGTCGTGGGTCCGGGGTCGTGGGTCCGGGGTCGTGGGTCCGGGGTCGTGGGTCTGGGGTCGTGGGTCTGGGGTCGTGGGTCTGGGGTCGTGGGTCTGGGGTCGTGGGTCTGGGGTCGTGGGTCTGGGGTCGTGGGTCTGGGGTCGTGGGTCCGGGGTCGTGGGTCCGGGGTCATGGGTCCGGGGTCATGGGTCCTGGGTCATGGGTCCGGGGTCATGGGTCCGGGGTCATGGGTCCGGGGTCATGGGTCCGGGGTCATGGGTCCGGGGTCATGGGTCCGGGGTCATGGGTCCGGGGTCATGGGTCCTGGGTCATGGGTCCGGGGTCATGGGTCCGGGGTCATGGGTCCGGGGTCATGGGTCCGGGGTCATGGGTCCGGGGTCATGGGTCCGGGGTCATGGGTCCGGGGTCATGGGTCCGGGGTCATGGGTCCGGGGTCATGGGTCCGGGGTCATGGGTCCGGGGTCATGGGTCTGGGGTCATGGGTCTGGGGTCATGGGTCTGGGGTCATGGGTCTGGGGTCATGGGTCTGGGGTCATGGGTCTGAGGTCATGAGTCTGCGGTCCTGTCTCCGGGTTCATGGGTCTGGGGTAATGGGTCTCGGGTCATGGGTCTGGGGTCGTGGGTCCGGGTTCGTGGGTCCGGGGTCATGGGTCCGGGGTCATGGGTCCGGGGTCATGGGTCCAGGGTCATGGGTCTGGGGTCATGGGTCTGGGGTCATGGGTCTGGGGTCATGGGTCTGGGGTCATGGGTCTGGGGTCATGGGTCTGGGGTCGTGGGTCTGGGGTCGTGGGTCTGGGGTCGTGGGTCTGGGGTCGTGGGTCTGGGGTCGTGGGTCTGGGGTCGTGGGTCTGGGGTCGTGGGTCTGGGGTCGTGGTTCTGGGGTCGTGGGTCTGGGGTCGTGGGTCTGGGGTCGTGGGTCTGGGGTCGTGGGTCTGGGGTCGTGGGTCTGGGGTCGTGGGTCTGGGGTCGTGGGTCTGGGGTCGTGGGTCTGGGGTCGTGGGTCCGGGGTCGTGGGTCCGGGGTCGTGGGTCCGGGGTCGTGGGTCTGGGGTCATGGGTCCGGGGTCGTGGGTCCGGGGTCGTGGGTCCGGGGTCGTGGGTCCGGGGTCGTGGGTCCGGGGTCGTGGGTCCGGGGTCATGGGTCCGGGGTCATGGGTCCGGGGTCATGGGTCCGGGGTCATGGGTCCGGGGTCATGGGTCCGGGGTCATGGGTCCGGGGTCATGGGTCTGGGGTCATGGGTCTGGGGTCATGGGTCTGGGGTCATGGGTCTGGGGTCATGGGTCTGAGGTCATGAGTCTGCGGTCCTGTCTCCGGGTTCATGGGTCTGGGGTAATGGGTCTCGGGTCATGGGTCTGGGGTCGTGGGTCCGGGTTCGTGGGTCCGGGGTCATGGGTCCGGGGTCATGGGTCCGGGGTCATGGGTCCAGGGTCATGGGTCTGGGGTCATGGGTCTGGGGT
The DNA here is from genome assembly GCA_944738655.2 of Andrena hattorfiana. Classification (NCBI taxonomy): domain Eukaryota; kingdom Metazoa; phylum Arthropoda; class Insecta; order Hymenoptera; family Andrenidae; genus Andrena; species Andrena hattorfiana. The sequence goes on from OX122889.2 coordinate 64,066,441, forward strand.
CATGGGTCTGGGGTCATGGGTCTGGGGTCATGGGTCTGGGGTCATGGGTCTGGGGTCATGGGTCTGGGGTCGTGGGTCTGGGGTCGTGGGTCTGGGGTCGTGGGTCTGGGGTCGTGGGTCTGGGGTCGTGGGTCTGGGGTCGTGGGTCTGGGGTCGTGGGTCTGGGGTCGTGGGTCTGGGGTCGTGGTTCTGGGGTCGTGGGTCTGGGGTCGTGGGTCTGGGGTCGTGGGTCTGGGGTCGTGGGTCTGGGGTCGTGGGTCTGGGGTCGTGGGTCTGGGGTCGTGGGTCTGGGGTCGTGGGTCTGGGGTCGTGGGTCTGGGGTCGTGGGTCTGGGGTCGTGGGTCTGGGGTCGTGGGTCTGGGGTCGTGGGTCTGGGGTCGTGGGTCTGGGGTCGTGGGTCTGGGGTCGTGGGTCTGGGGTCGTGGGTCTGGGGTCGTGGGTCTGGGGTCGTGGGTCTGGGGTCGTGGGTCTGGGGTCGTGGGTCCGGGGTCGTGGGTCTGGGGTCGTGGGTCCGGGGTCGTGGGTCCGGGGTCGTGGGTCCGGGGTCGTGGGTCTGGGGTCATGGGTCCGGGGTCGTGGGTCCGGGGTCGTGGGTCCGGGGTCGTGGGTCCGGGGTCGTGGGTCCGGGGTCGTGGGTCCGGGGTCATGGGTCTGGGGTCATGGGTCCGGGGTCGTGGGTCCGGGGTCGTGGGTCCGGGGTCGTGGGTCCGGGGTCGTGGGTCCGGGGTCGTGGGTCCGGGGTCGTGGGTCCGGGGTCGTGGGTCCGGGGTCGTGGGTCCGGGGTCATGGGTCCGGGGTCATGGGTCCGGGGTCATGGGTCCGGGGTCGTGGGTCTGGGGTCATGGGTCTGGGGTCATGGGTCTGGGGTCATGGGTCTGGGGTCGTGGGTCTGGGGTCGTGGGTCGGGGGTCGTGGGTCCGGGGTCATGGGTCCGGGGTCATGGGTCCGGGGTCATGGGTCCGGGGTCATGGGTCCGGGGTCATGGGTCTGGGGTCATGGGTCTGGGGTCATGGGTCTGGGGTCATGGGTCTGGGGTCATGGGTCTGAGGTCATGAGTCTGCGGTCCTGTCTCCGGGTTCATGGGTCTGGGGTAATGGGTCTCGGGTCATGGGTCTGGGGTCGTGGGTCCGGGTTCGTGGGTCCGGGGTCATGGGTCCGGGGTCATGGGTCCGGGGTCATGGGTCCAGGGTCATGGGTCTGGGGTCATGGGTCTGGGGTCATGGGTCTGGGGTCATGGGTCTGGGGTCATGGGTCTGGGGTCATGGGTCTGGGGTCATGGGTCTGGGGTCGTGGGTCTGGGGTCGTGGGTCTGGGGTCGTGGGTCTGGGGTCGTGGGTCTGGGGTCGTGGGTCTGGGGTCGTGGGTCTGGGGTCGTGGGTCTGGGGTCGTGGGTCTGGGGTCGTGGTTCTGGGGTCGTGGGTCTGGGGTCGTGGGTCTGGGGTCGTGGGTCTGGGGTCGTGGGTCTGGGGTCGTGGGTCTGGGGTCGTGGGTCTGGGGTCGTGGGTCTGGGGTCGTGGGTCTGGGGTCGTGGGTCTGGGGTCGTGGGTCTGGGGTCGTGGGTCTGGGGTCGTGGGTCTGGGGTCGTGGGTCTGGGGTCGTGGGTCTGGGGTCGTGGGTCTGGGGTCGTGGGTCTGGGGTCGTGGGTCTGGGGTCGTGGGTCTGGGGTCGTGGGTCTGGGGTCGTGGGTCTGGGGTCGTGGGTCCGGGGTCGTGGGTCTGGGGTCGTGGGTCCGGGGTCGTGGGTCCGGGGTCGTGGGTCCGGGGTCATGGGTCCGGGGTCATGGGTCCGGGGTCATGGGTCCGGGGTCGTGGGTCTGGGGTCATGGGTCTGGGGTCATGGGTCTGGGGTCATGGGTCTGGGGTCGTGGGTCTGGGGTCGTGGGTCGGGGGTCGTGGGTCTGGGGTCATGGGTCTGGGGTCATGGGTCTGGGGTCATGGGTCTGGGGTCATGGGTCCGTGGTCGTGGGTCCGGGGTCATGGGTCCGGGGTCATGTGTCCGGGGTCCTGGTTCCGGGGTCATGGGTCCGGGGTCATGGGTTCGGGGTCATGGGTCCGGGGTCATGGGTCCGGGGTCATGGGTCCGTGGTAATGGGTCCGGGGTCATGGGTCCGGGGTCATGGCTCCGGGGTCATGGGTCCGGGGTCATGGGTCCGGGGTCATGGGTCCGGGGTCATGGTTCCGGGGTCATGGGTCCGGGGTCATGGGTCCTGGGTCATGGGTCCGGGGTCATGGGTACGGGGTCATGGGTCCGGGGTCATGGGTCCGGGGTCATGGGTCTGGGGTCATGGGTCTGTGGTCATGGGTCTGGGGTCATGGGTCTGGGGTCATGGGCCTGGGGTCATGGGTCTGGGGTCATGGGTCTGGGGTCATGGGTCTGGGGTCATGGGTCTGGGGTCATGGGTCAGGGGTCATGGGTCTGGGGTCATGGGTCTGGGGTCATGGGTCTGGGGTCATGGGTCTGGGGTCATGGGTCTGGGGTCATGGGTCTGAGGTCATGAGTCTGCGGTCCTGTCTCCGGGGTCATGGGTCTGGGGTAATGGGTCTGGGGTCATGGGTCTCGGGTCATGGGTCTGGGGTCGTGGGTCCGGGTTCGTGGGTCCGGGGTCATGGGTCCGGGGTCATGGGTCCGGGGTCATTGGTCCGGGGTCATGGGTCCAGGGTCATGGGTCCGGGGTCATGGGTCTGGGGTCATGGGCCTGGGGTCGTGGGTCTGGGGTCGTGGGTCTGGGGTCGTGGTTCTGGGGTCGTGGGTCTGGGGTCGTGGGTCTGGGGTCGTGGGTCTGGGGTCGTGGGTCTGGGGTCGTGGGTCTGGGGTCGTGGGTCTGGTGTCGTGGGTCTGGGGTCGTGGGTCTGGTGTCGTGGGTCTGGGGTCATGGGTCTGGGGTCATGGGTCTGGGGTCATGGGTCTGGGGTCGTGGGACTGGGGTCGTGGGTCTGGGGTCGTGGGTCTGGGGTCGTGGGTCTGGGGTCGTGGGTCTGGGGTCGTGGGTCTGGGGTCGTGGGTCTGGGGTCGTGGGTCTGGGGTCGTGGGTCTGGGGTCGTGGGTCTGGGGTCGTGGGTCTGGGGTCGTGGGTCTGGGGTCGTGGGTCTGGGGTCGTGGGTCTGGGGTCGTGGGTCTGGGGTCGTGGGTCTGGGGTCATGGGTCCGTGGTAATGGGTCCGGGGTCATGGGTCCGGGGTCATGGGTCCGGGGTCATGGGTCCGGGGTCATGGGTCCGGGGTCATGGGTCCGGGGTCATGGGTCCGGGGTCATGGGTCCGGGGTCATGGGTCCGGGGTCATGGGTCCGGGGTCATGGGTCCTGGGTCATGGGTCCGGGGTCATGGGTCTGGGGTCATGGATCTGTGGTCATGGGTCTGGGGTCATGGGTCTGGGGTCATGGGTCTGGGGTCATGGGCCTGGGGTCATGGGTCTGGGGTCATGGGTCTGGGGTCATGGGTCTGGGGTCATGGGTCTGGGGTCATGGGTCAGGGGTCATGGGTCTGGGGTCATGGGTCTGGGGTCATGGGTCTGGGGTCATGGGTCTGGGGTCGTGGGTCTGGGGTCGTGGGTCTGGGGTCGTGGGTCTGGGGTCGTGGGTCTGGGGTCGTGGGTCTGGGGTCGTGGGTCTGGGGTCGTGGGTCTGGGGTCGTGGTTCTGGGGTCGTGGGTCTGGGGTCGTGGGTCTGGGGTCGTGGGTCTGGGGTCGTGGGTCTGGGGTCGTGGTTCCGGGGTCCTGGGTCCGGGGTCATGGGTCCGTGGTAATGGGTCCGGGGTCATGGGTCCGGGGTCGTGGGTCCGGGGTCGTGGGTCCGGGGTCGTGGGTCCGGCGTCGTGGGTCCGGGGTCGTGGGTCCGGGGTCGTGGGTGCGGGGTCGTGGGTCCGGGGTCATGGGTCTGGGGTCATGGGTGCGGGGTCGTGGGTCCGGGGTCGTGGGTCCGGGGTCGTGGGTCCGGGGTCGTGGGTCCGGGGTCGTGGGTCCGGGGTCGTGGGTCCGGGGTCATGGGTCTGGGGTCGTGGGTCCGGGGTCGTGGGTCCGGGGTCGTGGGTCCGGGGTCGTGGGTCCGGGGTCGTGGGTCCGGGGTCGTGGGTCCGGGGTCGTGGGTCCGGGGTCGTGGGTCCGGGGTCATGGGTCCGGGGTCATGGGTCCGGGGTCATGGGTCCGGGGTCGTGGGTCTGGGGTCATGGGTCTGGGGTCATGGGTCTGGGGTCGTGGGTCTGGGGTCGTGGGTCTGCTGTCGTGGGTCTGGGGTCGTGGGTCTGGGGTCGTGGGTCTGGGGTCGTGGGCCTGGGGTCGTGGGTCTGGGGTCGTGGGTCTGGGGTCGTGGGTCTGGGGTCGTGGGTCTGGGGTCGTGGGTCTGGGGTCATGGGTCCGGGGTCATGGGTCCGGGGTCATGGGTCCGGGGTCATGGTTCTGGGGTCATGGGTCTGGGGTCATGGGTCTGGGGTCATGGGTCTGGGGTCATGGGTCTGGGGTCATGGGTCTGGGGTCATGGGTCTGGGGTCATGGGTCTGGGGTCATGGGTCTGGGGTCATGGGTCTGGGGTCATGGGTCTGGGGTCATGGGTCTGGGGTCATGGGTCCGGGGTCATGGGTCCGTGGTCCTGTCTCCGGGGTCATGGGTCTGGGGTAATGGGTCTGGGGTCATGGGTCTCGGGTCATGGGTCTGGGGTCGTGGGTCCGGGTTCGTGGGTCCGGGGTCCTGGGTCCGGGGTCGTGGGTCCGGGGTCATGGGTCCGGGGTCATGGGTCCGGGGTCGTGGGTCTGGGGTCATGGGTCTGGGGTCATGGGTCTGGGGTCATGGGTCTGGGGTCGTGGGACTGGGGTCGTGGGTCTGGGGTCGTGGGTCTGGGGTCATGGGTCTGGGGTCATGGGTCTGGGGTCATGGGTCTGGGGTCATGGGTCCGTGGTCGTGGGTCCGGGGTCATGGGTCCGGGGTCATGTGTCCGGGGTCCTGGTTCCGGGGTCATGGGTCCGGGGTCATGGGTTCGGGGTCATGGGTCCGGGGTCATGGGTCCGGGGTCATGGGTCCGTGGTAATGGGTCCGGGGTCATGGGTCCGGGGTCATGGGTCCGGGGTCATGGGTCCGGGGTCATGGGTCCGGGGTCATGGGTCCGGGGTCATGGGTCCGGGGTCATGGGTCCGGGGTCATGGGTCCGGGGTCATGGGTCCGGGGTCATGGGTCCGGGGTCATGGGTCCTGGGTCATGGGTCCGGGGTCATGGGTACGGGGTCATGGGTCCGGGGTCATGGGTCCGGGGTCATGGGTCTGGGGTCATGGATCTGTGGTCATGGGTCTGGGGTCATGGGTCTGGGGTCATGGGTCTGGGGTCATGGGCCTGGGGTCATGGGTCTGGGGTCATGGGTCTGTGGTCATGGGTCTGGGGTCATGGGTCTGGGGTCATGGGTCTGGGGTCATGGGTCAGGGGTCATGGGTCTGGGGTCATGGGTCTGGGGTCATGGGTCTGGGGTCATGGGTCTGGGGTCGTGGGTCTGGGGTCGTGGGTCTGGGGTCGTGGGTCTGGGGTCGTGGGTCTGGGGTCGTGGGTCTGGGGTCGTGGGTCTGGGGTCGTGGGTCTGGGGTCGTGGTTCTGGGGTCGTGGGTCTGGGGTCGTGGGTCTGGGGTCGTGGGTCTGGGGTCGTGGGTCTGGGGTCGTGGGTCTGGGGTCGTGGGTCTGGGGTCGTGGGTCTGGGGTCGTGGGTCTGGGGTCGTGGGTCTGGGGTCGTGGGTCTGGGGTCGTGGGTCTGGGGTCGTGGGTCTGGGGTCGTGGGTCTGGGGTCGTGGGTCTGGGGTCGTGGGTATGGGGTCGTGGGTCTGGGGTCGTGGGTCTGGGGTCGTGGGTCTGGGGTCGTGGGTCTGGGGTCGTGGGTCTGGGGTCGTGGGTCTGGGGTCGTGGGTCTGGGGTCGTGGGTCCGGGGTCGTGGGTCTGGGGTCGTGGGTCCGGGGTCGTGGGTCCGGGGTCGTGGGTCCGGGGTCGTGGGTCTGGGGTCATGGGTCCGGGGTCGTGGGTCCGGGGTCGTGGGTCCGGGGTCGTGGGTCCGGGGTCATGGGTCCGGGGTCGTGGGTCCGGGGTCGTGGGTCCGGGGTCGTGGGTCCGGGGTCGTGGGTCCGGGGTCGTGGGTCCGGGGTCGTGGGTCCGGGGTCGTGGGTCCGGGGTCGTGGGTCCGGGGTCATGGGTCCGGGGTCATGGGTCCGGGGTCATGGGTCCGGGGTCGTGGGTCTGGGGTCATGGGTCTGGGGTCATGGGTCTGGGGTCATGGGTCTGGGGTCGTGGGTCTGGGGTCGTGGGTCTGGGGTCGTGGGTCTGGGGTCATGGGTCTGGGGTCATGGGTCTGGGGTCATGGGTCTGGGGTCATGGGTCCGTGGTCGTGGGTCCGGGGTCATGGGTCCGGGGTCATGTGTCCGGGGTCCTGGTTCCGGGGTCATGGGTCCGGGGTCATGGGTTCGGGGTCATGGGTCCGGGGTCATGGGTCCGGGGTCATGGGTCCGTGGTAATGGGTCCGGGGTCATGGGTCCGGGGTCATGGCTCCGGGGTCATGGGTCCGGGGTCATGGGTCCGGGGTCATGGGTCCGGGGTCATGGTTCCGGGGTCATGGGTCCGGGGTCATGGGTCCTGGGTCATGGGTCCGGGGTCATGGGTACGGGGTCATGGGTCCGGGGTCATGGGTCCGGGGTCATGGGTCTGGGGTCATGGGTCTGTGGTCATGGGTCTGGGGTCATGGGTCTGGGGTCATGGGCCTGGGGTCATGGGTCTGGGGTCATGGGTCTGGGGTCATGGGTCTGGGGTCATGGGTCTGGGGTCATGGGTCAGGGGTCATGGGTCTGGGGTCATGGGTCTGGGGTCATGGGTCTGGGGTCATGGGTCTGGGGTCATGGGTCTGAGGTCATGAGTCTGCGGTCCTGTCTCCGGGGTCATGGGTCTGGGGTAATGGGTCTGGGGTCATGGGTCTCGGGTCATGGGTCTGGGGTCGTGGGTCCGGGTTCGTGGGTCCGGGGTCATGGGTCCGGGGTCATGGGTCCGGGGTCATTGGTCCGGGGTCATGGGTCCAGGGTCATGGGTCCGGGGTCATGGGTCTGGGGTCATGGGCCTGGGGTCGTGGGTCTGGGGTCGTGGGTCTGGGGTCGTGGTTCTGGGGTCGTGGGTCTGGGGTCGTGGGTCTGGGGTCGTGGGTCTGGGGTCGTGGGTCTGGGGTCGTGGGTCTGGGGTCGTGGGTCTGGGGTCGTGGGTCTGGTGTCGTGGGTCTGGGGTCGTGGGTCTGGGGTCGTGGGTCTGGGGTCGTGGGTCTGGGGTCGTGGGTCTGGGGTCGTGGGTCTGGGGTCGTGGGTCTGGGGTCGTGGGTCTGGGGTCGTGGGTCTGGGGTCGTGGGTCTGGGGTCGTGGGTCTGGGGTCGTGGGTCTGGGGTCGTGGGTCTGGGGTCGTGGGTCTGGGGTCGTGGGTCTGGGGTCGTGGGTCTGGGGTCGTGGGTCTGGGGTCGTGGGTCTGGGGTCGTGGGTCTGGGGTCGTGGGTCTGGGGTCGTGGGTCTGGGGTCGTGGGTCCGGGGTCGTGGGTCCGGGGTCGTGGGTCTGGGGTCATGGGTCTGGGGTCATGGGTCTGGGGTCATGGGTCTGGGGTCATGGGTCTGGGGTCATGGGTCTGGGGTCATGGGTCTGGGGTCATGGGTCTGGGGTCATGGGTCTGGGGTCATGGGTCCGGGGTCATGGGTCCGTGGTCCTGTCTCCGGGGTCATGGGTCTGGGGTAATGGGTCTGGGGTCATGGGTCTCGGGTCATGGGTCTGGGGTCGTGGGTCCGGGTTCGTGGGTCCGGGGTCCTGGGTCCGGGGTCGTGGGTCCGGTGTCATGGGTCCGGGGTCATGGGTCCGGGGTCGTGGGTCTGGGGTCATGGGTCTGGGGTCATGGGTCTGGGGTCATGGGTCTGGGGTCGTGGGACTGGGGTCGTGGGTCTGGGGTCGTGGGTCTGGGGTCATGGGTCTGGGGTCATGGGTCTGGGGTCATGGGTCTGGGGTCATGGGTCCGTGGTCGTGGGTCCGGGGTCATGGGTCCGGGGTCATGTGTCCGGGGTCCTGGTTCCGGGGTCATGGGTCCGGGGTCATGGGTTCGGGGTCATGGGTCCGGGGTCATGGGTCCGGGGTCATGGGTCCGTGGTAATGGGTCCGGGGTCATGGGTCCGGGGTCATGGGTCCGGGGTCATGGGTCCGGGGTCATGGGTCCGGGGTCATGGGTCCGGGGTCATGGGTCCGGGGTCATGGGTCCGGGGTCATGGGTCCGGGGTCATGGGTCCGGGGTCATGGGTCCGGGGTCATGGGTCCTGGGTCATGGGTCCGGGGTCATGGGTACGGGGTCATGGGTCCGGGGTCATGGGTCCGGGGTCATGGGTCTGGGGTCATGGATCTGTGGTCATGGGTCTGGGGTCATGGGTCTGGGGTCATGGGTCTGGGGTCATGGGTCTGGGGTCATGGGCCTGGGGTCATGGGTCTGGGGTCATGGGTCTGGGGTCATGGGTCTGGGGTCATGGGTCTGGGGTCATGGGTCAGGGGTCATGGGTCTGGGGTCATGGGTCTGGGGTCATGGGTCTGGGGTCATGGGTCTGGGGTCATGGGTCTGGGGTCATGGGTCTGGGGTCATGGGTCTGAGGTCATGAGTCTGCGGTCCTGTCTCCGGGGTCATGGGTCTGGGGTAATGGGTCTGGGGTCATGGGTCTCGGGTCATGGGTCTGGGGTCGTGGGTCCGGGGTCATGGGTCCGGGGTCATGGGTCCGGGGTCATTGGTCCGGGGTCATGGGTCCAGGGTCATGGGTCTGGGGTCATGGGTCTGGGGTCATGGGCCTGGGGTCGTGGGTCTGGGGTCGTGGGTCTGGGGTCGTGGGTCTGGGGTCGTGGGTCTGGGGTCGTGGTTCTGGGGTCGTGGGTCTGGGGTCGTGGGTCTGGGGTCGTGGGTCTGGGGTCGTGGGTCTGGGGTCGTGGGTCTGGGGTCGTGGGTCTGGGGTCGTGGGTCTGGGGTCGTGGGTCTGGGGTCGTGGGTCTGGGGTCGTGGGTCTGGGGTCGTGGGTCTGGGGTCGTGGGTCTGGGGTCGTGGGTCTGGGGTCGTGGGTCTGGGGTCGTGGGTCCGGGGTCGTGGGTCCGGGGTCGTGGGTCCGGGGTCGTGGGTCCGGGGTCGTGGGTCCGGGGTCGTGGGTCCGGGGTCGTGGGTCCGGGGTCGTGGTTCCGGGGTCCTGGGTCCGGGGTCATGGGTCCGTGGTAATGGGTCCGGGGTCATGGGTCCGGGGTCATGGGTCCGGGGTCGTGGGTCCGGGGTCGTGGGTCCGGGGTCGTGGGTCCGGCGTCGTGGGTCCGGGGTCGTGGGTCCGGGGTCGTGGGTCCGGGGTCGTGGGTCCGGGGTCATGGGTCCGGGGTCATGGGTGCGGGGTCGTGGGTCCGGGGTCGTGGGTCCGGGGTCGTGGGTCCGGGGTCGTGGGTCCGGGGTCATGGGTCTGGGGTCATGGGTCCGGGGTCGTGGGTCCGGGGTCGTGGGTCCGGGGTCGTGGGTCCGGGGTCGTGGGTCCGGGGTCGTGGGTCCGGGGTCGTGGGTCCGGGGTCGTGGGTCCGGCGTCGTGGGTCCGGGGTCGTGGATCCGGGGTCGTGGGTCCGGGGTCGTGGGTCCGGGGTCATGGGTCTGGGGTCATGGGTGCGGGGTCGTGGGTCCGGGGTCGTGGGTCCGGGGTCGTGGGTCCGGGGTCGTGGGTCCGGGGTCGTGGGTCCGGGGTCGTGGGTCCGGGGTCATGGGTCTGGGGTCGTGGGTCCGGGGTCGTGGGTCCGGGGTCGTGGGTCCGGGGTCGTGGGTCCGGGGTCGTGGGTCCGGGGTCGTGGGTCCGGGGTCGTGGGTCCGGGGTCGTGGGTCCGGGGTCATGGGTCCGGGGTCATGGGTCCGGGGTCGTGGGTCTGGGGTCATGGGTCTGGGGTCATGGGTCTGGGGTCGTGGGTCTGGGGTCGTGGGTCTGCTGTCGTGGGTCTGGGGTCGTGGGTCTGGGGTCGTGGGTCTGGGGTCGTGGGCCTGGGGTCGTGGGTCTGGGGTCGTGGGTCTGGGGTCGTGGGTCTGGGGTCATGGGTCCGGGGTCATGGGTCCGGGGTCATGGGTCCGGGGTCATGGTTCTGGGGTCATGGGTCTGGGGTCATGGGTCTGGGGTCATGGGTCTGGGGTCATGGGTCTGGGGTCATGGGTCTGGGGTCATGGGTCTGGGGTCATGGGTCTGGGGTCATGGGTCTGGGGTCATGGGTCTGGGGTCATGGGTCTGGGGTCATGGGTCTGGGGTCATGGGTCTGGGGTCATGGGTCTGGGGTCATGGGTCCGGGGTCATGGGTCCGTGGTCCTGTCTCCGGGGTCATGGGTCTGGGGTCATGGGTCCTGGGTCATGGGTCCGGGGTCATGGGTACGGGGTCATGGGTCCGGGGTCATGGGTCCGGGGTCATGGGTCTGGGGTCATGGATCTGTGGTCATGGGTCTGGGGTCATGGGTCTGGGGTCATGGGTCTGGGGTCATGGGCCTGGGGTCATGGGTCTGGGGTCATGGGTCTGGGGTCATGGGTCTGGGGTCATGGGTCTGGGGTCATGGGTCAGGGGTCATGGGTCTGGGGTCATGGGTCTGGGGTCATGGGTCTGGGGTCGTGGGTCTGGGGTCGTGGGTCTGGGGTCGTGGGTCTGGGGTCGTGGGTCTGGGGTCGTGGGTCTGGGGTCGTGGGTCTGGGGTCGTGGGTCTGGGGTCGTGGTTCTGGGGTCGTGGGTCTGGGGTCGTGGGTCTGGGGTCGTGGGTCTGGGGTCGTGGGTCTGGGGTCGTGGGTCTGGGGTCGTGGGTCTGGGGTCGTGGGTCTGGGGTCGTGGGTCTGGGGTCGTGGGTCTGGGGTCGTGGGTCTGGGGTCGTGGGTCTGGGGTCGTGGGTCTGGGGTCGTGGGTCTGGGGTCGTGGGTATGGGGTCGTGGGTCTGGGGTCGTGGGTCTGGGGTCGTGGGTCTGGGGTCGTGGGTCTGGGGTCGTGGGTCTGGGGTCGTGGGTCTGGGGTCGTGGGTCTGGGGTCGTGGGTCCGGGGTCGTGGGTCTGGGGTCGTGGGTCCGGGGTCGTGGGTCCGGGGTCGTGGGTCCGGGGTCGTGGGTCTGGGGTCATGGGTCCGGGGTCGTGGGTCCGGGGTCGTGGGTCCGGGGTCGTGGGTCCGGGGTCATGGGTCCGGGGTCGTGGGTCCGGGGTCGTGGGTCCGTGGTCGTGGGTCCGGGGTCGTGGGTCCGGGGTCGTGGGTCCGGGGTCGTGGGTCCGGGGTCGTGGGTCCGGGGTCGTGGGTCCGGGGTCATGGGTCCGGGGTCATGGGTCCGGGGTCATGGGTCCGGGGTCGTGGGTCTGGGGTCATGGGTCTGGGGTCATGGGTCTGGGGTCATGGGTCTGGGGTCGTGGGTCTGGGGTCGTGGGTCTGGGGTCGTGGGTCTGGGGTCATGGGTCTGGGGTCATGGGTCTGGGGTCATGGGTCTGGGGTCATGGGTCCGTGGTCGTGGGTCCGGGGTCATGGGTCCGGGGTCATGTGTCCGGGGTCCTGGTTCCGGGGTCATGGGTCCGGGGTCATGGGTTCGGGGTCATGGGTCCGGGGTCATGGGTCCGGGGTCATGGGTCCGTGGTAATGGGTCCGGGGTCATGGGTCCGGGGTCATGGCTCCGGGGTCATGGGTCCGGGGTCATGGGTCCGGGGTCATGGGTCCGGGGTCATGGTTCCGGGGTCATGGGTCCGGGGTCATGGGTCCTGGGTCATGGGTCCGGGGTCATGGGTACGGGGTCATGGGTCCGGGGTCATGGGTCCGGGGTCATGGGTCTGGGGTCATGGGTCTGTGGTCATGGGTCTGGGGTCATGGGTCTGGGGTCATGGGCCTGGGGTCATGGGTCTGGGGTCATGGGTCTGGGGTCATGGGTCTGGGGTCATGGGTCTGGGGTCATGGGTCAGGGGTCATGGGTCTGGGGTCATGGGTCTGGGGTCATGGGTCTGGGGTCATGGGTCTGGGGTCATGGGTCTGAGGTCATGAGTCTGCGGTCCTGTCTCCGGGGTCATGGGTCTGGGGTAATGGGTCTGGGGTCATGGGTCTCGGGTCATGGGTCTGGGGTCGTGGGTCCGGGTTCGTGGGTCCGGGGTCATGGGTCCGGGGTCATGGGTCCGGGGTCATTGGTCCGGGGTCATGGGTCCAGGGTCATGGGTCCGGGGTCATGGGTCTGGGGTCATGGGCCTGGGGTCGTGGGTCTGGGGTCGTGGGTCTGGGGTCGTGGTTCTGGGGTCGTGGGTCTGGGGTCGTGGGTCTGGGGTCGTGGGTCTGGGGTCGTGGGTCTGGGGTCGTGGGTCTGGGGTCGTGGGTCTGGGGTCGTGGGTCTGGTGTCGTGGGTCTGGGGTCGTGGGTCTGGGGTCGTGGGTCTGGGGTCGTGGGTCTGGGGTCGTGGGTCTGGGGTCGTGGGTCTGGGGTCGTGGGTCTGGGGTCGTGGGTCTGGGGTCGTGGGTCTGGGGTCGTGGGTCTGGGGTCGTGGGTCTGGGGTCGTGGGTCTGGGGTCGTGGGTCTGGGGTCGTGGGTCTGGGGTCGTGGGTCTGGGGTCGTGGGTCTGGGGTCGTGGGTCTGGGGTCGTGGGTCTGGGGTCGTGGGTCTGGGGTCGTGGGTCTGGGGTCGTGGGTCTGGGGTCGTGGGTCTGGGGTCGTGGGTCCGGGGTCGTGGGTCCGGGGTCGTGGGTCTGGGGTCATGGGTCTGGGGTCATGGGTCTGGGGTCATGGGTCTGGGGTCATGGGTCTGGGGTCATGGGTCTGGGGTCATGGGTCTGGGGTCATGGGTCTGGGGTCATGGGTCCGGGGTCATGGGTCCGTGGTCCTGTCTCCGGGGTCATGGGTCTGGGGTAATGGGTCTGGGGTCATGGGTCTCGGGTCATGGGTCTGGGGTCGTGGGTCCGGGTTCGTGGGTCCGGGGTCCTGGGTCCGGGGTCGTGGGTCCGGTGTCATGGGTCCGGGGTCATGGGTCCGGGGTCGTGGGTCTGGGGTCATGGGTCTGGGGTCATGGGTCTGGGGTCATGGGTCTGGGGTCGTGGGACTGGGGTCGTGGGTCTGGGGTCGTGGGTCTGGGGTCATGGGTCTGGGGTCATGGGTCTGGGGTCATGGGTCTGGGGTCATGGGTCCGTGGTCGTGGGTCCGGGGTCATGGGTCCGGGGTCATGTGTCCGGGGTCCTGGTTCCGGGGTCATGGGTCCGGGGTCATGGGTTCGGGGTCATGGGTCCGGGGTCATGGGTCCGGGGTCATGGGTCCGTGGTAATGGGTCCGGGGTCATGGGTCCGGGGTCATGGGTCCGGGGTCATGGGTCCGGGGTCATGGGTCCGGGGTCATGGGTCCGGGGTCATGGGTCCGGGGTCATGGGTCCGGGGTCATGGGTCCGGGGTCATGGGTCCGGGGTCATGGGTCCGGGGTCATGGGTCCTGGGTCATGGGTCCGGGGTCATGGGTACGGGGTCATGGGTCCGGGGTCATGGGTCCGGGGTCATGGGTCTGGGGTCATGGATCTGTGGTCATGGGTCTGGGGTCATGGGTCTGGGGTCATGGGTCTGGGGTCATGGGTCTGGGGTCATGGGCCTGGGGTCATGGGTCTGGGGTCATGGGTCTGGGGTCATGGGTCTGGGGTCATGGGTCTGGGGTCATGGGTCAGGGGTCATGGGTCTGGGGTCATGGGTCTGGGGTCATGGGTCTGGGGTCATGGGTCTGGGGTCATGGGTCTGGGGTCATGTGTCTGGGGTCATGGTTCTGAGGTCATGAGTCTGCGGTCCTGTCTCCGGGGTCATGGGTCTGGGGTAATGGGTCTGGGGTCATGGGTCTCGGGTCATGGGTCTGGGGTCGTGGGTCCGGGGTCATGGGTCCGGGGTCATGGGTCCGGGGTCATTGGTCCGGGGTCATGGGTCCAGGGTCATGGGTCTGGGGTCATGGGTCTGGGGTCATGGGCCTGGGGTCGTGGGTCTGGGGTCGTGGGTCTGGGGTCGTGGGTCTGGGGTCGTGGGTCTGGGGTCGTGGTTCTGGGGTCGTGGGTCTGGGGTCGTGGGTCTGGGGTCGTGGGTCTGGGGTCGTGGGTCTGGGGTCGTGGGTCTGGGGTCGTGGGTCTGGGGTCGTGGGTCTGGGGTCGTGGGTCTGGGGTCGTGGGTCTGGGGTCGTGGGTCTGGGGTCGTGGGTCTGGGGTCGTGGGTCTGGGGTCGTGGGTCTGGGGTCGTGGGTCTGGGGTCGTGGGTCTGGGGTCGTGGGTCCGGGGTCGTGGGTCCGGGGTCGTGGGTCCGGGGTCGTGGGTCCGGGGTCGTGGGTCCGGGGTCGTGGGTCCGGGGTCGTGGGTCCGGGGTCGTGGTTCCGGGGTCCTGGGTCCGGGGTCATGGGTCCGTGGTAATGGGTCCGGGGTCATGGGTCCGGGGTCATGGGTCCGGGGTCGTGGGTCCGGGGTCGTGGGTCCGGGGTCGTGGGTCCGGCGTCGTGGGTCCGGGGTCGTGGGTCCGGGGTCGTGGGTCCGGGGTCGTGGGTCCGGGGTCATGGGTCCGGGGTCATGGGTGCGGGGTCGTGGGTCCGGGGTCGTGGGTCCGGGGTCGTGGGTCCGGGGTCGTGGGTCCGGGGTCATGGGTCTGGGGTCATGGGTCCGGGGTCGTGGGTCCGGGGTCGTGGGTCCGGGGTCGTGGGTCCGGGGTCGTGGGTCCGGGGTCGTGGGTCCGGGGTCGTGGGTCCGGGGTCGTGGGTCCGGCGTCGTGGGTCCGGGGTCGTGGGTCCGGGGTCGTGGGTCCGGGGTCGTGGGTCCGGGGTCATGGGTCTGGGGTCATGGGTGCGGGGTCGTGGGTCCGGGGTCGTGGGTCCGGGGTCGTGGGTCCGGGGTCGTGGGTCCGGGGTCGTGGGTCCGGGGTCGTGGGTCCGGGGTCATGGGTCTGGGGTCGTGGGTCCGGGGTCGTGGGTCCGGGGTCGTGGGTCCGGGGTCGTGGGTCCGGGGTCGTGGGTCCGGGGTCGTGGGTCCGGGGTCGTGGGTCCGGGGTCGTGGGTCCGGGGTCATGGGTCCGGGGTCATGGGTCCGGGGTCGTGGGTCTGGGGTCATGGGTCTGGGGTCATGGGTCTGGGGTCGTGGGTCTGGGGTCGTGGGTCTGCTGTCGTGGGTCTGGGGTCGTGGGTCTGGGGTCGTGGGTCTGGGGTCGTGGGCCTGGGGTCGTGGGTCTGGGGTCGTGGGTCTGGGGTCGTGGGTCTGGGGTCATGGGTCCGGGGTCATGGGTCCGGGGTCATGGGTCCGGGGTCATGGTTCTGGGGTCATGGGTCTGGGGTCATGGGTCTGGGGTCATGGGTCTGGGGTCATGGGTCTGGGGTCATGGGTCTGGGGTCATGGGTCTGGGGTCATGGGTCTGGGGTCATGGGTCTGGGGTCATGGGTCTGGGGTCATGGGTCTGGGGTCATGGGTCTGGGGTCATGGGTCTGGGGTCATGGGTCCGGGGTCATGGGTCCGTGGTCCTGTCTCCGGGGTCATGGGTCTGGGGTAATGGGTCTGGGGTCATGGGTCTCGGGTCATGGGTCTGGGGTCGTGGGTCCGGGTTCGTGGGTCCGCGGTCCTGGGTCCGGGGTCGTGGGTCCGGGGTCATGGGTCCGGGGTCGTGGGTCCGGGGTCATGGGTCCGGGGTCATGGGTCCGGGGTCGTGGGTCTGGGGTCATGGGTCTGGGGTCATGGGTCTGGGGTCATGGGTCTGGGGTCGTGGGACTGGGGTCGTGGGTCTGGGGTCGTGGGTCTGGGGTCATGGGTCTGGGGTCATGGGTCTGGGGTCATGGGTCTGGGGTCATGGGTCCGTGGTCGTGGGTCCGGGGTCATGGGTCCGGGGTCATGTGTCCGGGGTCCTGGTTCCGGGGTCATGGGTCCGGGGTCATGGGTTCGGGGTCATGGGTCCGGGGTCATGGGTCCGGGGTCATGGGTCCGTGGTAATGGGTCCGGGGTCATGGGTCCGGGGTCATGGGTCCGGGGTCATGGGTCCGGGGTCATGGGTCCGGGGTCATGGGTCCGGGGTCATGGGTCCGGGGTCATGGGTCCGGGGTCATGGGTCCGGGGTCATGGGTCCGGGGTCATGGGTCCTGGGTCATGGGTCCGGGGTCATGGGTACGGGGTCATGGGTCCGGGGTCATGGGTCCGGGGTCATGGGTCTGGGGTCATGGATCTGTGGTCATGGGTCTGGGGTCATGGGTCTGGGGTCATGGGTCTGGGGTCATGGGCCTGGGGTCATGGGTCTGGGGTCATGGGTCTGGGGTCATGGGTCTGGGGTCATGGGTCTGGGGTCATGGGTCAGGGGTCATGGGTCTGGGGTCATGGGTCTGGGGTCATGGGTCTGGGGTCATGGGTCTGGGGTCGTGGGTCTGGGGTCGTGGGTCTGGGGTCGTGGGTCTGGGGTCGTGGGTCTGGGGTCGTGGGTCTGGGGTCGTGGGTCTGGGGTCGTGGGTCTGGGGTCGTGGGTCTGGGGTCGTGGTTCTGGGGTCGTGGGTCTGGGGTCGTGGGTCTGGGGTCGTGGGTCTGGGGTCGTGGGTCTGGGGTCGTGGTTCCGGGGTCCTGGGTCCGGGGTCATGGGTCCGTGGTAATGGGTCCGGGGTCATGGGTCCGGGGTCGTGGGTCCGGGGTCGTGGGTCCGGGGTCGTGGGTCCGGCGTCGTGGGTCCGGGGTCGTGGGTCCGGGGTCGTGGGTGCGGGGTCGTGGGTCCGGGGTCATGGGTCTGGGGTCATGGGTGCGGGGTCGTGGGTCCGGGGTCGTGGGTCCGGGGTCGTGGGTCCGGGGTCGTGGGTCCGGGGTCGTGGGTCCGGGGTCGTGGGTCCGGGGTCATGGGTCTGGGGTCGTGGGTCCGGGGTCGTGGGTCCGGGGTCGTGGGTCCGGGGTCGTGGGTCCGGGGTCGTGGGTCCGGGGTCGTGGGTCCGGGGTCGTGGGTCCGGGGTCGTGGGTCCGGGGTCATGGGTCCGGGGTCATGGGTCCGGGGTCGTGGGTCTGGGGTCATGGGTCTGGGGTCATGGGTCTGGGGTCGTGGGTCTGGGGTCGTGGGTCTGCTGTCGTGGGTCTGGGGTCGTGGGTCTGGGGTCGTGGGTCTGGGGTCGTGGGCCTGGGGTCGTGGGTCTGGGGTCGTGGGTCTGGGGTCGTGGGTCTGGGGTCGTGGGTCTGGGGTCATGGGTCCGGGGTCATGGGTCCGGGGTCATGGGTCCGGGGTCATGGTTCCGGGGTCATGGGTCTGGGGTCATGGGTCTGGGGTCATGGGTCTGGGGTCATGGGTCTGGGGTCATGGGTCTGGGGTCATGGGTCTGGGGTCATGGGTCTGGGGTCATGGGTCTGGGGTCATGGGTCTGGGGTCATGGGTCTGGGGTCATGGGTCTGGGGTCATGGGTCTGGGGTCATGGGTCCGGGGTCATGGGTCCGTGGTCCTGTCTCCGGGGTCATGGGTCTGGGGTAATGGGTCTGGGGTCATGGGTCTCGGGTCATGGGTCTGGGGTCGTGGGTCCGGGTTCGTGGGTCCGGGGTCCTGGGTCCGGGGTCGTGGGTCCGGGGTCATGGGTCCGGGGTCATGGGTCCGGGGTCGTGGGTCTGGGGTCATGGGTCTGGGGTCATGGGTCTGGGGTCGTGGGACTGGGGTCGTGGGTCTGGGGTCGTGGGTCTGGGGTCATGGGTCTGGGGTCATGGGTCTGGGGTCATGGGTCTGGGGTCATGGGTCCGTGGTCGTGGGTCCGGGGTCATGGGTCCGGGGTCATGTGTCCGGGGTCCTGGTTCCGGGGTCATGGGTCCGGGGTCATGGGTTCGGGGTCATGGGTCCGGGGTCATGGGTCCGGGGTCATGGGTCCGTGGTAATGGGTCCGGGGTCATGGGTCCGGGGTCATGGGTCCGGGGTCATGGGTCCGGGGTCATGGGTCCGGGGTCATGGGTCCGGGGTCATGGGTCCGGGGTCATGGGTCCGGGGTCATGGGTCCGGGGTCATGGGTCCGGGGTCATGGGTCCTGGGTCATGGGTCCGGGGTCATGGGTACGGGGTCATGGGTCCGGGGTCATGGGTCCGGGGTCATGGGTCTGGGGTCATGGATCTGTGGTCATGGGTCTGGGGTCATGGGTCTGGGGTCATGGGTCTGGGGTCATGGGCCTGGGGTCATGGGTCTGGGGTCATGGGTCTGGGGTCATGGGTCTGGGGTCATGGGTCTGGGGTCATGGGTCAGGGGTCATGGGTCTGGGGTCATGGGTCTGGGGTCATGGGTCTGGGGTCATGGGTCTGGGGTCGTGGGTCTGGGGTCGTGGGTCTGGGGTCGTGGGTCTGGGGTCGTGGGTCTGGGGTCGTGGGTCTGGGGTCGTGGGTCTGGGGTCGTGGGTCTGGGGTCGTGGTTCTGGGGTCGTGGGTCTGGGGTCGTGGGTCTGGGGTCGTGGGTCTGGGGTCGTGGGTCTGGGGTCGTGGGTCTGGGGTCGTGGGTCTGGGGTCGTGGGTCTGGGGTCGTGGGTCTGGGGTCGTGGGTCTGGGGTCGTGGGTCTGGGGTCGTGGGTCTGGGGTCGTGGGTCTGGGGTCGTGGGTCTGGGGTCGTGGGTATGGGGTCGTGGGTCTGGGGTCGTGGGTCTGGGGTCGTGGGTCTGGGGTCGTGGGTCTGGGGTCGTGGGTCTGGGGTCGTGGGTCTGGGGTCGTGGGTCTGGGGTCGTGGGTCCGGGGTCGTGGGTCTGGGGTCGTGGGTCCGGGGTCGTGGGTCCGGGGTCGTGGGTCCGGGGTCGTGGGTCTGGGGTCATGGGTCCGGGGTCGTGGGTCCGGGGTCGTGGGTCCGGGGTCGTGGGTCCGGGGTCATGGGTCCGGGGTCGTGGGTCCGGGGTCGTGGGTCCGGGGTCGTGGGTCCGGGGTCGTGGGTCCGGGGTCGTGGGTCCGGGGTCGTGGGTCCGGGGTCGTGGGTCCGGGGTCGTGGGTCCGGGGTCATGGGTCCGGGGTCATGGGTCCGGGGTCATGGGTCCGGGGTCGTGGGTCTGGGGTCATGGGTCTGGGGTCATGGGTCTGGGGTCATGGGTCTGGGGTCGTGGGTCTGGGGTCGTGGGTCTGGGGTCGTGGGTCTGGGGTCATGGGTCTGGGGTCATGGGTCTGGGGTCATGGGTCTGGGGTCATGGGTCCGTGGTCGTGGGTCCGGGGTCATGGGTCCGGGGTCATGTGTCCGGGGTCCTGGTTCCGGGGTCATGGGTCCGGGGTCATGGGTTCGGGGTCATGGGTCCGGGGTCATGGGTCCGGGGTCATGGGTCCGTGGTAATGGGTCCGGGGTCATGGGTCCGGGGTCATGGCTCCGGGGTCATGGGTCCGGGGTCATGGGTCCGGGGTCATGGGTCCGGGGTCATGGTTCCGGGGTCATGGGTCCGGGGTCATGGGTCCTGGGTCATGGGTCCGGGGTCATGGGTACGGGGTCATGGGTCCGGGGTCATGGGTCCGGGGTCATGGGTCTGGGGTCATGGGTCTGTGGTCATGGGTCTGGGGTCATGGGTCTGGGGTCATGGGCCTGGGGTCATGGGTCTGGGGTCATGGGTCTGGGGTCATGGGTCTGGGGTCATGGGTCTGGGGTCATGGGTCAGGGGTCATGGGTCTGGGGTCATGGGTCTGGGGTCATGGGTCTGGGGTCATGGGTCTGGGGTCATGGGTCTGAGGTCATGAGTCTGCGGTCCTGTCTCCGGGGTCATGGGTCTGGGGTAATGGGTCTGGGGTCATGGGTCTCGGGTCATGGGTCTGGGGTCGTGGGTCCGGGTTCGTGGGTCCGGGGTCATGGGTCCGGGGTCATGGGTCCGGGGTCATTGGTCCGGGGTCATGGGTCCAGGGTCATGGGTCCGGGGTCATGGGTCTGGGGTCATGGGCCTGGGGTCGTGGGTCTGGGGTCGTGGGTCTGGGGTCGTGGTTCTGGGGTCGTGGGTCTGGGGTCGTGGGTCTGGGGTCGTGGGTCTGGGGTCGTGGGTCTGGGGTCGTGGGTCTGGGGTCGTGGGTCTGGTGTCGTGGGTCTGGGGTCGTGGGTCTGGGGTCGTGGGTCTGGGGTCGTGGGTCTGGGGTCGTGGGTCTGGGGTCGTGGGTCTGGGGTCGTGGGTCTGGGGTCGTGGGTCTGGGGTCGTGGGTCTGGGGTCGTGGTTCTGGGGTCGTGGGTCTGGGGTCGTGGGTCTGGGGTCGTGGGTCTGGGGTCGTGGGTCTGGGGTCGTGGGTCTGGGGTCGTGGGTCTGGGGTCGTGGGTCTGGGGTCGTGGGTCTGGGGTCGTGGGTCTGGGGTCGTGGGTCTGGGGTCGTGGGTCTGGGGTCGTGGGTCTGGGGTCGTGGGTCTGGGGTCGTGGGTATGGGGTCGTGGGTCTGGGGTCGTGGGTCTGGGGTCGTGGGTCTGGGGTCGTGGGTCTGGGGTCGTGGGTCTGGGGTCGTGGGTCTGGGGTCGTGGGTCTGGGGTCGTGGGTCCGGGGTCGTGGGTCTGGGGTCGTGGGTCCGGGGTCGTGGTTCCGGGGTCCTGGGTCCGGGGTCATGGGTCCGTGGTAATGGGTCCGGGGTCATGGGTCCGGGGTCATGGGTCCGGGGTCGTGGGTCCGGGGTCGTGGGTCCGGGGTCGTGGGTCCGGCGTCGTGGGTCCGGGGTCGTGGGTCCGGGGTCGTGGGTCCGGGGTCGTGGGTCCGGGGTCATGGGTCCGGGGTCATGGGTGCGGGGTCGTGGGTCCGGGGTCGTGGGTCCGGGGTCGTGGGTCCGGGGTCGTGGGTCCGGGGTCATGGGTCTGGGGTCATGGGTCCGGGGTCGTGGGTCCGGGGTCGTGGGTCCGGGGTCGTGGGTCCGGGGTCGTGGGTCCGGGGTCGTGGGTCCGGGGTCGTGGGTCCGGGGTCGTGGGTCCGGCGTCGTGGGTCCGGGGTCGTGGATCCGGGGTCGTGGGTCCGGGGTCGTGGGTCCGGGGTCATGGGTCTGGGGTCATGGGTGCGGGGTCGTGGGTCCGGGGTCGTGGGTCCGGGGTCGTGGGTCCGGGGTCGTGGGTCCGGGGTCGTGGGTCCGGGGTCGTGGGTCCGGGGTCATGGGTCTGGGGTCGTGGGT
Organism: Andrena hattorfiana; assembly: GCA_944738655.2. Classification (NCBI taxonomy): domain Eukaryota; kingdom Metazoa; phylum Arthropoda; class Insecta; order Hymenoptera; family Andrenidae; genus Andrena; species Andrena hattorfiana. The sequence goes on from OX122889.2 coordinate 64,087,448, forward strand.
CCGGGGTCGTGGGTCCGGGGTCGTGGGTCCGGGGTCGTGGGTCCGGGGTCGTGGGTCCGGGGTCGTGGGTCCGGGGTCGTGGGTCCGGGGTCGTGGGTCCGGGGTCATGGGTCCGGGGTCATGGGTCCGGGGTCATGGGTCCGGGGTCGTGGGTCTGGGGTCATGGGTCTGGGGTCATGGGTCTGGGGTCGTGGGTCTGGGGTCGTGGGTCTGCTGTCGTGGGTCTGGGGTCGTGGGTCTGGGGTCGTGGGTCTGGGGTCGTGGGCCTGGGGTCGTGGGTCTGGGGTCGTGGGTCTGGGGTCGTGGGTCTGGGGTCATGGGTCCGGGGTCATGGGTCCGGGGTCATGGGTCCGGGGTCATGGTTCTGGGGTCATGGGTCTGGGGTCATGGGTCTGGGGTCATGGGTCTGGGGTCATGGGTCTGGGGTCATGGGTCTGGGGTCATGGGTCTGGGGTCATGGGTCTGGGGTCATGGGTCTGGGGTCATGGGTCTGGGGTCATGGGTCTGGGGTCATGGGTCTGGGGTCATGGGTCTGGGGTCATGGGTCCGGGGTCATGGGTCCGTGGTCCTGTCTCCGGGGTCATGGGTCTGGGGTCATGGGTCCTGGGTCATGGGTCCGGGGTCATGGGTACGGGGTCATGGGTCCGGGGTCATGGGTCCGGGGTCATGGGTCTGGGGTCATGGATCTGTGGTCATGGGTCTGGGGTCATGGGTCTGGGGTCATGGGTCTGGGGTCATGGGCCTGGGGTCATGGGTCTGGGGTCATGGGTCTGGGGTCATGGGTCTGGGGTCATGGGTCTGGGGTCATGGGTCAGGGGTCATGGGTCTGGGGTCATGGGTCTGGGGTCATGGGTCTGGGGTCGTGGGTCTGGGGTCGTGGGTCTGGGGTCGTGGGTCTGGGGTCGTGGGTCTGGGGTCGTGGGTCTGGGGTCGTGGGTCTGGGGTCGTGGGTCTGGGGTCGTGGTTCTGGGGTCGTGGGTCTGGGGTCGTGGGTCTGGGGTCGTGGGTCTGGGGTCGTGGGTCTGGGGTCGTGGGTCTGGGGTCGTGGGTCTGGGGTCGTGGGTCTGGGGTCGTGGGTCTGGGGTCGTGGGTCTGGGGTCGTGGGTCTGGGGTCGTGGGTCTGGGGTCGTGGGTCTGGGGTCGTGGGTCTGGGGTCGTGGGTATGGGGTCGTGGGTCTGGGGTCGTGGGTCTGGGGTCGTGGGTCTGGGGTCGTGGGTCTGGGGTCGTGGGTCTGGGGTCGTGGGTCTGGGGTCGTGGGTCTGGGGTCGTGGGTCCGGGGTCGTGGGTCTGGGGTCGTGGGTCCGGGGTCGTGGGTCCGGGGTCGTGGGTCCGGGGTCGTGGGTCTGGGGTCATGGGTCCGGGGTCGTGGGTCCGGGGTCGTGGGTCCGGGGTCGTGGGTCCGGGGTCATGGGTCCGGGGTCGTGGGTCCGGGGTCGTGGGTCCGGGGTCGTGGGTCCGGGGTCGTGGGTCCGGGGTCGTGGGTCCGGGGTCGTGGGTCCGGGGTCGTGGGTCCGGGGTCGTGGGTCCGGGGTCATGGGTCCGGGGTCATGGGTCCGGGGTCATGGGTCCGGGGTCGTGGGTCTGGGGTCATGGGTCTGGGGTCATGGGTCTGGGGTCATGGGTCTGGGGTCGTGGGTCTGGGGTCGTGGGTCTGGGGTCGTGGGTCTGGGGTCATGGGTCTGGGGTCATGGGTCTGGGGTCATGGGTCTGGGGTCATGGGTCCGTGGTCGTGGGTCCGGGGTCATGGGTCCGGGGTCATGTGTCCGGGGTCCTGGTTCCGGGGTCATGGGTCCGGGGTCATGGGTTCGGGGTCATGGGTCCGGGGTCATGGGTCCGGGGTCATGGGTCCGTGGTAATGGGTCCGGGGTCATGGGTCCGGGGTCATGGCTCCGGGGTCATGGGTCCGGGGTCATGGGTCCGGGGTCATGGGTCCGGGGTCATGGTTCCGGGGTCATGGGTCCGGGGTCATGGGTCCTGGGTCATGGGTCCGGGGTCATGGGTACGGGGTCATGGGTCCGGGGTCATGGGTCCGGGGTCATGGGTCTGGGGTCATGGGTCTGTGGTCATGGGTCTGGGGTCATGGGTCTGGGGTCATGGGCCTGGGGTCATGGGTCTGGGGTCATGGGTCTGGGGTCATGGGTCTGGGGTCATGGGTCTGGGGTCATGGGTCAGGGGTCATGGGTCTGGGGTCATGGGTCTGGGGTCATGGGTCTGGGGTCATGGGTCTGGGGTCATGGGTCTGAGGTCATGAGTCTGCGGTCCTGTCTCCGGGGTCATGGGTCTGGGGTAATGGGTCTGGGGTCATGGGTCTCGGGTCATGGGTCTGGGGTCGTGGGTCCGGGTTCGTGGGTCCGGGGTCATGGGTCCGGGGTCATGGGTCCGGGGTCATTGGTCCGGGGTCATGGGTCCAGGGTCATGGGTCCGGGGTCATGGGTCTGGGGTCATGGGCCTGGGGTCGTGGGTCTGGGGTCGTGGGTCTGGGGTCGTGGTTCTGGGGTCGTGGGTCTGGGGTCGTGGGTCTGGGGTCGTGGGTCTGGGGTCGTGGGTCTGGGGTCGTGGGTCTGGGGTCGTGGGTCTGGGGTCGTGGGTCTGGTGTCGTGGGTCTGGGGTCGTGGGTCTGGGGTCGTGGGTCTGGGGTCGTGGGTCTGGGGTCGTGGGTCTGGGGTCGTGGGTCTGGGGTCGTGGGTCTGGGGTCGTGGGTCTGGGGTCGTGGGTCTGGGGTCGTGGGTCTGGGGTCGTGGGTCTGGGGTCGTGGGTCTGGGGTCGTGGGTCTGGGGTCGTGGGTCTGGGGTCGTGGGTCTGGGGTCGTGGGTCTGGGGTCGTGGGTCTGGGGTCGTGGGTCTGGGGTCGTGGGTCTGGGGTCGTGGGTCTGGGGTCGTGGGTCTGGGGTCGTGGGTCTGGGGTCGTGGGTCCGGGGTCGTGGGTCCGGGGTCGTGGGTCTGGGGTCATGGGTCTGGGGTCATGGGTCTGGGGTCATGGGTCTGGGGTCATGGGTCTGGGGTCATGGGTCTGGGGTCATGGGTCTGGGGTCATGGGTCTGGGGTCATGGGTCCGGGGTCATGGGTCCGTGGTCCTGTCTCCGGGGTCATGGGTCTGGGGTAATGGGTCTGGGGTCATGGGTCTCGGGTCATGGGTCTGGGGTCGTGGGTCCGGGTTCGTGGGTCCGGGGTCCTGGGTCCGGGGTCGTGGGTCCGGTGTCATGGGTCCGGGGTCATGGGTCCGGGGTCGTGGGTCTGGGGTCATGGGTCTGGGGTCATGGGTCTGGGGTCATGGGTCTGGGGTCGTGGGACTGGGGTCGTGGGTCTGGGGTCGTGGGTCTGGGGTCATGGGTCTGGGGTCATGGGTCTGGGGTCATGGGTCTGGGGTCATGGGTCCGTGGTCGTGGGTCCGGGGTCATGGGTCCGGGGTCATGTGTCCGGGGTCCTGGTTCCGGGGTCATGGGTCCGGGGTCATGGGTTCGGGGTCATGGGTCCGGGGTCATGGGTCCGGGGTCATGGGTCCGTGGTAATGGGTCCGGGGTCATGGGTCCGGGGTCATGGGTCCGGGGTCATGGGTCCGGGGTCATGGGTCCGGGGTCATGGGTCCGGGGTCATGGGTCCGGGGTCATGGGTCCGGGGTCATGGGTCCGGGGTCATGGGTCCGGGGTCATGGGTCCGGGGTCATGGGTCCTGGGTCATGGGTCCGGGGTCATGGGTACGGGGTCATGGGTCCGGGGTCATGGGTCCGGGGTCATGGGTCTGGGGTCATGGATCTGTGGTCATGGGTCTGGGGTCATGGGTCTGGGGTCATGGGTCTGGGGTCATGGGTCTGGGGTCATGGGCCTGGGGTCATGGGTCTGGGGTCATGGGTCTGGGGTCATGGGTCTGGGGTCATGGGTCTGGGGTCATGGGTCAGGGGTCATGGGTCTGGGGTCATGGGTCTGGGGTCATGGGTCTGGGGTCATGGGTCTGGGGTCATGGGTCTGGGGTCATGGGTCTGGGGTCATGGGTCTGAGGTCATGAGTCTGCGGTCCTGTCTCCGGGGTCATGGGTCTGGGGTAATGGGTCTGGGGTCATGGGTCTCGGGTCATGGGTCTGGGGTCGTGGGTCCGGGGTCATGGGTCCGGGGTCATGGGTCCGGGGTCATTGGTCCGGGGTCATGGGTCCAGGGTCATGGGTCTGGGGTCATGGGTCTGGGGTCATGGGCCTGGGGTCGTGGGTCTGGGGTCGTGGGTCTGGGGTCGTGGGTCTGGGGTCGTGGGTCTGGGGTCGTGGTTCTGGGGTCGTGGGTCTGGGGTCGTGGGTCTGGGGTCGTGGGTCTGGGGTCGTGGGTCTGGGGTCGTGGGTCTGGGGTCGTGGGTCTGGGGTCGTGGGTCTGGGGTCGTGGGTCTGGGGTCGTGGGTCTGGGGTCGTGGGTCTGGGGTCGTGGGTCTGGGGTCGTGGGTCTGGGGTCGTGGGTCTGGGGTCGTGGGTCTGGGGTCGTGGGTCCGGGGTCGTGGGTCCGGGGTCGTGGGTCCGGGGTCGTGGGTCCGGGGTCGTGGGTCCGGGGTCGTGGGTCCGGGGTCGTGGGTCCGGGGTCGTGGTTCCGGGGTCCTGGGTCCGGGGTCATGGGTCCGTGGTAATGGGTCCGGGGTCATGGGTCCGGGGTCATGGGTCCGGGGTCGTGGGTCCGGGGTCGTGGGTCCGGGGTCGTGGGTCCGGCGTCGTGGGTCCGGGGTCGTGGGTCCGGGGTCGTGGGTCCGGGGTCGTGGGTCCGGGGTCATGGGTCCGGGGTCATGGGTGCGGGGTCGTGGGTCCGGGGTCGTGGGTCCGGGGTCGTGGGTCCGGGGTCGTGGGTCCGGGGTCATGGGTCTGGGGTCATGGGTCCGGGGTCGTGGGTCCGGGGTCGTGGGTCCGGGGTCGTGGGTCCGGGGTCGTGGGTCCGGGGTCGTGGGTCCGGGGTCGTGGGTCCGGGGTCGTGGGTCCGGCGTCGTGGGTCCGGGGTCGTGGGTCCGGGGTCGTGGGTCCGGGGTCGTGGGTCCGGGGTCATGGGTCTGGGGTCATGGGTGCGGGGTCGTGGGTCCGGGGTCGTGGGTCCGGGGTCGTGGGTCCGGGGTCGTGGGTCCGGGGTCGTGGGTCCGGGGTCGTGGGTCCGGGGTCATGGGTCTGGGGTCGTGGGTCCGGGGTCGTGGGTCCGGGGTCGTGGGTCCGGGGTCGTGGGTCCGGGGTCGTGGGTCCGGGGTCGTGGGTCCGGGGTCGTGGGTCCGGGGTCGTGGGTCCGGGGTCATGGGTCCGGGGTCATGGGTCCGGGGTCGTGGGTCTGGGGTCATGGGTCTGGGGTCATGGGTCTGGGGTCGTGGGTCTGGGGTCGTGGGTCTGCTGTCGTGGGTCTGGGGTCGTGGGTCTGGGGTCGTGGGTCTGGGGTCGTGGGCCTGGGGTCGTGGGTCTGGGGTCGTGGGTCTGGGGTCGTGGGTCTGGGGTCATGGGTCCGGGGTCATGGGTCCGGGGTCATGGGTCCGGGGTCATGGTTCTGGGGTCATGGGTCTGGGGTCATGGGTCTGGGGTCATGGGTCTGGGGTCATGGGTCTGGGGTCATGGGTCTGGGGTCATGGGTCTGGGGTCATGGGTCTGGGGTCATGGGTCTGGGGTCATGGGTCTGGGGTCATGGGTCTGGGGTCATGGGTCTGGGGTCATGGGTCTGGGGTCATGGGTCCGGGGTCATGGGTCCGTGGTCCTGTCTCCGGGGTCATGGGTCTGGGGTAATGGGTCTGGGGTCATGGGTCTCGGGTCATGGGTCTGGGGTCGTGGGTCCGGGTTCGTGGGTCCGCGGTCCTGGGTCCGGGGTCGTGGGTCCGGGGTCATGGGTCCGGGGTCGTGGGTCCGGGGTCATGGGTCCGGGGTCATGGGTCCGGGGTCGTGGGTCTGGGGTCATGGGTCTGGGGTCATGGGTCTGGGGTCATGGGTCTGGGGTCGTGGGACTGGGGTCGTGGGTCTGGGGTCGTGGGTCTGGGGTCATGGGTCTGGGGTCATGGGTCTGGGGTCATGGGTCTGGGGTCATGGGTCCGTGGTCGTGGGTCCGGGGTCATGGGTCCGGGGTCATGTGTCCGGGGTCCTGGTTCCGGGGTCATGGGTCCGGGGTCATGGGTTCGGGGTCATGGGTCCGGGGTCATGGGTCCGGGGTCATGGGTCCGTGGTAATGGGTCCGGGGTCATGGGTCCGGGGTCATGGGTCCGGGGTCATGGGTCCGGGGTCATGGGTCCGGGGTCGTGGGTCCGGGGTCGTGGGTCCGGGGTCGTGGGTCCGGGGTCGTGGGTCCGGGGTCGTGGGTCCGGGGTCGTGGGTCCGGGGTCGTGGGTCCGGGGTCATGGGTCCGGGGTCATGGGTCCGGGGTCGTGGGTCTGGGGTCATGGGTCTGGGGTCATGGGTCTGGGGTCGTGGGTCTGGGGTCGTGGGTCTGCTGTCGTGGGTCTGGGGTCGTGGGTCTGGGGTCGTGGGTCTGGGGTCGTGGGCCTGGGGTCGTGGGTCTGGGGTCGTGGGTCTGGGGTCGTGGGTCTGGGGTCGTGGGTCTGGGGTCATGGGTCCGGGGTCATGGGTCCGGGGTCATGGGTCCGGGGTCATGGTTCCGGGGTCATGGGTCTGGGGTCATGGGTCTGGGGTCATGGGTCTGGGGTCATGGGTCTGGGGTCATGGGTCTGGGGTCATGGGTCTGGGGTCATGGGTCTGGGGTCATGGGTCTGGGGTCATGGGTCTGGGGTCATGGGTCTGGGGTCATGGGTCTGGGGTCATGGGTCCGGGGTCATGGGTCCGTGGTCCTGTCTCCGGGGTCATGGGTCTGGGGTAATGGGTCTGGGGTCATGGGTCTCGGGTCATGGGTCTGGGGTCGTGGGTCCGGGTTCGTGGGTCCGGGGTCCTGGGTCCGGGGTCGTGGGTCCGGGGTCATGGGTCCGGGGTCATGGGTCCGGGGTCGTGGGTCTGGGGTCATGGGTCTGGGGTCATGGGTCTGGGGTCGTGGGACTGGGGTCGTGGGTCTGGGGTCGTGGGTCTGGGGTCATGGGTCTGGGGTCATGGGTCTGGGGTCATGGGTCTGGGGTCATGGGTCCGTGGTCGTGGGTCCGGGGTCATGGGTCCGGGGTCATGTGTCCGGGGTCCTGGTTCCGGGGTCATGGGTCCGGGGTCATGGGTTCGGGGTCATGGGTCCGGGGTCATGGGTCCGGGGTCATGGGTCCGTGGTAATGGGTCCGGGGTCATGGGTCCGGGGTCATGGGTCCGGGGTCATGGGTCCGGGGTCATGGGTCCGGGGTCATGGGTCCGGGGTCATGGGTCCGGGGTCATGGGTCCGGGGTCATGGGTCCGGGGTCATGGGTCCGGGGTCATGGGTCCTGGGTCATGGGTCCGGGGTCATGGGTACGGGGTCATGGGTCCGGGGTCATGGGTCCGGGGTCATGGGTCTGGGGTCATGGATCTGTGGTCATGGGTCTGGGGTCATGGGTCTGGGGTCATGGGTCTGGGGTCATGGGCCTGGGGTCATGGGTCTGGGGTCATGGGTCTGGGGTCATGGGTCTGGGGTCATGGGTCTGGGGTCATGGGTCAGGGGTCATGGGTCTGGGGTCATGGGTCTGGGGTCATGGGTCTGGGGTCATGGGTCTGGGGTCGTGGGTCTGGGGTCGTGGGTCTGGGGTCGTGGGTCTGGGGTCGTGGGTCTGGGGTCGTGGGTCTGGGGTCGTGGGTCTGGGGTCGTGGGTCTGGGGTCGTGGTTCTGGGGTCGTGGGTCTGGGGTCGTGGGTCTGGGGTCGTGGGTCTGGGGTCGTGGGTCTGGGGTCGTGGGTCTGGGGTCGTGGGTCTGGGGTCGTGGGTCTGGGGTCGTGGGTCTGGGGTCGTGGGTCTGGGGTCGTGGGTCTGGGGTCGTGGGTCTGGGGTCGTGGGTCTGGGGTCGTGGGTCTGGGGTCGTGGGTATGGGGTCGTGGGTCTGGGGTCGTGGGTCTGGGGTCGTGGGTCTGGGGTCGTGGGTCTGGGGTCGTGGGTCTGGGGTCGTGGGTCTGGGGTCGTGGGTCTGGGGTCGTGGGTCCGGGGTCGTGGGTCTGGGGTCGTGGGTCCGGGGTCGTGGGTCCGGGGTCGTGGGTCCGGGGTCGTGGGTCTGGGGTCATGGGTCCGGGGTCGTGGGTCCGGGGTCGTGGGTCCGGGGTCGTGGGTCCGGGGTCATGGGTCCGGGGTCGTGGGTCCGGGGTCGTGGGTCCGGGGTCGTGGGTCCGGGGTCGTGGGTCCGGGGTCGTGGGTCCGGGGTCGTGGGTCCGGGGTCGTGGGTCCGGGGTCGTGGGTCCGGGGTCATGGGTCCGGGGTCATGGGTCCGGGGTCATGGGTCCGGGGTCGTGGGTCTGGGGTCATGGGTCTGGGGTCATGGGTCTGGGGTCATGGGTCTGGGGTCGTGGGTCTGGGGTCGTGGGTCTGGGGTCGTGGGTCTGGGGTCATGGGTCTGGGGTCATGGGTCTGGGGTCATGGGTCTGGGGTCATGGGTCCGTGGTCGTGGGTCCGGGGTCATGGGTCCGGGGTCATGTGTCCGGGGTCCTGGTTCCGGGGTCATGGGTCCGGGGTCATGGGTTCGGGGTCATGGGTCCGGGGTCATGGGTCCGGGGTCATGGGTCCGTGGTAATGGGTCCGGGGTCATGGGTCCGGGGTCATGGCTCCGGGGTCATGGGTCCGGGGTCATGGGTCCGGGGTCATGGGTCCGGGGTCATGGTTCCGGGGTCATGGGTCCGGGGTCATGGGTCCTGGGTCATGGGTCCGGGGTCATGGGTACGGGGTCATGGGTCCGGGGTCATGGGTCCGGGGTCATGGGTCTGGGGTCATGGGTCTGTGGTCATGGGTCTGGGGTCATGGGTCTGGGGTCATGGGCCTGGGGTCATGGGTCTGGGGTCATGGGTCTGGGGTCATGGGTCTGGGGTCATGGGTCTGGGGTCATGGGTCAGGGGTCATGGGTCTGGGGTCATGGGTCTGGGGTCATGGGTCTGGGGTCATGGGTCTGGGGTCATGGGTCTGAGGTCATGAGTCTGCGGTCCTGTCTCCGGGGTCATGGGTCTGGGGTAATGGGTCTGGGGTCATGGGTCTCGGGTCATGGGTCTGGGGTCGTGGGTCCGGGTTCGTGGGTCCGGGGTCATGGGTCCGGGGTCATGGGTCCGGGGTCATTGGTCCGGGGTCATGGGTCCAGGGTCATGGGTCCGGGGTCATGGGTCTGGGGTCATGGGCCTGGGGTCGTGGGTCTGGGGTCGTGGGTCTGGGGTCGTGGTTCTGGGGTCGTGGGTCTGGGGTCGTGGGTCTGGGGTCGTGGGTCTGGGGTCGTGGGTCTGGGGTCGTGGGTCTGGGGTCGTGGGTCTGGTGTCGTGGGTCTGGGGTCGTGGGTCTGGGGTCGTGGGTCTGGGGTCGTGGGTCTGGGGTCGTGGGTCTGGGGTCGTGGGTCTGGGGTCGTGGGTCTGGGGTCGTGGGTCTGGGGTCGTGGGTCTGGGGTCGTGGTTCTGGGGTCGTGGGTCTGGGGTCGTGGGTCTGGGGTCGTGGGTCTGGGGTCGTGGGTCTGGGGTCGTGGGTCTGGGGTCGTGGGTCTGGGGTCGTGGGTCTGGGGTCGTGGGTCTGGGGTCGTGGGTCTGGGGTCGTGGGTCTGGGGTCGTGGGTCTGGGGTCGTGGGTCTGGGGTCGTGGGTCTGGGGTCGTGGGTATGGGGTCGTGGGTCTGGGGTCGTGGGTCTGGGGTCGTGGGTCTGGGGTCGTGGGTCTGGGGTCGTGGGTCTGGGGTCGTGGGTCTGGGGTCGTGGGTCTGGGGTCGTGGGTCTGGGGTCGTGGGTCCGGGGTCGTGGGTCTGGGGTCGTGGGTCCGGGGTCGTGGGTCCGGGGTCGTGGGTCCGGGGTCGTGGGTCTGGGGTCATGGGTCCGGGGTCGTGGGTCCGGGGTCGTGGGTCCGGGGTCGTGGGTCCGGGGTCATGGGTCCGGGGTCGTGGGTCCGGGGTCGTGGGTCCGGGGTCGTGGGTCCGGGGTCGTGGGTCCGGGGTCGTGGGTCCGGGGTCGTGGGTCCGGGGTCGTGGGTCCGGGGTCATGGGTCCGGGGTCATGGGTCCGGGGTCATGGGTCCGGGGTCGTGGGTCTGGGGTCATGGGTCTGGGGTCATGGGTCTGGGGTCATGGGTCTGGGGTCGTGGGTCTGGGGTCGTGGGTCTGGGGTCGTGGGTCTGGGGTCATGGGTCTGGGGTCATGGGTCTGGGGTCATGGGTCTGGGGTCATGGGTCCGTGGTCGTGGGTCCGGGGTCATGGGTCCGGGGTCATGTGTCCGGGGTCCTGGTTCCGGGGTCATGGGTCCGGGGTCATGGGTTCGGGGTCATGGGTCCGGGGTCATGGGTCCGGGGTCATGGGTCCGTGGTAATGGGTCCGGGGTCATGGGTCCGGGGTCATGGCTCCGGGGTCATGGGTCCGGGGTCATGGGTCCGGGGTCATGGGTCCGGGGTCATGGTTCCGGGGTCATGGGTCCGGGGTCATGGGTCCTGGGTCATGGGTCCGGGGTCATGGGTACGGGGTCATGGGTCCGGGGTCATGGGTCCGGGGTCATGGGTCTGGGGTCATGGGTCTGTGGTCATGGGTCTGGGGTCATGGGTCTGGGGTCATGGGCCTGGGGTCATGGGTCTGGGGTCATGGGTCTGGGGTCATGGGTCTGGGGTCATGGGTCTGGGGTCATGGGTCAGGGGTCATGGGTCTGGGGTCATGGGTCTGGGGTCATGGGTCTGGGGTCATGGGTCTGGGGTCATGGGTCTGAGGTCATGAGTCTGCGGTCCTGTCTCCGGGGTCATGGGTCTGGGGTAATGGGTCTGGGGTCATGGGTCTCGGGTCATGGGTCTGGGGTCGTGGGTCCGGGTTCGTGGGTCCGGGGTCATGGGTCCGGGGTCATGGGTCCGGGGTCATTGGTCCGGGGTCATGGGTCCAGGGTCATGGGTCCGGGGTCATGGGTCTGGGGTCATGGGCCTGGGGTCGTGGGTCTGGGGTCGTGGGTCTGGGGTCGTGGTTCTGGGGTCGTGGGTCTGGGGTCGTGGGTCTGGGGTCGTGGGTCTGGGGTCGTGGGTCTGGGGTCGTGGGTCTGGGGTCGTGGGTCTGGTGTCGTGGGTCTGGGGTCGTGGGTCTGGGGTCGTGGGTCTGGGGTCGTGGGTCTGGGGTCGTGGGTCTGGGGTCGTGGGTCTGGGGTCGTGGGTCTGGGGTCGTGGGTCTGGGGTCGTGGGTCTGGGGTCGTGGGTCTGGGGTCGTGGGTCTGGGGTCGTGGGTCTGGGGTCGTGGGTCTGGGGTCGTGGGTCTGGGGTCGTGGGTCTGGGGTCGTGGGTCTGGGGTCGTGGGTCTGGGGTCGTGGGTCTGGGGTCGTGGGTCTGGGGTCGTGGGTCTGGGGTCGTGGGTCTGGGGTCGTGGGTCTGGGGTCGTGGGTCTGGGGTCGTGGGTCCGGGGTCGTGGGTCCGGGGTCGTGGGTCCGGGGTCGTGGGTCTGGGGTCATGGGTCTGGGGTCATGGGTCTGGGGTCATGGGTCTGGGGTCATGGGTCTGGGGTCATGGGTCTGGGGTCATGGGTCTGGGGTCATGGGTCTGGGGTCATGGGTCCGGGGTCATGGGTCCGTGGTCCTGTCTCCGGGGTCATGGGTCTGGGGTAATGGGTCTGGGGTCATGGGTCTCGGGTCATGGGTCTGGGGTCGTGGGTCCGGGTTCGTGGGTCCGGGGTCCTGGGTCCGGGGTCGTGGGTCCGGTGTCATGGGTCCGGGGTCATGGGTCCGGGGTCGTGGGTCTGGGGTCATGGGTCTGGGGTCATGGGTCTGGGGTCATGGGTCTGGGGTCGTGGGACTGGGGTCGTGGGTCTGGGGTCGTGGGTCTGGGGTCATGGGTCTGGGGTCATGGGTCTGGGGTCATGGGTCTGGGGTCATGGGTCCGTGGTCGTGGGTCCGGGGTCATGGGTCCGGGGTCATGTGTCCGGGGTCCTGGTTCCGGGGTCATGGGTCCGGGGTCATGGGTTCGGGGTCATGGGTCCGGGGTCATGGGTCCGGGGTCATGGGTCCGTGGTAATGGGTCCGGGGTCATGGGTCCGGGGTCATGGGTCCGGGGTCATGGGTCCGGGGTCATGGGTCCGGGGTCATGGGTCCGGGGTCATGGGTCCGGGGTCATGGGTCCGGGGTCATGGGTCCGGGGTCATGGGTCCGGGGTCATGGGTCCGGGGTCATGGGTCCTGGGTCATGGGTCCGGGGTCATGGGTACGGGGTCATGGGTCCGGGGTCATGGGTCCGGGGTCATGGGTCTGGGGTCATGGATCTGTGGTCATGGGTCTGGGGTCATGGGTCTGGGGTCATGGGTCTGGGGTCATGGGTCTGGGGTCATGGGCCTGGGGTCATGGGTCTGGGGTCATGGGTCTGGGGTCATGGGTCTGGGGTCATGGGTCTGGGGTCATGGGTCAGGGGTCATGGGTCTGGGGTCATGGGTCTGGGGTCATGGGTCTGGGGTCATGGGTCTGGGGTCATGGGTCTGGGGTCATGGGTCTGGGGTCATGGGTCTGAGGTCATGAGTCTGCGGTCCTGTCTCCGGGGTCATGGGTCTGGGGTAATGGGTCTGGGGTCATGGGTCTCGGGTCATGGGTCTGGGGTCGTGGGTCCGGGGTCATGGGTCCGGGGTCATGGGTCCGGGGTCATTGGTCCGGGGTCATGGGTCCAGGGTCATGGGTCTGGGGTCATGGGTCTGGGGTCATGGGCCTGGGGTCGTGGGTCTGGGGTCGTGGGTCTGGGGTCGTGGGTCTGGGGTCGTGGGTCTGGGGTCGTGGTTCTGGGGTCGTGGGTCTGGGGTCGTGGGTCTGGGGTCGTGGGTCTGGGGTCGTGGGTCTGGGGTCGTGGGTCTGGGGTCGTGGGTCTGGGGTCGTGGGTCTGGGGTCGTGGGTCTGGGGTCGTGGGTCTGGGGTCGTGGGTCTGGGGTCGTGGGTCTGGGGTCGTGGGTCTGGGGTCGTGGGTCTGGGGTCGTGGGTCTGGGGTCGTGGGTCTGGGGTCGTGGGTCTGGGGTCGTGGGTCTGGGGTCGTGGGTCCGGGGTCGTGGGTCCGGGGTCGTGGGTCCGGGGTCGTGGGTCCGGGGTCGTGGGTCCGGGGTCGTGGGTCCGGGGTCGTGGGTCCGGGGTCGTGGTTCCGGGGTCCTGGGTCCGGGGTCATGGGTCCGTGGTAATGGGTCCGGGGTCATGGGTCCGGGGTCATGGGTCCGGGGTCGTGGGTCCGGGGTCGTGGGTCCGGGGTCGTGGGTCCGGCGTCGTGGGTCCGGGGTCGTGGGTCCGGGGTCGTGGGTCCGGGGTCGTGGGTCCGGGGTCATGGGTCCGGGGTCATGGGTGCGGGGTCGTGGGTCCGGGGTCGTGGGTCCGGGGTCGTGGGTCCGGGGTCGTGGGTCCGGGGTCATGGGTCTGGGGTCATGGGTCCGGGGTCGTGGGTCCGGGGTCGTGGGTCCGGGGTCGTGGGTCCGGGGTCGTGGGTCCGGGGTCGTGGGTCCGGGGTCGTGGGTCCGGGGTCGTGGGTCCGGCGTCGTGGGTCCGGGGTCGTGGGTCCGGGGTCGTGGGTCCGGGGTCGTGGGTCCGGGGTCATGGGTCTGGGGTCATGGGTGCGGGGTCGTGGGTCCGGGGTCGTGGGTCCGGGGTCGTGGGTCCGGGGTCGTGGGTCCGGGGTCGTGGGTCCGGGGTCGTGGGTCCGGGGTCATGGGTCTGGGGTCGTGGGTCCGGGGTCGTGGGTCCGGGGTCGTGGGTCCGGGGTCGTGGGTCCGGGGTCGTGGGTCCGGGGTCGTGGGTCCGGGGTCGTGGGTCCGGGGTCGTGGGTCCGGGGTCATGGGTCCGGGGTCATGGGTCCGGGGTCATGGGTCCGGGGTCGTGGGTCTGGGGTCATGGGTCTGGGGTCATGGGTCTGGGGTCGTGGGTCTGGGGTCGTGGGTCTGCTGTCGTGGGTCTGGGGTCGTGGGTCTGGGGTCGTGGGTCTGGGGTCGTGGGCCTGGGGTCGTGGGTCTGGGGTCGTGGGTCTGGGGTCGTGGGTCTGGGGTCATGGGTCCGGGGTCATGGGTCCGGGGTCATGGGTCCGGGGTCATGGTTCTGGGGTCATGGGTCTGGGGTCATGGGTCTGGGGTCATGGGTCTGGGGTCATGGGTCTGGGGTCATGGGTCTGGGGTCATGGGTCTGGGGTCATGGGTCTGGGGTCATGGGTCTGGGGTCATGGGTCTGGGGTCATGGGTCTGGGGTCATGGGTCTGGGGTCATGGGTCTGGGGTCATGGGTCCGGGGTCATGGGTCCGTGGTCCTGTCTCCGGGGTCATGGGTCTGGGGTAATGGGTCTGGGGTCATGGGTCTCGGGTCATGGGTCTGGGGTCGTGGGTCCGGGTTCGTGGGTCCGCGGTCCTGGGTCCGGGGTCGTGGGTCCGGGGTCATGGGTCCGGGGTCGTGGGTCCGGGGTCATGGGTCCGGGGTCATGGGTCCGGGGTCGTGGGTCTGGGGTCATGGGTCTGGGGTCATGGGTCTGGGGTCATGGGTCTGGGGTCGTGGGACTGGGGTCGTGGGTCTGGGGTCGTGGGTCTGGGGTCATGGGTCTGGGGTCATGGGTCTGGGGTCATGGGTCTGGGGTCATGGGTCCGTGGTCGTGGGTCCGGGGTCATGGGTCCGGGGTCATGTGTCCGGGGTCCTGGTTCCGGGGTCATGGGTCCGGGGTCATGGGTTCGGGGTCATGGGTCCGGGGTCATGGGTCCGGGGTCATGGGTCCGTGGTAATGGGTCCGGGGTCATGGGTCCGGGGTCATGGGTCCGGGGTCATGGGTCCGGGGTCATGGGTCCGGGGTCATGGGTCCGGGGTCATGGGTCCGGGGTCATGGGTCCGGGGTCATGGGTCCGGGGTCATGGGTCCGGGGTCATGGGTCCTGGGTCATGGGTCCGGGGTCATGGGTACGGGGTCATGGGTCCGGGGTCATGGGTCCGGGGTCATGGGTCTGGGGTCATGGATCTGTGGTCATGGGTCTGGGGTCATGGGTCTGGGGTCATGGGTCTGGGGTCATGGGCCTGGGGTCATGGGTCTGGGGTCATGGGTCTGGGGTCATGGGTCTGGGGTCATGGGTCTGGGGTCATGGGTCAGGGGTCATGGGTCTGGGGTCATGGGTCTGGGGTCATGGGTCTGGGGTCATGGGTCTGGGGTCGTGGGTCTGGGGTCGTGGGTCTGGGGTCGTGGGTCTGGGGTCGTGGGTCTGGGGTCGTGGGTCTGGGGTCGTGGGTCTGGGGTCGTGGGTCTGGGGTCGTGGGTCTGGGGTCGTGGGTCTGGGGTCGTGGGTCTGGGGTCGTGGGTCTGGGGTCGTGGTTCTGGGGTCGTGGGTCTGGGGTCGTGGGTCTGGGGTCGTGGGTCTGGGGTCGTGGGTCTGGGGTCGTGGTTCCGGGGTCCTGGGTCCGGGGTCATGGGTCCGTGGTAATGGGTCCGGGGTCATGGGTCCGGGGTCGTGGGTCCGGGGTCGTGGGTCCGGGGTCGTGGGTCCGGCGTCGTGGGTCCGGGGTCGTGGGTCCGGGGTCGTGGGTGCGGGGTCGTGGGTCCGGGGTCATGGGTCTGGGGTCATGGGTGCGGGGTCGTGGGTCCGGGGTCGTGGGTCCGGGGTCGTGGGTCCGGGGTCGTGGGTCCGGGGTCGTGGGTCCGGGGTCGTGGGTCCGGGGTCATGGGTCTGGGGTCGTGGGTCCGGGGTCGTGGGTCCGGGGTCGTGGGTCCGGGGTCGTGGGTCCGGGGTCGTGGGTCCGGGGTCGTGGGTCCGGGGTCGTGGGTCCGGGGTCGTGGGTCCGGGGTCATGGGTCCGGGGTCATGGGTCCGGGGTCGTGGGTCTGGGGTCATGGGTCTGGGGTCATGGGTCTGGGGTCGTGGGTCTGGGGTCGTGGGTCTGCTGTCGTGGGTCTGGGGTCGTGGGTCTGGGGTCGTGGGTCTGGGGTCGTGGGCCTGGGGTCGTGGGTCTGGGGTCGTGGGTCTGGGGTCGTGGGTCTGGGGTCGTGGGTCTGGGGTCATGGGTCCGGGGTCATGGGTCCGGGGTCATGGGTCCGGGGTCATGGTTCCGGGGTCATGGGTCTGGGGTCATGGGTCTGGGGTCATGGGTCTGGGGTCATGGGTCTGGGGTCATGGGTCTGGGGTCATGGGTCTGGGGTCATGGGTCTGGGGTCATGGGTCTGGGGTCATGGGTCTGGGGTCATGGGTCTGGGGTCATGGGTCTGGGGTCATGGGTCCGGGGTCATGGGTCCGTGGTCCTGTCTCCGGGGTCATGGGTCTGGGGTAATGGGTCTGGGGTCATGGGTCTCGGGTCATGGGTCTGGGGTCGTGGGTCCGGGTTCGTGGGTCCGGGGTCCTGGGTCCGGGGTCGTGGGTCCGGGGTCATGGGTCCGGGGTCATGGGTCCGGGGTCGTGGGTCTGGGGTCATGGGTCTGGGGTCATGGGTCTGGGGTCATGGGTCTGGGGTCGTGGGACTGGGGTCGTGGGTCTGGGGTCGTGGGTCTGGGGTCATGGGTCTGGGGTCATGGGTCTGGGGTCATGGGTCTGGGGTCATGGGTCCGTGGTCGTGGGTCCGGGGTCATGGGTCCGGGGTCATGTGTCCGGGGTCCTGGTTCCGGGGTCATGGGTCCGGGGTCATGGGTTCGGGGTCATGGGTCCGGGGTCATGGGTCCGGGGTCATGGGTCCGTGGTAATGGGTCCGGGGTCATGGGTCCGGGGTCATGGGTCCGGGGTCATGGGTCCGGGGTCATGGGTCCGGGGTCATGGGTCCGGGGTCATGGGTCCGGGGTCATGGGTCCGGGGTCATGGGTCCGGGGTCATGGGTCCGGGGTCATGGGTCCGGGGTCATGGGTCCTGGGTCATGGGTCCGGGGTCATGGGTACGGGGTCATGGGTCCGGGGTCATGGGTCCGGGGTCATGGGTCTGGGGTCATGGATCTGTGGTCATGGGTCTGGGGTCATGGGTCTGGGGTCATGGGTCTGGGGTCATGGGCCTGGGGTCATGGGTCTGGGGTCATGGGTCTGGGGTCATGGGTCTGGGGTCATGGGTCTGGGGTCATGGGTCAGGGGTCATGGGTCTGGGGTCATGGGTCTGGGGTCATGGGTCTGGGGTCATGGGTCTGGGGTCGTGGGTCTGGGGTCGTGGGTCTGGGGTCGTGGGTCTGGGGTCGTGGGTCTGGGGTCGTGGGTCTGGGGTCGTGGGTCTGGGGTCGTGGGTCTGGGGTCGTGGGTCTGGGGTCGTGGTTCTGGGGTCGTGGGTCTGGGGTCGTGGGTCTGGGGTCGTGGGTCTGGGGTCGTGGGTCTGGGGTCGTGGGTCTGGGGTCGTGGGTCTGGGGTCGTGGGTCTGGGGTCGTGGGTCTGGGGTCGTGGGTCTGGGGTCGTGGGTCTGGGGTCGTGGGTCTGGGGTCGTGGGTCTGGGGTCGTGGGTCTGGGGTCGTGGGTATGGGGTCGTGGGTCTGGGGTCGTGGGTCTGGGGTCGTGGGTCTGGGGTCGTGGGTCTGGGGTCGTGGGTCTGGGGTCGTGGGTCTGGGGTCGTGGGTCTGGGGTCGTGGGTCCGGGGTCGTGGGTCTGGGGTCGTGGGTCCGGGGTCGTGGGTCCGGGGTCGTGGGTCCGGGGTCGTGGGTCTGGGGTCATGGGTCCGGGGTCGTGGGTCCGGGGTCGTGGGTCCGGGGTCGTGGGTCCGGGGTCATGGGTCCGGGGTCGTGGGTCCGGGGTCGTGGGTCCGGGGTCGTGGGTCCGGGGTCGTGGGTCCGGGGTCGTGGGTCCGGGGTCGTGGGTCCGGGGTCGTGGGTCCGGGGTCGTGGGTCCGGGGTCATGGGTCCGGGGTCATGGGTCCGGGGTCATGGGTCCGGGGTCGTGGGTCTGGGGTCATGGGTCTGGGGTCATGGGTCTGGGGTCATGGGTCTGGGGTCGTGGGTCTGGGGTCGTGGGTCTGGGGTCGTGGGTCTGGGGTCATGGGTCTGGGGTCATGGGTCTGGGGTCATGGGTCTGGGGTCATGGGTCCGTGGTCGTGGGTCCGGGGTCATGGGTCCGGGGTCATGTGTCCGGGGTCCTGGTTCCGGGGTCATGGGTCCGGGGTCATGGGTTCGGGGTCATGGGTCCGGGGTCATGGGTCCGGGGTCATGGGTCCGTGGTAATGGGTCCGGGGTCATGGGTCCGGGGTCATGGCTCCGGGGTCATGGGTCCGGGGTCATGGGTCCGGGGTCATGGGTCCGGGGTCATGGTTCCGGGGTCATGGGTCCGGGGTCATGGGTCCTGGGTCATGGGTCCGGGGTCATGGGTACGGGGTCATGGGTCCGGGGTCATGGGTCCGGGGTCATGGGTCTGGGGTCATGGGTCTGTGGTCATGGGTCTGGGGTCATGGGTCTGGGGTCATGGGCCTGGGGTCATGGGTCTGGGGTCATGGGTCTGGGGTCATGGGTCTGGGGTCATGGGTCTGGGGTCATGGGTCAGGGGTCATGGGTCTGGGGTCATGGGTCTGGGGTCATGGGTCTGGGGTCATGGGTCTGGGGTCATGGGTCTGAGGTCATGAGTCTGCGGTCCTGTCTCCGGGGTCATGGGTCTGGGGTAATGGGTCTGGGGTCATGGGTCTCGGGTCATGGGTCTGGGGTCGTGGGTCCGGGTTCGTGGGTCCGGGGTCATGGGTCCGGGGTCATGGGTCCGGGGTCATTGGTCCGGGGTCATGGGTCCAGGGTCATGGGTCCGGGGTCATGGGTCTGGGGTCATGGGCCTGGGGTCGTGGGTCTGGGGTCGTGGGTCTGGGGTCGTGGTTCTGGGGTCGTGGGTCTGGGGTCGTGGGTCTGGGGTCGTGGGTCTGGGGTCGTGGGTCTGGGGTCGTGGGTCTGGGGTCGTGGGTCTGGTGTCGTGGGTCTGGGGTCGTGGGTCTGGGGTCGTGGGTCTGGGGTCGTGGGTCTGGGGTCGTGGGTCTGGGGTCGTGGGTCTGGGGTCGTGGGTCTGGGGTCGTGGGTCTGGGGTCGTGGGTCTGGGGTCGTGGGTCTGGGGTCGTGGGTCTGGGGTCGTGGGTCTGGGGTCATGGGTCTGGGGTCATGGGTCTGGGGTCGTGGGTCTGGGGTCATGGGTCTGGGGTCATGGGTCTGGGGTCATGGGTCTGGGGTCATGGGTCTGGGGTCATGGGTCAGGGGTCATGGGTCTGGGGTCATGGGTCTGGGGTCGTGGGTCTGGGGTCGTGGGTCTGGGGTCGTGGGTCTGGGGTCGTGGGTCTGGGGTCGTGGGTCTGGGGTCGTGGGTATGGGGTCGTGGGTCTGGGGTCGTGGGTCTGGGGTCGTGGGTCTGGGGTCGTGGGTCCGGGGTCGTGGGTCTGGGGTCGTGGGTCCGGGGTCGTGGGTCCGGGGTCGTGGGTCCGGGGTCGTGGGTCTGGGGTCATGGGTCCGGGGTCGTGGGTCCGGGGTCGTGGGTCCGGGGTCATGGGTCTGGGGTCGTGGGTCCGGGGTCGTGGGTCCGGGGTCGTGGGTCCGGGGTCGTGGGTCCGGGGTCGTGGGTCCGGGGTCGTGGGTCCGGGGTCGTGGGTCCGGGGTCGTGGGTCCGGGGTCGTGGGTCCGGGGTCATGGGTCCGGGGTCGTGGGTCTGGGGTCATGGGTCTGGGGTCATGGGTCTGGGGTCATGGGTCTGGGGTCGTGGGTCTGGGGTCGTGGGTCTGCTGTCGTGGGTCTGGGGTCGTGGGTCTGGGGTCGTGGGTCTGGGGTCGTGGGCCTGGGGTCGTGGGTCTGGGGTCGTGGGTCTGGGGTCGTGGGTCTGGGGTCGTGGGTCTGGGGTCGTGGGTCTGGGGTCATGGGTCCGGGGTCATGGGTCCGGGGTCATGGGTCCGGGGTCATGGTTCTGGGGTCATGGGTCTGGGGTCATGGGTCTGGGGTCGTGGGTCTGGGGTCGTGGGTCTGGGGTCGTGGGTCTGGGGTCGTGGGTCTGGGGTCGTGGGTCTGGGGTCGTGGGTATGGGGTCGTGGGTCTGGGGTCGTGGGTCCGGGGTCGTGGGTCCGGGGTCGTGGGTCCGGGGTCGTGGGTCCGGGGTCGTGGGTCCGGGGTCGTGGGTCCGGGGTCGTGGGTCCGGGGTCATGGGTCCGGGGTCGTGGGTCTGGGGTCATGGGTCTGGGGTCATGGGTCTGGGGTCATGGGTCTGGGGTCATGGGTCTGGGGTCATGGGTCTGGGGTCATGGGTCTGGGGTCATGGGTCTGGGGTCATGGGTCTGGGGTCATGGGTCTGGGGTCATGGGTCTGGGGTCATGGGTCCGGGGTCATGGGTCCGTGGTCCTGTCTCCGGGGTCATGGGTCTGGGGTAATGGGTCTGGGGTCATGGGTCTCGGGTCATGGGTCTGGGGTCGTGGGTCCGGGTTCGTGGGTCCGGGGTCCTGGGTCCGGGGTCGTGGGTCCGGGGTCATGGGTCCGGGGTCATGGGTCCGGGGTCGTGGGTCTGGGGTCATGGGTCTGGGGTCATGGGTCTGGGGTCATGGGTCTGGGGTCGTGGGACTGGGGTCGTGGGTCTGGGGTCGTGGGTCTGGGGTCATGGGTCTGGGGTCATGGGTCTGGGGTCATGGGTCTGGGGTCATGGGTCCGTGGTCGTGGGTCCGGGGTCATGGGTCCGGGGTCATGTGTCCGGGGTCCTGGTTCCGGGGTCATGGGTCCGGGGTCATGGGTTCGGGGTCATGGGTCCGGGGTCATGGGTCCGGGGTCATGGGTCCGTGGTAATGGGTCCGGGGTCATGGGTCCGGGGTCATGGGTCCGGGGTCATGGGTCCGGGGTCATGGGTCCGGGGTCATGGGTCCGGGGTCATGGGTCCGGGGTCATGGGTCCGGGGTCATGGGTCCGGGGTCATGGGTCCGGGGTCATGGGTCCGGGGTCATGGGTCCTGGGTCATGTGTCCGGGGTCATGGGTACGGGGTCATGGGTCCGGGGTCATGGGTCCGGGGTCATGGGTCTGGGGTCATGGATCTGTGGTCATGGGTCTGGGGTCATGGGTCTGGGGTCATGGGTCTGGGGTCATGGGTCTGGGGTCATGGGCCTGGGGTCATGGGTCTGGGGTCATGGGTCTGGGGTCATGGGTCTGGGGTCATGGGTCTGGGGTCATGGGTCAGGGGTCATGGGTCTGGGGTCATGGGTCTGGGGTCATGGGTCTGGGGTCATGGGTCTGGGGTCATGGGTCTGAGGTCATGAGTCTGCGGTCCTGTCTCCGGGGTCATGGGTCTGGGGTAATGGGTCTGGGGTCATGGGTCTCGGGTCATGGGTCTGGGGTCGTGGGTCCGGGGTCATGGGTCCGGGGTCATGGGTCCGGGGTCATTGGTCCGGGGTCATGGGTCCAGGGTCATGGGTCTGGGGTCATGGGTCTGGGGTCATGGGCCTGGGGTCGTGGGTCTGGGGTCGTGGGTCTGGGGTCGTGGGTCTGGGGTCGTGGTTCTGGGGTCGTGGGTCTGGGGTCGTGGGTCTGGGGTCGTGGGTCTGGGGTCGTGGGTCTGGGGTCGTGGGTCTGGGGTCGTGGGTCTGGGGTCGTGGGTCTGGGGTCGTGGGTCTGGGGTCGTGGGTCTGGGGTCGTGGGTCTGGGGTCGTGGGTCTGGGGTCGTGGGTCTGGGGTCGTGGGTCTGGGGTCGTGGGTCTGGGGTCGTGGGTCTGGGGTCGTGGGTCTGGGGTCGTGGGTCCGGGGTCGTGGGTCCGGGTTCGTGGGTCCGGGGTCGTGGGTCCGGGGTCGTGGGTCCGGGGTCGTGGGTCCGGGGTCGTGGGTCCGGGGTCGTGGGTCCGGGGTCGTGGTTCCGGGGTCCTGGGTCCGGGGTCATGGGTCCGTGGTAATGGGTCCGGGGTCATGGGTCCGGGGTCATGGGTCCGGGGTCGTGGGTCCGGGGTCGTGGGTCCGGGGTCGTGGGTCCGGCGTCGTGGGTCCGGGGTCGTGGGTCCGGGGTCGTGGGTCCGGGGTCGTGGGTCCGGGGTCATGGGTCCGGGGTCATGGGTGCGGGGTCGTGGGTCCGGGGTCGTGGGTCCGGGGTCGTGGGTCCGGGGTCGTGGGTCCGGGGTCATGGGTCTGGGGTCATGGGTCCGGGGTCGTGGGTCCGGGGTCGTGGGTCCGGGGTCGTGGGTCCGGGGTCGTGGGTCCGGGGTCGTGGGTCCGGGGTCGTGGGTCCGGGGTCGTGGGTACGGGGTCATGGGTCCGGGGTCATGGGTCCGGGGTCGTGGGTCTGGGGTCATGGGTCTGGGGTCATGGGTCCGGGGTCATGGGTCCGGGGTCATGGGTCCGGGGTCATGGTTCTGGGGTCATGGGTCTGGGGTCATGGGTCTGGGGTCATGGGTCTGGGGTCATGGGTCTGGGGTCATGGGTCTGGGGTCATGGGTCTGGGGTCATGGGTCTGGGGTCATGGGTCTGGGGTCATGGGTCTGGGGTCATGGGTCTGGGGTCATGGGTCCGGGGTCATGGGTCCGTGGTCCTGTCTCCGGGGTCATGGGTCTGGGGTAATGGGTCTGGGGTCATGGGTCTCGGGTCATGGGTCTGGGGTCGTGGGTCCGGGTTCGTGGGTCCGGGGTCCTGGGTCCGGGGTCGTGGGTCCGGGGTCGTGGGTCCGGGGTCGTGGGTCCGGGGTCGTGGGTCCGGGGTCGTGGGTCCGGGGTCGTGGGTCCGGGGTCGTGGGTCCGGGGTCGTGGGTCCGGGGTCGTGGGTCCGGGGTCGTGGGTCCGGGGTCGTGGGTCCGGGGTCGTGGGTCCGGGGTCGTGGTTCCGGGGTCCTGGGTCCGGGGTCATGGGTCCGTGGTAATGGGTCCGGGGTCATGGGTCCGGGGTCATGGGTCCGGGGTCGTGGGTCCGGGGTCGTGGGTCCGGGGTCGTGGGTCCGGCGTCGTGGGTCCGGGGTCGTGGGTCCGGGGTCGTGGGTCCGGGGTCGTGGGTCCGGGGTCATGGGTCCGGGGTCATGGGTGCGGGGTCGTGGGTCCGGGGTCGTGGGTCCGGGGTCGTGGGTCCGGGGTCGTGGGTCCGGGGTCATGGGTCTGGGGTCATGGGTCCGGGGTCGTGGGTCCGGGGTCGTGGGTCTGGGGTCGTGGGTCTGGGGTCGTGGGTCTGGGGTCGTGGGTCTGGGGTCGTGGGTCTGGGGTCGTGGGTCTGGGGTCGTGGGTCTGGGGTCGTGGGTCTGGGGTCGTGGGTCTGGGGTCGTGGGTCTGGGGTCGTGGGTCTGGGGTCGTGGGTCTGGGGTCGTGGGTCTGGGGTCGTGGGTCTGGGGTCGTGGGTCTGGGGTCGTGGGTCTGGGGTCGTGGGTCTGGGGTCGTGGGTCTGGGGTCGTGGGTCCGGGGTCGTGGGTCCGGGGTCGTGGGTCCGGGGTCGTGGGTCCGGGGTCGTGGGTCCGGGGTCGTGGGTCCGGGGTCGTGGGTCCGGGGTCGTGGGTCCGGGGTCGTGGGTCCGGGGTCGTGGGTCCGGGGTCGTGGTTCCGGGGTCCTGGGTCCGGGGTCATGGGTCCGTGGTAATGGGTCCGGGGTCATGGGTCCGGGGTCGTGGGTCCGGGGTCGTGGGTCCGGGGTCGTGGGTCCGGCGTCGTGGGTCCGGGGTCGTGGGTCCGGGGTCGTGGGTCCGGGGTCGTGGGTCCGGGGTCATGGGTCTGGGGTCATGGGTGCGGGGTCGTGGGTCCGGGGTCGTGGGTCCGGGGTCGTGGGTCCGGGGTCGTGGGTCCGGGGTCATGGGTCTGGGGTCATGGGTCCGGGGTCGTGGGTCCGGGGTCGTGGGTCCGGGGTCGTGGGTCCGGGGTCGTGGGACCGGGGTCGTGGGTCCGGGGTCGTGGGTCCGGGGTCGTGGGTCCGGGGTCATGGGTCCGGGGTCGTGGGTCTGGGGTCGTGGGTCTGGGGTCATGGGTCTGGGGTCGTGGGTCTGGGGTCGTGGGTCTGCTGTCGTGGGTCTGGGGTCGTGGGTCTGGGGTCGTGGGTCTGGGGTCGTGGGCCTGGGGTCGTGGGTCTGGGGTCGTGGGTCTGGGGTCGTGGGTCTGGGGTCGTGGGTCTGGGGTCGTGGGTCTGGGGTCATGGGTCCGGGGTCATGGGTCCGGGGTCATGGGTCCGGGGTCATGGTTCTGGGGTCATGGGTCTGGGGTCATGGGTCTGGGGTCATGGGTCTGGGGTAATGGGTCTGGGGTCATGGGTCTCGGGTCATGGGTCTGGGGTCGTGGGTCCGGGGTCATGGGTCCGGGGTCATGGGTCCGGGGTCATTGGTCCGGGGTCATGGGTCCAGGGTCATGGGTCCGGGGTCATGGGTCTGGGGTCATGGGCCTGGGGTCGTGGGTCTGGGGTCGTGGGTCTGGGGTCGTGGGTCTGGGGTCGTGGTTCTGGGGTCGTGGGTCTGGGGTCGTGGGTCTGGGGTCGTGGGTCTGGGGTCGTGGGTCTGGGGTCGTGGGTCTGGGGTCGTGGGTCTGGGGTCGTGGGTCTGGGGTCGTGGGTCTGGGGTCGTGGGTCTGGGGTCGTGGGTCTGGGGTCGTGGGTCTGGGGTCGTGGGTCTGGGGTCGTGGGTCTGGGGTCGTGGGTCTGGGGTCGTGGGTCTGGGGTCGTGGGTCTGGGGTCGTGGGTCTGGGGTCGTGGGTCTGGGGTCGTGGGTCCGGGGTCGTGGGTCCGGGGTCGTGGGTCCGGGGTCGTGGGTCCGGGGTCGTGGGTCCGGGGTCGTGGGTCCGGGGTCGTGGGTCCGGGGTCGTGGGTCCGGGGTCGTGGTTCCGGGGTCCTGGGTCCGGGGTCATGGGTCCGTGGTAATGGGTCCGGGGTCATGGGTCCGGGGTCATGGGTCCGGGGTCGTGGGTCCGGGGTCGTGGGTCCGGGGTCGTGGGTCCGGCGTCGTGGGTCCGGGGTCGTGGGTCCGGGGTCGTGGGTCCGGGGTCGTGGGTCCGGGGTCATGGGTCCGGGGTCATGGGTCTGGGGTCATGGGTCTGGGGTCATGGGTCTGGGGTCATGGGTCTGGGGTCATGGGTCTGGGGTCATGGGTCTGGGGTCATGGGTCTGGGGTCATGGGTCTGGGGTCATGGGTCTGGGGTCATGGGTCTGGGGTCATGGGTCTGGGGTCATGGGTCCGGGGTCATGGGTCCGTGGTCCTGTCTCCGGGGTCATGGGTCTGGGGTAATGGGTCTGGGGTCATGGGTCTCGGGTCATGGGTCTGGGGTCGTGGGTCCGGGTTCGTGGGTCCGGGGTCCTGGGTCCGGGGTCGTGGGTCCGGGGTCGTGGGTCCGGGGTCGTGGGTCCGGGGTCGTGGGTCCGGGGTCGTGGGTCCGGGGTCGTGGGTCCGGGGTCGTGGGTCCGGGGTCGTGGGTCCGGGGTCGTGGATCCGGGGTCGTGGGTCCGGGGTCCTGGTTCCGGGGTCCTGGGTCCGGGGTCATGGGTCCGTGGTAATGGGTCCGGGGTCATGGGTCCGGGGTCATGGGTCCGGGGTCGTGGGTCCGGGGTCGTGGGTCCGGGGTCGTGGGTCCGGGGTCGTGGGTCCGGGGTCGTGGGTCCGGGGTCGTGGGTCCGGGGTCGTGGGTCCGGGGTCGTGGTTCCGGGGTCCTGGGTCCGGGGTCATGGGTCCGTGGTAATGGGTCCGGGGTCATGGGTCCGGGGTCATGGGTCCGGGGTCATGGGTCCGGGGTCGTGGGTCTGGGGTCATGGGTCTGGGGTCATGGGTCCGGGGTCATGGGTCCGGGGTCATGGGTCCGGGGTCATGGTTCTGGGGTCATGGGTCTGGGGTCATGGGTCTGGGGTCATGGGTCTGGGGTCATGGGTCTGGGGTCATGGGTCTGGGGTCATGGGTCTGGGGTCATGGGTCTGGGGTCATGGGTCTGGGGTCATGGGTCTGGGGTCATGGGTCTGGGGTCATGGGTCCGGGGTCATGGGTCCGTGGTCCTGTCTCCGGGGTCATGGGTCTGGGGTAATGGGTCTGGGGTCATGGGTCTCGGGTCATGGGTCTGGGGTCGTGGGTCCGGGTTCGTGGGTCCGGGGTCCTGGGTCCGGGGTCGTGGGTCCGGGGTCGTGGGTCCGGGGTCGTGGGTCCGGGGTCGTGGGTCCGGGGTCGTGGGTCCGGGGTCGTGGGTCCGGGGTCGTGGGTCCGGGGTCGTGGGTCCGGGGTCGTGGATCCGGGGTCGTGGGTCCGGGGTCCTGGTTCCGGGGTCCTGGGTCCGGGGTCATGGGTCCGTGGTAATGGGTCCGGGGTCATGGGTCCGGGGTCATGGGTCCGGGGTCGTGGGTCCGGGGTCGTGGGTCCGGGGTCGTGGGTCCGGGGTCGTGGGTCCGGGGTCGTGGGTCCGGGGTCGTGGGTCCGGGGTCGTGGGTCCGGGGTCGTGGTTCCGGGGTCCTGGGTCCGGGGTCATGGGTCCGTGGTAATGGGTCCGGGGTCATGGGTCCGGGGTCATGGGTCCGGGGTCGTGGGTCCGGGGTCGTGGGTCCGGGGTCGTGGGTCCGGCGTCGTGGGTCCGGGGTCGTGGGTCCGGGGTCGTGGGTCCGGGGTCATGGGTCTGGGGTCATGGGTGCGGGGTCGTGGGTCCGGGGTCGTGGGTCCGGGGTCGTGGGTCCGGGGTCGTGGGTCCGGGGTCGTGGGTCCGGGGTCGTGGGTCCGGGGTCGTGGGTCCGGGGTCGTGGGTCCGGGGTCGTGGGTCCGGGGTCGTGGGTCCGGGGTCGTGGGTCCGGGGTCGTGGGTCCGGGGTCGTGGGTCCGGGGTCATGGGTCCGGGGTCGTGGGTCCGGGGTCATGGGTCCGGGGTCGTGGGTCTGGGGTCATGGGTCTGGGGTCATGGGTCTGGGGTCGTGGGTCTGGGGTCGTGGGTCTGGGGTCGTGGGTCTGGGGTCGTGGGTCTGGGGTCGTGGGTCTGGGGTCGTGGGTCTGGGGTCATGGGTCTGGGGTCATGGGTCTGGGGTCATGGGTCTGGGGTCATGGGTCTGGGGTCATGGGTCTGGGGTCATGGGTCTGGGGTCATGGGTCTGGGGTCATGGGTCTGGGGTCATGGGTCCGGGGTCATGGGTCCGTGGTCCTGTCTCCGGGGTCATGGGTCTGGGGTAATGGGTCTGGGGTCATGGGTCTCGGGTCATGGGTCTGGGGTCGTGGGTCCGGGGTCGTGGGTCCGGGGTCGTGGTTCCGGGGTCCTGGGTCCGGGGTCATGGGTCCGTGGTAATGGGTCCGGGGTCATGGGTCCGGGGTCATGGGTCCGGGGTCGTGGGTCCGGGGTCATGGGTCCGGGGTCATGGGTCCGGGGTCATGGGTCCGGGGTCATGGGTCCGGGGTCATGGGTCCGGGGTCGTGGGTCCGGGGTCATGGGTCTGGGGTCATTGGTCTGGGGTCATGGGTCTGGGGTCATGGGTCCGGTGTCATGTGTCCGTTGTCATGGGACCGGGGTCATGTGTCCGGGGTCATGGGTCCGGGGTCATGGGTCCGGGGTCATGGGTCCGGGGTCATGGGTCCGGGGTCATGGGTCCGGGGTCATGGGTCCGGGGTCATGGGTCCGGGGTCATGGGTCCGGAGTCATGGGTCCGGGGTCATGGGTCCGGGGTCATGGGTCCGGGGTCATGGGTCCGGGGTCATGGGTCCGGGGTCATGGGTCCGGGGTCATGGGTCCGGGGTCATGGGTCCGGGGTCATGGGTCCGGGGTCATGGGTCTGGGGTCATGGGTCTGGGGTCATGGGTCTGGGGTCATGGGTCTGGGGTCATGGGTCTGGGGTCATGGGTCTGGGGTCATGGGTCTGGGGTCATGGGTCTGGGGTCATGGGTCTGGGGTCATGGGTCTGGGGTCATGGGTCTGGGGTCATGGGTCTGGGGTCATGGGTCTGGGGTCATGGGTCTGGGGTCATGGGTCTGGGGTCATGGGTCTGGGGTCATGGGTCTGGGGTCATGGGTCGGGGGTCATGGGTCTGGGGTCATGGGTCTGGGGTCATGGGTCTGGGGTCATGGGTCTGGGGTCATGGGTCTGGGGTCATGGGTCTGGGGTCATGGGTCTGGGGTCATGGGTCTGGGGTCATGGGTCTGGGGTCATGGGTCTGGGGTCATGGGTCTGGGGTCATGGGTCTGGGGTCATGGGTCTGGGGTCATGGGTCTGGGGTCATGGGTCTGGGGTCATGGGTCTGGGGTCATGGGTCTGGGGTCATGGGTCTGGGGTCATGGGTCTGGGGTCATGGGTCTGGGGTCATGGGTCTGGGGTCATGGGTCTGGGGTCATGGGTCTGGGGTCATGGGTCTGGGGTCATGGGTCTGGGGTCATGGGTCTGGGGTCATGGGTCTGGGGTCATGGGTCTGGGGTCGTGGGTCTGGTGTCGTGGGTCTGGGGTCGTGGGTCTGGGGTCGTGGGTCTGGGGTCGTGGGTCTGGGGTCGTGGGTCTGGGGTCGTGGGTCTGGGGTCGTGGTTCTGGGGTCGTGGGTCTGGGGTCGTGGGTCTGGGGTCGTGGGTCTGGGGTCGTGGGTCTGGGGTCGTGGGTCTGGGGTCGTGGGTCTGGGGTCGTGGGTCTGGGGTCGTGGGTCTGGGGTCATGGGTCTGGGGTCGTGGGTCTGGGGTCGTGGGTCTGGGGTCGTGGGTCTGGGGTCGTGGGTCTGGGGTCGTGGGTCTGGGGTCGTGGGTCTGGGGTCGTGGGTCTGGGGTCGTGGGTCTGGGGTCGTGGGTCTGGGGTCGTGGGTCTGGGGTCGTGGGTCCGGGGTCGTGGGTCCGGGGTCGTGGGTCCGGGGTCGTGGGTCCGGGGTCGTGGGTCCGGGGTCGTGGGTCCGGGGTCATGGGTCCGGGGTCATGGGTCCGGGGTCATGGATCCGGGGTCGTGGGTCTGGGGTCATGGGTCTGGGGTCATGGGTCTGGGGTCGTGGGTCTGGGGTCGTGGGTCTGGGGTCGTGGGTCTGGGGTCGTGGGTCTGGGGTCGTGGGTCTGGGGTCGTGGGTCTGGGGTCGTGGGTCTGGGGTCGTGGGTCTGGGGTCGTGGGTCCGGGGTCATGGGTCCGGGGTCATGGGTCCGGGGTCATGGTTCTGGGGTCATGGGTCTGGGGTCATGGGTCTGGGGTCATGGGTCTGGGGTCATGGGTCTGGGGTCATGGGTCTGGGGTCATGGGTCTGGGGTCATGGGTCTGGGGTCATGGGTCTGGGGTCATGGGTCCGGGGTCATGGGTCCGTGGTCCTGTCTCCGGGGTCATGGGTCTGGGGTAATGGGTCTGGGGTCATGGCTCTCGGGTCATGGGTCTGGGGTCGTGGGTCCGGGTTCGTGGGTCCGGGATCCTGGGTCCGGGGTCGTGGGTCCGGGGTCGTGGGTCCGGGGTCGTGGGTCCGGGGTCGTGGGTCCGGGGTCGTGGGTCCGGGGTCGTGGGTCCGGGGTCGTGGGTCCGGGGTCGTGGGTCCGGGGTCGTGGGTCCGGGGTCGTGGGTCCGGGGTCGTGGATCCGGGGTCATGGGTCCGGGGTCCTGGGTCCGGGGTCATGGGTCCGTGGTAATGGGTCCGGGGTCATGGGTCCGGGGTCATGGGTCCGGGGTCATGGGTCCGGGGTCATGGGTCCGGGGTCATGGGTCCGGGGTCATGGGTCCGGGGTCATGGGTCCGGGGTCATGGGTCCGGGGTCATGGGTCCGGTGTCATGGGTCCGGGGTCATGGGTCTGGGGTCATTGGTCTGGGGTCATGGGTCTGGGGTCATGGGTCTGGGGTCATGGGTCTGGGGTCATGGGTCTGGGGTCATGGGTCTGGGGTCATGGGTCTGGGGTCATGGGTCTGGGGTCATGGGTCTGGGGTCATGGGTCTGGGGTCATGGGTCTGGGGTCATGGGTCTGGGGTCATGGGTCTGGGGTCATGGGTCTGGGGTCATGGGTCTGGGGTCATGGGTCTGGGGTCATGGGTCGGGGGTCATGGGTCTGGGGTCATGGGTCTGGGGTCATGGGTCTGGGGTCATGGGTCTGGGGTCATGGGTCTGGGGTCATGGGTCTGGGGTCATGGGTCTGGGGTCATGGGTCTGGGGTCATGGGTCTGGGGTCATGGGTCTGGGGTCATGGGTCTGGGGTCATGGGTCTGGGGTCATGGGTCTGGGGTCATGGGTCTGGGGTCATGGGTCTGGGGTCATGGGTCTGGGGTCATGGGTCTGGGGTCATGGGTCTGGGGTCATGGGTCTGGGGTCATGGGTCTGGGGTCATGGGTCTGGGGTCATGGGTCTGGGGTCATGGGTCTGGGGTCATGGGTCTGGGGTCATGGGTCTGGGGTCATGGGTCTGGGGTCATGGGTCTGGGGTCATGGGTCTGGGGTCGTGGGTCTGGTGTCGTGGGTCTGGGGTCGTGGGTCTGGGGTCGTGGGTCTGGGGTCGTGGGTCTGGGGTCGTGGGTCTGGGGTCGTGGGTCTGGGGTCGTGGTTCTGGGGTCGTGGGTCTGGGGTCGTGGGTCTGGGGTCGTGGGTCTGGGGTCGTGGGTCTGGGGTCGTGGGTCTGGGGTCGTGGGTCTGGGGTCGTGGGTCTGGGGTCGTGGGTCTGGGGTCATGGGTCTGGGGTCGTGGGTCTGGGGTCGTGGGTCTGGGGTCGTGGGTCTGGGGTCGTGGGTCTGGGGTCGTGGGTCTGGGGTCGTGGGTCTGGGGTCGTGGGTCTGGGGTCGTGGGTCTGGGGTCGTGGGTCTGGGGTCGTGGGTCTGGGGTCGTGGGTCCGGGGTCGTGGGTCCGGGGTCGTGGGTCCGGGGTCGTGGGTCCGGGGTCGTGGGTCCGGGGTCGTGGGTCCGGGGTCATGGGTCCGGGGTCATGGGTCCGGGGTCATGGATCCGGGGTCGTGGGTCTGGGGTCATGGGTCTGGGGTCATGGGTCTGGGGTCGTGGGTCTGGGGTCGTGGGTCTGGGGTCGTGGGTCTGGGGTCGTGGGTCTGGGGTCGTGGGTCTGGGGTCGTGGGTCTGGGGTCGTGGGTCTGGGGTCGTGGGTCTGGGGTCGTGGGTCCGGGGTCATGGGTCCGGGGTCATGGGTCCGGGGTCATGGTTCTGGGGTCATGGGTCTGGGGTCATGGGTCTGGGGTCATGGGTCTGGGGTCATGGGTCTGGGGTCATGGGTCTGGGGTCATGGGTCTGGGGTCATGGGTCTGGGGTCATGGGTCTGGGGTCATGGGTCCGGGGTCATGGGTCCGTGGTCCTGTCTCCGGGGTCATGGGTCTGGGGTAATGGGTCTGGGGTCATGGCTCTCGGGTCATGGGTCTGGGGTCGTGGGTCCGGGTTCGTGGGTCCGGGATCCTGGGTCCGGGGTCGTGGGTCCGGGGTCGTGGGTCCGGGGTCGTGGGTCCGGGGTCGTGGGTCCGGGGTCGTGGGTCCGGGGTCGTGGGTCCGGGGTCGTGGGTCCGGGGTCGTGGGTCCGGGGTCGTGGGTCCGGGGTCGTGGGTCCGGGGTCGTGGATCCGGGGTCATGGGTCCGGGGTCCTGGGTCCGGGGTCATGGGTCCGTGGTAATGGGTCCGGGGTCATGGGTCCGGGGTCATGGGTCCGGGGTCATGGGTCCGGGGTCATGGGTCCGGGGTCATGGGTCCGGGGTCATGGGTCCGGGGTCATGGGTCCGGGGTCATGGGTCCGGGGTCATGGGTCCGGTGTCATGGGTCCGGGGTCATGGGTCTGGGGTCATTGGTCTGGGGTCATGGGTCTGGGGTCATTGGTCTGGGGTCATGGGTCTGGGGTCATGGGTCCGGTGTCATGTGTCCGTTGTCATGGGACCGGGGTCATGTGTCCGGGGTCATGGGTCCGGGGTCATGGGTCCGGGGTCATGGGTCCGGGGTCATGGGTCCGGGGTCATGGGTCCGGGGTCATGGGTCCGGGGTCATGGGTCCGGGGTCATGGGTCCGGGGTCATGGGTCCGGGGTCATGGGTCCGGGGTCATGGGTCCGGGGTCATGGGTCCGGGGTCATGGGTCCGGGGTCATGGGTCCGGGGTCATGGGTCCGGGGTCATGGGTCCGGGGTCATGGGTCTGGGGTCATGGGTCTGGGGTCATGGGTCTGGGGTCATGGGTCTGGGGTCATGGGTCTGGGGTCATGGGTCTGGGGTCATGGGTCTGGGGTCATGGGTCTGGGGTCATGGGTCTGGGGTCATGGGTCTGGGGTCATGGGTCTGGGGTCATGGGTCTGGGGTCATGGGTCTGGGGTCATGGGTCTGGGGTCATGGGTCTGGGGTCATGGGTCTGGGGTCATGGGTCTGGGGTCATGGGTCGGGGGTCATGGGTCTGGGGTCATGGGTCTGGGGTCATGGGTCTGGGGTCATGGGTCTGGGGTCATGGGTCTGGGGTCATGGGTCTGGGGTCATGGGTCTGGGGTCATGGGTCTGGGGTCATGGGTCTGGGGTCATGGGTCTGGGGTCATGGGTCTGGGGTCATGGGTCTGGGGTCATGGGTCTGGGGTCATGGGTCTGGGGTCATGGGTCTGGGGTCATGGGTCTGGGGTCATGGGTCTGGGGTCATGGGTCTGGGGTCATGGGTCTGGGGTCATGGGTCTGGGGTCATGGGTCTGGGGTCATGGGTCTGGGGTCATGGGTCTGGGGTCATGGGTCTGGGGTCATGGGTCTGGGGTCATGGGTCTGGGGTCATGGGTCTGGGGTCATGGGTCTGGGGTCATGGGTCTGGGGTCGTGGGTCTGGGGTCGTGGGTCTGGTGTCGTGGGTCTGGGGTCGTGGGTCTGGGGTCGTGGGTCTGGGGTCGTGGGTCTGGGGTCGTGGGTCTGGGGTCGTGGGTCTGGGGTCGTGGGTCTGGGGTCGTGGTTCTGGGGTCGTGGGTCTGGGGTCGTGGGTCTGGGGTCGTGGTTCTGGGGTCGTGGGTCTGGGGTCGTGGGTCTGGGGTCGTGGGTCTGGGGTCGTGGGTCTGGGGTCGTGGGTCTGGGGTCATGGGTCTGGGGTCGTGGGTCTGGGGTCGTGGGTCTGGGGTCGTGGGTCTGGGGTCGTGGGTCTGGGGTCGTGGGTCTGGGGTCGTGGGTCTGGGGTCGTGGGTCTGGGGTCGTGGGTCTGGGGTCGTGGGTCTGGGGTCGTGGGTCCGGGGTCGTGGGTCCGGGGTCGTGGGTCCGGGGTCGTGGGTCCGGGGTCGTGGGTCCGGGGTCGTGGGTCCGGGGTCGTGGGTCCGGGGTCGTGGGTCTGGGGTCATGGGTCTGGGGTCATGGGTCTGGGGTCATGGGTCTGGGGTCATGGGTCTGGGGTCATGGGTCTGGGGTCATGGGTCCGGGGTCATGGGTCCGGGGTCATGGGTCCGTGGTAATGGGTCCGGGGTCATGGGTCCGGGGTCATGGGTCCGGGGTCATGGGTCCGGGGTCATGGGTCTGGGGTCATGGGTCTGGGGTCATGGGTCTGGGGTCATGGGTCTGGTGTCATGGGTCTGGGGTCATGGGTCTGGGGTCATGGGTCTGGGGTCATGGGTCTGGGGTCATGGGTCTGGGGTCATGGGTCTGGGGTCATGGGTCTGGGGTCATGGGTCTGGGGTCATGGGTCTGGGGACCTGGGTCTGGGGTCCTGGGTCTGGGGTCATGGGTCTGGGGTCATGGGTCTGGTGTCATGGGTCTGGGGTCATGGGTCTGGGGTCATGGGTCTGGGGTCATGGGTCTGGGGTCATGGGTCTGGGGTCATGGGTCTGGGGTCATGGGTCTGGGGTCATGGGTCTGGGGTCATGGGTCTGGGGTCATGGGTCTGGGGTCATGGGTCTGGGGTCATGGGTCTGGGGTCATGGGTCTGGGGTCATGGGTCTGGGGTCATGGGTCTGGGGTCATGAGTCTGGGGTCATGGGTCTGGGGTCATGGGTCTGGGGTCATGGGTCTGGGGTCATGGGTCTGGGGTCATGGGTCTGGGGTCATGGGTCTGGGGTCATGGGTCTGGGGTCATGGGTCTGGGGTCATGGGTCTGGGGTCATGGGTCCGGGGTCATGGGTCCGGGGTCATGGGTCTGGGGTCATGGGTCTGGGGTCATGGGTCTGGGGTCATGGGTCTGGGGTCATGGGTCTGGGGTCATGGGTCTGGGGTCATGGGTCTGGGGTCATGGGTCTGGGGTCATGGGTCTGGGGTCATGGGTCTGGGGTCATGGGTCTGGGGTCGTGGGTCCGTGGTAATGGGTCCGGGGTCATGGGTCCGGGGTCATGGGTCCGGGGTCATGGGTCCGGGGTCATGGGTCTGGGGTCATGGGTCTGGGGTCATGGGTCTGGGGTCATGGGTCTGGTGTCATGGGTCTGGGGTCATGGGTCTGGGGTCATGGGTCTGGGGTCGTGGGTCTGGGGTCGTGGGTCTGGGGTCGTGGGTCTGGGGTCGTGGGTCCGGGGTCGTGGGTCCGGGGTCGTGGGTCCGGGGTCGTGGGTCCGGGGTCATGGGTCCGGGGTCATGGGTCCGGGGTCATGGATCCGGGGTCGTGGGTCTGGGGTCATGGGTCTGGGGTCATGGGTCTGGGGTCGTGGGTCTGGGGTCGTGGGTCTGGGGTCGTGGGTCTGGGGTCGTGGGTCTGGGGTCGTGGGTCTGGGGTCGTGGGTCTGGGGTCGTGGGTCTGGGGTCGTGGGTCTGGGGTCGTGGGTCTGGGGTCATGGGTCCGGGGTCATGGGTCCGGGGTCATGGTTCTGGGGTCATGGGTCTGGGGTCATGGGTCTGGGGTCATGGGTCTGGGGTCATGGGTCTGGGGTCATGGGTCTGGGGTCACGGGTCTGGGGTCATGGGTCTGGGGTCATGGGTCTGGGGTCATGGGTCCGGGGTCATGGGTCCGTGGTCCTGTCTCCGGGGTCATGGGTCTGGGGTAATGGGTCTGGGGTCATGGCTCTCGGGTCATGGGTCTGGGGTCGTGGGTCCGGGTTCGTGGGTCCGGGATCCTGGGTCCGGGGTCGTGGGTCCGGGGTCGTGGGTCCGGGGTCGTGGGTCCGGGGTCGTGGGTCCGGGGTCGTGGGTCCGGGGTCGTGGGTCCGGGGTCGTGGGTCCGGGGTCGTGGGTCCGGGGTCGTGGGTCCGGGGTCGTGGGTCCGGGGTCGTGGATCCGGGGTCATGGGTCCGGGGTCCTGGGTCCGGGGTCATGGGTCCGTGGTAATGGGTCCGGGGTCATGGGTCCGGGGTCATGGGTCCGGGGTCATGGGTCCGGGGTCATGGGTCCGGGGTCATGGGTCCGGGGTCATGGGTCCGGGGTCATGGGTCCGGGGTCATGGGTCCGGTGTCATGGGTCCGGGGTCATGGGTCTGGGGTCATTGGTCTGGGGTCATGGGTCTGGGGTCATTGGTCTGGGGTCATGGGTCTGGGGTCATGGGTCCGGTGTCATGTGTCCGTTGTCATGGGACCGGGGTCATGTGTCCGGGGTCATGGGTCCGGGGTCATGGGTCCGGGGTCATGGGTCCGGGGTCATGGGTCCGGGGTCATGGGTCCGGGGTCATGGGTCCGGGGTCATGGGTCCGGGGTCATGGGTCCGGGGTCATGGGTCCGGGGTCATGGGTCCGGGGTCATGGGTCCGGGGTCATGGGTCCGGGGTCATGGGTCCGGGGTCATGGGTCCGGGGTCATGGGTCTGGGGTCATGGGTCTGGGGTCATGGGTCTGGGGTCATGGGTCTGGGGTCATGGGTCTGGGGTCATGGGTCTGGGGTCATGGGTCTGGGGTCATGGGTCTGGGGTCATGGGTCTGGGGTCATGGGTCTGGGGTCATGGGTCTGGGGTCATGGGTCTGGGGTCATGGGTCTGGGGTCATGGGTCTGGGGTCATGGGTCTGGGGTCATGGGTCTGGGGTCATGGGTCGGGGGTCATGGGTCTGGGGTCATGGGTCTGGGGTCATGGGTCTGGGGTCATGGGTCTGGGGTCATGGGTCTGGGGTCATGGGTCTGGGGTCATGGGTCTGGGGTCATGGGTCTGGGGTCATGGGTCTGGGGTCATGGGTCTGGGGTCATGGGTCTGGGGTCATGGGTCTGGGGTCATGGGTCTGGGGTCATGGGTCTGGGGTCATGGGTCTGGGGTCATGGGTCTGGGGTCATGGGTCTGGGGTCATGGGTCTGGGGTCATGGGTCTGGGGTCATGGGTCTGGGGTCATGGGTCTGGGGTCATGGGTCTGGGGTCATGGGTCTGGGGTCATGGGTCTGGGGTCATGGGTCTGGGGTCATGGGTCTGGGGTCATGGGTCTGGGGTCATGGGTCTGGGGTCGTGGGTCTGGTGTCGTGGGTCTGGGGTCGTGGGTCTGGGGTCGTGGGTCTGGGGTCGTGGGTCTGGGGTCGTGGGTCTGGGGTCGTGGGTCTGGGGTCGTGGGTCTGGGGTCGTGGTTCTGGGGTCGTGGGTCTGGGGTCGTGGGTCTGGGGTCGTGGTTCTGGGGTCGTGGGTCTGGGGTCGTGGGTCTGGGGTCGTGGGTCTGGGGTCGTGGGTCTGGGGTCGTGGGTCTGGGGTCATGGGTCTGGGGTCGTGGGTCTGGGGTCGTGGGTCTGGGGTCGTGGGTCTGGGGTCGTGGGTCTGGGGTCGTGGGTCTGGGGTCGTGGGTCTGGGGTCGTGGGTCTGGGGTCGTGGGTCTGGGGTCGTGGGTCTGGGGTCGTGGGTCTGGGGTCGTGGGTCTGGGGTCGTGGGTCCGGGGTCGTGGGTCCGGGGTCGTGGGTCCGGGGTCGTGGGTCCGGGGTCGTGGGTCCGGGGTCGTGGGTCCGGGGTCGTGGGTCTGGGGTCATGGGTCTGGGGTCATGGGTCTGGGGTCATGGGTCTGGGGTCATGGGTCTGGGGTCATGGGTCTGGGGTCATGGGTCCGGGGTCATGGGTCCGGGGTCATGGGTCCGTGGTAATGGGTCCGGGGTCATGGGTCCGGGGTCATGGGTCCGGGGTCATGGGTCCGGGGTCATGGGTCTGGGGTCATGGGTCTGGGGTCATGGGTCTGGGGTCATGGGTCTGGTGTCATGGGTCTGGGGTCATGGGTCTGGGGTCATGGGTCTGGGGTCATGGGTCTGGGGTCATGGGTCTGGGGTCATGGGTCTGGGGTCATGGGTCTGGGGTCATGGGTCTGGGGTCATGGGTCTGGGGTCATGGGTCTGGGGTCATGGGTCTGGGGACCTGGGTCTGGGGTCCTGGGTCTGGGGTCATGGGTCTGGGGTCATGGGTCTGGTGTCATGGGTCTGGGGTCATGGGTCTGGGGTCATGGGTCTGGGGTCATGGGTCTGGGGTCATGGGTCTGGGGTCATGGGTCTGGGGTCATGGGTCTGGGGTCATGGGTCTGGGGTCATGGGTCTGGGGTCATGGGTCTGGGGTCATGGGTCTGGGGTCATGGGTCTGGGGTCATGGGTCTGGGGTCATGGGTCTGGGGTCATGGGTCTGGGGTCATGGGTCTGGGGTCATGGGTCTGGGGTCATGAGTCTGGGGTCATGGGTCTGGGGTCATGGGTCTGGGGTCATGGGTCTGGGGTCATGGGTCTGGGGTCATGGGTCTGGGGTCATGGGTCTGGGGTCATGGGTCTGGGGTCATGGGTCTGGGGTCATGGGTCTGGGGTCATGGGTCTGGGGTCATGGGTCTGGGGTCATGGGTCCGGGGTCATGGGTCCGGGGTCATGGGTCCGGGGTCATGGGTCTGGGGTCATGGGTCTGGGGTCATGGGTCTGGGGTCATGGGTCTGGGGTCATGGGTCTGGGGTCATGGGTCTGGGGTCATGGGTCTGGGGTCATGGGTCTGGGGTCATGGGTCTGGGGTCATGGGTCTGGGGTCATGGGTCTGGGGTCATGGGTCTGGGGTCGTGGGTCTGGGGTCGTGGGTCTGGGGTCGTGGGTCTGGGGTCGTGGGTCTGGGGTCGTGGGTCTGGGGTCGTGGGTCTGGGGTCGTGGGTCTGGGGTCGTGGGTCTGGGGTCATGGGTCTGGGGTCATGGGTCTGGGGTCATGGGTCTGGGGTCATGGGTCTGGGGTCATGGGTCTGGGGTCATGGGTCTGGGGTCATGGGTCTGGGGTCATGGGTCTGGGGTCATGGGTCTGGGGTCATGGGTCTGGGGTCATGGGTCTGGGGTCATGGGTCTGGGGTCATGGGTCTGGGGTCATGGGTCTGGGGTCATGGGTCTGGGGTCATGGGTCTGGGGTCATGGGTCTGGGGTCATGGGTCTGGGGTCATGGGTCTGGGGTCATGGGTCTGGGGTCATGGGTCTGGGGTCATGGGTCTGGGGTCATGGGTCTGGGGTCATGGGTCTGGGGTCATGGGTCTGGGGTCATGGGTCTGGGGTCATGGGTCTGGGGTCATGGGTCTGGGGTCATGGGTCTGGGGTCATGGGTCTGGGGTCATGGGTCTGGGGTCATGGGTCTGGGGTCATGGGTCTGGGGTCATGGGTCTGGGGTCATGGGTCTGGGGTCATGGGTCTGGGGTCATGGGTCTGGGGTCATGGGTCTGGGGTCATGGGTCTGGGGTCATGGGTCTGGGGTCATGGGTCTGGGGTCATGGGTCTGGGGTCATGGGTCTGGGGTCATGGGTCTGGGGTCATGGGTCTGGGGTCATGGGTCTGGGGTCATGGGTCTGGGGTCATGGGTCTGGGGTCATGGGTCTGGGGTCATGGGTCTGGGGTCATGGGTCTGGGGTCATGGGTCTGGGGTCATGGGTCTGGGGTCATGGGTCTGGGGTCATGGGTCTGGGGTCATGGGTCTGGGGTCATGGGTCTGGGGTCATGGGTCTGGGGTCATGGGTCTGGGGTCATGGGTCTGGGGTCATGGGTCTGGGGTCATGGGTCTGGGGTCATGGGTCTGGGGTCATGGGTCTGGGGTCATGGGTCTGGGGTCATGGGTCTGGGGTCATGGGTCTGGGGTCATGGGTCTGGGGTCATGGGTCTGGGGTCATGGGTCTGGGGTCATGGGTCTGGGGTCATGGGTCTGGGGTCATGGGTCTGGGGTCATGGGTCTGGGGTCATGGGTCTGGGGTCATGGGTCTGGGGTCATGGGTCTGGGGTCATGGGTCTGGGGTCATGGGTCTGGGGTCATGGGTCTGGGGTCATGGGTCTGGGGTCATGGGTCTGGGGTCATGGGTCTGGGGTCATGGGTCTGGGGTCATGGGTCTGGGGTCATGGGTCTGGGGTCATGGGTCTGGGGTCATGGGTCTGGGGTCATGGGTCGGGGGTCATGGGTCTGGGGTCATGGGTCTGGGGTCATGGGTCTGGGGTCACGGGTCTGGGGTCATGGGTCTGGGGTCATGGGTCTGGGGTCATGGGTCTGGGGTCATGGGTCTGGGGTCATGGGTCTGGGGTCATGGGTCTGGGGTCATGGGTCTGGGGTCATGGGTCTGGGGTCATGGGTCTGGGGTCATGGGTCTGGGGTCATGGGTCTGGGGTCATGGGTCTGGGGTCATGGGTCTGGGGTCATGGGTCTGGGGTCATGGGTCTGGGGTCATGGGTCTGGGGTCATGGGTCTGGGGTCATGGGTCTGGGGTCATGGGTCTGGGGTCATGGGTCTGGGGTCGTGGGTCTGGGGTCGTGGGTCTGGTGTCGTGGGTCTGGGGTCGTGGGTCTGGGGTCGTGGGTCTGGGGTCGTGGGTCTGGGGTCGTGGGTCTGGGGTCGTGGGTCTGGGGTCGTGGGTCTGGGGTCGTGGGTCTGGGGTCGTGGTTCTGGGGTCGTGGGTCTGGGGTCGTGGGTCTGGGGTCGTGGGTCTGGGGTCGTGGGTCTGGGGTCGTGGGTCTGGGGTCGTGGGTCTGGGGTCGTGGGTCTGGGGTCGTGGGTCTGGGGTCGTGGGTCTGGGGTCGTGGGTCTGGGGTCGTGGGTCTGGGGTCGTGGGTCTGGGGTCGTGGGTCTGGGGTCGTGGGTCTGGGGTCGTGGGTCTGGGGTCGTGGGTCTGGGGTCGTGGGTCTGGGGTCGTGGGTCTGGGGTCGTGGGTCCGGGGTCGTGGGTCCGGGGTCGTGGGTCCGGGGTCGTGGGTCCGGGGTCGTGGGTCCGGGGTCGTGGGTCCGGGGTCGTGGGTCCGGGGTCGTGGGTCCGGGGTCGTGGGTCCGGGGTCGTGGGTCCGGGGTCATGGGTCCGGGGTCATGGGTCCGGGGTCATGGGTCCGGGGTCATGGATCCGGGGTCGTGGGTCTGGGGTCATGGGTCTGGGGTCATGGGTCTGGGGTCGTGGGTCTGGGGTCGTGGGTCTGGGGTCGTGGGTCTGGGGTCGTGGGTCTGGGGTCGTGGGTCTGGGGTCGTGGGTCTGGGGTCGTGGGTCTGGGGTCGTGGGTCTGGGGTCGTGGGTCTGGGGTCATGGGTCCGGGGTCATGGGTCCGGGGTCATGGTTCTGGGGTCATGGGTCTGGGGTCATGGGTCTGGGGTCATGGGTCTGGGGTCATGGGTCTGGGGTCATGGGTCTGGGGTCATGGGTCTGGGGTCATGGGTCTGGGGTCATGGGTCTGGGGTCATGGGTCTGGGGTCATGGGTCTGGGGTCATGGGTCTGGGGTCATGGGTCCGGGGTCATGGGTCCGTGGTCCTGTCTCCGGGGTCATGGGTCTGGGGTAATGGGTCTGGGGTCATGGGTCTCGGGTCATGGGTCTGGGGTCGTGGGTCCGGGTTCGTGGGTCCGGGGTCCTGGGTCCGGGGTCGTGGGTCCGGGGTCGTGGGTCCGGGGTCGTGGGTCCGGGGTCGTGGGTCCGGGGTCGTGGGTCCGGGGTCGTGGGTCCGGGGTCGTGGGTCCGGGGTCGTGGGTCCGGGGTCGTGGGTCCGGGGTCGTGGGTCCGGGGTCGTGGGTCCGGGGTCGTGGATCCGGGGTCATGGGTCCGGGGTCCTGGGTCCGGGGTCATGGGTCCGTGGTAATGGGTCCGGGGTCATGGGTCCGGGGTCATGGGTCCGGGGTCATGGGTCCGGGGTCATGGGTCCGGGGTCATGGGTCCGGGGTCATGGGTCCGGGGTCATGGGTCCGGTGTCATGGGTCCGGGGTCATGGGTCTGGGGTCATTGGTCTGGGGTCATGGGTCTGGGGTCATGGGTCCGGGGTCATGGGTCCGGGGTCATGGGTCCGTGGTAATGGGTCCGGGGTCATGGGTCCGGGGTCATGGGTCCGGGGTCATGGGTCCGGGGTCATGGGTCTGGGGTCATGGGTCTGGGGTCATGGGTCTGGGGTCATGGGTCTGGTGTCATGGGTCTGGGGTCATGGGTCTGGGGTCATGGGTCTGGGGTCATGGGTCTGGGGTCATGGGTCTGGGGTCATGGGTCTGGGGTCATGGGTCTGGGGTCATGGGTCTGGGGTCATGGGTCTGGGGACCTGGGTCTGGGGTCCTGGGTCTGGGGTCATGGGTCTGGGGTCATGGGTCTGGTGTCATGGGTCTGGGGTCATGGGTCTGGGGTCATGGGTCTGGGGTCATGGGTCTGGGGTCATGGGTCTGGGGTCATGGGTCTGGGGTCATGGGTCTGGGGTCATGGGTCTGGGGTCATGGGTCTGGGGTCATGGGTCTGGGGTCATGGGTCTGGGGTCATGGGTCTGGGGTCATGGGTCTGGGGTCATGGGTCTGGGGTCATGGGTCTGGGGTCATGAGTCTGGGGTCATGGGTCTGGGGTCATGGGTCTGGGGTCATGGGTCTGGGGTCATGGGTCTGGGGTCATGGGTCTGGGGTCATGGGTCTGGGGTCATGGGTCTGGGGTCATGGGTCTGGGGTCATGGGTCTGGGGTCATGGGTCTGGGGTCATGGGTCCGGGGTCATGGGTCTGGGGTCATGGGTCCGGGGTCATGGGTCCGTGGTCCTGTCTCCGGGGTCATGGGTCTGGGGTAATGGGTCTGGGGTCATGGGTCTCGGGTCATGGGTCTGGGGTCGTGGGTCCGGGTTCGTGGGTCCGGGGTCCTGGGTCCGTGGTCGTGGGTCCGGGGGCGTGGGTCCGGGGTCGTGGGTCCGGGGTCGTGGGTCCGGGGTCGTGGGTCCGGGGTCGTGGGTCCGGGGTCGTGGGTCCGGGGTCGTGGGTCCGGGGTCGTGGGTCCGGGGTCCTGGGTCCGGGGTCATGGGTCCGGGGTCATGGGTCCGGAGTCGTGGGTCCGGGGTCCTGGGTCCGGGGTCATGGGTCCGTGGTAATGGCTCCGGGGTCATGGGTCCGGGGTCATGGGTCCGGGGTCATGGGTCCGGGGTCATGGGTCCGGGGTCATGGGTCCGGGGTCATGGGTCCGGGGTCATGGGTCCGGGGTCATGGGTCCGGGGTCATGGGTCCGGGGTCATGGGTCTGGGGTCATTGGTCTGGGGTCATGGGTCTGGGGTCATGGGTCTGGGGTCATGGGTCCGGTGTCATGGGTCCGTTGTCATGGGACCGGGGTCATGGGACCGGGGTCATGGGACCGGGGTCATGGGTCCGGGGTCATGGGTCCGGGGTCATGGGTCCGCGGTCCTGGGTCCGGGGTCCTGGGTCCGGGGTCATGGGTCGTGGTCCTGTCTCTGGGGTCATGGGTCTGGGGTAATGGGTCTGGGGTCATGGGTCTGGGGTCATGGGTCTGGGGTCATGGGTCTGGGGTCATGGGTCTGGGGTCGTGGGTCTGGTGTCGTGGGTCTGGGGTCGTGGGTCTGGGGTCGTGGGTCTGGGGTCGTGGGTCTGGGGTCGTGGGTCTGGGGTCGTGGGTCTGGGGTCGTGGGTCTGGGGTCGTGGGTCTGGGGTCGTGGGTCTGGGGTCGTGGTTCTGGGGTCGTGGGTCTGGGGTCGTGGGTCTGGGGTCGTGGGTCTGGGGTCGTGGGTCTGGGGTCGTGGGTCTGGGGTCGTGGGTCTGG
Organism: Andrena hattorfiana; assembly: GCA_944738655.2. NCBI lineage: Eukaryota > Metazoa > Arthropoda > Insecta > Hymenoptera > Andrenidae > Andrena > Andrena hattorfiana. The sequence goes on from OX122889.2 coordinate 64,129,885, forward strand.
GGTCGTGGGTCTGGGGTCGTGGGTCTGGGGTCGTGGGTCTGGGGTCGTGGGTCTGGGGTCGTGGGTCTGGGGTCGTGGGTCTGGGGTCGTGGGTCTGGGGTCGTGGGTCTGGGGTCGTGGGTCTGGGGTCGTGGGTCTGGGGTCGTGGGTCTGGGGTCGTGGGTCCGGGGTCGTGGGTCCGGGGTCGTGGGTCCGGGGTCGTGGGTCCGGGGTCGTGGGTCCGGGGTCGTGGGTCCGGGGTCGTGGGTCCGGGGTCGTGGGTCCGGGGTCGTGGGTCCGGGGTCGTGGGTCCGGGGTCATGGGTCCGGGGTCATGGGTCCGGGGTCATGGATCCGGGGTCGTGGGTCTGGGGTCATGGGTCTGGGGTCATGGGTCTGGGGTCGTGGGTCTGGGGTCGTGGGTCTGGGGTCGTGGGTCTGGGGTCGTGGGTCTGGGGTCGTGGGTCTGGGGTCGTGGGTCTGGGGTCGTGGGTCTGGGGTCGTGGGTCTGGGGTCGTGGGTCTGGGGTCATGGGTCCGGGGTCATGGGTCCGGGGTCATGGTTCTGGGGTCATGGGTCTGGGGTCATGGGTCTGGGGTCATGGGTCTGGGGTCATGGGTCTGGGGTCATGGGTCTGGGGTCATGGGTCTGGGGTCATGGGTCTGGGGTCATGGGTCTGGGGTCATGGGTCCGGGGTCATGGGTCCGTGGTCCTGTCTCCGGGGTCATGGGTCCGTGGTAATGGGTCCGGGGTCATGGGTCCGGGGTCATGGGTCCGGGGTCATGGGTCCGGGGTCATGGGTCTGGGGTCATGGGTCTGGGGTCATGGGTCTGGGGTCATGGGTCTGGTGTCATGGGTCTGGGGTCATGGGTCTGGGGTCATGGGTCTGGGGTCATGGGTCTGGGGTCATGGGTCTGGGGTCATGGGTCTGGGGTCATGGGTCTGGGGTCATGGGTCTGGGGTCATGGGTCTGGGGACCTGGGTCTGGGGTCCTGGGTCTGGGGTCATGGGTCTGGGGTCATGGGTCTGGTGTCATGGGTCTGGGGTCATGGGTCTGGGGTCATGGGTCTGGGGTCATGGGTCTGGGGTCATGGGTCTGGGGTCATGGGTCTGGGGTCATGGGTCTGGGGTCATGGGTCTGGGGTCATGGGTCTGGGGTCATGGGTCTGGGGTCATGGGTCTGGGGTCATGGGTCTGGGGTCATGGGTCTGGGGTCATGGGTCTGGGGTCATGGGTCTGGGGTCATGGGTCTGGGGTCATGAGTCTGGGGTCATGGGTCTGGGGTCATGGGTCTGGGGTCATGGGTCTGGGGTCATGGGTCTGGGGTCATGGGTCTGGGGTCATGGGTCTGGGGTCATGGGTCTGGGGTCATGGGTCTGGGGTCATGGGTCTGGGGTCATGGGTCTGGGGTCATGGGTCCGGGGTCATGGGTCTGGGGTCATGGGTCCGGGGTCATGGGTCCGTGGTCCTGTCTCCGGGGTCATGGGTCTGGGGTAATGGGTCTGGGGTCATGGGTCTCGGGTCATGGGTCTGGGGTCGTGGGTCCGGGTTCGTGGGTCCGGGGTCCTGGGTCCGTGGTCGTGGGTCCGGGGGCGTGGGTCCGGGGTCGTGGGTCCGGGGTCGTGGGTCCGGGGTCGTGGGTCCGGGGTCGTGGGTCCGGGGTCGTGGGTCCGGGGTCGTGGGTCCGGGGTCGTGGGTCCGGGGTCCTGGGTCCGGGGTCATGGGTCCGGGGTCATGGGTCCGGAGTCGTGGGTCCGGGGTCCTGGGTCCGGGGTCATGGGTCCGTGGTAATGGCTCCGGGGTCATGGGTCCGGGGTCATGGGTCCGGGGTCATGGGTCCGGGGTCATGGGTCCGGGGTAATGGGTCCGGGGTCATGGGTCCGGGGTCATGGGTCCGGGGTCATGGGTCCGGGGTCATGGGTCCGGGGTCATGGGTCCGGGGTCATGGGTCTGGGGTCATTGGTCTGGGGTCATGGGTCTGGGGTCATGGGTCTGGGGTCATGGGTCCGGTGTCATGGGTCCGTTGTCATGGGACCGGGGTCATGGGACCGGGGTCATGGGACCGGGGTCATGGGTCCGGGGTCATGGGTCCGGGGTCATGGGTCCGCGGTCCTGGGTCCGGGGTCCTGGGTCCGGGGTCATGGGTCGTGGTCCTGTCTCTGGGGTCATGGGTCTGGGGTAATGGGTCTGGGGTAATGGGTCTGGGGTAATGGGTCTGGGGTCATGGGTCTGGGGTCATGGGTCTGGGGTCATGGGTCTGGGGTCATGGGTCTGGGGTCATGGGTCTGGGGTCATGGGTCTGGGGTCATGGGTCTGGGGTCATGGGTCTGGGGTCATGGGTCTGGGGTCATGGGTCTGGGGTCATGGGTCTGGGGTCATGGGTCTGGGGTCATGGGTCTGGGGTCATGGGTCTGGGGTCATGGGTCTGGGGTCATGGGTCTGGGGTCATGGGTCTGGGGTCATGGGTCTGGGGTCATGGGTCTGGGGTCATGGGTCTGGGGTCATGGGTCTGGGGTCATGGGTCTGGGGTCATGGGTCTGGGGTCATGGGTCTGGGGTCATGGGTCTGGGGTCATGGGTCTGGGGTCATGGGTCTGGGGTCATGGGTCTGGGGTCATGGGTCTGGGGTCATGGGTCTGGGGTCATGGGTCTGGGGTCATGGGTCTGGGGTCATGGGTCTGGGGTCATGGGTCTGGGGTCATGGGTCTGGGGTCATGGGTCTGGGGTCATGGGTCTGGGGTCATGGGTCTGGGGTCATGGGTCTGGGGTCATGGGTCTGGGGTCATGGGTCTGGGGTCATGGGTCTGGGGTCATGGGTCTGGGGTCATGGGTCTGGGGTCATGGGTCTGGGGTCATGGGTCTGGGGTCATGGGTCTGGGGTCATGGGTCTGGGGTCATGGGTCTGGGGTCATGGGTCTGGGGTCATGGGTCTGGGGTCATGGGTCTGGGGTCATGGGTCTGGGGTCATGGGTCTGGGGTCATGGGTCTGGGGTCATGGGTCTGGGGTCATGGGTCTGGGGTCATGGGTCTGGGGTCATGGGTCTGGGGTCATGGGTCTGGGGTCATGGGTCTGGGGTCATGGGTCTGGGGTCATGGGTCTGGGGTCATGGGTCTGGGGTCATGGGTCTGGGGTCATGGGTCTGGGGTCATGGGTCTGGGGTCATGGGTCTGGGGTCATGGGTCTGGGGTCATGGGTCTGGGGTCATGGGTCTGGGGTCATGGGTCTGGGGTCGTGGGTCTGGGGTCGTGGGTCTGGGGTCGTGGGTCTGGGGTCGTGGGTCTGGGGTCGTGGGTCTGGGGTCGTGGGTCTGGGGTCGTGGGTCTGGGGTCGTGGGTCTGGGGTCGTGGGTCTGGGGTCGTGGGTCTGGGGTCGTGGGTCTGGGGTCATGGGTCTGGGGTCATGGGTCTGGGGTCATGGGTCTGGGGTCATGGGTCTGGGGTCATGGGTCTGGGGTCATGGGTCTGGGGTCATGGGTCTGGGGTCATGGGTCTGGGGTCATGGGTCTGGGGTCATGGGTCTGGGGTCATGGGTCTGGGGTCATGGGTCTGGGGTCATGGGTCTGGGGTCATGGGTCTGGGGTCATGGGTCTGGGGTCATGGGTCTGGGGTCATGGGTCCGGGGTCGTGGGTCCGGGGTCGTGGGTCCGGGGTCGTGGGTCCGGGGTCGTGGGTCCGGGGTCGTGGGTCCGGGGTCGTGGGTCCGGGGTCGTGGGTCCGGGGTCGTGGGTCCGGGGTCGTGGGTCCGGGGTCATGGGTCCGGGGTCATGGGTCCGGGGTCATGGATCCGGGGTCGTGGGTCTGGGGTCATGGGTCTGGGGTCATGGGTCTGGGGTCGTGGGTCTGGGGTCGTGGGTCTGGGGTCGTGGGTCTGGGGTCGTGGGTCTGGGGTCGTGGGTCTGGGGTCGTGGGTCTGGGGTCGTGGGTCTGGGGTCGTGGGTCTGGGGTCGTGGGTCTGGGGTCGTGGGTCTGGGGTCATGGGTCCGGGGTCATGGGTCCGGGGTCATGGTTCCGGGGTCATGGGTCCGGGGTCATGGGTCTGGGGTCATGGGTCTGGGGTCATGGGTCTGGGGTCATGGGTCTGGGGTCATGGGTCTGGGGTCATGGGTCTGGGGTCATGGGTCTGGGGTCATGGGTCTGGGGTCATGGGTCTGGGGTCATGGGTCTGGGGTCATGGGTCTGGGGTCATGGGTCTGGGGTCATGGGTCTGGGGTCGTGGGTCTGGTGTCGTGGGTCTGGGGTCGTGGGTCTGGGGTCGTGGGTCTGGGGTCGTGGGTCTGGGGTCGTGGGTCTGGGGTCGTGGGTCTGGGGTCGTGGGTCTGGGGTCGTGGTTCTGGGGTCGTGGGTCTGGGGTCGTGGGTCTGGGGTCGTGGGTCTGGGGTCGTGGGTCTGGGGTCGTGGGTCTGGGGTCGTGGGTCTGGGGTCGTGGGTCTGGGGTCGTGGGTCTGGGGTCGTGGGTCTGGGGTCGTGGGTCTGGGGTCGTGGGTCTGGGGTCGTGGGTCTGGGGTCGTGGGTCTGGGGTCGTGGGTCTGGGGTCGTGGGTCTGGGGTCGTGGGTCTGGGGTCGTGGGTCTGGGGTCGTGGGTCTGGGGTCGTGGGTCTGGGGTCGTGGGTCCGGGGTCGTGGGTCCGGGGTCGTGGGTCCGGGGTCGTGGGTCCGGGGTCGTGGGTCCGGGGTCGTGGGTCCGGGGTCGTGGGTCCGGGGTCGTGGGTCCGGGGTCGTGGGTCCGGGGTCGTGGGTCCGGGGTCATGGGTCCGGGGTCATGGGTCCGGGGTCGTGGATCCGGGGTCGTGGGTCTGGGGTCATGGGTCTGGGGTCGTGGGTCTGGGGTCGTGGGTCTGGGGTCGTGGGTCTGGGGTCGTGGGTCTGGGGTCGTGGGTCTGGGGTCGTGGGTCTGGGGTCGTGGGTCTGGGGTCGTGGGTCTGGGGTCGTGGGTCTGGGGTCGTGGGTGTGGGGTCATGGGTCCGGGGTCATGGGTCCGGGGTCATGGTTCTGGGGTCATGGGTCTGGGGTCATGGGTCTGGGGTCATGGGTCTGGGGTCATGGGTCTGGGGTCATGGGTCTGGGGTCATGGGTCTGGGGTCATGGGTCTGGGGTCATGGGTCTGGGGTCATGGGTCTGGGGTCATGGGTCCGGGGTCATGGGTCCGTGGTCCTGTCTCCGGGGTCATGGGTCTGGGGTAATGGGTCTGGGGTCATGGGTCTCGGGTCATGGGTCTGGGGTCGTGGGTCCGGGTTCGTGGGTCCGGGGTCCTGGGTCCGGGGTCGTGGGTCCGGGGTCGTGGGTCCGGGGTCGTGGGTCCGGGGTCGTGGGTCCGGGGTCGTGGGTCCGGGGTCGTGGGTCCGGGGTCGTGGGTCCGGGGTCGTGGGTCCGGGGTCGTGGGTCCGGGGTCGTGGGTCCGGGGTCGTGGGTCCGGGGTCGTGGATCCGGGGTCATGGGTCCGGGGTCCTGGGTCCGGGGTCATGGGTCCGTGGTAATGGGTCCGGGGTCATGGGTCCGGGGTCATGGGTCCGGGGTCATGGGTCCGGGGTCATGGGTCCGGGGTCATGGGTCCGGGGTCATGGGTCCGGGGTCATGGGTCCGGGGTCATGGGTCCGGTGTCATGGGTCCGGGGTCATGGGTCTGGGGTCATTGGTCTGGGGTCATGGGTCTGGGGTCATGGGTCCGGGGTCATGGGTCCGGGGTCATGGGTCCGTGGTAATGGGTCCGGGGTCATGGGTCCGGGGTCATGGGTCCGGGGTCATGGGTCCGGGGTCATGGGTCTGGGGTCATGGGTCTGGGGTCATGGGTCTGGGGTCATGGGTCTGGTGTCATGGGTCTGGGGTCATGGGTCTGGGGTCATGGGTCTGGGGTCATGGGTCTGGGGTCATGGGTCTGGGGTCATGGGTCTGGGGTCATGGGTCTGGGGTCATGGGTCTGGGGTCATGGGTCTGGGGACCTGGGTCTGGGGTCATGGGTCTGGGGTCATGGGTCTGGGGTCATGGGTCTGGTGTCATGGGTCTGGGGTCATGGGTCTGGGGTCATGGGTCTGGGGTCATGGGTCTGGGGTCATGGGTCTGGGGTCATGGGTCTGGGGTCATGGGTCTGGGGTCATGGGTCTGGGGTCATGGGTCTGGGGTCATGGGTCTGGGGTCATGGGTCTGGGGTCATGGGTCTGGGGTCATGGGTCTGGGGTCATGGGTCTGGGGTCATGGGTCTGGGGTCATGGGTCTGGGGTCATGAGTCTGGGGTCATGGGTCTGGGGTCATGGGTCTGGGGTCATGGGTCTGGGGTCATGGGTCTGGGGTCATGGGTCTGGGGTCATGGGTCTGGGGTCATGGGTCTGGGGTCATGGGTCTGGGGTCATGGGTCTGGGGTCATGGGTCCGGGGTCATGGGTCTGGGGTCATGGGTCCGGGGTCATGGGTCCGTGGTCCTGTCTCCGGGGTCATGGGTCTGGGGTAATGGGTCTGGGGTCATGGGTCTCGGGTCATGGGTCTGGGGTCGTGGGTCCGGGTTCGTGGGTCCGGGGTCCTGGGTCCGTGGTCGTGGGTCCGGGGGCGTGGGTCCGGGGTCGTGGGTCCGGGGTCGTGGGTCCGGGGTCGTGGGTCCGGGGTCGTGGGTCCGGGGTCGTGGGTCCGGGGTCGTGGGTCCGGGGTCCTGGGTCCGGGGTCATGGGTCCGGGGTCATGGGTCCGGAGTCGTGGGTCCGGGGTCCTGGGTCCGGGGTCATGGGTCCGTGGTAATGGCTCCGGGGTCATGGGTCCGGGGTCATGGGTCCGGGGTCATGGGTCCGGGGTCATGGGTCCGGGGTCATGGGTCCGGGGTCATGGGTCCGGGGTCATGGGTCCGGGGTCATGGGTCCGGGGTCATGGGTCCGGGGTCATGGGTCCGGGGTCATGGGTCTGGGGTCATTGGTCTGGGGTCATGGGTCTGGGGTCATGGGTCTGGGGTCATGGGTCCGGTGTCATGGGTCCGTTGTCATGGGACCGGGGTCATGGGACCGGGGTCATGGGACCGGGGTCATGGGTCCGGGGTCATGGGTCCGGGGTCATGGGTCCGCGGTCCTGGGTCCGGGGTCCTGGGTCCGGGGTCATGGGTCGTGGTCCTGTCTCTGGGGTCATGGGTCTGGGGTAATGGGTCTGGGGTAATGGGTCTGGGGTAATGGGTCTGGGGTCATGGGTCTGGGGTCATGGGTCTGGGGTCATGGGTCTGGGGTCATGGGTCTGGGGTCATGGGTCTGGGGTCATGGGTCTGGGGTCATGGGTCTGGGGTCATGGGTCTGGGGTCATGGGTCTGGGGTCATGGGTCTGGGGTCATGGGTCTGGGGTCATGGGTCTGGGGTCATGGGTCTGGGGTCATGGGTCTGGGGTCATGGGTCTGGGGTCATGGGTCTGGGGTCATGGGTCTGGGGTCATGGGTCTGGGGTCATGGGTCTGGGGTCATGGGTCTGGGGTCATGGGTCTGGGGTCATGGGTCTGGGGTCATGGGTCTGGGGTCATGGGTCTGGGGTCATGGGTCTGGGGTCATGGGTCTGGGGTCATGGGTCTGGGGTCATGGGTCTGGGGTCATGGGTCTGGGGTCATGGGTCTGGGGTCGTGGGTCCGGGTTCGTGGGTCCGGGGTCCTGGGTCCGTGGTCGTGGGTCCGGGGGCGTGGGTCCGGGGTCGTGGGTCCGGGGTCGTGGGTCCGGGGTCGTGGGTCCGGGGTCGTGGGTCCGGGGTCGTGGGTCCGGGGTCGTGGGTCCGGGGTCGTGGGTCCGGGGTCGTGGGTCCGGGGTCGTGGATCCGGGGTCGTGGGTCCGGGGTCCTGGTTCCGGGGTCCTGGGTCCGGGGTCATGGGTCCGTGGTAATGGGTCCGGGGTCATGGGTCCGGGGTCATGGGTCCGGGGTCATGGGTCCGGGGTCATGGGTCCGGGGTCGTGGGTCCGGGGTCGTGGGTCCGGGGTCGTGGGTCCGGGGTCGTGGGTCCGGGGTCGTGGGTCCGGGGTCGTGGGTCCGGGGTCGTGGGTCCGGGGTCGTGGTTCCGGGGTCCTGGGTCCGGGGTCATGGGTCCGTGGTAATGGGTCCGGGGTCATGGGTCCGGGGTCATGGGTCCGGGGTCGTGGGTCCGGGGTCGTGGGTCCGGGGTCGTGGGTCCGGCGTCGTGGGTCCGGGGTCGTGGGTCCGGGGTCGTGGGTCCGGGGTCGTGGGTCCGGGGTCATGGGTCCGGGGTCATGGGTGCGGGGTCGTGGGTCCGGGGTCGTGGGTCCGGGGTCGTGGGTCCGGGGTCGTGGGTCCGGGGTCGTGGGTCCGGGGTCGTGGGTCCGGGGTCGTGGGTCCGGGGTCATGGGTCTGGGGTCATGGGTCCGGGGTCGTGGGTCCGGGGTCGTGGGTCCGGGGTCGTGGGTCCGGGGTCGTGGGTCCGGGGTCGTGGGTCCGGGGTCGTGGGTCCGGGGTCGTGGGTCCGGGGTCATGGGTCCGGGGTCATGGGTCCGGGGTCATGGGTCCGGGGTCGTGGGTCTGGGGTCATGGGTCTGGGGTCATGGGTCTGGGGTCGTGGGTCTGGGGTCGTGGGTCTGGGGTCGTGGGTCTGGGGTCGTGGGTCTGGGGTCGTGGGTCTGGGGTCGTGGGTCTGGGGTCATGGGTCTGGGGTCATGGGTCTGGGGTCATGGGTCTGGGGTCATGGGTCTGGGGTCATGGGTCTGGGGTCATGGGTCTGGGGTCATGGGTCCGGGGTCATGGGTCCGTGGTCCTGTCTCCGGGGTCATGGGTCTGGGGTAATGGGTCTGGGGTCATGGGTCTCGGGTCATGGGTCTGGGGTCGTGGGTCCGGGGTCGTGGGTCCGGGGTCGTGGTTCCGGGGTCCTGGGTCCGGGGTCATGGGTCCGTGGTAATGGGTCCGGGGTCATGGGTCCGGGGTCATGGGTCCGGGGTCGTGGGTCCGGGGTCATGGGTCCGGGGTCATGGGTCCGGGGTCATGGGTCCGGGGTCATGGGTCCGGGGTCATGGGTCCGGGGTCGTGGGTCCGGGGTCATGGGTCTGGGGTCATTGGTCTGGGGTCATGGGTCTGGGGTCATGGGTCCGGTGTCATGTGTCCGTTGTCATGGGACCGGGGTCATGTGTCCGGGGTCATGGGTCCGGGGTCATGGGTCCGGGGTCATGGGTCCGGGGTCATGGGTCCGGGGTCATGGGTCCGGGGTCATGGGTCCGGGGTCATGGGTCCGGGGTCATGGGTCCGGGGTCATGGGTCCGGGGTCATGGGTCCGGGGTCATGGGTCCGGGGTCATGGGTCCGGGGTCATGGGTCCGGGGTCATGGGTCCGGGGTCATGGGTCCGGGGTCATGGGTCCGGGGTCATGGGTCCGGGGTCATGGGTCCGGGGTCATGGGTCCGGGGTCATGGGTCCGGGGTCATGGGTCCGGGGTCATGGGTCCGGGGTCATGGGTCTGGGGTCATGGGTCTGGGGTCATGGGTCTGGGGTCATGGGTCTGGGGTCATGGGTCTGGGGTCATGGGTCTGGGGTCATGGGTCTGGGGTCATGGGTCTGGGGTCATGGGTCTGGGGTCATGGGTCTGGGGTCATGGGTCTGGGGTCATGGGTCTGGGGTCATGGGTCTGGGGTCATGGGTCTGGGGTCATGGGTCTGGGGTCATGGGTCTGGGGTCATGGGTCTGGGGTCATGGGTCTGGGGTCATGGGTCGGTGGTCATGGGTCTGGGGTCATGGGTCTGGGGTCATGGGTCTGGGGTCATGGGTCTGGGGTCATGGGTCTGGGGTCATGGGTCTGGGGTCATGGGTCTGGGGTCATGGGTCTGGGGTCATGGGTCTGGGGTCTTGGGTCTGGGGTCATGGGTCTGGGGTCATGGGTCTGGGGTCATGGGTCTGGGGTCATGGGTCTGGGGTCATGGGTCTGGGGTCATGGGTCTGGGGTCATGGGTCTGGGGTCATGGGTCTGGGGTCATGGGTCTGGGGTCATGGGTCTGGGGTCATGGGTCTGGGGTCATGGGTCTGGGGTCATGGGTCTGGGGTCATGGGTCTGGGGTCATGGGTCTGGGGTCGTGGGTCTGGGGTCGTGGGTCTGGTGTCGTGGGTCTGGGGTCGTGGGTCTGGGGTCGTGGGTCTGGGGCCGTGGGTCTGGGGTCGTGGGTCTGGGGTCGTGGTTCTGGGGTCGTGGGTCTGGGGTCGTGGGTCTGGGGTCGTGGGTCTGGGGTCGTGGGTCTGGGGTCGTGGGTCTGGGGTCGTGGGTCTGGGGTCGTGGGTCTGGGGTCGTGGGTCTGGGGTCGTGGGTCTGGGGTCGTGGGTCTGGGGTCGTGGGTCTGGGGTCGTGGGTCTGGGGTCGTGGGTCTGGGGTCGTGGGTCTGGGGTCGTGGGTCTGGGGTCGTGGGTCTGGGGTCGTGGGTCTGGGGTCGTGGGTCTGGGGTCGTGGGTCTGGGGTCGTGGGTCCGGGGTCGTGGGTCCGGGGTCGTGGGTCCGGGGTCGTGGGTCCGGGGTCGTGGGTCCGGGGTCGTGGGTCCGGGGTCGTGGGTCCGGGGTCGTGGGTCCGGGGTCGTGGGTCCGGGGTCGTGGGTCCGGGGTCATGGGTCCGGGGTCATGGGTCCGGGGTCATGGATCCGGGGTCGTGGGTCTGGGGTCATGGGTCTGGGGTCATGGGTCTGGGGTCGTGGGTCTGGGGTCGTGGGTCTGGGGTCGTGGGTCTGGGGTCGTGGGTCTGGGGTCGTGGGTCTGGGGTCGTGGGTCTGGGGTCGTGGGTCTGGGGTCGTGGGTCTGGGGTCATGGGTCCGGGGTCATGGGTCCGGGGTCATGGTTCCGGGGTCGTGGGTCTGGGGTCGTGGGTCTGGGGTCGTGGGTCTGGGGTCGTGGGTCTGGGGTCGTGGGTCTGGGGTCGTGGGTCTGGGGTCGTGGGTCTGGGGTCGTGGGTCTGGGGTCGTGGGTCTGGGGTCATGGGTCTGGGGTCATGGGTCTGGGGTCATGGGTCTGGGGTCATGGGTCTGGGGTCATGGGTCTGGGGTCATGGGTCTGGGGTCATGGGTCTGGGGTCATGGGTCTGGGGTCATGGGTCTGGGGTCATGGGTCTGGGGTCATGGGTCTGGGGTCATGGGTCTGGGGTCATGGGTCTGGGGTCATGGGTCTGGGGTCATGGGTCTGGGGTCATGGGTCTGGGGTCATGGGTCTGGGGTCATGGGTCTGGGGTCATGGGTCTGGGGTCATGGGTCTGGGGTCATGGGTCTGGGGTCATGGGTCTGGGGTCATGGGTCTGGGGTCATGGGTCTGGGGTCATGGGTCTGGGGTCATGGGTCTGGGGTCATGGGTCTGGGGTCATGGGTCTGGGGTCATGGGTCTGGGGTCATGGGTCTGGGGTCATGGGTCTGGGGTCATGGGTCTGGGGTCATGGGTCTGGGGTCATGGGTCTGGGGTCATGGGTCTGGGGTCATGGGTCTGGGGTCATGGGTCTGGGGTCATGGGTCTGGGGTCATGGGTCTGGGGTCATGGGTCTGGGGTCATGGGTCTGGGGTCATGGGTCTGGGGTCATGGGTCTGGGGTCATGGGTCTGGGGTCATGGGTCTGGGGTCATGGGTCTGGGGTCATGGGTCTGGGGTCATGGGTCTGGGGTCATGGGTCTGGGGTCATGGGTCTGGGGTCATGGGTCTGGGGTCATGGGTCTGGGGTCATGGGTCTGGGGTCATGGGTCTGGGGTCATGGGTCTGGGGTCATGGGTCTGGGGTCATGGGTCTGGGGTCATGGGTCTGGGGTCATGGGTCTGGGGTCATGGGTCTGGGGTCATGGGTCTGGGGTCATGGGTCTGGGGTCATGGGTCTGGGGTCATGGGTCTGGGGTCATGGGTCTGGGGTCATGGGTCTGGGGTCATGGGTCTGGGGTCATGGGTCTGGGGTCATGGGTCTGGGGTCATGGGTCTGGGGTCATGGGTCTGGGGTCATGGGTCTGGGGTCATGGGTCTGGGGTCATGGGTCTGGGGTCATGGGTCTGGGGTCGTGGGTCCGGGGTCGTGGGTCCGGGCTCATGGGTCCGGGGTCATGTGTCCGGGGTCCTGGGTCCGGGGTTGTGGCTCCGGGGTCCTGGGTCCGGGGTCCTGGGTCCGGGGTCATGGGTCTGGGGTCATGGGTCTGGGGTCATGGGTCTGGGGTCATGGGTCTGGTGTCGTGGGTCTGGGGTCGTGGGTCTGTGGTCGTGGGTCTGGGGTCGTGGGTCTGGGGTCGTGGGTCTGGGGTCGTGGGTCTGGGGTCGTGGTTCTGGGGTCGTGGGTCTGGGGTCGTGGGTCTGGGGTCGTGGGTCTGGGGTCGTGGGTCTGGGGTCGTGGGTCTGGGGTCGTGGGTCTGGGGTCGTGGGTCTGGGGTCGTGGGTCTGGGGTCGTGGGTCTGGGGTCGTGGGTCTGGGGTCGTGGGTCGTGGGTCTGGGGTCGTGGGTCTGGGGTCGTGGGTCTGGGGTCGTGGGTCTGGGGTCGTGGGTCTGGGGTCGTGGGTCTGGGGTCGTGGGTCTGGGGTCGTGGGTCCGGGGTCGTGGGTCCGGGGTCGTGGGTCCGGGGTCGTGGGTCCGGGGTCGTGGGTCCGGGGTCGTGGGTCCGGGGTCGTGGGTCCGGGGTCGTGGGTCCGGGGTCGTGGGTCCGGGGTCGTGGGTCCGGGGTCATGGGTCCGGGGTCATGGGTCCGGGGTCATGGATCCGGGGTCGTGGGTCTGGGGTCGTGGGTCTGGGGTCATGGGTCTGGGGTCGTGGGTCTGGGGTCGTGGGTCTGGGGTCGTGGGTCTGGGGTCGTGGGTCTGGGGTCGTGGGTCTGGGGTCGTGGGTCCGGGGTCATGGGTCCGGGGTCATGGGTCCGGGGTCATGGGTCCGGGGTCGTGGGTCTGGGGTCATGGGTCTGGGGTCATGGGTCTGGGGTCGTGGGTCTGGGGTCGTGGGTCTGGGGTCGTGGGTCTGGGGTCGTGGGTCTGGGGTCGTGGGTCTGGGGTCGTGGGTCCGGGGTCATGGGTCCGGGGTCATGGGTACGGGGTCATGGGTCCGGGGTCGTGGGTCTGGGGTCATGGGTCTGGGGTCATGGGTCTGGGGTCGTGGGTCTGGGGTCGTGGGTCTGGGGTCGTGGGTCTGGGGTCGTGGGTCTGGGGTCGTGGGTCTGGGGTCGTGGGTCTGGGGTCATGGGTCTGGGGTCATGGGTCTGGGGTCATGGGTCTGGGGTCATGGGTCTGGGGTCATGGGTCTGGGGTCATGGGTCTGGGGTCATGGGTCCGGGGTCATGGGTCCGTGGTCCTGTCTCCGGGGTCATGGGTCTGGGGTAATGGGTCTGGGGTCATGGGTCTCGGGTCATGGGTCTGGGGTCGTGGGTCCGGGGTCGTGGGTCCGGGGTCGTGGTTCCGGGGTCCTGGGTCCGGGGTCATGGGTCCGTGGTAATGGGTCCGGGGTCATGGGTCCGGGGTCATGGGTCCGGGGTCGTGGGTCCGGGGTCATGGGTCCGGGGTCATGGGTCCGGGGTCATGGGTCCGGGGTCATGGGTCCGGGGTCATGGGTCCGGGGTCGTGGGTCCGGGGTCATGGGTCCGGGGTCATTGGTCTGGGGTCATGGGTCTGGGGTCATGGGTCCGGTGTCATGTGTCCGTTGTCATGGGACCGGGGTCATGTGTCCGGGGTCATGGGTCCGGGGTCATGGGTCCGGGGTCATGGGTCCGGGGTCATGGGTCCGGGGTCATGGGACCGGGGTCATGGGTCCGGGGTCATGGGTCCGGGGTCATGGGTCCGGGGTCATGGGTCCGGGGTCATGGGTCCGGGGTCATGGGTCCGGGGTCATGGGTCCGGGGTCATGGGTCCGGGGTCATGGGTCCGGGGTCATGGGTCCGGGGTCATGGGTCCGGGGTCATGGGTCCGGGGTCATGGGTCCGGGGTCATGGGTCCGGGGTCATGGGTCTGGGGTCATGGGTCTGGGGTCATGGGTCTGGGGTCATGGGTCTGGGGTCATGGGTCTGGGGTCATGGGTCTGGGGTCATGGGTCTGGGGTCATGGGTCTGGGGTCATGGGTCTGGGGTCATGGGTCTGGGGTCATGGGTCTGGGGTCATGGGTCTGGGGTCATGGGTCTGGGGTCATGGGTCGGGGGTCATGGGTCTGGGGTCATGGGTCTGGGGTCATGGGTCTGGGGTCATGGGTCTGGGGTCATGGGTCTGGGGTCATGGGTCTGGGGTCATGGGTCTGGGGTCATGGGTCTGGGGTCATGGGTCCGGGGTCATGGGTCCGTGGTCCTGTCTCCGGGGTCATGGGTCTGGGGTAATGGGTCTGGGGTCATGGGTCTGGGGTCATGGGTCTGGGGTCATGGGTCTGGGGTCATGGGTCTGGGGTCATGGGTCTGGGGTCATGGGTCTGGGGTCATGGGTCTGGGGTCATGGGTCTGGGGTCATGGGTCTGGGGTCGTGGGTCTGGGGTCGTGGGTCTGGGGTCGTGGGTCTGGGGTCGTGGGTCTGGGGTCGTGGGTCTGGGGTCGTGGGTCTGGGGTCGTGGGTCTGGGGTCGTGGGTCTGGGGTCGTGGGTCTGGGGTCGTGGGTCTGGGGTCGTGGGTCGGGGGTCGTGGGTCCGGGGTCGTGGGTCCGGGGTCGTGGGTCCGGGGTCGTGGGTCCGGGGTCGTGGGTCCGGGGTCGTGGGTCCGGGGTCGTGGGTCCGGGGTCGTGGGTCCGGGGTCGTGGGTCCGGGGTCGTGGTTCCGGGGTCCTGGGTCCGGGGTCATGGGTCCGTGGTAATGGGTCCGGGGTCATGGGTCCGGGGTCATGGGTCCGGGGTCGTGGGTCCGGGGTCGTGGGTCCGGGGTCGTGGGTCCGGCGTCGTGGGTCCGGGGTCGTGGGTCCGGGGTCGTGGGTCCGGGGTCGTGGGTCCGGGGTCATGGGTCCGGGGTCATGGGTGCGGGGTCGTGGGTCCGGGGTCGTGGGTCCGGGGTCGTGGGTCCGGGGTCGTGGGTCCGGGGTCATGGGTCTGGGGTCATGGGTCCGGGGTCGTGGGTCCGGGGTCGTGGGTCCGGGGTCGTGGGTCCGGGGTCGTGGGTCCGGGGTCGTGGGTCCGGGGTCGTGGGTCCGGGGTCGTGGGTACGGGGTCATGGGTCCGGGGTCATGGGTCCGGGGTCGTGGGTCTGGGGTCATGGGTCTGGGGTCATGGGTCCGGGGTCATGGGTCCGGGGTCATGGGTCCGGGGTCATGGTTCTGGGGTCATGGGTCTGGGGTCATGGGTCTGGGGTCATGGGTCTGGGGTCATGGGTCTGGGGTCATGGGTCTGGGGTCATGGGTCTGGGGTCATGGGTCTGGAGTCATGGGTCTGGGGTCATGGGTCTGGGGTCATGGGTCTGGGGTCATGGGTCCGGGGTCATGGGTCCGTGGTCCTGTCTCCGGGGTCATGGGTCTGGGGTAATGGGTCTGGGGTCATGGGTCTCGGGTCATGGGTCTGGGGTCGTGGGTCCGGGTTCGTGGGTCCGGGGTCCTGGGTCCGGGGTCGTGGGTCCGGGGTCGTGGGTCCGGGGTCGTGGGTCCGGGGTCGTGGGTCCGGGGTCGTGGGTCCGGGGTCGTGGGTCCGGGGTCGTTGGTCCGGGGTCGTGGGTCCGGGGTCGTGGATCCGGGGTCGTGGGTCCGGGGTCCTGGTTCCGGGGTCCTGGGTCCGGGGTCATGGGTCCGTGGTAATGGGTCCGGGGTCATGGGTCCGGGGTCATGGGTCCGGGGTCGTGGGTCCGGGGTCGTGGGTCCGGGGTCGTGGGTCCGGGGTCGTGGGTCCGGGGTCGTGGGTCCGGGGTCGTGGGTCCGGGGTCGTGGTTCCGGGGTCCTGGGTCCGGGGTCATGGGTCCGTGGTAATGGGTCCGGGGTCATGGGTCCGGGGTCATGGGTCCGGGGTCGTGGGTCCGGGGTCGTGGGTCCGGGGTCGTGGGTCCGGCGTCGTGGGTCCGGGGTCGTGGGTCCGGGGTCGTGGGTCCGGGGTCGTGGGTCCGGGGTCATGGGTCCGGGGTCATGGGTGCGGGGTCGTGGGTCCGGGGTCGTGGGTCCGGGGTCGTGGGTCCGGGGTCGTGGGTCCGGGGTCGTGGGTCCGGGGTCGTGGGTCCGGGGTCATGGGTCTGGGGTCATGGGTCCGGGGTCGTGGGTCCGGGGTCGTGGGTCCGGGGTCGTGGGTCCGGGGTCGTGGGTCCGGGGTCGTGGGTCCGGGGTCGTGGGTCCGGGGTCGTGGGTCCGGGGTCATGGGTCCGGGGTCATGGGTCCGGGGTCATGGGTCCGGGGTCGTGGGTCTGGGGTCATGGGTCTGGGGTCATGGGTCTGGGGTCGTGGGTCTGGGGTCGTGGGTCTGGGGTCGTGGGTCTGGGGTCGTGGGTCTGGGGTCGTGGGTCTGGGGTCGTGGGTCTGGGGTCATGGGTCTGGGGTCATGGGTCTGGGGTCATGGGTCTGGGGTCATGGGTCTGGGGTCATGGGTCTGGGGTCATGGGTCTGGGGTCATGGGTCCGGGGTCATGGGTCCGTGGTCCTGTCTCCGGGGTCATGGGTCTGGGGTAATGGGTCTGGGGTCATGGGTCTCGGGTCATGGGTCTGGGGTCGTGGGTCCGGGGTCGTGGGTCCGGGGTCGTGGTTCCGGGGTCCTGGGTCCGGGGTCATGGGTCCGTGGTAATGGGTCCGGGGTCATGGGTCCGGGGTCATGGGTCCGGGGTCGTGGGTCCGGGGTCATGGGTCCGGGGTCATGGGTCCGGGGTCATGGGTCCGGGGTCATGGGTCCGGGGTCATGGGTCCGGGGTCGTGGGTCCGGGGTCATGGGTCTGGGGTCATTGGTCTGGGGTCATGGGTCTGGGGTCATGGGTCCGGTGTCATGTGTCCGTTGTCATGGGACCGGGGTCATGTGTCCGGGGTCATGGGTCCGGGGTCATGGGTCCGGGGTCATGGGTCCGGGGTCATGGGTCCGGGGTCATGGGTCCGGGGTCATGGGTCCGGGGTCATGGGTCCGGGGTCATGGGTCCGGGGTCATGGGTCCGGGGTCATGGGTCCGGGGTCATGGGTCCGGGGTCATGGGTCCGGGGTCATGGGTCCGGGGTCATGGGTCCGGGGTCATGGGTCCGGGGTCATGGGTCCGGGGTCATGGGTCCGGGGTCATGGGTCCGGGGTCATGGGTCCGGGGTCATGGGTCTGGGGTCATGGGTCTGGGGTCATGGGTCTGGGGTCATGGGTCTGGGGTCATGGGTCTGGGGTCATGGGTCTGGGGTCATGGGTCTGGGGTCATGGGTCTGGGGTCATGGGTCTGGGGTCATGGGTCTGGGGTCATGGGTCTGGGGTCATGGGTCTGGGGTCATGGGTCTGGGGTCATGGGTCTGGGGTCATGGGTCTGGGGTCATGGGTCTGGGGTCATGGGTCGGTGGTCATGGGTCTGGGGTCATGGGTCTGGGGTCATGGGTCTGGGGTCATGGGTCTGGGGTCATGGGTCTGGGGTCATGGGTCTGGGGTCATGGGTCTGGGGTCATGGGTCTGGGGTCATGGGTCTGGGGTCTTGGGTCTGGGGTCATGGGTCTGGGGTCATGGGTCTGGGGTCATGGGTCTGGGGTCATGGGTCTGGGGTCATGGGTCTGGGGTCATGGGTCTGGGGTCATGGGTCTGGGGTCATGGGTCTGGGGTCATGGGTCTGGGGTCATGGGTCTGGGGTCATGGGTCTGGGGTCATGGGTCTGGGGTCATGGGTCTGGGGTCATGGGTCTGGGGTCATGGGTCTGGGGTCATGGGTCTGGGGTCATGGGTCTGGGGTCATGGGTCTGGGGTCATGGGTCTGGGGTCATGGGTCTGGGGTCATGGGTCTGGGGTCGTGGGTCTGGTGTCGTGGGTCTGGGGTCGTGGGTCTGGGGTCGTGGGTCTGGGGTCGTGGGTCTGGGGCCGTGGGTCTGGGGTCGTGGGTCTGGGGTCGTGGTTCTGGGGTCGTGGGTCTGGGGTCGTGGGTCTGGGGTCGTGGGTCTGGGGTCGTGGGTCTGGGGTCGTGGGTCTGGGGTCGTGGGTCTGGGGTCGTGGGTCTGGGGTCGTGGGTCTGGGGTCGTGGGTCTGGGGTCGTGGGTCTGGGGTCGTGGGTCTGGGGTCGTGGGTCTGGGGTCGTGGGTCTGGGGTCGTGGGTCTGGGGTCGTGGGTCTGGGGTCGTGGGTCTGGGGTCGTGGGTCCGGGGTCGTGGGTCCGGGGTCGTGGGTCCGGGGTCGTGGGTCCGGGGTCGTGGGTCCGGGGTCGTGGGTCCGGGGTCGTGGGTCCGGGGTCGTGGGTCCGGGGTCGTGGGTCCGGGGTCATGGGTCCGGGGTCATGGGTCCGGGGTCATGGATCCGGGGTCGTGGGTCTGGGGTCGTGGGTCTGGGGTCGTGGGTCTGGGGTCGTGGGTCTGGGGTCGTGGGTCTGGGGTCGTGGGTCTGGGGTCGTGGGTCTGGGGTCGTGGGTCTGGGGTCGTGGGTCTGGGGTCGTGGGTCTGGGGTCGTGGGTCTGGGGTCGTGGGTCTGGGGTCATGGGTCCGGGGTCATGGGTCCGGGGTCATGGTTCCGGGGTCATGGGTCTGGGGTCATGGGTCTGGGGTCATGGGTCTGGGGTCATGGGTCTGGGGTCATGGGTCTGGGGTCATGGGTCTGGGGTCATGGGTCTGGGGTCATGGGTCTGGGGTCATGGGTCTGGGGTCATGGGTCTGGGGTCATGGGTCTGGGGTCATGGGTCCGGGGTCATGGGTCCGTGGTCCTGTCTCCGGGGTCATGGGTCTGGGGTAATGGGTCTGGGGTCATGGGTCTCGGGTCATGGGTCTGGGGTCGTGGGTCCGGGTTCGTGGGTCCGGGGTCCTGGGTCCGGGGTCGTGGGTCCGGGGTCGTGGGTCCGGGGTCGTGGGTCCGGGGTCGTGGGTCCGGGGTCGTGGGTCCGGGGTCGTGGGTCCGGGGTCGTGGGTCCGGGGTCGTGGGTCCGGGGTCGTGGGTCCGGGGTCGTGGGTCCGGGGTCGTGGGTCCGGGGTCGTGGATCCGGGGTCATGGGTCCGGGGTCCTGGGTCCGGGGTCATGGGTCCGTGGTAATGGGTCCGGGGTCATGGGTCCGGGGTCATGGGTCCGGGGTCATGGGTCCGGGGTCATGGGTCCGGGGTCATGGGTCCGGGGTCATGGGTCCGGGGTCATGGGTCCGGGGTCATGGGTCCGGGGTCATG
Organism: Andrena hattorfiana; assembly: GCA_944738655.2. Taxonomy (NCBI): domain Eukaryota; kingdom Metazoa; phylum Arthropoda; class Insecta; order Hymenoptera; family Andrenidae; genus Andrena; species Andrena hattorfiana. The sequence goes on from OX122889.2 coordinate 64,148,951, forward strand.
GGTCCGGTGTCATGGGTCCGGGGTCATGGGTCTGGGGTCATTGGTCTGGGGTCATGGGTCCGGGGTCATGGGTCCGGGGTCATGGGTCCGGGGTCATGGGTCCGTGGTAATGGGTCCGGGGTCATGGGTCCGGGGTCATGGGTCCGGGGTCATGGGTCTGGGGTCATGGGTCTGGGGTCATGGGTCTGGGGTCATGGGTCTGGTGTCATGGGTCTGGGGTCATGGGTCTGGGGTCATGGGTCTGGGGTCATGGGTCTGGGGTCATGGGTCTGGGGTCATGGGTCTGGGGTCATGGGTCTGGGGTCATGGGTCTGGGGTCATGGGTCTGGGGTCATGGGTCTGGGGTCATGGGTCTGGGGTCATGGGTCTGGGGACCTGGGTCTGGGGTCCTGGGTCTGGGGTCATGGGTCTGGGGTCATGGGTCTGGTGTCATGGGTCTGGGGTCATGGGTCTGGGGTCATGGGTCTGGGGTCATGGGTCTGGGGTCATGGGTCTGGGGTCATGGGTCTGGGGTCATGGGTCTGGGGTCATGGGTCTGGGGTCATGGGTCTGGGGTCATGGGTCTGGGGTCATGGGTCTGGGGTCATGGGTCTGGGGTCATGGGTCTGGGGTCATGGGTCTGGGGTCATGGGTCTGGGGTCATGGGTCTGGGGTCATGGGTCTGGGGTCATGGGTCTGGGGTCATGGGTCTGGGGTCATGGGTCTGGGGTCATGGGTCTGGGGTTATGGGTCTGGGGTCATGGGTCTGGGGTCATGGGTCTGGGGTCATGGGTCTGGGGTCATGGGTCTGGGGTCATGGGTCTGGGGTCATGGGTCTGGGGTCATGGGTCTGGGGTCATGGGTCCGGGGTCATGGGTCTGGGGTCATGGGTCCGGGGTCATGGGTCCGTGGTCCTGTCTCCGGGGTCATGGGTCTGGGGTAATGGGTCTGGGGTCATGGGTCTCGGGTCATGGGTCTGGGGTCGTGGGTCCGGGTTCGTGGGTCCGGGGTCCTGGGTCCGTGGTCGTGGGTCCGGGGGCGTGGGTCCGGGGTCGTGGGTCCGGGGTCGTGGGTCCGGGGTCGTGGGTCCGGGGTCGTGGGTCCGGGGTCGTGGGTCCGGGGTCGTGGGTCCGGGGTCGTGGGTCCGGGGTCATGGGTCCGGGGTCATGGGTCCGGGGTCATGGGTCCGGAGTCGTGGGTCCGGGGTCCTGGGTCCGGGGTCATGGGTCCGTGGTAATGGCTCCGGGGTCATGGGTCCGGGGTCATGGGTCCGGGGTCATGGGTCCGGGGTCATGGGTCCGGGGTCATGGGTCCGGGGTCATGGGTCCGGGGTCATGGGTCCGGGGTCATGGGTCCGGGGTCATGGGTCTGGGGTCATTGGTCTGGGGTCATGGGTCTGGGGTCATGGGTCTGGGGTCATGGGTCCGGTGTCATGGGTCCGTTGTCATGGGACCGGGGTCATGGGACCGGGGTCATGGGACCGGGGTCATGGGTCCGGGGTCATGGGTCCGGGGTCATGGGTCCGCGGTCCTGGGTCCGGGGTCCTGGGTCCGGGGTCATGGGTCGTGGTCCTGTCTCTGGGGTCATGGGTCTGGGGTAATGGGTCTGGGGTAATGGGTCTGGGGTAATGGGTCTGGGGTCATGGGTCTGGGGTCATGGGTCTGGGGTCATGGGTCTGGGGTCATGGGTCTGGGGTCATGGGTCTGGGGTCATGGGTCTGGGGTCATGGGTCTGGGGTCATGGGTCTGGGGTCATGGGTCTGGGGTCATGGGTCTGGGGTCATGGGTCTGGGGTCATGGGTCTGGGGTCATGGGTCTGGGGTCATGGGTCTGGGGTCATGGGTCTGGGGTCATGGGTCTGGGGTCATGGGTCTGGGGTCATGGGTCTGGGGTCATGGGTCTGGGGTCATGGGTTTGGGGTCATGGGTCTGGGGTCATGGGTCTGGGGTCATGGGTCTGGGGTCATGGGTCTGGGGTCATGGGTCTGGGGTCATGGGTCTGGGGTCATGGGTCTGGGGTCATGGGTCTGGGGTCATGGGTCTGGGGTCATGGGTCTGGGGTCATGGGTCTGGGGTCATGGGTCTGGGGTCGTGGGTCTGGGGTCGTGGGTCTGGGGTCGTGGGTCTGGGGTCGTGGGTCTGGGGTCGTGGGTCTGGGGTCGTGGGTCTGGGGTCGTGGGTCTGGGGTCGTGGGTCTGGGGTCGTGGGTCTGGGGTCATGGGTCTGGGGTCATGGGTCTGGGGTCATGGGTCTGGGGTCATGGGTCTGGGGTCATGGGTCTGGGGTCATGGGTCTGGGGTCATGGGTCTGGGGTCATGGGTCTGGGGTCATGGGTCTGGGGTCATGGGTCTGGGGTCATGGGTCTGGGGTCATGGGTCTGGGGTCATGGGTCTGGGGTCATGGGTCTGGGGTCATGGGTCTGGGGTCATGGGTCTGGGGTCATGGGTCTGGGGTCATGGGTCTGGGGTCATGGGTCTGGGGTCATGGGTCTGGGGTCATGGGTCTGGGGTCATGGGTCTGGGGTCATGGGTCTGGGGTCATGGGTCTGGGGTCATGGGTCTGGGGTCATGGGTCTGGGGTCATGGGTCTGGGGTCATGGGTCTGGGGTCATGGGTCTGGGGTCATGGGTCTGGGGTCATGGGTCTGGGGTCATGGGTCTGGGGTCATGGGTCTGGGGTCATGGGTCTGGGGTCATGGGTCTGGGGTCATGGGTCTGGGGTCATGGGTCTGGGGTCATGGGTCTGGGGTCATGGGTCTGGGGTCATGGGTCTGGGGTCATGGGTCTGGGGTCATGGGTCTGGGGTCATGGGTCTGGGGTCATGGGTCTGGGGTCATGGGTCTGGGGTCATGGGTCTGGGGTCATGGGTCTGGGGTCATGGGTCTGGGGTCATGGGTCTGGGGTCATGGGTCTGGGGTCATGGGTCTGGGGTCATGGGTCTGGGGTCATGGGTCTGGGGTCATGGGTCTGGGGTCATGGGTCTGGGGTCATGGGTCTGGGGTCATGGGTCTGGGGTCATGGGTCTGGGGTCATGGGTCTGGGGTCATGGGTCTGGGGTCATGGGTCTGGGGTCATGGGTCTGGGGTCATGGGTCTGGGGTCATGGGTCTGGGGTCATGGGTCTGGGGTCATGGGTCTGGGGTCATGGGTCTGGGGTCATGGGTCTGGGGTCATGGGTCTGGGGTCATGGGTCTGGGGTCATGGGTCTGGGGTCATGGGTCTGGGGTCATGGGTCTGGGGTCATGGGTCTGGGGTCATGGGTCTGGGGTCATGGGTCTGGGGTCATGGGTCTGGGGTCATGGGTCTGGGGTCATGGGTCTGGGGTCATGGGTCTGGGGTCATGGGTCTGGGGTCATGGGTCTGGGGTCATGGGTCTGGGGTCATGGGTCTGGGGTCATGGGTCTGGGGTCATGGGTCTGGGGTCATGGGTCTGGGGTCATGGGTCTGGGGTCGTGGGTCCGGGGTCGTGGGTCCGGGCTCATGGGTCCGGGGTCATGTGTCCGGGGTCCTGGGTCCGGGGTTGTGGCTCCGGGGTCCTGGGTCCGGGGTCCTGGGTCCGGGGTCATGGGTCTGGGGTCATGGGTCTGGGGTCATGGGTCTGGGGTCATGGGTCTGGTGTCGTGGGTCTGGGGTCGTGGGTCTGTGGTCGTGGGTCTGGGGTCGTGGGTCTGGGGTCGTGGGTCTGGGGTCGTGGGTCTGGGGTCGTGGGTCTGGGGTCGTGGTTCTGGGGTCGTGGGTCTGGGGTCGTGGGTCTGGGGTCGTGGGTCTGGGGTCGTGGGTCTGGGGTCGTGGGTCTGGGGTCGTGGGTCTGGGGTCGTGGGTCTGGGGTCGTGGGTCTGGGGTCGTGGGTCTGGGGTCGTGGGTCTGGGGTCGTGGGTCTGGGGTCGTGGGTCGTGGGTCTGGGGTCGTGGGTCTGGGGTCGTGGGTCTGGGGTTGTGGGTCTGGGGTCGTGGGTCTGGGGTCGTGGGTCTGGGGTCGTGGGTCTGGGGTCGTGGGTCTGGGGTCGTGGGTCCGGGGTCGTGGGTCCGGGGTCGTGGGTCCGGGGTCGTGGGTCCGGGGTCGTGGGTCCGGGGTCGTGGGTCCGGGGTCGTGGGTCCGGGGTCATGGGTCCGGGGTCATGGGTCCGGGGTCATGGATCCGGGGTCGTGGGTCTGGGGTCGTGGGTCTGGGGTCATGGGTCTGGGGTCGTGGGTCTGGGGTCGTGGGTCTGGGGTCGTGGGTCTGGGGTCGTGGGTCTGGGGTCGTGGGTCTGGGGTCGTGGGTCCGGGGTCATGGGTCCGGGGTCATGGGTCCGGGGTCATGGGTCCGGGGTCGTGGGTCTGGGGTCATGGGTCTGGGGTCATGGGTCTGGGGTCGTGGGTCTGGGGTCGTGGGTCTGGGGTCGTGGGTCTGGGGTCGTGGGTCTGGGGTCGTGGGTCTGGGGTCGTGGGTCCGGGGTCATGGGTCCGGGGTCATGGGTACGGGGTCATGGGTCCGGGGTCGTGGGTCTGGGGTCATGGGTCTGGGGTCATGGGTCTGGGGTCGTGGGTCTGGGGTCGTGGGTCTGGGGTCGTGGGTCTGGGGTCGTGGGTCTGGGGTCGTGGGTCTGGGGTCGTGGGTCTGGGGTCATGGGTCTGGGGTCATGGGTCTGGGGTCATGGGTCTGGGGTCATGGGTCTGGGGTCATGGGTCTGGGGTCATGGGTCTGGGGTCATGGGTCCGGGGTCATGGGTCCGTGGTCCTGTCTCCGGGGTCATGGGTCTGGGGTAATGGGTCTGGGGTCATGGGTCTCGGGTCATGGGTCTGGGGTCGTGGGTCCGGGGTCGTGGGTCCGGGGTCGTGGTTCCGGGGTCCTGGGTCCGGGGTCATGGGTCCGTGGTAATGGGTCCGGGGTCATGGGTCCGGGGTCATGGGTCCGGGGTCGTGGGTCCGGGGTCATGGGTCCGGGGTCATGGGTCCGGGGTCATGGGTCCGGGGTCATGGGTCCGGGGTCATGGGTCCGGGGTCGTGGGTCCGGGGTCATGGGTCTGGGGTCATTGGTCTGGGGTCATGGGTCTGGGGTCATGGGTCCGGTGTCATGTGTCCGTTGTCATGGGACCGGGGTCATGTGTCCGGGGTCATGGGTCCGGGGTCATGGGTCCGGGGTCATGGGTCCGGGGTCATGGGTCCGGGGTCATGGGACCGGGGTCATGGGTCCGGGGTCATGGGTCCGGGGTCATGGGTCCGGGGTCATGGGTCCGGGGTCATGGGTCCGGGGTCATGGGTCCGGGGTCATGGGTCCGGGGTCATGGGTCCGGGGTCATGGGTCCGGGGTCATGGGTCTGGGGTCATGGGTCTGGGGTCATGGGTCTGGGGTCATGGGTCTGGGGTCATGGGTCTGGGGTCATGGGTCTGGGGTCATGGGTCTGGGGTCATGGGTCTGGGGTCATGGGTCTGGGGTCATGGGTCTGGGGTCATGGGTCTGGGGTCATGGGTCTGGGGTCATGGGTCTGGGGTCATGGGTCTGGGGTCATGGGTCTGGGGTCATGGGTCTGGGGTCATGGGTCTGGGGTCATGGGTCTGGGGTCATGGGTCTGGGGTCATGGGTCTGGGGTCATGGGTCTGGGGTCATGGGTCTGGGGTCATGGGTCTGGGGTCATGGGTCTGGGGTCATGGGTCTGGGGTCATGGGTCTGGGGTCATGGGTCTGGGGTCATGGGTCTGGGGTCATGGGTCTGGGGTCATGGGTCTGGGGTCATGGGTCTGGGGTCATGGGTCTGGGGTCATGGGTCTGGGGTCATGGGTCTGGGGTCATGGGTCTGGGGTCATGGGTCTGGGGTCATGGGTCTGGGGTCATGGGTCTGGGGTCATGGGTCTGGGGTCATGGGTCTGGGGTCATGGGTCTGGGGTCATGGGTCTGGGGTCATGGGTCTGGGGTCATGGGTCTGGGGTCATGGGTCTGGGGTCATGGGTCTGGGGTCATGGGTCTGGGGTCATGGGTCTGGGGTCATGGGTCTGGGGTCATGGGTCTGGGGTCATGGGTCTGGGGTCATGGGTCTGGGGTCATGGGTCTGGGGTCATGGGTCTGGGGTCATGGGTCTGGGGTCATGGGTCTGGGGTCGTGGGTCTGGTGTCGTGGGTCTGGGGTCGTGGGTCTGGGGTCGTGGGTCTGGGGTCGTGGGTCTGGGGTCGTGGGTCTGGGGTCGTGGGTCTGGGGTCGTGGTTCTGGGGTCGTGGGTCTGGGGTCGTGGGTCTGGGGTCGTGGGTCTGGGGTCGTGGGTCTGGGGTCGTGGGTCTGGGGTCGTGGGTCTGGGGTCGTGGGTCTGGGGTCGTGGGTCTGGGGTCGTGGGTCTGGGGTCGTGGGTCTGGGGTCGTGGGTCTGGGGTCGTGGGTCTGGGGTCGTGGGTCTGGGGTCGTGGGTCTGGGGTCGTGGGTCTGGGGTCGTGGGTCTGGGGTCGTGGGTCTGGGGTCGTGGGTCTGGGGTCGTGGGTCTGGGGTCGTGGGTCTGGGGTCGTGGGTCCGGGGTCGTGGGTCCGGGGTCGTGGGTCCGGGGTCGTGGGTCCGGGGTCGTGGGTCCGGGGTCGTGGGTCCGGGGTCGTGGGTCCGGGGTCGTGGGTCCGGGGTCATGGGTCCGGGGTCATGGGTCCGGGGTCATGGATCCGGGGTCGTGGGTCTGGGGTCATGGGTCTGGGGTCATGGGTCTGGGGTCGTGGGTCTGGGGTCGTGGGTCTGGGGTCGTGGGTCTGGGGTCGTGTGTCTGGGGTCGTGGGTCTGGGGTCGTGGGTCTGGGGTCGTGGGTCTGGGGTCGTGGGTCTGGGGTCATGGGTCCGGGGTCATGGGTCCGGGGTCATGGTTCTGGGGTCATGGGTCTGGGGTCATGGGTCTGGGGTCATGGGTCTGGGGTCATGGGTCTGGGGTCATGGGTCTGGGGTCATGGGTCTGGGGTCATGGGTCTGGGGTCATGGGTCTGGGGTCATGGGTCTGGGGTCATGGGTCTGGGGTCATGGGTCTGGGGTCATGGGTCTGGGGTCATGGGTCCGGGGTCATGGGTCCGTGGTCCTGTCTCCGGGGTCATGGGTCTGGGGTAATGGGTCTGGGGTCATGGGTCTCGGGTCATGGGTCTGGGGTCGTGGGTCCGGGTTCGTGGGTCCGGGGTCCTGGGTCCGGGGTCGTGGGTCCGGGGTCGTGGGTCCGGGGTCGTGGGTCCGGGGTCGTGGGTCCGGGGTCGTGGGTCCGGGGTCGTGGGTCCGGGGTCGTGGGTCCGGGGTCGTGGGTCCGGGGTCGTGGGTCCGGGGTCGTGGGTCCGGGGTCGTGGGTCCGGGGTCGTGGATCCGGGGTCATGGGTCCGGGGTCCTGGGTCCGGGGTCATGGGTCCGTGGTAATGGGTCCGGGGTCATGGGTCCGGGGTCATGGGTCCGGGGTCATGGGTCCGGGGTCATGGGTCCGGGGTCATGGGTCCGGGGTCATGGGTCCGGGGTCATGGGTCCGGGGTCATGGGTCCGGGGTCATGGGTCCGGTGTCATGGGTCCGGGGTCATGGGTCTGTGGTCATTGGTCTGGGGTCATGGGTCTGGGGTCATGGGTCCGGGGTCATGGGTCCGGGGTCATGGGTCCGTGGTAATGGGTCCGGGGTCATGGGTCCGGGGTCATGGGTCCGGGGTCATGGGTCTGGGGTCATGGGTCTGGGGTCATGGGTCTGGGGTCATGGGTCTGGGGTCATGGGTCTGGTGTCATGGGTCTGGGGTCATGGGTCTGGGGTCATGGGTCTGGGGTCATGGGTCTGGGGTCATGGGTCTGGGGTCATGGGTCTGGGGTCATGGGTCTGGGGTCATGGGTCTGGGGTCATGGGTCTGGGGACCTGGGTCTGGGGTCCTGGGTCTGGGGTCATGGGTCTGGGGTCATGGGTCTGGTGTCATGGGTCTGGGGTCATGGGTCTGGGGTCATGGGTCTGGGGTCATGGGTCTGGGGTCATGGGTCTGGGGTCATGGGTCTGGGGTCATGGGTCTGGGGTCATGGGTCTGGGGTCATGGGTCTGGGGTCATGGGTCTGGGGTCATGGGTCTGGGGTCATGGGTCTGGGGTCATGGGTCTGGGGTCATGGGTCTGGGGTCATGGGTCTGGGGTCATGGGTCTGGGGTCATGGGTCTGGGGTCATGGGTCTGGGGTCATGGGTCTGGGGTCATGGGTCTGGGGTCATGGGTCTGGGGTCATGGGTCTGGGGTCATGGGTCCGGGGTCATGGGTCTGGGGTCATGGGTCCGGGGTCATGGGTCCGTGGTCCTGTCTCCGGGGTCATGGGTCTGGGGTAATGGGTCTGGGGTAATGGGTCTGGGGTCATGGGTCTCGGGTCATGGGTCTGGGGTCGTGGGTCCGGGTTCGTGGGTCCGGGGTCCTGGGTCCGTGGTCGTGGGTCCGGGGGCGTGGGTCCGGGGTCGTGGGTCCGGGGTCGTGGGTCCGGGGTCGTGGGTCCGGGGTCGTGGGTCCGGGGTCGTGGGTCCGGGGTCGTGGGTCCGGGGTCATGGGTCCGGGGTCATGGGTCCGGGGTCATGGGTCCGGAGTCGTGGGTCCGGGGTCCTGGGTCCGGGGTCATGGGTCCGTGGTAATGGCTCCGGGGTCATGGGTCCGGGGTCATGGGTCCGGGGTCATGGGTCCGGGGTCATGGGTCCGGGGTCATGGGTCCGGGGTCATGGGTCCGGGGTCATGGGTCCGGGGTCATGGGTCCGGGGTCATGGGTCTGGGGTCATTGGTCTGGGGTCATGGGTCTGGGGTCATGGGTCTGGGGTCATGGGTCCGGTGTCATGGGTCCGTTGTCATGGGACCGGGGTCATGGGACCGGGGTCATGGGACCGGGGTCATGGGTCCGGGGTCATGGGTCCGGGGTCATGGGTCCGCGGTCCTGGGTCCGGGGTCCTGGGTCCGGGGTCATGGGTCATGGTCCTGTCTCTGGGGTCATGGGTCTGGGGTAATGGGTCTGGGGTAATGGGTCTGGGGTAATGGGTCTGGGGTAATGGGTCTGGGGTCATGGGTCTGGGGTCATGGGTCTGGGGTCATGGGTCTGGGGTCATGGGTCTGGGGTCATGGGTCTGGGGTCATGGGTCTGGGGTCATGGGTCTGGGGTCATGGGTCTGGGGTCATGGGTCTGGGGTCATGGGTCTGGGGTCATGGGTCTGGGGTCATGGGTCTGGGGTCATGGGTCTGGGGTCATGGGTCTGGGGTCATGGGTCTGGGGTCATGGGTCTGGGGTCATGGGTCTGGGGTCATGGGTCTGGGGTCATGGGTCTGGGGTCATGGGTCTGGGGTCATGGGTCTGGGGTCATGGGTCTGGGGTCATGGGTCTGGGGTCATGGGTCTGGGGTCATGGGTCTGGGGTCATGGGTCTGGGGTCATGGGTCTGGGGTCATGGGTCTGGGGTCATGGGTCTGGGGTCATGGGTCTGGGGTCATGGGTCTGGTGTCATGGGTCTGGGGTCATGGGTCTGGGGTCATGGGTCTGGGGTCATGGGTCTGGGGTCATGGGTCTGGGGTCATGGGTCTGGGGTCATGGGTCTGGGGTCATGGGTCTGGGGTCATGGGTCTGGGGTCATGGGTCTGGGGTCATGGGTCTGGGGTCATGGGTCTGGGGTCATGGGTCTGGGGTCATGGGTCTGGGTTCGTGGGTCCGGGGTCCTGGGTCCGTGGTCGTGGGTCCGGGGGCGTGGGTCCGGGGTCGTGGGTCCGGGGTCGTGGGTCCGGGGTCGTGGGTCCGGGGTCGTGGGTCCGGGGTCGTGGGTCCGGGGTCGTGGGTCCGGGGTCATGGGTCCGGGGTCATGGGTCCGGGGTCATGGGTCCGGAGTCGTGGGTCCGGGGTCCTGGGTCCGGGGTCATGGGTCCGTGGTAATGGCTCCGGGGTCATGGGTCCGGGGTCATGGGTCCGGGGTCATGGGTCCGGGGTCATGGGTCCGGGGTCATGGGTCCGGGGTCATGGGTCCGGGGTCATGGGTCCGGGGTCATGGGTCCGGGGTCATGGGTCTGGGGTCATTGGTCTGGGGTCATGGGTCTGGGGTCATGGGTCCGGTGTCATGGGTCCGTTGTCATGGGACCGGGGTCATGGGACCGGGGTCATGGGACCGGGGTCATGGGTCCGGGGTCATGGGTCCGGGGTCATGGGTCCGCGGTCCTGGGTCCGGGGTCCTGGGTCCGGGGTCATGGGTCGTGGTCCTGTCTCTGGGGTCATGGGTCTGGGGTAATGGGTCTGGGGTAATGGGTCTGGGGTAATGGGTCTGGGGTCATGGGTCTGGGGTCATGGGTCTGGGGTCATGGGTCTGGGGTCATGGGTCTGGGGTCATGGGTCTGGGGTCATGGGTCTCGGGTCATGGGTCTGGGGTCGTGGGTCCGGGTTCGTGGGTCCGGGGTCCTGGGTCCGGGGTCGTGGGTCCGGGGTCGTGGGTCCGGGGTCGTGGGTCCGGGGTCGTGGGTCCGGGGTCGTGGGTCCGGGGTCGTGGGTCCGGGGTCGTGGGTCCGGGGTCGTGGGTCCGGGGTCGTGGGTCCGGGGTCGTGGGTCCGGGGTCGTGGGTCCGGGGTCGTGGGTCCGGGGTCGTGGGTCCGGGGTCGTGGGTCCGGGGTCGTGGGTCCGGGGTCATGGGTCCGGGGTCATGGGTCCGGGGTCATGGATCCGGGGTCGTGGGTCTGGGGTCATGGGTCTGGGGTCCTGGGTCTGGGGTCGTGGGTCTGGGGTCGTGGGTCTGGGGTCGTGGGTCTGGGGTCGTGTGTCTGGGGTCGTGGGTCTGGGGTCGTGGGTCTGGGGTCGTGGGTCTGGGGTCGTGGGTCTGGGGTCATGGGTCCGGGGTCATGGGTCCGGGGTCATGGTTCTGGGGTCATGGGTCTGGGGTCATGGGTCTGGGGTCATGGGTCTGGGGTCATGGGTCTGGGGTCATGGGTCTGGGGTCATGGGTCTGGGGTCATGGGTCTGGGGTCATGGGTCTGGGGTCATGGGTCTGGGGTCATGGGTCTGGGGTCATGGGTCTGGGGTCATGGGTCTGGGGTCATGGGTCCGGGGTCATGGGTCCGTGGTCCTGTCTCCGGGGTCATGGGTCTGGGGTAATGGGTCTGGGGTCATGGGTCTCGGGTCATGGGTCTGGGGTCGTGGGTCCGGGTTCGTGGGTCCGGGGTCCTGGGTCCGGGGTCGTGGGTCCGGGGTCGTGGGTCCGGGGTCGTGGGTCCGGGGTCGTGGGTCCGGGGTCGTGGGTCCGGGGTCGTGGGTCCGGGGTCGTGGGTCCGGGGTCGTGGGTCCGGGGTCGTGGGTCCGGGGTCGTGGGTCCGGGGTCGTGGGTCCGGGGTCGTGGATCCGGGGTCATGGGTCCGGGGTCCTGGGTCCGGGGTCATGGGTCCGTGGTAATGGGTCCGGGGTCATGGGTCCGGGGTCATGGGTCCGGGGTCATGGGTCCGGGGTCATGGGTCCGGGGTCATGGGTCCGGGGTCATGGGTCCGGGGTCATGGGTCCGGGGTCATGGGTCCGGGGTCATGGGTCCGGTGTCATGGGTCCGGGGTCATGGGTCTGTGGTCATTGGTCTGGGGTCATGGGTCTGGGGTCATGGGTCCGGGGTCATGGGTCCGGGGTCATGGGTCCGTGGTAATGGGTCCGGGGTCATGGGTCCGGGGTCATGGGTCCGGGGTCATGGGTCTGGGGTCATGGGTCTGGGGTCATGGGTCTGGGGTCATGGGTCTGGGGTCATGGGTCTGGTGTCATGGGTCTGGGGTCATGGGTCTGGGGTCATGGGTCTGGGGTCATGGGTCTGGGGTCATGGGTCTGGGGTCATGGGTCTGGGGTCATGGGTCTGGGGTCATGGGTCTGGGGTCATGGGTCTGGGGACCTGGGTCTGGGGTCCTGGGTCTGGGGTCATGGGTCTGGGGTCATGGGTCTGGTGTCATGGGTCTGGGGTCATGGGTCTGGGGTCATGGGTCTGGGGTCATGGGTCTGGGGTCATGGGTCTGGGGTCATGGGTCTGGGGTCATGGGTCTGGGGTCATGGGTCTGGGGTCATGGGTCTGGGGTCATGGGTCTGGGGTCATGGGTCTGGGGTCATGGGTCTGGGGTCATGGGTCTGGGGTCATGGGTCTGGGGTCATGGGTCCGGGGTCATGGGTCCGTGGTCCTGTCTCCGGGGTCATGGGTCTGGGGTAATGGGTCTGGGGTAATGGGTCTGGGGTCATGGGTCTCGGGTCATGGGTCTGGGGTCGTGGGTCCGGGTTCGTGGGTCCGGGGTCCTGGGTCCGTGGTCGTGGGTCCGGGGGCGTGGGTCCGGGGTCGTGGGTCCGGGGTCGTGGGTCCGGGGTCGTGGGTCCGGGGTCGTGGGTCCGGGGTCGTGGGTCCGGGGTCGTGGGTCCGGGGTCATGGGTCCGGGGTCATGGGTCCGGGGTCATGGGTCCGGAGTCGTGGGTCCGGGGTCCTGGGTCCGGGGTCATGGGTCCGTGGTAATGGCTCCGGGGTCATGGGTCCGGGGTCATGGGTCCGGGGTCATGGGTCCGGGGTCATGGGTCCGGGGTCATGGGTCCGGGGTCATGGGTCCGGGGTCATGGGTCCGGGGTCATGGGTCCGGGGTCATGGGTCTGGGGTCATTGGTCTGGGGTCATGGGTCTGGGGTCATGGGTCTGGGGTCATGGGTCCGGTGTCATGGGTCCGTTGTCATGGGACCGGGGTCATGGGACCGGGGTCATGGGACCGGGGTCATGGGTCCGGGGTCATGGGTCCGGGGTCATGGGTCCGCGGTCCTGGGTCCGGGGTCCTGGGTCCGGGGTCATGGGTCGTGGTCCTGTCTCTGGGGTCATGGGTCTGGGGTAATGGGTCTGGGGTAATGGGTCTGGGGTAATGGGTCTGGGGTCATGGGTCTGGGGTCATGGGTCTGGGGTCATGGGTCTGGGGTCATGGGTCTGGGGTCATGGGTCTGGGGTCATGGGTCTGGGGTCATGGGTCTGGGGTCATGGGTCTGGGGTCATGGGTCTGGGGTCATGGGTCTGGGGTCATGGGTCTGGGGTCATGGGTCTGGGGTCATGGGTCTGGGGTCATGGGTCTGGGGTCATGGGTCTGGGGTCATGGGTCTGGGGTCATGGGTCTGGGGTCATGGGTCTGGGGTCATGGGTCTGGGGTCATGGGTCTGGGGTCATGGGTCTGGGGTCATGGGTCTGGGGTCATGGGTCTGGGGTCATGGGTCTGGGGTCATGGGTCTGGGGTCATGGGTCTGGGGTCATGGGTCTGGGGTCATGGGTCTGGGGTCATGGGTCTGGGGTCATGGGTCTGGGGTCATGGGTCTGGGGTCATGGGTCTGGGGTCATGGGTCTGGGGTCATGGGTCTGGGGTCATGGGTCTGGGGTCATGGGTCTGGGGTCATGGGTCTGGTGTCATGGGTCTGGGGTCATGGGTCTGGGGTCATGGGTCTGGGGTCATGGGTCTGGGGTCATGGGTCTGGGGTCATGGGTCTGGGGTCATGGGTCTGGGGTCATGGGTCTGGGGTCATGGGTCTGGGGTCATGGGTCTGGGGTCATGGGTCTGGGGTCATGGGTCTGGGGTCATGGGTCTGGGGTCATGGGTCTGGGTTCGTGGGTCCGGGGTCCTGGGTCCGTGGTCGTGGGTCCGGGGGCGTGGGTCCGGGGTCGTGGGTCCGGGGTCGTGGGTCCGGGGTCGTGGGTCCGGGGTCGTGGGTCCGGGGTCGTGGGTCCGGGGTCGTGGGTCCGGGGTCATGGGTCCGGGGTCATGGGTCCGGGGTCATGGGTCCGGAGTCGTGGGTCCGGGGTCCTGGGTCCGGGGTCATGGGTCCGTGGTAATGGCTCCGGGGTCATGGGTCCGGGGTCATGGGTCCGGGGTCATGGGTCCGGGGTCATGGGTCCGGGGTCATGGGTCCGGGGTCATGGGTCCGGGGTCATGGGTCCGGGGTCATGGGTCCGGGGTCATGGGTCTGGGGTCATTGGTCTGGGGTCATGGGTCTGGGGTCATGGGTCTGGGGTCATGGGTCCGGTGTCATGGGTCCGTTGTCATGGGACCGGGGTCATGGGACCGGGGTCATGGGACCGGGGTCATGGGTCCGGGGTCATGGGTCCGGGGTCATGGGTCCGCGGTCCTGGGTCCGGGGTCCTGGGTCCGGGGTCATGGGTCGTGGTCCTGTCTCTGGGGTCATGGGTCTGGGGTAATGGGTCTGGGGTAATGGGTCTGGGGTAATGGGTCTGGGGTCATGGGTCTGGGGTCATGGGTCTGGGGTCATGGGTCTGGGGTCATGGGTCTGGGGTCATGGGTCTGGGGTCATGGGTCTGGGGTCATGGGTCTGGGGTCATGGGTCTGGGGTCATGGGTCTGGGGTCATGGGTCTGGGGTCATGGGTCTGGGGTCATGGGTCTGGGGTCATGGGTCTGGGGTCATGGGTCTGGGGTCATGGGTCTGGGGTCATGGGTCTGGGGTCATGGGTCTGGGGTCATGGGTCTGGGGTCATGGGTCTGGGGTCATGGGTCTGGGGTCATGGGTCTGGGGTCATGGGTCTGGGGTCATGGGTCTGGGGTCATGGGTCTGGGGTCATGGGTCTGGGGTCATGGGTCTGGGGTCATGGGTCTGGGGTCATGGGTCTGGGGTCATGGGTCTGGGGTCATGGGTCTGGGGTCATGGGTCTGGGGTCATGGGTCTGGGGTCATGGGTCTGGGGTCATGGGTCTGGGGTCATGGGTCTGGGGTCATGGGTCTGGGGTCATGGGTCTGGGGTCATGGGTCTGGGGTCATGGGTCTGGGGTCATGGGTCTGGGGTCATGGGTCTGGGGTCATGGGTCTGGGGTCATGGGTCTGGGGTCATGGGTCTGGGGTCATGGGTCTGGGGTCATGGGTCTGGGGTCATGGGTCTGGGGTCATGGGTCTGGGGTCATGGGTCTGGGGTCATGGGTCTGGGGTCATGGGTCTGGGGTCATGGGTCTGGGGTCATGGGTCTGGGGTCATGGGTCTGGGGTCATGGGTCTGGGGTCATGGGTCTGGGGTCATGGGTCTGGGGTCATGGGTCTGGGGTCATGGGTCTGGGGTCATGGGTCTGGGGTCATGGGTCTGGGGTCATGGGTCTGGGGTCATGGGTCTGGGGTCATGGGTCTGGGGTCATGGGTCTGGGGTCATGGGTCTGGGGTCATGGGTCTGGGGTCATGGGTCTGGGGTCATGGGTCTGGGGTCATGGGTCTGGGGTCATGGGTCTGGGGTCATGGGTCTGGGGTCATGGGTCTGGGGTCATGGGTCTGGGGTCATGGGTCTGGGGTCATGGGTCTGGGGTCATGGGTCTGGGGTCATGGGTCTGGGGTCATGGGTCTGGGGTCATGGGTCTGGGGTCATGGGTCTGGGGTCATGGGTCTGGGGTCATGGGTCTGGGGTCATGGGTCTGGGGTCATGGGTCTGGGGTCATGGGTCTGGGGTCGTGGGTCTGGGGTCGTGGGTCTGGGGTCGTGGGTCTGGGGTCGTGGGTCTGGGGTCGTGGGTCTGGGGTCGTGGGTCTGGGGTCGTGGGTCTGGGGTCGTGGGTCTGGGGTCGTGGGTCTGGGGTCGTGGGTCTGGGGTCGTGGGTCTGGGGTCATGGGTCTGGGGTCCTGGGTCTGGGGTCCTGGGTCTGGGGTCATGGGTCTGGGGTCATGGGTCTGGGGTCATGGGTCTGGGGTCATGGGTCTGGGGTCATGGGTCTGGGGTCATGGGTCTGGGGTCATGGGTCTGGGGTCATGGGTCTGGGGTCATGGGTCTGGGGTCATGGGTCTGGGGTCATGGGTCTGGGGTCATGGGTCTGGGGTCATGGGTCTGGGGTCATGGGTCTGGGGTCATGGGTCTGGGGTCATGGGTCTGGGGTCATGGGTCTGGGGTCATGGGTCTGGGGTCATGGGTCTGGGGTCATGGGTCTGGGGTCATGGGTCTGGGGTCATGGGTCTGGGGTCATGGGTCTGGGGTCATGGGTCTGGGGTCATGGGTCTGGGGTCATGGGTCTGGGGTCATGGGTCTGGGGTCATGGGTCTGGGGTCATGGGTCTGGGGTCATGGGTCTGGGGTCATGGGTCTGGGGTCATGGGTCTGGGGTCATGGGTCTGGGGTCATGGGTCTGGGGTCATGGGTCTGGGGTCATGGGTCTGGGGTCATGGGTCTGGGGTCATGGGTCTGGGGTCATGGGTCTGGGGTCATGGGTCTGGGGTCATGGGTCTGGGGTCATGGGTCTGGGGTCATGGGTCTGGGGTCATGGGTCTGGGGTCATGGGTCTGGGGTCATGGGTCTGGGGTCATGGGTCTGGGGTCATGGGTCTGGGGTCATGGGTCTGGGGTCATGGGTCTGGGGTCATGGGTCTGGGGTCATGGGTCTGGGGTCATGGGTCTGGGGTCATGGGTCTGGGGTCATGGGTCTGGGGTCATGGGTCTGGGGTCATGGGTCTGGGGTCATGGGTCTGGGGTCATGGGTCTGGGGTCATGGGTCTGGGGTCATGGGTCTGGGGTCATGGGTCTGGGGTCATGGGTCTGGGGTCATGGGTCTGGGGTCATGGGTCTGGGGTCATGGGTCTGGGGTCATGGGTCTGGGGTCATGGGTCTGGGGTCATGGGTCTGGGGTCATGGGTCTGGGGTCATGGGTCTGGGGTCATGGGTCTGGGGTCATGGGTCTGGGGTCATGGGTCTGGGGTCATGGGTCTGGGGTCATGGGTCTGGGGTCATGGGTCTGGGGTCATGGGTCTGGGGTCATGGGTCTGGGGTCATGGGTCTGGGGTCATGGGTCTGGGGTCATGGGTCTGGGGTCATGGGTCTGGGGTCATGGGTCTGGGGTCATGGGTCTGGGGTCATGGGTCTGGGGTCATGGGTCTGGGGTCATGGGTCTGGGGTCATGGGTCTGGGGTCATGGGTCTGGGGTCATGGGTCTGGGGTCATGGGTCTGGGGTCATGGGTCTGGGGTCATGGGTCTGGGGTCATGGGTCTGGGGTCATGGGTCTGGGGTCATGGGTCTGGGGTCATGGGTCTGGGGTCATGGGTCTGGGGTCATGGGTCTGGGGTCATGGGTCTGGGGTCATGGGTCCGGGGTCATGGGTCCGTGGTCCTGTCTCCGGGGTCATGGGTCTGGGGTAATGGGTCTGGGGTCATGGGTCTCGGGTCATGGGTCTGGGGTCGTGGGTCCGGGTTCGTGGGTCCGGGGTCCTGGGTCCGTGGTCGTGGGTCCGGGGTCGTGGGTCCGGGGTCGTGGGTCCGGGGTCGTGGGACCGGGGTCATGGGTCCGGGGTCATGGGTCCGGGGTCATGGGTCCGCGGTCCTGGGTCCGGGGTCCTGGGTCCGGGGTCATGGGTCGTGGTCCTGTCTCCGGGGTCATGGGTCTGGGGTAATGGGTCTGGGGTAATGGGTCTGGGGTCATGGGTCTCGGGTCATGGTTCTGGGGTCGTGGGTCCGGGGTCGTGGGTCCGGGCTCATGGGTCCGGGGTCATGTGTCCGGGGTCCTGGGTCCGGGGTTGTGGCTCCGGGGTCCTGGGTCCGGGGTCCTGGGTCCGGGGTCATGGGTCTGGGGTCATGGGTCTGGGGTCATGGGTCTGGGGTCATGGGTCTGGTGTCGTGGGTCTGGGGTCGTGGGTCTGTGGTCGTGGGTCTGGGGTCGTGGGTCTGGGGTCGTGGGTCTGGGGTCGTGGGTCTGGGGTCGTGGTTCTGGGGTCGTGGGTCTGGGGTCGTGGGTCTGGGGTCGTGGGTCTGGGGTCGTGGGTCTGGGGTCGTGGGTCTGGGGTCGTGGGTCTGGGGTCGTGGGTCTGGGGTCGTGGGTCTGGGGTCATGGGTCTGGGGTCATGGGTCTGGGGTCATGGGTCTGGGGTCATGGGTCTGGGGTCATGGGTCTGGGGTCATGGGTCTGGGGTCATGGGTCTGGGGTCATGGGTCTGGGGTCATGGGTCTGGGGTCATGGGTCTGGGGTCATGGGTCTGGGGTCATGGGTCTGGGGTCATGGGTCTGGGGTCATGGGTCTGGGGTCATGGGTCTGGGGTCATGGGTCTGGGGTCATGGGTCTGGGGTCATGGGTCTGGGGTCATGGGTCTGGGGTCATGGGTCTGGGGTCATGGGTCTGGGGTCATGGGTCTGGGGTCATGGGTCTGGGGTCATGGGTCTGGGGTCATGGGTCTGGGGTCATGGGTCTGGGGTCATGGGTCTGGGGTCATGGGTCTGGGGTCATGGGTCTGGGGTCATGGGTCTGGGGTCATGGGTCTGGGGTCATGGGTCTGGGGTCATGGGTCTGGGGTCATGGGTCTGGGGTCATGGGTCTGGGGTCATGGGTCTGGGGTCATGGGTCTGGGGTCATGGGTCTGGGGTCATGGGTCTGGGGTCATGGGTCTGGGGTCATGGGTCTGGGGTCATGGGTCTGGGGTCATGGGTCTGGGGTCATGGGTCTGGGGTCATGGGTCTGGGGTCATGGGTCTGGGGTCATGGGTCTGGGGTCATGGGTCTGGGGTCATGGGTCTGGGGTCATGGGTCTGGGGTCATGGGTCTGGGGTCATGGGTCTGGGGTCATGGGTCTGGGGTCATGGGTCTGGGGTCATGGGTCTGGGGTCATGGGTCTGGGGTCATGGGTCTGGGGTCATGGGTCTGGGGTCATGGGTCTGGGGTCATGGGTCTGGGGTCATGGGTCTGGGGTCATGGGTCTGGGGTCATGGGTCTGGGGTCATGGGTCTGGGGTCATGGGTCTGGGGTCATGGGTCTGGGGTCATGGGTCTGGGGTCATGGGTCTGGGGTCATGGGTCTGGGGTCATGGGTCTGGGGTCATGGGTCTGGGGTCATGGGTCTGGGGTCATGGGTCTGGGGTCATGGGTCTGGGGTCATGGGTCTGGGGTCATGGGTCTGGGGTCATGGGTCTGGGGTCATGGGTCTGGGGTCATGGGTCTGGGGTCATGGGTCTGGGGTCATGGGTCTGGGGTCATGGGTCTGGGGTCATGGGTCTGGGGTCATGGGTCTGGGGTCATGGGTCTGGGGTCATGGGTCTGGGGTCATGGGTCTGGGGTCATGGGTCTGGGGTCATGGGTCTGGGGTCATGGGTCTGGGGTCATGGGTCTGGGGTCATGGGTCTGGGGTCATGGGTCTGGGGTCATGGGTCTGGGGTCATGGGTCTGGGGTCATGGGTCTGGGGTCATGGGTCTGGGGTCATGGGTCTGGGGTCATGGGTCTGGGGTCATGGGTCTGGGGTCATGGGTCTGGGGTCATGGGTCTGGGGTCATGGGTCTGGGGTCATGGGTCTGGGGTCATGGGTCTGGGGTCATGGGTCTGGGGTCATGGGTCCGGGGTCATGGGTCCGTGGTCCTGTCTCCGGGGTCATGGGTCTGGGGTAATGGGTCTGGGGTCATGGGTCTCGGGTCATGGGTCTGGGGTCGTGGGTCCGGGTTCGTGGGTCCGGGGTCCTGGGTCCGTGGTCGTGGGTCCGGGGTCGTGGGTCCGGGGTCGTGGGTCCGGGGTCGTGGGACCGGGGTCATGGGTCCGGGGTCATGGGTCCGGGGTCATGGGTCCGCGGTCCTGGGTCCGGGGTCCTGGGTCCGGGGTCATGGGTCGTGGTCCTGTCTCCGGGGTCATGGGTCTGGGGTAATGGGTCTGGGGTAATGGGTCTGGGGTCATGGGTCTCGGGTCATGGTTCTGGGGTCGTGGGTCCGGGGTCGTGGGTCCGGGCTCATGGGTCCGGGGTCATGTGTCCGGGGTCCTGGGTCCGGGGTTGTGGCTCCGGGGTCCTGGGTCCGGGGTCCTGGGTCCGGGGTCATGGGTCTGGGGTCATGGGTCTGGGGTCATGGGTCTGGGGTCATGGGTCTGGTGTCGTGGGTCTGGGGTCGTGGGTCTGTGGTCGTGGGTCTGGGGTCGTGGGTCTGGGGTCGTGGGTCTGGGGTCGTGGGTCTGGGGTCGTGGTTCTGGGGTCGTGGGTCTGGGGTCGTGGGTCTGGGGTCGTGGGTCTGGGGTCGTGGGTCTGGGGTCGTGGGTCTGGGGTCGTGGGTCTGGGGTCGTGGGTCTGGGGTCGTGGGTCTGGGGTCATGGGTCTGGGGTCATGGGTCTGGGGTCATGGGTCTGGGGTCATGGGTCTGGGGTCATGGGTCTGGGGTCATGGGTCTGGGGTCATGGGTCTGGGGTCATGGGTCTGGGGTCATGGGTCTGGGGTCATGGGTCTGGGGTCATGGGTCTGGGGTCATGGGTCTGGGGTCATGGGTCTGGGGTCATGGGTCTGGGGTCATGGGTCTGGGGTCATGGGTCTGGGGTCATGGGTCTGGGGTCATGGGTCTGGGGTCATGGGTCTGGGGTCATGGGTCTGGGGTCATGGGTCTGGGGTCATGGGTCTGGGGTCATGGGTCTGGGGTCATGGGTCTGGGGTCATGGGTCTGGGGTCATGGGTCTGGGGTCATGGGTCTGGGGTCATGGGTCTGGGGTCATGGGTCTGGGGTCATGGGTCTGGGGTCATGGGTCTGGGGTCATGGGTCTGGGGTCATGGGTCTGGGGTCATGGGTCTGGGGTCATGGGTCTGGGGTCATGGGTCTGGGGTCATGGGTCTGGGGTCATGGGTCTGGGGTCATGGGTCTGGGGTCATGGGTCTGGGGTCATGGGTCTGGGGTCATGGGTCTGGGGTCATGGGTCTGGGGTCATGGGTCTGGGGTCATGGGTCTGGGGTCATGGGTCTGGGGTCATGGGTCTGGGGTCATGGGTCTGGGGTCATGGGTCTGGGGTCATGGGTCTGGGGTCATGGGTCTGGGGTCATGGGTCTGGGGTCATGGGTCTGGGGTCATGGGTCTGGGGTCATGGGTCTGGGGTCATGGGTCTGGGGTCATGGGTCTGGGGTCATGGGTCTGGGGTCATGGGTCTGGGGTCATGGGTCTGGGGTCATGGGTCTGGGGTCATGGGTCTGGGGTCATGGGTCTGGGGTCATGGGTCTGGGGTCATGGGTCTGGGGTCATGGGTCTGGGGTCATGGGTCTGGGGTCATGGGTCTGGGGTCATGGGTCTGGGGTCATGGGTCTGGGGTCATGGGTCTGGGGTCATGGGTCTGGGGTCATGGGTCTGGGGTCATGGGTCTGGGGTCATGGGTCTGGGGTCATGGGTCTGGGGTCATGGGTCTGGGGTCATGGGTCTGGGGTCATGGGTCTGGGGTCATGGGTCTGGGGTCATGGGTCTGGGGTCATGGGTCTGGGGTCATGGGTCTGGGGTCATGGGTCTGGGGTCATGGGTCTGGGGTCATGGGTCTGGGGTCATGGGTCTGGGGTCATGGGTCTGGGGTCATGGGTCTGGGGTCATGGGTCTGGGGTCATGGGTCTGGGGTCATGGGTCTGGGGTCGTGGGTCCGGGGTCGTGGGTCCGGGCTCATGGGTCCGGGGTCATGTGTCCGGGGTCCTGGGTCCGGGGTTGTGGCTCCGGGGTCCTGGGTCCGGGGTCCTGGGTCCGGGGTCATGGGTCTGGGGTCATGGGTCTGGGGTCATGGGTCTGGGGTCATGGGTCTGGTGTCGTGGGTCTGGGGTCGTGGGTCTGTGGTCGTGGGTCTGGGGTCGTGGGTCTGGGGTCGTGGGTCTGGGGTCGTGGGTCTGGGGTCGTGGGTCTGGGGTCGTGGTTCTGGGGTCGTGGGTCTGGGGTCGTGGGTCTGGGGTCGTGGGTCTGGGGTCGTGGGTCTGGGGTCGTGGGTCTGGGGTCGTGGGTCTGGGGTCGTGGGTCTGGGGTCGTGGGTCTGGGGTCGTGGGTCTGGGGTCGTGGGTCTGGGGTCGTGGGT
This sequence comes from Andrena hattorfiana, assembly GCA_944738655.2. Lineage (NCBI taxonomy): Eukaryota > Metazoa > Arthropoda > Insecta > Hymenoptera > Andrenidae > Andrena > Andrena hattorfiana. The sequence continues at coordinate 64,170,570 of OX122889.2, forward strand.
CTGGGGTCGTGGGTCGTGGGTCTGGGGTCGTGGGTCTGGGGTCGTGGGTCTGGGGTCGTGGGTCTGGGGTCGTGGGTCTGGGGTCGTGGGTCTGGGGTCGTGGGTCTGGGGTCGTGGGTCTGGGGTCGTGGGTCCGGGGTCGTGGGTCCGGGGTCGTGGGTCCGGGGTCGTGGGTCCGGGGTCGTGGGTCCGGGGTCGTGGGTCCGGGGTCGTGGGTCCGGGGTCATGGGTCCGGGGTCATGGGTCCGGGGTCATGGATCCGGGGTCGTGGGTCTGGGGTCGTGGGTCTGGGGTCATGGGTCTGGGGTCGTGGGTCTGGGGTCGTGGGTCTGGGGTCGTGGGTCTGGGGTCGTGGGTCTGGGGTCGTGGGTCTGGGGTCGTGGGTCCGGGGTCATGGGTCCGGGGTCATGGGTCCGGGGTCATGGGTCCGGGGTCGTGGGTCTGGGGTCATGGGTCTGGGGTCATGGGTCTGGGGTCGTGGGTCTGGGGTCGTGGGTCTGGGGTCGTGGGTCTGGGGTCGTGGGTCTGGGGTCGTGGGTCTGGGGTCGTGGGTCCGGGGTCATGGGTCCGGGGTCATGGGTACGGGGTCATGGGTCCGGGGTCGTGGGTCTGGGGTCATGGGTCTGGGGTCATGGGTCTGGGGTCGTGGGTCTGGGGTCGTGGGTCTGGGGTCGTGGGTCTGGGGTCGTGGGTCTGGGGTCGTGGGTCTGGGGTCGTGGGTCTGGGGTCATGGGTCTGGGGTCATGGGTCTGGGGTCATGGGTCTGGGGTCATGGGTCTGGGGTCATGGGTCTGGGGTCATGGGTCTGGGGTCATGGGTCCGGGGTCATGGGTCCGTGGTCCTGTCTCCGGGGTCATGGGTCTGGGGTAATGGGTCTGGGGTCATGGGTCTCGGGTCATGGGTCTGGGGTCGTGGGTCCGGGGTCGTGGGTCCGGGGTCGTGGTTCCGGGGTCCTGGGTCCGGGGTCATGGGTCCGTGGTAATGGGTCCGGGGTCATGGGTCCGGGGTCATGGGTCCGGGGTCGTGGGTCCGGGGTCATGGGTCCGGGGTCATGGGTCCGGGGTCATGGGTCCGGGGTCATGGGTCCGGGGTCATGGGTCCGGGGTCGTGGGTCCGGGGTCATGGGTCTGGGGTCATTGGTCTGGGGTCATGGGTCTGGGGTCATGGGTCCGGTGTCATGTGTCCGTTGTCATGGGACCGGGGTCATGTGTCCGGGGTCATGGGTCCGGGGTCATGGGTCCGGGGTCATGGGTCCGGGGTCATGGGTCCGGGGTCATGGGACCGGGGTCATGGGTCCGGGGTCATGGGTCCGGGGTCATGGGTCCGGGGTCATGGGTCCGGGGTCATGGGTCCGGGGTCATGGGTCCGGGGTCATGGGTCCGGGGTCATGGGTCCGGGGTCATGGGTCCGGGGTCATGGGTCCGGGGTCATGGGTCCGGGGTCATGGGTCTGGGGTCATGGGTCTGGGGTCATGGGTCTGGGGTCATGGGTCTGGGGTCATGGGTCTGGGGTCATGGGTCTGGGGTCATGGGTCTGGGGTCATGGGTCTGGGGTCATGGGTCTGGGGTCATGGGTCTGGGGTCATGGGTCTGGGGTCATGGGTCTGGGGTCATGGGTCTGGGGTCATGGGTCTGGGGTCATGGGTCTGGGGTCATGGGTCTGGGGTCATGGGTCTGGGGTCATGGGTCTGGGGTCATGGGTCTGGGGTCATGGGTCGGGGGTCATGGGTCGGGGGTCATGGGTCGGGGGTCATGGGTCTGGGGTCATGGGTCTGGGGTCATGGGTCTGGGGTCATGGGTCTGGGGTCATGGGTCTGGGGTCATGGGTCTGGGGTCATGGGTCTGGGGTCATGGGTCTGGGGTCATGGGTCTGGGGTCATGGGTCTGGGGTCATGGGTCTGGGGTCATGGGTCTGGGGTCATGGGTCTGGGGTCATGGGTCTGGGGTCATGGGTCTGGGGTCATGGGTCTGGGGTCATGGGTCTGGGGTCATGGGTCTGGGGTCATGGGTCTGGGGTCATGGGTCTGGGGTCATGGGTCTGGGGTCATGGGTCTGGGGTCATGGGTCTGGGGTCATGGGTCTGGGGTCATGGGTCTGGGGTCATGGGTCTGGGGTCATGGGTCTGGGGTCATGGGTCTGGGGTCATGGGTCTGGGGTCATGGGTCTGGGGTCGTGGGTCTGGGGTCGTGGGTCTGGTGTCGTGGGTCTGGGGTCGTGGGTCTGGGGTCGTGGGTCTGGGGTCGTGGGTCTGGGGTCGTGGGTCTGGGGTCGTGGGTCTGGGGTCGTGGTTCTGGGGTCGTGGGTCTGGGGTCGTGGGTCTGGGGTCGTGGGTCTGGGGTCGTGGGTCTGGGGTCGTGGGTCTGGGGTCGTGGGTCTGGGGTCGTGGGTCTGGGGTCGTGGGTCTGGGGTCGTGGGTCTGGGGTCGTGGGTCTGGGGTCGTGGGTCTGGGGTCGTGGGTCTGGGGTCGTGGGTCTGGGGTCGTGGGTCTGGGGTCGTGGGTCTGGGGTCGTGGGTCTGGGGTCGTGGGTCTGGGGTCGTGGGTCTGGGGTCGTGGGTCTGGGGTCGTGGGTCTGGGGTCGTGGGTCTGGGGTCGTGGGTCCGGGGTCGTGGGTCCGGGGTCGTGGGTCCGGGGTCGTGGGTCCGGGGTCGTGGGTCCGGGGTCGTGGGTCCGGGGTCGTGGGTCCGGGGTCGTGGGTCCGGGGTCGTGGGTCCGGGGTCATGGGTCCGGGGTCATGGGTCCGGGGTCATGGATCCGGGGTCGTGGGTCTGGGGTCATGGGTCTGGGGTCATGGGTCTGGGGTCGTGGGTCTGGGGTCGTGGGTCTGGGGTCGTGGGTCTGGGGTCGTGTGTCTGGGGTCGTGGGTCTGGGGTCGTGGGTCTGGGGTCGTGGGTCTGGGGTCGTGGGTCTGGGGTCATGGGTCCGGGGTCATGGGTCCGGGGTCATGGTTCTGGGGTCATGGGTCTGGGGTCATGGGTCTGGGGTCATGGGTCTGGGGTCATGGGTCTGGGGTCATGGGTCTGGGGTCATGGGTCTGGGGTCATGGGTCTGGGGTCATGGGTCTGGGGTCATGGGTCTGGGGTCATGGGTCTGGGGTCATGGGTCTGGGGTCATGGGTCTGGGGTCATGGGTCTGGGGTCATGGGTCCGGGGTCATGGGTCCGTGGTCCTGTCTCCGGGGTCATGGGTCTGGGGTAATGGGTCTGGGGTCATGGGTCTCGGGTCATGGGTCTGGGGTCGTGGGTCCGGGTTCGTGGGTCCGGGGTCCTGGGTCCGGGGTCGTGGGTCCGGGGTCGTGGGTCCGGGGTCGTGGGTCCGGGGTCGTGGGTCCGGGGTCGTGGGTCCGGGGTCGTGGGTCCGGGGTCGTGGGTCCGGGGTCGTGGGTCCGGGGTCGTGGGTCCGGGGTCGTGGGTCCGGGGTCGTGGGTCCGGGGTCGTGGATCCGGGGTCATGGGTCCGGGGTCCTGGGTCCGGGGTCATGGGTCCGTGGTAATGGGTCCGGGGTCATGGGTCCGGGGTCATGGGTCCGGGGTCATGGGTCCGGGGTCATGGGTCCGGGGTCATGGGTCCGGGGTCATGGGTCCGGGGTCATGGGTCCGGGGTCATGGGTCCGGGGTCATGGGTCCGGTGTCATGGGTCCGGGGTCATGGGTCTGTGGTCATTGGTCTGGGGTCATGGGTCTGGGGTCATGGGTCCGGGGTCATGGGTCCGGGGTCATGGGTCCGTGGTAATGGGTCCGGGGTCATGGGTCCGGGGTCATGGGTCCGGGGTCATGGGTCTGGGGTCATGGGTCTGGGGTCATGGGTCTGGGGTCATGGGTCTGGGGTCATGGGTCTGGTGTCATGGGTCTGGGGTCATGGGTCTGGGGTCATGGGTCTGGGGTCATGGGTCTGGGGTCATGGGTCTGGGGTCATGGGTCTGGGGTCATGGGTCTGGGGTCATGGGTCTGGGGTCATGGGTCTGGGGACCTGGGTCTGGGGTCCTGGGTCTGGGGTCATGGGTCTGGGGTCATGGGTCTGGTGTCATGGGTCTGGGGTCATGGGTCTGGGGTCATGGGTCTGGGGTCATGGGTCTGGGGTCATGGGTCTGGGGTCATGGGTCTGGGGTCATGGGTCTGGGGTCATGGGTCTGGGGTCATGGGTCTGGGGTCATGGGTCTGGGGTCATGGGTCTGGGGTCATGGGTCTGGGGTCATGGGTCTGGGGTCATGGGTCTGGGGTCATGGGTCTGGGGTCATGGGTCTGGGGTCATGGGTCTGGGGTCATGGGTCTGGGGTCATGGGTCTGGGGTCATGGGTCTGGGGTCATGGGTCTGGGGTCATGGGTCTGGGGTCATGGGTCCGGGGTCATGGGTCTGGGGTCATGGGTCCGGGGTCATGGGTCCGTGGTCCTGTCTCCGGGGTCATGGGTCTGGGGTAATGGGTCTGGGGTAATGGGTCTGGGGTCATGGGTCTCGGGTCATGGGTCTGGGGTCGTGGGTCCGGGTTCGTGGGTCCGGGGTCCTGGGTCCGTGGTCGTGGGTCCGGGGGCGTGGGTCCGGGGTCGTGGGTCCGGGGTCGTGGGTCCGGGGTCGTGGGTCCGGGGTCGTGGGTCCGGGGTCGTGGGTCCGGGGTCGTGGGTCCGGGGTCATGGGTCCGGGGTCATGGGTCCGGGGTCATGGGTCCGGAGTCGTGGGTCCGGGGTCCTGGGTCCGGGGTCATGGGTCCGTGGTAATGGCTCCGGGGTCATGGGTCCGGGGTCATGGGTCCGGGGTCATGGGTCCGGGGTCATGGGTCCGGGGTCATGGGTCCGGGGTCATGGGTCCGGGGTCATGGGTCCGGGGTCATGGGTCCGGGGTCATGGGTCTGGGGTCATTGGTCTGGGGTCATGGGTCTGGGGTCATGGGTCTGGGGTCATGGGTCCGGTGTCATGGGTCCGTTGTCATGGGACCGGGGTCATGGGACCGGGGTCATGGGACCGGGGTCATGGGTCCGGGGTCATGGGTCCGGGGTCATGGGTCCGCGGTCCTGGGTCCGGGGTCCTGGGTCCGGGGTCATGGGTCATGGTCCTGTCTCTGGGGTCATGGGTCTGGGGTAATGGGTCTGGGGTAATGGGTCTGGGGTAATGGGTCTGGGGTCATGGGTCTGGGGTCATGGGTCTGGGGTCATGGGTCTGGGGTCATGGGTCTGGGGTCATGGGTCTGGGGTCATGGGTCTGGGGTCATGGGTCTGGGGTCATGGGTCTGGGGTCATGGGTCTGGGGTCATGGGTCTGGGGTCATGGGTCTGGGGTCATGGGTCTGGGGTCATGGGTCTGGGGTCATGGGTCTGGGGTCATGGGTCTGGGGTCATGGGTCTGGGGTCATGGGTCTGGGGTCATGGGTCTGGGGTCATGGGTCTGGGGTCATGGGTCTGGGGTCATGGGTCTGGGGTCATGGGTCTGGGGTCATGGGTCTGGGGTCATGGGTCTGGGGTCATGGGTCTGGGGTCATGGGTCTGGGGTCATGGGTCTGGGGTCATGGGTCTGGGGTCATGGGTCTGGGGTCATGGGTCTGGGGTCATGGGTCTGGTGTCATGGGTCTGGGGTCATGGGTCTGGGGTCATGGGTCTGGGGTCATGGGTCTGGGGTCATGGGTCTGGGGTCATGGGTCTGGGGTCATGGGTCTGGGGTCATGGGTCTGGGGTCATGGGTCTGGGGTCATGGGTCTGGGGTCATGGGTCTGGGGTCATGGGTCTGGGGTCATGGGTCTGGGGTCATGGGTCTGGGTTCGTGGGTCCGGGGTCCTGGGTCCGTGGTCGTGGGTCCGGGGGCGTGGGTCCGGGGTCGTGGGTCCGGGGTCGTGGGTCCGGGGTCGTGGGTCCGGGGTCGTGGGTCCGGGGTCGTGGGTCCGGGGTCGTGGGTCCGGGGTCATGGGTCCGGGGTCATGGGTCCGGGGTCATGGGTCCGGAGTCGTGGGTCCGGGGTCCTGGGTCCGGGGTCATGGGTCCGTGGTAATGGCTCCGGGGTCATGGGTCCGGGGTCATGGGTCCGGGGTCATGGGTCCGGGGTCATGGGTCCGGGGTCATGGGTCCGGGGTCATGGGTCCGGGGTCATGGGTCCGGGGTCATGGGTCTGGGGTCATTGGTCTGGGGTCATGGGTCTGGGGTCATGGGTCTGGGGTCATGGGTCCGGTGTCATGGGTCCGTTGTCATGGGACCGGGGTCATGGGACCGGGGTCATGGGACCGGGGTCATGGGTCCGGGGTCATGGGTCCGGGGTCATGGGTCCGCGGTCCTGGGTCCGGGGTCCTGGGTCCGGGGTCATGGGTCGTGGTCCTGTCTCTGGGGTCATGGGTCTGGGGTAATGGGTCTGGGGTAATGGGTCTGGGGTAATGGGTCTGGGGTCATGGGTCTGGGGTCATGGGTCTGGGGTCATGGGTCTGGGGTCATGGGTCTGGGGTCATGGGTCTGGGGTCATGGGTCTCGGGTCATGGGTCTGGGGTCGTGGGTCCGGGTTCGTGGGTCCGGGGTCCTGGGTCCGGGGTCGTGGGTCCGGGGTCGTGGGTCCGGGGTCGTGGGTCCGGGGTCGTGGGTCCGGGGTCGTGGGTCCGGGGTCGTGGGTCCGGGGTCGTGGGTCCGGGGTCGTGGGTCCGGGGTCGTGGGTCCGGGGTCGTGGGTCCGGGGTCGTGGGTCCGGGGTCGTGGGTCCGGGGTCGTGGGTCCGGGGTCATGGGTCCGGGGTCATGGGTCCGGGGTCATGGATCCGGGGTCGTGGGTCTGGGGTCATGGGTCTGGGGTCATGGGTCTGGGGTCGTGGGTCTGGGGTAATGGGTCTGGGGTAATGGGTCTGGGGTAATGGGTCTGGGGTCATGGGTCTGGGGTCATGGGTCTGGGGTCATGGGTCTGGGGTCATGGGTCTGGGGTCATGGGTCTGGGGTCATGGGTCTCGGGTCATGGGTCTGGGGTCGTGGGTCCGGGTTCGTGGGTCCGGGGTCCTGGGTCCGGGGTCGTGGGTCCGGGGTCGTGGGTCCGGGGTCGTGGGTCCGGGGTCGTGGGTCCGGGGTCGTGGGTCCGGGGTCGTGGGTCCGGGGTCGTGGGTCCGGGGTCGTGGGTCCGGGGTCGTGGGTCCGGGGTCGTGGGTCCGGGGTCGTGGGTCCGGGGTCGTGGGTCCGGGGTCGTGGGTCCGGGGTCGTGGGTCCGGGGTCATGGGTCCGGGGTCATGGGTCCGGGGTCATGGATCCGGGGTCGTGGGTCTGGGGTCATGGGTCTGGGGTCATGGGTCTGGGGTCGTGGGTCTGGGGTCGTGGGTCTGGGGTCGTGGGTCTGGGGTCGTGTGTCTGGGGTCGTGGGTCTGGGGTCGTGGGTCTGGGGTCGTGGGTCTGGGGTCGTGGGTCTGGGGTCATGGGTCCGGGGTCATGGGTCCGGGGTCATGGTTCTGGGGTCATGGGTCTGGGGTCATGGGTCTGGGGTCATGGGTCTGGGGTCATGGGTCTGGGGTCATGGGTCTGGGGTCATGGGTCTGGGGTCATGGGTCTGGGGTCATGGGTCTGGGGTCATGGGTCTGGGGTCATGGGTCTGGGGTCATGGGTCTGGGGTCATGGGTCTGGGGTCATGGGTCCGGGGTCATGGGTCCGTGGTCCTGTCTCCGGGGTCATGGGTCTGGGGTAATGGGTCTGGGGTCATGGGTCTCGGGTCATGGGTCTGGGGTCGTGGGTCCGGGTTCGTGGGTCCGGGGTCCTGGGTCCGGGGTCGTGGGTCCGGGGTCGTGGGTCCGGGGTCGTGGGTCCGGGGTCGTGGGTCCGGGGTCGTGGGTCCGGGGTCGTGGGTCCGGGGTCGTGGGTCCGGGGTCGTGGGTCCGGGGTCGTGGGTCCGGGGTCGTGGGTCCGGGGTCGTGGGTCCGGGGTCGTGGATCCGGGGTCATGGGTCCGGGGTCCTGGGTCCGGGGTCATGGGTCCGTGGTAATGGGTCCGGGGTCATGGGTCCGGGGTCATGGGTCCGGGGTCATGGGTCCGGGGTCATGGGTCCGGGGTCATGGGTCCGGGGTCATGGGTCCGGGGTCATGGGTCCGGGGTCATGGGTCCGGGGTCATGGGTCCGGTGTCATGGGTCCGGGGTCATGGGTCTGTGGTCATTGGTCTGGGGTCATGGGTCTGGGGTCATGGGTCCGGGGTCATGGGTCCGGGGTCATGGGTCCGTGGTAATGGGTCCGGGGTCATGGGTCCGGGGTCATGGGTCCGGGGTCATGGGTCTGGGGTCATGGGTCTGGGGTCATGGGTCTGGGGTCATGGGTCTGGGGTCATGGGTCTGGTGTCATGGGTCTGGGGTCATGGGTCTGGGGTCATGGGTCTGGGGTCATGGGTCTGGGGTCATGGGTCTGGGGTCATGGGTCTGGGGTCATGGGTCTGGGGTCATGGGTCTGGGGTCATGGGTCTGGGGACCTGGGTCTGGGGTCCTGGGTCTGGGGTCATGGGTCTGGGGTCATGGGTCTGGTGTCATGGGTCTGGGGTCATGGGTCTGGGGTCATGGGTCTGGGGTCATGGGTCTGGGGTCATGGGTCTGGGGTCATGGGTCTGGGGTCATGGGTCTGGGGTCATGGGTCTGGGGTCATGGGTCTGGGGTCATGGGTCTGGGGTCATGGGTCTGGGGTCATGGGTCTGGGGTCATGGGTCTGGGGTCATGGGTCTGGGGTCATGGGTCTGGGGTCATGGGTCTGGGGTCATGGGTCTGGGGTCATGGGTCTGGGGTCATGGGTCTGGGGTCATGGGTCTGGGGTCATGGGTCTGGGGTCATGGGTCTGGGGTCATGGGTCTGGGGTCATGGGTCCGGGGTCATGGGTCTGGGGTCATGGGTCCGGGGTCATGGGTCCGTGGTCCTGTCTCCGGGGTCATGGGTCTGGGGTAATGGGTCTGGGGTAATGGGTCTGGGGTCATGGGTCTCGGGTCATGGGTCTGGGGTCGTGGGTCCGGGTTCGTGGGTCCGGGGTCCTGGGTCCGTGGTCGTGGGTCCGGGGGCGTGGGTCCGGGGTCGTGGGTCCGGGGTCGTGGGTCCGGGGTCGTGGGTCCGGGGTCGTGGGTCCGGGGTCGTGGGTCCGGGGTCGTGGGTCCGGGGTCATGGGTCCGGGGTCATGGGTCCGGGGTCATGGGTCCGGAGTCGTGGGTCCGGGGTCCTGGGTCCGGGGTCATGGGTCCGTGGTAATGGCTCCGGGGTCATGGGTCCGGGGTCATGGGTCCGGGGTCATGGGTCCGGGGTCATGGGTCCGGGGTCATGGGTCCGGGGTCATGGGTCCGGGGTCATGGGTCCGGGGTCATGGGTCCGGGGTCATGGGTCCGGGGTCATGGGTCTGGGGTCATTGGTCTGGGGTCATGGGTCTGGGGTCATGGGTCTGGGGTCATGGGTCCGGTGTCATGGGTCCGTTGTCATGGGACCGGGGTCATGGGACCGGGGTCATGGGACCGGGGTCATGGGTCCGGGGTCATGGGTCCGGGGTCATGGGTCCGCGGTCCTGGGTCCGGGGTCCTGGGTCCGGGGTCATGGGTCGTGGTCCTGTCTCTGGGGTCATGGGTCTGGGGTAATGGGTCTGGGGTAATGGGTCTGGGGTAATGGGTCTGGGGTCATGGGTCTGGGGTCATGGGTCTGGGGTCATGGGTCTGGGGTCATGGGTCTGGGGTCATGGGTCTGGGGTCATGGGTCTGGGGTCATGGGTCTGGGGTCATGGGTCTGGGGTCATGGGTCTGGGGTCATGGGTCTGGGGTCATGGGTCTGGGGTCATGGGTCTGGGGTCATGGGTCTGGGGTCATGGGTCTGGGGTCATGGGTCTGGGGTCATGGGTCTGGGGTCATGGGTCTGGGGTCATGGGTCTGGGGTCATGGGTCTGGGGTCATGGGTCTGGGGTCATGGGTCTGGGGTCATGGGTCTGGGGTCATGGGTCTGGGGTCATGGGTCTGGGGTCATGGGTCTGGGGTCATGGGTCTGGGGTCATGGGTCTGGGGTCATGGGTCTGGGGTCATGGGTCTGGGGTCATGGGTCTGGGGTCATGGGTCTGGGGTCATGGGTCTGGGGTCATGGGTCTGGGGTCATGGGTCTGGGGTCATGGGTCTGGTGTCATGGGTCTGGGGTCATGGGTCTGGGGTCATGGGTCTGGGGTCATGGGTCTGGGGTCATGGGTCTGGGGTCATGGGTCTGGGGTCATGGGTCTGGGGTCATGGGTCTGGGGTCATGGGTCTGGGGTCATGGGTCTGGGGTCATGGGTCTGGGGTCATGGGTCTGGGGTCATGGGTCTGGGGTCATGGGTCTGGGTTCGTGGGTCCGGGGTCCTGGGTCCGTGGTCGTGGGTCCGGGGGCGTGGGTCCGGGGTCGTGGGTCCGGGGTCGTGGGTCCGGGGTCGTGGGTCCGGGGTCGTGGGTCCGGGGTCGTGGGTCCGGGGTCATGGGTCCGGGGTCATGGGTCCGGGGTCATGGGTCCGGAGTCGTGGGTCCGGGGTCCTGGGTCCGGGGTCATGGGTCCGTGGTAATGGCTCCGGGGTCATGGGTCCGGGGTCATGGGTCCGGGGTCATGGGTCCGGGGTCATGGGTCCGGGGTCATGGGTCCGGGGTCATGGGTCCGGGGTCATGGGTCCGGGGTCATGGGTCCGGGGTCATGGGTCTGGGGTCATTGGTCTGGGGTCATGGGTCTGGGGTCATGGGTCTGGGGTCATGGGTCCGGTGTCATGGGTCCGTTGTCATGGGACCGGGGTCATGGGACCGGGGTCATGGGACCGGGGTCATGGGTCCGGGGTCATGGGTCCGGGGTCATGGGTCCGCGGTCCTGGGTCCGGGGTCCTGGGTCCGGGGTCATGGGTCGTGGTCCTGTCTCTGGGGTCATGGGTCTGGGGTAATGGGTCTGGGGTAATGGGTCTGGGGTAATGGGTCTGGGGTCATGGGTCTGGGGTCATGGGTCTGGGGTCATGGGTCTGGGGTCATGGGTCTGGGGTCATGGGTCTGGGGTCATGGGTCTGGGGTCATGGGTCTGGGGTCATGGGTCTGGGGTCATGGGTCTGGGGTCATGGGTCTGGGGTCATGGGTCTGGGGTCATGGGTCTGGGGTCATGGGTCTGGGGTCATGGGTCTGGGGTCATGGGTCTGGGGTCATGGGTCTGGGGTCATGGGTCTGGGGTCATGGGTCTGGGGTCATGGGTCTGGGGTCATGGGTCTGGGGTCATGGGTCTGGGGTCATGGGTCTGGGGTCATGGGTCTGGGGTCATGGGTCTGGGGTCATGGGTCTGGGGTCATGGGTCTGGGGTCATGGGTCTGGGGTCATGGGTCTGGGGTCATGGGTCTGGGGTCATGGGTCTGGGGTCATGGGTCTGGGGTCATGGGTCTGGGGTCATGGGTCTGGGGTCATGGGTCTGGGGTCATGGGTCTGGGGTCATGGGTCTGGGGTCATGGGTCTGGTGTCATGGGTCTGGGGTCATGGGTCTGGGGTCATGGGTCTGGGGTCATGGGTCTGGGGTCATGGGTCTGGGGTCATGGGTCTGGGGTCATGGGTCTGGGGTCATGGGTCTGGGGTCATGGGTCTGGGGTCATGGGTCTGGGGTCATGGGTCTGGGGTCATGGGTCTGGGGTCATGGGTCTGGGGTCATGGGTCTGGGGTCATGGGTCTGGGGTCATGGGTCTGGGGTCATGGGTCTGGGGTCATGGGTCTGGGGTCATGGGTCTGGGGTCATGGGTCTGGGGTCATGGGTCTGGGGTCATGGGTCTGGGGTCATGGGTCTGGGGTCATGGGTCTGGGGTCATGGGTCTGGGGTCATGGGTCTGGGGTCATGGGTCTGGGGTCATGGGTCTGGGGTCATGGGTCTGGGGTCATGGGTCTGGGGTCATGGGTCTGGGGTCATGGGTCTGGGGTCATGGGTCTGGGGTCATGGGTCTGGGGTCATGGGTCTGGGGTCATGGGTCTGGGGTCATGGGTCTGGGGTCATGGGTCTGGGGTCATGGGTCTGGGGTCATGGGTCTGGGGTCGTGGGTCTGGGGTCGTGGGTCTGGGGTCGTGGGTCTGGGGTCGTGGGTCTGGGGTCGTGGGTCTGGGGTCGTGGGTCTGGGGTCGTGGGTCTGGGGTCGTGGGTCTGGGGTCGTGGGTCTGGGGTCATGGGTCTGGGGTCATGGGTCTGGGGTCATGGGTCTGGGGTCATGGGTCTGGGGTCATGGGTCTGGGGTCATGGGTCTGGGGTCATGGGTCTGGGGTCATGGGTCTGGGGTCATGGGTCTGGGGTCATGGGTCTGGGGTCATGGGTCTGGGGTCATGGGTCTGGGGTCATGGGTCTGGGGTCATGGGTCTGGGGTCATGGGTCTGGGGTCATGGGTCTGGGGTCATGGGTCTGGGGTCATGGGTCTGGGGTCATGGGTCTGGGGTCATGGGTCTGGGGTCATGGGTCTGGGGTCATGGGTCTGGGGTCATGGGTCTGGGGTCATGGGTCTGGGGTCATGGGTCTGGGGTCATGGGTCTGGGGTCATGGGTCTGGGGTCATGGGTCTGGGGTCATGGGTCTGGGGTCATGGGTCTGGGGTCATGGGTCTGGGGTCATGGGTCTGGGGTCATGGGTCTGGGGTCATGGGTCTGGGGTCATGGGTCTGGGGTCATGGGTCTGGGGTCATGGGTCTGGGGTCATGGGTCTGGGGTCATGGGTCTGGGGTCATGGGTCTGGGGTCATGGGTCTGGGGTCATGGGTCTGGGGTCATGGGTCTGGGGTCATGGGTCTGGGGTCATGGGTCTGGGGTCATGGGTCTGGGGTCATGGGTCTGGGGTCATGGGTCTGGGGTCATGGGTCTGGGGTCATGGGTCTGGGGTCATGGGTCTGGGGTCATGGGTCTGGGGTCATGGGTCTGGGGTCATGGGTCTGGGGTCATGGGTCTGGGGTCATGGGTCTGGGGTCATGGGTCTGGGGTCATGGGTCTGGGGTCATGGGTCTGGGGTCATGGGTCTGGGGTCATGGGTCTGGGGTCATGGGTCTGGGGTCATGGGTCTGGGGTCATGGGTCTGGGGTCATGGGTCTGGGGTCATGGGTCTGGGGTCATGGGTCTGGGGTCATGGGTCTGGGGTCATGGGTCTGGGGTCATGGGTCTGGGGTCATGGGTCTGGGGTCATGGGTCTGGGGTCATGGGTCTGGGGTCATGGGTCTGGGGTCATGGGTCTGGGGTCATGGGTCTGGGGTCATGGGTCTGGGGTCATGGGTCTGGGGTCATGGGTCTGGGGTCATGGGTCTGGGGTCATGGGTCTGGGGTCATGGGTCTGGGGTCATGGGTCTGGGGTCATGGGTCTGGGGTCATGGGTCTGGGGTCATGGGTCTGGGGTCATGGGTCTGGGGTCATGGGTCTGGGGTCATGGGTCTGGGGTCATGGGTCTGGGGTCATGGGTCTGGGGTCATGGGTCTGGGGTCATGGGTCTGGGGTCATGGGTCTGGGGTCATGGGTCTGGGGTCATGGGTCTGGGGTCATGGGTCTGGGGTCATGGGTCCGGGGTCATGGGTCCGTGGTCCTGTCTCCGGGGTCATGGGTCTGGGGTAATGGGTCTGGGGTCATGGGTCTCGGGTCATGGGTCTGGGGTCGTGGGTCCGGGTTCGTGGGTCCGGGGTCCTGGGTCCGTGGTCGTGGGTCCGGGGTCGTGGGTCCGGGGTCGTGGGTCCGGGGTCGTGGGACCGGGGTCATGGGTCCGGGGTCATGGGTCCGGGGTCATGGGTCCGCGGTCCTGGGTCCGGGGTCCTGGGTCCGGGGTCATGGGTCGTGGTCCTGTCTCCGGGGTCATGGGTCTGGGGTAATGGGTCTGGGGTAATGGGTCTGGGGTCATGGGTCTCGGGTCATGGTTCTGGGGTCGTGGGTCCGGGGTCGTGGGTCCGGGCTCATGGGTCCGGGGTCATGTGTCCGGGGTCCTGGGTCCGGGGTTGTGGCTCCGGGGTCCTGGGTCCGGGGTCCTGGGTCCGGGGTCATGGGTCTGGGGTCATGGGTCTGGGGTCATGGGTCTGGGGTCATGGGTCTGGTGTCGTGGGTCTGGGGTCGTGGGTCTGTGGTCGTGGGTCTGGGGTCGTGGGTCTGGGGTCGTGGGTCTGGGGTCGTGGGTCTGGGGTCGTGGTTCTGGGGTCGTGGGTCTGGGGTCGTGGGTCTGGGGTCGTGGGTCTGGGGTCGTGGGTCTGGGGTCGTGGGTCTGGGGTCGTGGGTCTGGGGTCGTGGGTCTGGGGTCGTGGGTCTGGGGTCGTGGGTCTGGGGTCGTGGGTCTGGGGTCGTGGGTCTGGGGTCGTGGGTCTGGGGTCGTGGGTCTGGGGTCGTGGGTCTGGGGTCGTGGGTCTGGGGTCGTGGGTCTGGGGTCGTGGGTCTGGGGTCGTGGGTCCGGGGTCGTGGGTCCGGGGTCGTGGGTCCGGGGTCGTGGGTCCGGGGTCGTGGGTCCGGGGTCGTGGGTCCGGGGTCGTGGGTCCGGGGTCATGGGTCCGGGGTCATGGGTCCGGGGTCATGGATCCGGGGTCGTGGGTCTGGGGTCGTGGGTCTGGGGTCATGGGTCTGGGGTCGTGGGTCTGGGGTCGTGGGTCTGGGGTCGTGGGTCTGGGGTCGTGGGTCTGGGGTCGTGGGTCTGGGGTCGTGGGTCTGGGGTCATGGGTCCGGGGTCATGGGTCCGGGGTCATGGGTCCGGGGTCATGGTTCTGGGGTCATGGGTCTGGGGTCATGGGTCTGGGGTCATGGGTCTGGGGTCATGGGTCTGGGGTCATGGGTCTGGGGTCATGGGTCTGGGGTCATGGGTCTGGGGTCATGGGTCTGGGGTCATGGGTCTGGGGTCATGGGTCTGGGGTCATGGGTCTGGGGTCATGGGTCTGGGGTCATGGGTCCGGGGTCATGGGTCCGTGGTCCTGTCTCCGGGGTCATGGGTCTGGGGTAATGGGTCTGGGGTCATGGGTCTCGGGTCATGGGTCTGGGGTCGTGGGTCCGGGTTCGTGGGTCCGGGGTCCTGGGTCCGGGGTCGTGGGTCCGGGGTCGTGGGTCCGGGGTCGTGGGTCCGGGGTCGTGGGTCCGGGGTCGTGGGTCCGGGGTCGTGGGTCCGGGGTCGTGGGTCCGAGGTCGTGGGTCCGGGGTCGTGGGTCCGGGGTCGTGGGTCCGGGGTCGTGGATCCGGGGTCATGGGTCCGGGGTCCTGGGTCCGGGGTCATGGGTCCGTGGTAATGGGTCCGGGGTCATGGGTCCGGGGTCATGGGTCCGGGGTCATGGGTCCGGGGTCATGGGTCCGGGGTCATGGGTCCGGGGTCATGGGTCCGGGGTCATGGGTCCGGGGTCATGGGTCCGGGGTCATGGGTCCGGTGTCATGGGTCCGGGGTCATGGGTCTGGGGTCATTGGTCTGGGGTCATGGGTCTGGGGTCATGGGTCCGGGGTCATGGGTCCGGGGTCATGGGTCCGTGGTAATGGGTCCGGGGTCATGGGTCCGGGGTCATGGTTCCGGGGTCATGGGTCTGGGGTCATGGGTCTGGGGTCATGGGTCTGGGGTCATGGGTCTGGGGTCATGGGTCTGGTGTCATGGGTCTGGGGTCATGGGTCTGGGGTCATGGGTCTGGGGTCATGGGTCTGGGGTCATGGGTCTGGGGTCATGGGTCTGGGGTCATGGGTCTGGGGTCATGGGTCTGGGGTCATGGGTCTGGGGTCATGGGTCTGGGGTCATGGGTCTGGGGACCTGGGTCTGGGGTCCTGGGTCTGGGGTCATGGGTCTGGGGTCATGGGTCTGGTGTCATGGGTCTGGGGTCATGGGTCTGGGGTCATGGGTCTGGGGTCATGGGTCTGGGGTCATGGGTCTGGGGTCATGGGTCTGGGGTCATGGGTCTGGGGTCATGGGTCTGGGGTCATGGGTCTGGGGTCATGGGTCTGGGGTCATGGGTCTGGGGTCATGGGTCCGGGGTCATGGGTCTGGGGTCATGGGTCCGGGGTCATGGGTCCGTGGTCCTGTCTCCGGGGTCATGGGTCTGGGGTAATGGGTCTGGGGTCATGGGTCTGGGGTCATGGGTCTGGGGTCATGGGTCTGGGGTCATGGGTCTGGGGTCATGGGTCTGGGGTCATGGGTCTGGGGTCATGGGTCTGGGGTCATGGGTCTGGGGTCGTGGGTCTGGGGTCGTGGGTCTGGGGTTATGGGTCTGGGGTCATGGGTCTGGGGTCATGGGTCTGGGGTCATGGGTCTGGGGTCATGGGTCTGGGGTCATGGGTCTGGGGTCATGGGTCTGGGGTCATGGGTCTGGGGTCATGGGTCTGGGGTCATGGGTCTGGGGTCATGGGTCTGGGGTCATGGGTCTGGGGTCATGGGTCTGGGGTCATGGGTCTGGTGTCATGGGTCCGGGGTCCTGGGTCCGTGGTCGTGGGTCCGGGGGCGTGGGTCCGGGGTCGTGGGTCCGGGGTCGTGGGTCCGGGGTCGTGGGTCCGGGGTCGTGGGTCCGGGGTCGTGGGTCCGGGGTCGTGGGTCCGGGGTCGTGGGTCCGGGGTCGTGGGTCCGGGGTCATGGGTCCGGGGTCATGGGTCCGGGGTCATGGGTCCGGGGTCGTGGGTCCGGGGTCCTGGGTCCGGGGTCATGGGTCCGTGGTAATGGCTCCGGGGTCATGGGTCCGGGGTCATGGGTCCGGGGTCATGGGTCCGGGGTCATGGGTCCGGGGTCATGGGTCCGGGGTCATGGGTCCGGGGTCATGGGTCCGGGGTCATGGGTCCGGGGTCATGGGTCCGGGGTCATGGGTCTGGGGTCATTGGTCTGGGGTCATGGGTCTGGGGTCATGGGTCTGGGGTCATGGGTCCGGTGTCATGGGTCCGTTGTCATGGGACCGGGGTCATGGGACCGGGGTCATGGGTCCGGGGTCATGGGTCCGGGGTCATGGGTCCGCGGTCCTGGGTCCGGGGTCCTGGGTCCGGGGTCATGGGTCGTGGTCCTGTCTCTGGGGTCATGGGTCTGGGGTAATGGGTCTGGGGTAATGGGTCTGGGGTAATGGGTCTGGGGTAATGGGTCTGGGGTCATGGGTCTGGGGTCATGGGTCTGGGGTCATGGGTCTGGGGTCATGGGTCTGGGGTCATGGGTCTGGGGTCATGGGTCTGGGGTCATGGGTCTGGGGTCATGGGTCTGGGGTCATGGGTCTGGGGTCATGGGTCTGGGGTCATGGGTCTGGGGTCATGGGTCTGGGGTCATGGGTCTGGGGTCATGGGTCTGGGGTCATGGGTCTGGGGTCATGGGTCTGGGGTCATGGGTCTGGGGTCATGGGTCTGGGGTCATGGGTCTGGGGTCATGGGTCTGGGGTCATGGGTCTGGGGTCATGGGTCTGGGGTCATGGGTCTGGGGTCATGGGTCTGGGGTCATGGGTCTGGGGTCATGGGTCTGGGGTCATGGGTCTGGGGTCATGGGTCTGGGGTCATGGGTCTGGGGTCATGGGTCTGGGGTCATGGGTCTGGGGTCATGGGTCTGGGGTCATGGGTCTGGGGTCATGGGTCTGGGGTCATGGGTCTGGGGTCATGGGTCTGGGGTCATGGGTCTGGGGTCATGGGTCTGGGGTCATGGGTCTGGGGTCATGGGTCTGGGGTCATGGGTCTGGGGTCATGGGTCTGGGGTCATGGGTCTGGGGTCATGGGTCTGGGGTCATGGGTCTGGGGTCATGGGTCTGGGGTCATGGGTCTGGGGTCATGGGTCTGGGGTCATGGGTCTGGGGTCATGGGTCTGGGGTCATGGGTCTGGGGTCATGGGTCTGGGGTCATGGGTCTGGGGTCATGGGTCTGGGGTCATGGGTCTGGGGTCATGGGTCTGGGGTCATGGGTCTGGGGTCATGGGTCTGGGGTCATGGGTCTGGGGTCATGGGTCTGGGGTCATGGGTCTGGGGTCATGGGTCTGGGGTCATGGGTCTGGGGTCATGGGTCTGGGGTCATGGGTCTGGGGTCATGGGTCTGGGGTCATGGGTCTGGGGTCATGGGTCTGGGGTCATGGGTCTGGGGTCATGGGTCTGGGGTCATGGGTCTGGGGTCATGGGTCTGGGGTCATGGGTCTGGGGTCATGGGTCTGGGGTCATGGGTCTGGGGTCATGGGTCTGGGGTCATGGGTCTGGGGTCATGGGTCTGGGGTCATGGGTCTGGGGTCATGGGTCTGGGGTCATGGGTCTGGGGTCATGGGTCTGGGGTCATGGGTCTGGGGTCATGGGTCTGGGGTCATGGGTCTGGGGTCATGGGTCTGGGGTCATGGGTCTGGGGTCATGGGTCTGGGGTCATGGGTCTGGGGTCATGGGTCTGGGGTCATGGGTCTGGGGTCATGGGTCTGGGGTCATGGGTCTGGGGTCATGGGTCTGGGGTCATGGGTCTGGGGTCATGGGTCTGGGGTCATGGGTCTGGGGTCATGGGTCTGGGGTCATGGGTCTGGGGTCATGGGTCTGGGGTCATGGGTCTGGGGTCATGGGTCTGGGGTCATGGGTCTGGGGTCATGGGTCTGGGGTCATGGGTCTGGGGTCATGGGTCTGGGGTCATGGGTCTGGGGTCATGGGTCTGGGGTCATGGGTCTGGGGTCATGGGTCTGGGGTCATGGGTCTGGGGTCATGGGTCTGGGGTCATGGGTCTGGGGTCATGGGTCTGGGGTCATGGGTCTGGGGTCATGGGTCTGGGGTCATGGGTCTGGGGTCATGGGTCTGGGGTCATGGGTCTGGGGTCATGGGTCTGGGGTCATGGGTCTGGGGTCATGGGTCTGGGGTCATGGGTCTGGGGTCTGGGGTCTGGGGACCTGGGTCTGGGGTCCTGGGTCTGGGGTCCTGGGTCTGGGGTCATGGGTCTGGGGTCATGGGTCTGGTGTCATGGGTCTGGGGTCATGGGTCTGGGGTCATGGGTCTGGGGTCATGGGTCTGGGGTCATGGGTCTGGGGTCATGGGTCTGGGGTCATGGGTCTGGGGTCATGGGTCTGGGGTCATGGGTCTGGGGTCATGGGTCTGGGGTCATGGGTCTGGGGTCATGGGTCTGGGGTCATGGGTCTGGGGTCATGGGTCTGGGGTCATGGGTCTGGGGTCATGGGTCTGGGGTCATGGGTCTGGGGTCATGGGTCTGGGGTCATGGGTCTGGGGTCATGGGTCTGGGGTCATGGGTCTGGGGTCATGGGTCTGGGGTCATGGGTCTGGGGTCATGGGTGTGGGGTCATGGGTCTGGGGTCATGGGTCTGGGGTCATGGGTCCGGGGTCATGGGTCCGTGGTCCTGTCTCCGGGGTCATGGGTCTGGGGTAATGGGTCTGGGGTCATGGGTCTCGGGTCATGGGTCTGGGGTCGTGGGTCCGGGTTCGTGGGTCCGGGGTCCTGGGTCCGTGGTCGTGGGTCCGGGGTCGTGGGTCCGGGGTCGTGGGTCCGGGGTCGTGGGACCGGGGTCATGGGTCCGGGGTCATGGGTCCGGGGTCATGGGTCCGCGGTCCTGGGTCCGGGGTCCTGGGTCCGGGGTCATGGGTCGTGGTCCTGTCTCCGGGGTCATGGGTCTGGGGTAATGGGTCTGGGGTAATGGGTCTGGGGTCATGGGTCTCGGGTCATGGTTCTGGGGTCGTGGGTCCGGGGTCGTGGGTCCGGGCTCATGGGTCCGGGGTCATGTGTCCGGGGTCCTGGGTCCGGGGTTGTGGCTCCGGGGTCCTGGGTCCGGGGTCCTGGGTCCGGGGTCATGGGTCCGGGGTCATGGGTCCGGGGTCATGGGTCCGGTGTCATGGGTCCGGGGTCGTGGGTCCGGGGTCGTGGGTCCGGGGTCCTGGGTCTGGGGTCGTGGGTCTGGGGTCATGGGTCTGGGGTCATGGGTCTGGGGTCATGGGTCTGGGGTCATGGGTCTGGGGTCATGGGTCTGGGTTCATGGGTCTGGGGTCATGGGTCTGGGGTCATGTGTCTGGGGTCATGGGTCTGGGGTCATGGGTCTGGGGTCATGGGTCTGGGGTCATGGGTCTGGGGTCATGGGTCTGGGGTCATGGGTCTGGGGTCATGGGTCTGGGGTCATGGGTCTGGGGTCATGGGTCTGGGGTCATGGGTCTGGGGTCATGGGTCTGGGGTCATGGGTCTGGGGTCATGGGTCTGGGGTCATGGGTCTGGGGTCATGGGTCTGGGGTCATGGGTCTGGGGTCATGGGTCTGGGGTCATGGGTCTGGGGTCATGGGTCTGGGGTCATGGGTCTGGGGTCATGGGTCTGGGGTCATGGGTCTGGGGTCATGGGTCTGGGGTCATGGGTCTGGGGTCATGGGTCTGGGGTCATGGGTCTGGGGTCATGGGTCTGGGGTCATGGGTCTGGGGTCATGGGTCTGGGGTCATGGGTCTGGGGACCTGGGTCTGGGGTCCTGGGTCTGGGGTCATGGGTCTGGGGTCATGGGTCTGGTGTCATGGGTCTGGGGTCATGGGTCTGGGGTCATGGGTCTGGGGTCATGGGTCTGGGGTCATGGGTCTGGGGTCATGGGTCTGGGGTCATGGGTCTGGGGTCATGGGTCTGGGGTCATGGGTCTGGGGTCATGGGTCTGGGGTCATGGGTCTGGGGTCATGGGTCTGGGGTCATGGGTCTGGGGTCATGGGTCTGGGGTCATGGGTCTGGGGTCATGGGTCTGGGGTCATGGGTCTGGGGTCATGGGTCTGGGGTCATGGGTCTGGGGTCATGGGTCTGGGGTCATGGGTCTGGGGTCATGGGTCTGGGGTCATGGGTCTGGGGTCATGGGTCTGGGGTCATGGGTCTGGGGTCATGGGTCTGGGGTCATGGGTCTGGGGTCATGGGTCTGGGGTCATGGGTCTGGGGTCATGGGTCCGGGGTCATGGGTCTGGGGTCATGGGTCCGGGGTCATGGGCCCGTGGTCCTGTCTCCGGGGTCATGGGTCTGGGGTAATGGGTCTGGGGTCATGGGTCTCGGGTCATGGGTCTGGGGTCGTGGGTCCGGGTTCGTGGGTCCGGGGTCCTGGGTCCGTGGTCGTGGGTCCGGGGGCGTGGGTCCGGGGTCGTGGGTCCGGGGTCGTGGGTCCGGGGTCGTGGGTCCGGGGTCGTGGGTCCGGGGTCGTGGGTCCGGGGTCGTGGGTCCGGGGTCGTGGGTCCGGGGTCATGGGTCCGGGGTCATGGGTCCGGGGTCATGGGTCCGGGGTCATGGGTCCTGGGTCGTGGGTCCGGGGTCCTGGGTCCGGGGTCATGGGTCCGTGGTAATGGCTCCGGGGTCATGGGTCCGGGGTCATGGGTCCGGGGTCATGGGTCCGGGGTCATGGGTCCGGGGTCATGGGTCCGGGGTCATGGGTCCGGGGTCATGGGTCCGAGGTCATGGGTCCGGGGTCATGGGTCCGGGGTCATGGGTCTGGGGTCATTGGTCTGGGGTCATGGGTCTGGGGTCATGGGTCTGGGGTCATGGGTCCGGTGTCATGGGTCCGTTGTCATGGGACCGGGGTCATGGGTCCGGGGTCATGGGACCGGGGTCATGGGTCCGGGGTCATGGGTCCGGGGTCATGGGTCCGCGGTCCTGGGTCCGGGGTCCTGGGTCCGGGGTCATGGGTCGTGGTCCTGTCTCTGGGGTCATGGGTCTGGGGTAATGGGTCTGGGGTAATGGGTCTGGGGTAATGGGTCTGGGGTAATGGGTCTGGGGTAATGGGTCTGGGGTAATGGGTCTGGGGTAATGGGTCTGGGGTCATGGGTCTGGGGTCATGGGTCTGGGGTCATGGGTCTGGGGTCATGGGTCTGGGGTCATGGGTCTGGGGTCATGGGTCTGGGGTCATGGGTCTGGGGTCATGGGTCTGGGGTCATGGGTCTGGGGTCATGGGTCTGGGGTCATGGGTCTGGGGTCATGGGTCTGGGGTCATGGGTCTGGGGTCATGGGTCTGGGGTCATGGGTCTGGGGTCATGGGTCTGGGGTCATGGGTCTGGGGTCATGGGTCTGGGGTCATGGGTCTGGGGTCATGGGTCTGGGGTCATGGGTCTGGGGTCATGGGTCTGGGGTCATGGGTCTGGGGTCATGGGTCTGGGGTCATGGGTCTGGGGTCATGGGTCTGGGGTCATGGGTCTGGGGTCATGGGTCTGGGGTCATGGGTCTGGGGTCATGGGTATGGGGTCATGGGTCTGGGGTCATGGGTCTGGGGTCATGGGTCTGGGGTCATGGGTCTGGGGTCATGGGTCTGGGGTCATGGGTCTGGGGTCATGGGTCTGGGGTCATGGGTCTGGGGTCATGGGTCTGGGGTCATGGGTCTGGGGTCATGGGTCTGGGGTCATGGGTCTGGGGTCATGGGTCTGGGGTCATGGGTCTGGGGTCATGGGTCTGGGGTCATGGGTCTGGGGTCATGGGTCTGGGGTCATGGGTCTGGGGTCATGGGTCTGGGGTCATGGGTCTGGGGTCATGGGTCTGGGGTCATGGGTCTGGGGTCATGGGTCTGGGGTCATGGGTCTGGGGTCATGGGTCTGGGGTCATGGGTCTGGGGTCATGGGTCTGGGGTCATGGGTCTGGGGTCATGGGTCTGGGGTCATGGGTCTGGGGTCATGGGTCTGGGGTCATGGGTCTGGGGTCATGGGTCTGGGGTCATGGGTCTGGGGTCATGGGTCTGGGGTCATGGGTCTGGGGTCATGGGTCTGGGGTCATGGGTCTGGGGTCATGGGTCTGGGGTCATGGGTCTGGGGTCATGGGTCTGGGGTCATGGGTCTGGGGTCATGGGTCTGGGGTCATGGGTCTGGGGTCATGGGTCTGGGGTCATGGGTCTGGGGTCATGGGTCTGGGGTCATGGGTCTGGGGTCATGGGTCTGGGGTCATGGGTCTGGGGTCATGGGTCTGGGGTCATGGGTCTGGGGTCATGGGTCTGGGGTCATGGGTCTGGGGTCATGGGTCTGGGGTCATGGGTCTGGGGTCATGGGTCTGGGGTCATGGGTCTGGGGTCATGGGTCTGGGGTCATGGGTCTGGGGTCATGGGTCTGGGGTCATGGGTCTGGGGTCATGGGTCTGGGGACCTGGGTCTGGGGTCCTGGGTCTGGGGTCCTGGGTCTGGGGTCATGGGTCTGGGGTCATGGGTCTGGTGTCATGGGTCTGGGGTCATGGGTCTGGGGTCATGGGTCTGGGGTCATGGGTCTGGGGTCATGGGTCTGGGGTCATGGGTCTGGGGTCATGGGTCTGGGGTCATGGGTCTGGGGTCATGGGTCTGGGGTCATGGGTCTGGGGTCATGGGTCTGGGGTCATGGGTCTGGGGTCATGGGTCTGGGGTCATGGGTCTGGGGTCATGGGTCTGGGGTCATGGGTCTGGGGTCATGGGTCTGGGGTCATGGGTCTGGGGTCATGGGTCTGGGGTCATGGGTCTGGGGTCATGGGTCTGGGGTCATGGGTCTGGGGTCATGGGTCTGGGGTCATGGGTCTGGGGTCATGGGTCTGGGGTCATGGGTCTGGGGACCTGGGTCTGGGGTCCTGGGTCTGGGGTCCTGGGTCTGGGGTCATGGGTCTGGGGTCATGGGTCTGGTGTCATGGGTCTGGGGTCATGGGTCTGGGGTCATGGGTCTGGGGTCATGGGTCTGGGGTCATGGGTCTGGGGTCATGGGTCTGGGGTCATGGGTCTGGGGTCATGGGTCTGGGGTCATGGGTCTGGGGTCATGGGTCTGGGGTCATGGGTCTGGGGTCATGGGTCTGGGGTCATGGGTCTGGGGTCATGGGTCTGGGGTCATGGGTCTGGGGTCATGGGTCTGGGGTCATGGGTCTGGGGTCATGGGTCTGGGGTCATGGGTCTGGGGTCATGGGTCTGGGGTCATGGGTCTGGGGTCATGGGTCTGGGGTCATGGGTCTGGGGTCATGGGTCTGGGGTCATGGGTCTGGGGTCATGGGTCTGGGGTCATGGGTCTGGGGTCATGGGTCCGGGGTCATGGGTCCGTGGTCCTGTCTCCGGGGTCATGGGTCTGGGGTAATGGGTCTGGGGTCATGGGTCTCGGGTCATGGGTCTGGGGTCGTGGGTCCGGGTTCGTGGGTCCGGGGTCCTGGGTCCGTGGTCGTGGGTCCGGGGTCGTGGGTCCGGGGTCGTGGGTCCGGGGTCGTGGGACCGGGGTCATGGGTCCGGGGTCATGGGTCCGGGGTCATGGGTCCGCGGTCCTGGGTCCGGGGTCCTGGGTCCGGGGTCATGGGTCGTGGTCCTGTCTCCGGGGTCATGGGTCTGGGGTAATGGGTCTGGGGTAATGGGTCTGGGGTCATGGGTCTCGGGTCATGGTTCTGGGGTCGTGGGTCCGGGGTCGTGGGTCCGGGCTCATGGGTCCGGGGTCATGTGTCCGGGGTCCTGGGTCCGGGGTTGTGGCTCCGGGGTCCTGGGTCCGGGGTCCTGGGTCCGGGGTCATGGGTCCGGGGTCATGGGTCCGGGGTCATGGGTCCGGTGTCATGGGTCCGGGGTCGTGGGTCCGGGGTCGTGGGTCCGGGGTCCTGGGTCTGGGGTCGTGGGTCTGGGGTCATGGGTCTGGGGTCATGGGTCTGGGGTCATGGGTCTGGGGTCATGGGTCTGGGGTCATGGGTCTGGGTTCATGGGTCTGGGGTCATGGGTCTGGGGTCATGTGTCTGGGGTCATGGGTCTGGGGTCATGGGTCTGGGGTCATGGGTCTGGGGTCATGGGTCTGGGGTCATGGGTCTGGGGTCATGGGTCTGGGGTCATGGGTCTGGGGTCATGGGTCTGGGGTCATGGGTCTGGGGTCATGGGTCTGGGGTCATGGGTCTGGGGTCATGGGTCTGGGGTCATGGGTCTGGGGTCATGGGTCTGGGGTCATGGGTCTGGGGTCATGGGTCTGGGGTCATGGGTCTGGGGTCATGGGTCTGGGGTCATGGGTCTGGGGTCATGGGTCTGGGGTCATGGGTCTGGGGTCATGGGTCTGGGGTCATGGGTCTGGGGTCATGGGTCTGGGGTCATGGGTCTGGGGTCATGGGTCTGGGGTCATGGGTCTGGGGTCATGGGTCTGGGGTCATGGGTCTGGGGTCATGGGTCTGGGGTCATGGGTCTGGGGACCTGGGTCTGGGGTCCTGGGTCTGGGGTCATGGGTCTGGGGTCATGGGTCTGGTGTCATGGGTCTGGGGTCATGGGTCTGGGGTCATGGGTCTGGGGTCATGGGTCTGGGGTCATGGGTCTGGGGTCATGGGTCTGGGGTCATGGGTCTGGGGTCATGGGTCTGGGGTCATGGGTCTGGGGTCATGGGTCTGGGGTCATGGGTCTGGGGTCATGGGTCTGGGGTCATGGGTCTGGGGTCATGGGTCTGGGGTCATGGGTCTGGGGTCATGGGTCTGGGGTCATGGGTCTGGGGTCATGGGTCTGGGGTCATGGGTCTGGGGTCATGGGTCTGGGGTCATGGGTCTGGGGTCATGGGTCTGGGGTCATGGGTCTGGGGTCATGGGTCTGGGGTCATGGGTCTGGGGTCATGGGTCTGGGGTCATGGGTCTGGGGTCATGGGTCTGGGGTCATGGGTCTGGGGTCATGGGTCTGGGGTCATGGGTCCGGGGTCATGGGTCTGGGGTCATGGGTCCGGGGTCATGGGCCCGTGGTCCTGTCTCCGGGGTCATGGGTCTGGGGTAATGGGTCTGGGGTCATGGGTCTCGGGTCATGGGTCTGGGGTCGTGGGTCCGGGTTCGTGGGTCCGGGGTCCTGGGTCCGTGGTCGTGGGTCCGGGGGCGTGGGTCCGGGGTCGTGGGTCCGGGGTCGTGGGTCCGGGGTCGTGGGTCCGGGGTCGTGGGTCCGGGGTCGTGGGTCCGGGGTCGTGGGTCCGGGGTCGTGGGTCCGGGGTCGTGGGTCCGGGGTCATGGGTCCGGGGTCATGGGTCCGGGGTCATGGGTCCGGGGTCATGGGTCCTGGGTCGTGGGTCCGGGGTCCTGGGTCCGGGGTCATGGGTCCGTGGTAATGGCTCCGGGGTCATGGGTCCGGGGTCATGGGTCCGGGGTCATGGGTCCGGGGTCATGGGTCCGGGGTCATGGGTCCGGGGTCATGGGTCCGGGGTCATGGGTCCGAGGTCATGGGTCCGGGGTCATGGGTCCGGGGTCATGGGTCTGGGGTCATTGGTCTGGGGTCATGGGTCTGGGGTCATGGGTCTGGGGTCATGGGTCCGGTGTCATGGGTCCGTTGTCATGGGACCGGGGTCATGGGTCCGGGGTCATGGGACCGGGGTCATGGGTCCGGGGTCATGGGTCCGGGGTCATGGGTCCGCGGTCCTGGGTCCGGGGTCCTGGGTCCGGGGTCATGGGTCGTGGTCCTGTCTCTGGGGTCATGGGTCTGGGGTAATGGGTCTGGGGTAATGGGTCTGGGGTAATGGGTCTGGGGTAATGGGTCTGGGGTAATGGGTCTGGGGTAATGGGTCTGGGGTCATGGGTCTGGGGTCATGGGTCTGGGGTCATGGGTCTGGGGTCATGGGTCTGGGGTCATGGGTCTGGGGTCATGGGTCTGGGGTCATGGGTCTGGGGTCATGGGTCTGGGGTCATGGGTCTGGGGTCATGGGTCTGGGGTCATGGGTCTGGGGTCATGGGTCTGGGGTCATGGGTCTGGGGTCATGGGTCTGGGGTCATGGGTCTGGGGTCATGGGTCTGGGGTCATGGGTCTGGGGTCATGGGTCTGGGGTCATGGGTCTGGGGTCATGGGTCTGGGGTCATGGGTCTGGGGTCATGGGTCTGGGGTCATGGGTCTGGGGTCATGGGTCTGGGGTCATGGGTCTGGGGTCATGGGTCTGGGGTCATGGGTCTGGGGTCATGGGTCTGGGGTCATGGGTCTGGGGTCATGGGTCTGGGGTCATGGGTCTGGGGTCATGGGTCTGGGGTCATGGGTCTGGGGTCATGGGTCTGGGGTCATGGGTCTGGGGTCATGGGTCTGGGGTCATGGGTCTGGGGTCATGGGTCTGGGGTCATGGGTCTGGGGTCATGGGTCTGGGGTCATGGGTCTGGGGTCATGGGTCTGGGGTCATGGGTCTGGGGTCATGGGTCTGGGGTCATGGGTCTGGGGTCATGGGTCTGGGGTCATGGGTCTGGGGTCATGGGTCTGGGGTCATGGGTCTGGGGTCATGGGTCTGGGGTCATGGGTCTGGGGTCATGGGTCTGGGGTCATGGGTCTGGGGTCATGGGTCTGGGGTCATGGGTCTGGGGTCATGGGTCTGGGGTCATGGGTCTGGGGTCATGGGTCTGGGGTCATGGGTCTGGGGTCATGGGTCTGGGGTCATGGGTCTGGGGTCATGGGTCTGGGGTCATGGGTCTGGGGTCATGGGTCTGGGGTCATGGGTCTGGGGTCATGGGTCTGGGGTCATGGGTCTGGGGTCATGGGTCTGGGGTCATGGGTCTGGGGTCATGGGTCTGGGGTCATGGGTCTGGGGTCATGGGTCTGGGGTCATGGGTCTGGGGTCATGGGTCTGGGGTCATGGGTCTGGGGTCATGGGTCTGGGGTCATGGGTCTGGGGTCATGGGTCTGGGGTCATGGGTCTGGGGTCATGGGTCTGGGGTCATGGGTCTGGGGTCATGGGTCTGGGGTCATGGGTCTGGGGTCATGGGTCTGGGGTCATGGGTCTGGGGTCATGGGTCTGGGGTCATGGGTCTGGGGTCATGGGTCTG
The DNA here is from genome assembly GCA_944738655.2 of Andrena hattorfiana. Taxonomy (NCBI): domain Eukaryota; kingdom Metazoa; phylum Arthropoda; class Insecta; order Hymenoptera; family Andrenidae; genus Andrena; species Andrena hattorfiana. The sequence goes on from OX122889.2 coordinate 64,198,010, forward strand.
GGGTCATGGGTCTGGGGTCATGGGTCTGGGGTCATGGGTCTGGGGTCATGGGTCTGGGGTCATGGGTCTGGGGTCATGGGTCTGGGGTCATGGGTCTGGGGTCATGGGTCTGGGGTCATGGGTCTGGGGTCATGGGTCTGGGGTCATGGGTCTGGGGTCATGGGTCTGGGGTCATGGGTCTGGGGTCATGGGTCTGGGGTCATGGGTCTGGGGTCATGGGTCTGGGGTCATGGGTCTGGGGTCATGGGTCTGGGGTCATGGGTCTGGGGTCATGGGTCTGGGGTCATGGGTCTGGGGTCATGGGTCTGGGGTCATGGGTCTGGGGTCATGGGTCTGGGGTCATGGGTCTGGGGTCATGGGTCTGGGGTCATGGGTCTGGGGTCATGGGTCTGGGGTCATGGGTCTGGGGTCATGGGTCTGGGGTCATGGGTCTGGGGTCATGGGTCTGGGGTCATGGGTCTGGGGTCATGGGTCTGGGGTCATGGGTCTGGGGTCATGGGTCTGGGGTCATGGGTCTGGGGTCATGGGTCTGGGGTCATGGGTCTGGGGTCATGGGTCTGGGGTCATGGGTCTGGGGTCATGGGTCTGGGGTCATGGGTCTGGGGTCATGGGTCTGGGGTCATGGGTCTGGGGTCATGGGTCTGGGGTCATGGGTCTGGGGTCATGGGTCTGGGGTCATGGGTCTGGGGTCATGGGTCTGGGGTCATGGGTCTGGGGTCATGGGTCTGGGGTCATGGGTCTGGGGTCATGGGTCTGGGGTCATGGGTCTGGGGTCATGGGTCTGGGGTCATGGGTCTGGGGTCATGGGTCTGGGGTCATGGGTCTGGGGTCATGGGTCTGGGGTCATGGGTCTGGGGTCATGGGTCTGGGGTCATGGGTCTGGGGTCATGGGTCTGGGGTCATGGGTCTGGGGTCATGGGTCTGGGGTCATGGGTCTGGGGTCATGGGTCTGGGGTCATGGGTCTGGGGTCATGGGTCTGGGGTCATGGGTCTGGGGTCATGGGTCTGGGGTCATGGGTCTGGGGTCATGGGTCTGGGGTCATGGGTCTGGGGTCATGGGTCTGGGGTCATGGGTCTGGGGTCATGGGTCTGGGGTCATGGGTCTGGGGTCATGGGTCTGGGGTCATGGGTCTGGGGTCATGGGTCTGGGGTCATGGGTCTGGGGTCATGGGTCTGGGGTCATGGGTCTGGGGTCATGGGTCTGGGGTCATGGGTCTGGGGTCATGGGTCTGGGGTCATGGGTCTGGGGTCATGGGTCTGGGGTCATGGGTCTGGGGTCATGGGTCTGGGGTCATGGGTCTGGGGTCATGGGTCTGGGGTCATGGGTCTGGGGTCATGGGTCTGGGGTCATGGGTCTGGGGTCATGGGTCTGGGGTCATGGGTCTGGGGTCATGGGTCTGGGGTCATGGGTCTGGGGTCATGGGTCTGGGGTCATGGGTCTGGGGTCATGGGTCTGGGGTCATGGGTCTGGGGTCATGGGTCTGGGGTCATGGGTCTGGGGTCATGGGTCTGGGGTCATGGGTCTGGGGTCATGGGTCTGGGGTCATGGGTCTGGGGTCATGGGTCTGGGGTCATGGGTCTGGGGTCATGGGTCTGGGGTCATGGGTCTGGGGTCATGGGTCTGGGGTCATGGGTCTGGGGTCATGGGTCTGGGGTCATGGGTCTGGGGTCATGGGTCTGGGGTCATGGGTCTGGGGTCATGGGTCTGGGGTCATGGGTCTGGGGTCATGGGTCTGGGGTCATGGGTCTGGGGTCATGGGTCTGGGGTCATGGGTCTGGGGTCATGGGTCTGGGGACCTGGGTCTGGGGTCCTGGGTCTGGGGTCATGGGTCTGGGGTCATGGGTCTGGTGTCATGGGTCTGGGGTCATGGGTCTGGGGTCATGGGTCTGGGGTCATGGGTCTGGGGTCATGGGTCTGGGGTCATGGGTCTGGGGTCATGGGTCTGGGGTCATGGGTCTGGGGTCATGGGTCTGGGGTCATGGGTCTGGGGTCATGGGTCTGGGGTCATGGGTCTGGGGTCATGGGTCTGGGGTCATGGGTCTGGGGTCATGGGTCTGGGGCCATGGGTCTGGGGTCATGGGTCTGGGGTCATGGGTCTGGGGTCATGGGTCTGGGGTCATGGGTCTGGGGTCATGGGTCTGGGGTCATGGGTCTGGGGTCATGGGTCTGGGGTCATGGGTCCGGGGTCATGGGTCCGTGGTCCTGTCTCCGGGGTCATGGGTCTGGGGTAATGGGTCTGGGGTCATGGGTCTCGGGTCATGGGTCTGGGGTCGTGGGTCCGGGTTCGTGGGTCCGGGGTCCTGGGTCCGTGGTCGTGGGTCCGGGGTCGTGGGTCCGGGGTCGTGGGTCCGGGGTCGTGGGACCGGGGTCATGGGTCCGGGGTCATGGGTCCGGGGTCATGGGTCCGCGGTCCTGGGTCCGGGGTCCTGGGTCCGGGGTCATGGGTCGTGGTCCTGTCTCCGGGGTCATGGGTCTGGGGTAATGGGTCTGGGGTAATGGGTCTGGGGTCATGGGTCTCGGGTCATGGTTCTGGGGTCGTGGGTCCGGGGTCGTGGGTCCGGGCTCATGGGTCCGTGGTCATGTGTCCGGGGTCCTGGGTCCGGGGTTGTGGCTCCGGGGTCCTGGGTCCGGGGTCCTGGGTCCGGGGTCATGGGTCCGGGGTCATGGGTCCGGGGTCATGGGTCCGGTGTCATGGGTCCGGGGTCGTGGGTCCGGGGTCGTGGGTCTGGGGTCGTGGGTCTGGGGTCATGGGTCTGGGGTCATGGGTCTGGGGTCATGGGTCTGGGGTCATGGGTCTGGGGTCATGGGTCTGGGGTCATGGGTCCGGGGTCATGGGTCTGGGGTCATGTGTCTGGGGTCATGGGTCTGGGGTCATGGGTCTGGGGTCATGGGTCTGGGGTCATGGGTCTGGTGTCATGGGTCTGGGGTCATGGGTCTGGGGTCATGGGTCTGGGGTCATGGGTCTGGGGTCATGGGTCTGGGGTCATGGGTCTGGGGTCATGGGTCTGGGTTCATGGGTCTGGTGTCATGGGTCTGGGGTCATGGGTCTGGGGTCATGGGTCTGGGGTCATGGGTCTGGGGTCATGGGTCTGGGGTCATGGGTCTGGGGTCATGGGTCTGGGGTCATGGGTCTGGGGTCATGGGTCTGGGGTCATGGGTCTGGGGTCATGGGTCTGGGGTCATGGGTCTGGGGTCATGGGTCTGGGGTCATGGGTCTGGGGTCATGGGTCTGGGGTCATGGGTCTGGGGTCATGGGTCTGGGGTCATGGGTCTGGGGTCATGGGTCTGGGGTCATGGGTCTGGGGTCATGGGTCTGGGGTCATGGGTCTGGGGTCATGGGTCTGGGGTCATGGGTCTGGGGTCATGGGTCTGGGGTCATGGGTCTGGGGTCATGGGTCTGGGGTCATGGGTCTGGGGTCATGGGTCTGGGGTCATGGGTCCGGGGTCATGGGTCCGTGGTCCTGTCTCCGGGGTCATGGGTCTGGGGTAATGGGTCTGGGGTCATGGGTCTCGGGTCATGGGTCTGGGGTCGTGGGTCCGGGTTCGTGGGTCCGGGGTCCTGGGTCCGTGGTCGTGGGTCCGGGGTCGTGGGTCCGGGGTCGTGGGTCCGGGGTCGTGGGACCGGGGTCATGGGTCCGGGGTCATGGGTCCGGGGTCATGGGTCCGCGGTCCTGGGTCCGGGGTCCTGGGTCCGGGGTCATGGGTCGTGGTCCTGTCTCCGGGGTCATGGGTCTGGGGTAATGGGTCTGGGGTAATGGGTCTGGGGTCATGGGTCTCGGGTCATGGTTCTGGGGTCGTGGGTCCGGGGTCGTGGGTCCGGGCTCATGGGTCCGTGGTCATGTGTCCGGGGTCCTGGGTCCGGGGTTGTGGCTCCGGGGTCCTGGGTCCGGGGTCCTGGGTCCGGGGTCATGGGTCCGGGGTCATGGGTCCGGGGTCATGGGTCCGGTGTCATGGGTCCGGGGTCGTGGGTCCGGGGTCGTGGGTCTGGGGTCGTGGGTCTGGGGTCATGGGTCTGGGGTCATGGGTCTGGGGTCATGGGTCTGGGGTCATGGGTCTGGGGTCATGGGTCTGGGGTCATGGGTCCGGGGTCATGGGTCTGGGGTCATGTGTCTGGGGTCATGGGTCTGGGGTCATGGGTCTGGGGTCATGGGTCTGGGGTCATGGGTCTGGTGTCATGGGTCTGGGGTCATGGGTCTGGGGTCATGGGTCTGGGGTCATGGGTCTGGGGTCATGGGTCTGGGGTCATGGGTCTGGGGTCATGGGTCTGGGTTCATGGGTCTGGTGTCATGGGTCTGGGGTCATGGGTCTGGGGTCATGGGTCTGGGGTCATGGGTCTGGGGTCATGGGTCTGGGGTCATGGGTCTGGGGTCATGGGTCTGGGGTCATGGGTCTGGGGTCATGGGTCTGGGGTCATGGGTCTGGGGTCATGGGTCTGGGGTCATGGGTCTGGGGTCATGGGTCTGGGGTCATGGGTCTGGGGTCATGGGTCTGGGGTCATGGGTCTGGGGTCATGGGTCTGGGGTCATGGGTCTGGGGTCATGGGTCTGGGGTCATGGGTCTGGGGTCATGGGTCTGGGGTCATGGGTCTGGGGTCATGGGTCTGGGGTCATGGGTCTGGGGTCATGGGTCTGGGGTCATGGGTCTGGGGTCACGGGTCTGGGGTCACGGGTCTGGGGTCACGGGTCTGGGGTCATGGGTCTGGGGTCATGGGTCTGGGGTCATGGGTCTGGGGTCATGGGTCTGGGGTCATGGGTCTGGGGTCATGGGTCTGGGGTCATGGGTCTGGGGTCATGGGTCTGGGGTCTTGGGTCTGGGGTCGTGGGTCTGGGGTCGTGGGTCTGGGGTCGTGGGTCCGGGGTCGTGGGTCCGGGGTCGTGGGTCCGGGGTCATGGATCCGGGGTCATGTGTCCGGGGTCCTGGGTCCGGGGTCATGGGTCCGGGGTCATGGGTCCGGGGTCATGGGTCCGGGGTCATGGGTCCGGGGTCATGGGCCCGTGGTAATGGGACCGGGGTCATGGGACCGGTGTCATGGGTCCGGGGTCATGGGTCCGGGGTCATGGGTCCGCGGTCCTGGGTCCGGGGTCCTGGGTCCGGGGTCATGGGTCGTGGTCCTGTCTCTGGGGTCATGGGTCTGGGGTAATGGGTCTGGGGTAATGGGTCTGGGGTAATGGGTCTGGGGTAATGGGTCTGGGGTCATGGGTCTGGGGTCATGGGTCTGGGCTCATGGGTCTGGGGTCATGGGTCTGGGGTCATGGGTCTGGGGTCATGGGTCTGGGGTCATGGGTCTGGGGTCATGGGTCTGGGGTCATGGGTCTGGGGTCATGGGTCTGGGGTCATGGGTCCGGGGTCGTGGGTCCGGGGTCGTGGGTCCGGGGTCGTGGGTCTGGGGTCATGGGTCTGGGGTCATGGGTCTGGGGTCATGGGTCCGGGGTCGTGGGTCCGGGGTCGTGGGTCCGGGGTCATGGGTCCGGGGTCATGGGTCCGGGGTCATGGGTCCGGGGTCATGGGTCCGGGGTCGTGGGTCCGGGGTCCTGGGTCCGGGGTCATGGGTCCGTGGTAATGGCTCCGGGGTCATGGGTCCGGGGTCATGGGTCCGGGGTCATGGGTCCGGGGTCATGGGTCCGGGGTCATGGGTCCGGGGTCATGGGTCTGGGGTCATTGGTCTGGGGTCATGGGTCTGGGGTCATGGGTCTGGGGTCATGGGTCCGGTGTCATGGGTCCGTTGTCATGGGACCGGGGTCATGGGACCGGGGTCATGGGACCGGGGTCATGGGTCCGGGGTCATGGGTCTGGGTTCATGGGTCTGGGGTCATGGGTCTGGGGTCATGGGTCTGGGGTCATGGGTCTGGGGTCATGGGTCTGGGGTCATGGGTCTGGGGTCATGGGTCTGGGGTCATGGGTCTGGGGTCATGGGTCTGGGGTCATGGGTCTGGGGTCATGGGTCTGGGGTCATGGGTCTGGGGTCATGGGTCTGGGGTCATGGGTCTGGGGTCATGGGTCTGGGGTCACGGGTCTGGGGTCACGGGTCTGGGGTCACGGGTCTGGGGTCACGGGTCTGGGGCCATGGGTCTGGGGTCATGGGTCTGGGGTCATGGGTCTGGGGTCATGGGTCTGGGGTCATGGGTCTGGGGTCATGGGTCTGGGGTCATGGGTCTGGGGTCATGGGTCTGGGGTCATGGGTCTGGGGTCATGGGTCTGGGGTCTTGGGTCTGGGGTCGTGGGTCTGGGGTCGTGGGTCTGGGGTCGGGGGTCCGGGGTCGTGGGTCCGGGGTCGTGCGTCCGGGGTCATGGATCCGGGGTCATGTGTCCGGGGTCCTGGGTCCGGGGTCATGGGTCCGGGGTCATGGGTCCGGGGTCATGGGTCCGGGGTCATGGGTCCGGGGTCATGGGTCCGTGGTAATGGGTCCGGGGTCATGGGTCCGGGGTCATGGGTCCGGGGTCATGGGTCCGGGGTCATGGGTCCGGGGTCATGGGTCCGGGGTCATGGGTCCGGGGTCATGGGTCCGGGGTCATGGGTCCCGGGTCATGGGTCCGGGGTCATGGGTCCGGGGTCATGGGTCCGGGGTCGTGGGTCCGGGGTCGTGGGTCCGGGGTCGTGGGTCCGGGGTCGTGGGTCCGGGGTCGTGGGTCCGGGGTCGTGGGTCCGGGGTCCTGGGTCCGGGGTCATGGGTCCGGGGTCATGGGTCCGGGGTCATGGGTCCGGGGTCATGGGTCCGGGGTCATGGGTCCGGGGTCATGGGTCCGGGGTCATGGGTCCGGGGTCATGGGTCCGGGGTCATGGGTCCGGGGTCACGGGTCCGGGGTCACGGGTCCGGGGTCATGGGTCCGGGGTCATGGGTCCGGGGTCATGGGTCCGGGGTCATGGGTCCGGGGTCATGGGTCCGGGGTCATGGGTCCGGGGTCATGGGTCCGGGGTCATGGGTCTGGGGTCATGGGTCTGGGGTCATGGGTCTGGGGTCATGGGTCTGGGATCATGGGTCTGGGGTCATGGGTCTGGGGTCATGGGTCTGGGGTCATGGGTCTGGGGTCATGGGTCTGGGGTCATGGGTCTGGGGTCATGGGTCTGGGGTCATGGGTCCGGGGTCATGGGTCCGTGGTCATGGTTCTGGGGTCATGGGTCTGGGGTCATGGGTCTGGGGTCATGGGTCTGGGGTCATGGGTCTGGGGTCATGGGTCTGGGGTCATGGGTCTGGGGTCATGGGTCCGGGGTCATGGGTCCGTGGTCCTGTCTCCGGGGTCATGGGTCTGGGGTAATGGGTCTGGGGTCATGGGTCTCGGGTCATGGGTCTGGGGTCGTGGGTCCGGGTTCGTGGGTCCGGGGTCCTGGGTCCGGGGTCGTGGGTCCGGGGTCGTGGGTCCGGGGTCGTGGGTCCGGGGTCGTGGGTCCGGGGTCGTGGGTCCGGGGTCGTGGGTCCGGGGTCGTGGGTCCGGGGTCGTGGGTCCGGGGTCGTGGGTCCGGGGTCGTGGATCCGGGGTCGTGGGTCCGGGGTCCTGGGTCCGGGGTCATGGGTCCGTGGTAATGGGTCCGGGGTCATGGGTCCGGGGTCATGGGTCCGGGGTCATGGGTCCGGGGTCATGGGTCCGGGGTCATGGGTCCGGGGTCATGGGTCCGGGGTCATGGGTCCGGGGTCATGGGTCCGGGGTCATGGGTCCGGGGTCATGGGTCCGGGGTCATGGGTCCGGGGTCATGGGTCCGGGGTCATGGGTCCGGGGTCATGGGTCCGGGGTCATGGGTCCGGGGTCATGGGTCCGGTGTCATGGGTCCGGGGTCATGGGTCTGGGGTCATTGGTCTGGGGTCATGGGTCTGGGGTCATGGGTCTGGGGTCATGGGTCCGGTGTCATGGGTCCGTTGTCATGGGACCGGGGTCATGGGACCGGGGTCATGGGTCCGGGGTCATGGGTCCGGGGTCATGGGTCCGGGGTCATGGGTCCGTGGTAATGGGTCCGGGGTCATGGGTCCGGGGTCATGGGTCCGGGGTCATGGGTCCGGGGTCATGGGTCCGGGGTCATGGGTCCGGGGTCATGGGTCCGGGGTCATGGGTCCGGGGTCATGGGTCCGGGGTCATGGGTCCGGGGTCATGGGTCCGGGGTCATGGGTCCGGGGTCATGGGTCCGGGGTCATGGGTCCGGGGTCATGGGTCCGGGGTCATGGGTCCGGGGTCATGGGTCCGGGGTCATGGGTCCGGGGTCATGGGTCCGGGGTCATGGGTCCGGGGTCATGGGTCCGGGGTCATGGGTCCGGGGTCATGGGTCCGGGGTCATGGGTCCGGGGTCATGGGTCCGGGGTCATGGGTCCGGGGTCATGGGTCCGGGGTCATGGGTCCGGGGTCATGGGTCCGGGGTCATGGGTCTGGGGTCATGGGTCTGGGGTCATGGGTCTGGGGTCATGGGTCTGGGGTCATGGGTCTGGGGTCATGGGTCTGGGGTCATGGGTCTGGGGTCATGGGTCTGGGGTCATGGGTCTGGGGTCATGGGTCTGGGGTCATGGGTCTGGGGTCATGGGTCTGGGGTCATGGGTCTGGGGTCATGGGTCTGTGGTCATGGGTCTGGGGTCATGGGTCTGGGGTCATGGGTCTGGGGTCATGGGTCTGGGGTCATGGGTCTGGGGTCATGGGTCTGGGGTCATGGGTCTGGGGTCATGGGTCTGGGGTCATGGGTCTGGGGTCATGGGTCTGGGGTCATGGGTCTGGGGTCATGGGTCTGGGGTCATGGGTCTGGGGTCATGGGTCTGGGGTCATGGGTCTGGGGTCATGGGTCTGGGGTCATGGGTCTGGGGTCATGGGTCTGGGGTCATGGGTCTGGGGTCATGGGTCTGGGGTCATGGGTCTGGGGTCATGGGTCTGGTGTCATGGGTCTGGGGTCATGGGTCTGGGGTCATGGGTCTGGGGTCATGGGTCTGGGGTCATGGGTCTGGGGTCATGGGTCTGGGGTCATGGGTCTGGGGTCATGGGTCTGGGGACCTGGGTCTGGTGTCCTGGGTCTGGGGTCATGGGTCTGGGGTCATGGGTCTGGGGTCATGGGTCTGGTGTCATGGGTCTGGGGTCATGGGTCTGGGGTCATGGGTCTGGGGTCATGGGTCTGGGGTCATGGGTCTGGGGTCATGGGTCTGGGGTCATGGGTCTGGGGTCATGGGTCTGGGGTCATGGGTCTGGGGTCATGGGTCTGGGGTCGTGGGTCCGGGGTCGTGGGTCCGGGGTCCTGGGTCCGGGGTCATGGGTCCGTGGTAATGGCTCCGGGGTCATGGGTCCGGGGTCATGGGTCCGGGGTCATGGGTCCGGGGTCATGGGTCCGGGGTCATGGGTCCGGGGTCATGGGTCCGGGGTCATGGGTCCGGGGTCATTGGTCTGGGGTCATGGGTCTGGGGTCATGGGTCTGGGGTCATGGGTCTGGGGTCATGGGTCTGGGGTCATGGGTCCGGTGTCATGGGTCCGTTGTCATGGGACCGGGGTCATGGGACCGGGGTCATGGGACCGGGGTCATGGGTCCGGGGTCATGGGTCCGGGGTCATGGGTCCGCGGTCCTGGGTCCGGGGTCCTGGGTCCGGGGTCATGGGTCGTGGTCCTGTCTCCGGGGTCATGGGTCTGGGGTAATGGTTCTGGGGTAATGGGTCTGGGGTAATGGGTCTGGGGTAATGGGTCTGGGGTAATGGGTCTGGGGTCATGGGTCTGGGGTCATGGGTCTGGGGTCATGGGTCTGGGGTCATGGGTCTGGGGTCATGGGTCTGGGGTAATGGGTCTGGGGTCATGGGTCTGGGGTCATGGGTCTGGGGTCATGGGTCTGGGGTCATGGGTCTGGGGTCATGGGTCTGGGGTCATGGGTCTGGGGTCATGGGTCTGGGGTCATGGGTCTGGGGTCATGGGTCTGGGGTCATGGGTCTGGGGTCATGGGTCTGGGGTCATGGGTCTGGGGTCATGGGTCTGGGGTCATGGGTCTGGGGTCATGGGTCTGGGGTCATGGGTCTGGGGTCATGGGTCTGGGGTCATGGGTCTGGGGTCATGGGTCTGGGGTCATGGGTCTGGGGTCATGGGTCTGGGGTCATGGGTCTGGGGTCATGGGTCTGGGGTCATGGGTCTGGGGTCATGGGTCTGGGGTCACGGGTCTGGGGTCACGGGTCTGGGGTCACGGGTCTGGGGTCATGGGTCTGGGGTCATGGGTCTGGGGTCATGGGTCTGGGGTCATGGGTCTGGGGTCATGGGTCTGGGGTCATGGGTCTGGGGTCATGGGTCTGGGGTCATGGGTCTGGGGACCTGGGTCTGGGGTCCTGGGTCTGGGGTCATGGGTCTGGGGTCATGGGTCTGGTGTCATGGGTCTGGGGTCATGGGTCTGGGGTCATGGGTCTGGGGTCATGGGTCTGGGGTCATGGGTCTGGGGTCATGGGTCTGGGGTCATGGGTCTGGGGTCATGGGTCTGGGGTCATGGGTCTGGGGTCATGGGTCTGGGGTCATGGGTCTGGGGTCATGGGTCTGGGGTCATGGGTCTGGGGTCATGGATCTGGGGTCATGGGTCTGGGGTCATGGGTCTGGGGTCATGGGTCTGGGGTCATGGGTCTGGGGTCATGGGTCTGGGGTCATGGGTCTGGGGTCATGGGTCTGGGGTCATGGGTCTGGGGTCATGGGTCCGGGGTCATGGGTCCGTGGTCATGGTTCTGGGGTCATGGGTCTGGGGTCATGGGTCTGGGGTCATGGGTCTGGGGTCATGGGTCTGGGGTCATGGGTCTGGGGTCATGGGTCTGGGGTCATGGGTCTGGGGTCATGGGTCCGGGGTCATGGGTCCGTGGTCCTGTCTCCGGGGTCATGGGTCTGGGGTAATGGGTCTGGGGTCATGGGTCTCGGGTCATGGGTCTGGGGTCGTGGGTCCGGGTTCGTGGGTCCGGGGTCCTGGGTCCGGGGTCGTGGGTCCGGGGTCGTGGGTCCGGGGTCGTGGGTCCGGGGTCGTGGGTCCGGGGTCGTGGGTCCGGGGTCGTGGGTCCGGGGTCGTGGGTCCGGGGTCGTGGGTCCGGGGTCGTGGGTCCGGGGTCGTGGATCCGGGGTCGTGGGTCCGGGGTCCTGGGTCCGGGTCATGGGTCCGTGGTAATGGGTCCGGGGTCATGGGTCCGGGGTCATGGGTCCGGTGTCATGGGTCCGGGGTCATGGGTCCGGGGTCATGGGTCCGGGGTCATGGGTCCGGGGTCATGGGTCCGGGGTCATGGGTCCGGGGTCATGGGTCCGGGGTCATGGGTCCGGGGTCATGGGTCCGGGGTCATGGGTCCGGTGTCATGGGTCCGGGGTCATTGGTCTGGGGTCATGGGTCTGGGGTCATGGGTCTGTGGTCATGGGTCCGGTGTCATGGGTCCGTTGTCATGGGACCGGGGTCATGGGACCGGGGTCATGGGACCGGGGTCATGGGTCCGGGGTCATGGGTCCGGGGTCATGGGTCCGGGGTCATGGGTCCGTGGTAATGGGTCCGGGGTCATGGGTCTGGGGTCATGGGTCTGGGGTCATGGGTCTGGGGTCATGGGTCTGGGGTCATGGGTCTGGGGTCATGGGTCTGGGGTCATGGGTCTGGGGTCATGGGTCTGGGGTCATGGGTCTGGGGTCATGGGTCTGGGGTCATGGGTCTGGGGTCATGGGTCTGGGGTCATGGGTCTGGGGTCATGGGTCTGGGGTCATGGGTCTGGGGTCATGGGTCTGGGGTCATGGGTCTGGGGTCACGGGTCTGGGGTCACGGGTCTGGGGTCACGGGTCTGGGGTCACGGGTCTGGGGTCATGGGTCTGGGGTCATGGGTCTGGGGTCATGGGTCTGGGGTCATGGGTCTGGGGTCATGGGTCTGGGGTCATGGGTCTGGGGTCATGGGTCTGGGGTCATGGGTCCGGGGTCATGGGTCCGGGGTCATGGGTCCGGGGTCATGGGTCCGGGGTCATGGGTCCGGGGTCATGGGTCCGGGGTCATGGGTCCGGGGTCATGGGTCTGGGGTCATGGGTCTGGGGTCATGGGTCTGGGGTCATGGGTCTGGGGTCATGGGTCTGGGATCATGGGTCTGGGGTCATGGGTCTGGGGTCATGGGTCTGGGGTCATGGGTCTGGGGTCATGGGTCTGGGGTCATGGGTCTGGGGTCATGGGTCTGGGGTCATGGGTCTGGGGTCATGGGTCTGGGGTCATGGGTCCGGGGTCATGGGTCCGTGGTCATGGTTCTGGGGTCATGGGTCTGGGGTCATGGGTCTGGGGTCATGGGTCTGGGGTCATGGGTCTGGGGTCATGGGTCTGGGGTCATGGGTCTGGGGTCATGGGTCCGGGGTCATGGGTCCGTGGTCCTGTCTCCGGGGTCATGGGTCTGGGGTAATGGGTCTGGGGTCATGGGTCTCGGGTCATGGGTCTGGGGTCGTGGGTCCGGGTTCGTGGGTCCGGGGTCCTGGGTCCGGGGTCGTGGGTCCGGGGTCGTGGGTCCGGGGTCGTGGGTCCGGGGTCGTGGGTCCGGGGTCGTGGGTCCGGGGTCGTGGGTCCGGGGTCGTGGGTCCGGGGTCGTGGGTCCGGGGTCGTGGGTCCGGGGTCGTGGGTCCGGGGTCGTGGATCCGGGGTCGTGGGTCCGGGGTCCTGGGTCCGGGGTCATGGGTCCGTGGTAATGGGTCCGGGGTCATGGGTCCGGGGTCATGGGTCCGGGGTCATGGGTCCGGGGTCATGGGTCCGGGGTCATGGGTCCGGGGTCATGGGTCCGGGGTCATGGGTCCGGGGTCATGGGTCCGGGGTCATGGGTCCGGGGTCATGGGTCCGGGGTCATGGGTCCGGGGTCATGGGTCCGGGGTCATGGGTCCGGGGTCATGGGTCCGGTGTCATGGGTCCGGGGTCATGGGTCTGGGGTCATTGGTCTGGGGTCATGGGTCTGGGGTCATGGGTCTGGGGTCATGGGTCCGGTGTCATGGGTCCGTTGTCATGGGACCGGGGTCATGGGACCGGGGTCATGGGACCGGGGTCATGGGACCGGGGTCATGGGTCCGGGGTCATGGGTCCGGGGTCATGGGTCCGGGGTCATGGGTCCGGGGTCATGGGTCCGTGGTAATGGGTCCGGGGTCATGGGTCCGGGGTCATGGGTCCGGGGTCATGGGTCCGGGGTCATGGGTCCGGGGTCATGGGTCCGGGGTCATGGGTCCGGGGTCATGGGTCCGGGGTCATGGGTCCGGGGTCATGGGTCCGGGGTCATGGGTCCGGGGTCATGGGTCCGGGGTCATGGGTCCGGGGTCATGGGTCTGGGGTCATTGGTCTGGGGTCATGGGTCTGGGGTCATGGGTCCGGTGTCATGTGTCCGTTGTCATGGGACCGGGGTCATGGGACCGGGGTCATGTGTCCGGGGTCATGGGTCCGGGGTCATGGGTCCGGGGTCATGGGTCCGGGGTCATGGGTCCGGGGTCATGGGTCCGGGGTCATGGGTCCGGGGTCATGGGTCCGGGGTCATGGGTCCGGGGTCATGGGTCCGGGGTCATGGGTCCGGGGTCATGGGTCCGGGGTCATGGGTCCGGGGTCATGGGTCCGGGGTCATGGGTCCGGGGTCATGGGTCCGGGGTCATGGGTCCGGGGTCATGGGTCCGGGGTCATGGGTCCGGGGTCATGGGTCTGGGGTCATGGGTCTGGGGTCATGGGTCTGGGGTCATGGGTCTGGGGTCATGGGTCTGGGGTCATGGGTCTGGGGTCATGGGTCTGGGGTCATGGGTCTGGGGTCATGGGTCTGGGGTCATGGGTCTGGGGTCATGGGTCTGGGGTCATGGGTCTGGGGTCATGGGTCTGGGGTCATGGGTCTGGGGTCATGGGTCTGTGGTCATGGGTCTGGGGTCATGGGTCTGGGGTCATGGGTCTGGGGTCATGGGTCTGGGGTCATGGGTCTGGGGTCATGGGTCTGGGGTCATGGGTCTGGGGTCATGGGTCTGGGGTCATGGGTCTGGGGTCATGGGTCTGGGGTCATGGGTCTGGGGTCATGGGTCTGGGGTCATGGGTCTGGGGTCATGGGTCTGGGGTCATGGGTCTGGGGTCATGGGTCTGGGGTCATGGGTCTGGGGTCATGGGTCTGGGGTCATGGGTCTGGGGTCATGGGTCTGGGGTCATGGGTCTGGGGTCATGGGTCTGGGGTCATGGGTCTGGGGTCATGGGTCTGGGGTCATGGGTCTGGGGTCATGGGTCTGGGGTCATGGGTCTGGGGTCATGGGTCTGGTGTCATGGGTCTGGGGTCATGGGTCTGGGGTCATGGGTCTGGGGTCATGGGTCTGGGGTCATGGGTCTGGGGTCATGGGTCTGGGGTCATGGGTCTGGGGTCATGGGTCTGGGGACCTGGGTCTGGTGTCCTGGGTCTGGGGTCATGGGTCTGGGGTCATGGGTCTGGGGTCATGGGTCTGGTGTCATGGGTCTGGGGTCATGGGTCTGGGGTCATGGGTCTGGGGTCATGGGTCTGGGGTCATGGGTCTGGGGTCATGGGTCTGGGGTCATGGGTCTGGGGTCATGGGTCTGGGGTCATGGGTCTGGGGTCATGGGTCTGGGGTCGTGGGTCCGGGGTCGTGGGTCCGGGGTCCTGGGTCCGGGGTCATGGGTCCGTGGTAATGGCTCCGGGGTCATGGGTCCGGGGTCATGGGTCCGGGGTCATGGGTCCGGGGTCATGGGTCCGGGGTCATGGGTCCGGGGTCATGGGTCCGGGGTCATGGGTCCGGGGTCATTGGTCTGGGGTCATGGGTCTGGGGTCATGGGTCTGGGGTCATGGGTCTGGGGTCATGGGTCCGGTGTCATGGGTCCGTTGTCATGGGACCGGGGTCATGGGACCGGGGTCATGGGACCGGGGTCATGGGTCCGGGGTCATGGGTCCGGGGTCATGGGTCCGCGGTCCTGGGTCCGGGGTCCTGGGTCCGGGGTCATGGGTCGTGGTCCTGTCTCCGGGGTCATGGGTCTGGGGTAATGGTTCTGGGGTAATGGGTCTGGGGTAATGGGTCTGGGGTAATGGGTCTGGGGTAATGGGTCTGGGGTCATGGGTCTGGGGTCATGGGTCTGGGGTCATGGGTCTGGGGTCATGGGTCTGGGGTCATGGGTCTGGGGTCATGGGTCTGGGGTCATGGGTCTGGGGTCATGGGTCTGGGGTCATGGGTCTGGGGTCATGGGTCTGGGGTCATGGGTCTGGGGTCATGGGTCTGGGGTCATGGGTCTGGGGTCATGGGTCTGGGGTCATGGGTCTGGGGTCATGGGTCTGGGGTCATGGGTCTGGGGTCATGGGTCTGGGGTCATGGGTCTGGGGTCATGGGTCTGGGGTCATGGGTCTGGGGTGATGGGTCTGGGGTCATGGGTCTGGGGTCATGGGTCTGGGGTCATGGGTCTGGGGTCATGGGTCTGGGGTCATGGGTCTGGGGTCATGGGTCTGGGGTCATGGGTCTGGGGTCATGGGTCTGGGGTCATGGGTCTGGGGTCATGGGTCTGGGGTCATGGGTCTGGGGTCATGGGTCTGGGGTCACGGGTCTGGGGTCACGGGTCTGGGGTCACGGGTCTGGGGTCACGGGTCTGGGGTCATGGGTCTGGGGTCATGGGTCTGGGGTCATGGGTCTGGGGTCATGGGTCTGGGGTCATGGGTCTGGGGTCATGGGTCTGGGGTCATGGGTCTGGGGACCTGGGTCTGGGGTCCTGGGTCTGGGGTCATGGGTCTGGGGTCATGGGTCTGGTGTCATGGGTCTGGGGTCATGGGTCTGGGGTCATGGGTCTGGGGTCATGGGTCTGGGGTCATGGGTCTGGGGTCATGGGTCTGGGGTCATGGGTCTGGGGTCATGGGTCTGGGGTCATGGGTCTGGGGTCATGGGTCTGGGGTCATGGGTCTGGGGTCATGGGTCTGGGGTCATGGGTCTGGGGTCATGGATCTGGGGTCATGGGTCTGGGGTCATGGGTCTGGGGTCATGGGTCTGGGGTCATGGGTCTGGGGTCATGGGTCTGGGGTCATGGGTCTGGGGTCATGGGTCTGGGGTCATGGGTCTGGGGTCATGGGTCTGGTGTCATGGGTCTGGGGTCATGGGTCTGGGGTCATGGGTCTGGGGTCATGGGTCCGGGGTCATGGGTCCGTGGTCCTGTCTCCGGGGTCATGGGTCTGGGGTAATGGGTCTGGGGTCATGGGTCTCGGGTCATGGGTCTGGGGTCGTGGGTCCGGGTTCGTGGGTCCGGGGTCCTGGGTCCGTGGTCGTGGGTCCGGGGTCGTGGGTCCGGGGTCGTGGGTCCGGGGTCGTGGGACCGGGGTCATGGGTCCGGGGTCATGGGTCCGGGGTCATGGGTTCGCGGTCCTGGGTCCGGGGTCCTGGGTCCGGGGTCATGGGTCGTGGTCCTGTCTCCGGGGTCATGGGTCTGGGGTAATGGGTCTGGGGTAATGGGTCTGGGGTCATGGGTCTCGGGTCATGGTTCTGGGGTCGTGGGTCCGGGGTCGTGGGTCCGGGCTCATGGGTCCGGGGTCATGTGTCCGGGGTCCTGGGTCCGGGGTTGTGGCTCCGGGGTCCTGGGTCCGGGGTCCTGGGTCCGGGGTCATGGGTCCGGGGTCATGGGTCCGGGGTCATGGGTCCGGTGTCATGGGTCCGGGGTCGTGGGTCCGGGGTCGTGGGTCTGGGGTCGTGGGTCTGGGGTCATGGGTCTGGGGTCATGGGTCTGGGGTCATGGGTCTGGGGTCATGGGTCTGGGGTCATGGGTCTGGGGTCATGGGTCTGGGGTCATGGGTCTGGGGTCATGGGTCTGGGGTCATGGGTCTGGGGTCATGGGTCTGGGGTCATGGGTCTGGGGTCATGGGTCTGGGGTCATGGGTCTGGGGTCATGGGTCTGGGGTCATGGGTCTGGGGTCATGGGTCTGGGGTCATGGGTCCGGTGTCATGGGTCCGTTGTCATGGGACCGGGGTCATGGGACCGGGGTCATGGGACCGGGGTCATGGGTCCGGGGTCATGGGTCCGGGGTCATGGGTCCGGGGTCATGGGTCCGTGGTAATGGGTCCGGGGTCATGGGTCCGGGGTCATGGGTCCGGGGTCATGGGTCCGGGGTCATGGGTCCGGGGTCATGGGTCCGGGGTCATGGGTCCGGGGTCATGGGTCCGGGGTCATGGGTCCGGGGTCATGGGTCCGGGGTCATGGGTCCGGGGTCATGGGTCCGGGGTCATGGGTCCGGGGTCATGGGTCCGGGGTCATGGGTCCGGGGTCATGGGTCCGGGGTCATGGGTCCGGGGTCATGGGTCCGGGGTCATGGGTCCGGGGTCATGGGTCCGGGGTCATGGGTCCGGGGTCATGGGTCCGGGGTCATGGGTCCGGGGTCATGGGTCCGGGGTCATGGGTCTGGGGTCATGGGTCTGGGGTCATGGGTCTGGGGTCATGGGTCTGGGGTCATGGGTCTGGGGTCATGGGTCTGGGGTCATGGGTCTGGGGTCATGGGTCTGGGGTCATGGGTCTGGGGTCATGGGTCTGGGGTCATGGGTCTGGGGTCATGGGTCTGGGGTCATGGGTCTGGGGTCATGGGTCTGGGGTCATGGGTTTGGGGTCATGGGTCTGGGGTCATGGGTCTGGGGTCATGGGTCTGGGGTCATGGGTCTGGGGTCATGGGTCTGGGGTCATGGGTCTGGGGTCATGGGTCTGGGGTCATGGGTCTGGGGTCATGGGTCTGGGGTCATGGGTCTGGGGTCATGGGTCTGGGGTCATGGGTCTGGGGTCATGGGTCTGGGGTCATGGGTCTGGGGTCATGGGTCTGGGGTCATGGGTCTGGGGTCATGGGTCTGGGGTCATGGGTCTGGGGTCATGGGTCTGGGGTCATGGGTCTGGGGTCATGGGTCTGGGGTCATGGGTCTGGGGTCATGGGTCTGGGGTCATGGGTCTGGGGTCATGGGTCTGGGGTCATGGGTCTGGTGTCATGGGTCTGGGGTCATGGGTCTGGGGTCATGGGTCTGGGGTCATGGGTCTGGGGTCATGGGTCTGGGGTCATGGGTCTGGGGTCATGGGTCTGGGGTCATGGGTCTGGGGACCTGGGTCTGGGGTCCTGGGTCTGGGGTCATGGGTCTGGGGTCATGGGTCTGGGGTCATGGGTCTGGTGTCATGGGTCTGGGGTCATGGGTCTGGGGTCATGGGTCTGGGGTCATGGGTCTGGGGTCATGGGTCTGGGGTCATGGGTCTGGGGTCATGGGTCTGGGGTCATGGGTCTGGGGTCATGGGTCTGGGGTCATGGGTCTGGGGTCATGGGTCTGGGGTCATGGGTCTGGGGTCATGGGTCTGGGGTCATGGGTCTGGGGTCATGGGTCTGGGGTCATGGGTCTGGGGTCATGGGTCTGGGGTCATGGGTCTGGGGTCATGGGTCTGGGGTCATGGGTCTGGGGTCATGGGTCTGGGGTCATGGGTCTGGGGTCATGGGTCTGGGGTCATGGGTCTGGGGTCATGGGTCTGGGGTCATGGGTCTGGGGTCATGGGTCTGGGGTCATGGGTCTGGGGTCATGGGTCTGGGGTCATGGGTCCGGGGTCATGGGTCCGTGGTCCTGTCTCCGGGGTCATGGGTCTGGGGTAATGGGTCTGGGGTCATGGGTCTCGGGTCATGGGTCTGGGGTCGTGGGTCCGGGTTCGTGGGTCCGGGGTCCTGGGTCCGTGGTCGTGGGTCCGGGGTCGTGGGTCCGGGGTCGTGGGTCCGGGGTCGTGGGTCCGGGGTCGTGGGTACGGGGTCGTGGGTCCGGGGTCGTGGGTCCGGGGTCGTGGGTCCGGGGTCATGGGTCCGGGGTCATGGGTCCGGGGTCATGGGTCCGGGGTCATGGGTCCGGGGTCGTGGGTCCGGGGTCCTGGGTCCGGGGTCATGGGTCCGTGGTAATGGCTCCGGGGTCATGGGTCCGGGGTCATGGGTCCGGGGTCATGGGTCCGGGGTCATGGGTCCGGGGTCATGGGTCCGGGGTCATGGGTCCGGGGTCATGGGTCTGGGGTCATTGGTCTGGGGTCATGGGTCTGGGGTCATGGGTCTGGGGTCATGGGTCCGGTGTCATGGGTCCGTTGTCATGGGACCGGGGTCATGGGACCGGGGTCATGGGACCGGGGTCATGGGTCCGGGGTCATGGGTCCGGGGTCATGGGTCCGCGGTCCTGGGTCCGGGGTCCTGGGTCCCGGGTCATGGGTCGTGGTCCTGTCTCCGGGGTCATGGGTCTGGGGTAATGGGTCTGGGGTAATGGGTCTGGGGTAATGGGTCTGGGGTAATGGGTCTGGGGTAATGGGTCTGGGGTAATGGGTCTGGGGTCATGGGTCTGGGGTCATGGGTCTGGGGTCATGGGTCTGGGGTCATTGGTCTGGGGTCATGGGTCTGGGATCATGGGTCTGGGGTCATGGGTCCGGTGTCATGGGTCCGTTGTCATGGGACCGGGGTCATGGGACCGGGGTCATGGGACCGGGGTCATGGGTCCGGGGTCATGGGTCCGGGGTCATGGGTCCGCGGTCCTGGGTCCGGGGTCCTGGGTCCGGGGTCATGGGTCGTGGTCCTGTCTCCGGGGTAATGGGTCTGGGGTAATGGGTCTGGGGTAATGGGTCTGGGGTAATGGGTCTGGGGTAATGGGTCTGGGGTAATGGGTCTGGGGTCATGGGTCTGGGGTCATGGGTCTGGGGTCATGGGTCTGGGGTCATGGGTCTGGGGTCATGGGTCTGGGGTCATGGGTCTGGGGTCATGGGTCTGGGGTCATGGGTCTGGGGTCATGGGTCTGGGGTCATGGGTCTTTGGTCATGGGTCTGGGGTCATGGGTCTGGGGTCATGGGTCTGGGGTCATGGGTCTGGGGTCATGGGTCTGGGGTCATGGGTCTGGGGTCATGGGTCTGGGGTCATGGGTCTGGGGTCATGGGTCTGGGGTCATGGGTCTGGGGTCATGGGTCTGGGGTCATGGGTCTGGGGTCATGGGTCTGGGGTCATGGGTCTGGGGTCATGGGTCTGGGGTCATGGGTCTGGGGTCATGGGTCTGGGGTCATGGGTCTGGGGTCATGGGTCTGGGGTCATGGGTCTGGGGTCATGGGTCTGGGGTCATGGGTCTGGGGTCATGGGTCTGGGGTCATGGGTCTGGGGTCATGGGTCCGGGGTCATGGGTCCGTGGTCCTGTCTCCGGGGTCATGGGTCTGGGGTAATGGGTCTGGGGTCATGGGTCTCGGGTCATGGGTCTGGGGTCGTGGGTCCGGGTTCGTGGGTCCGGGGTCCTGGGTCCGTGGTCGTGGGTCCGGGGTCGTGGGTCCGGGGTCGTGGGTCCGGGGTCGTGGGACCGGGGTCATGCGTCCGGGGTCATGGGTCCGGGGTCATGGGTCCGCGGTCCTGGGTCCGGGGTCCTGGGTCCGGGGTCATGGGTCGTGGTCCTGTCTCCGGGGTCATGGGTCTGGGGTAATGGGTCTGGGGTAATGGGTCTGGGGTCATGGGTCTCGGGTCATGGTTCTGGGGTCGTGGGTCCGGGGTCGTGGGTCCGGGCTCATGGGTCCGTGGTCATGTGTCCGGGGTCCTGGGTCCGGGGTTGTGGCTCCGGGGTCCTGGGTCCGGGGTCCTGGGTCCGGGGTCATGGGTCCGGGGTCATGGGTCCGGGGTCATGGGTCCGGTGTCATGGGTCCGGGGTCGTGGGTCCGGGGTCGTGGGTCTGGGGTCGTGGGTCTGGGTTCATGGGTCTGGGGTCATGGGTCTGGGGTCATGGGTCTGGGGTCATGGGTCTGGGGTCATGGGTCTGGGGTCATGGGTCTGGGGTCATGGGTCTGGGGTCATGGGTCTGGGGTCATGGGTCTGGGGTCATGGGTCTGGGGTCATGGGTCTGGGGTCATGGGTCTGGGGTCATGGGTCTGGGGTCATGGGTCTGGGGTCATGGGTCTGGGGTCATGGGTCTGGGGTCATGGGTCTGGGGTCATGGGTCTGGGGTCATGGGTCTGGGGTCATGGGTCTGGGGTCATGGGTCTGGGGTCATGGGTCTGGGGTCATGGGTCTGGGGTCATGGGTCTGGGGTCATGGGTCTGGGGTCATGGGTCTGGGGGTCATGGGTCTGGGGTCATGGGTCTGGGGTCATGGGTCTGGGGTCATGGGTCTGGGGTCATGGGTCTGGGGTCATGGGTCTGGGGTCATGGGTCTGGGGTCATGGGTCTGGGGTCATGGGTCTGGGGTCATGGGTCTGGGGTCATGGGTCTGGGGTCATGGGTCTGGGGTCATGGGTCTGGGTTCATGGGTCTGGGGTCATGGGTCTGGGGTCATGGGTCTGGGGTCATGGGTCTGGGGTCATGGGTCTGGGGTCATGGGTCTGGGGTCATGGGTCTGGGGTCATGGGTCTGGGGTCATGGGTCTGGGGTCATGGGTCTGGGGTCATGGGTCTGGGGTCATGGGTCTGGGGTCATGGGTCTGGGGTCATGGGTCTGGGGTCATGGGTCTGGGGTCATGGGTCTGGGGTCATGGGTCTGGGGTCATGGGTCTGGGGTCATGGGTCTGGGGTCATGGGTCTGGGGTCATGGGTCTGGGGTCATGGGTCTGGGGTCATGGGTCTGGGGTCATGGGTCTGGGGTCATGGGTCTGGGGTCATGGGTCTGGGGTCATGGGTCTGGGGTCATGGGTCTGGGGTCATGGGTCTGGGGTCATGGGTCTGGGGTCATGGGTCTGGGGTCATGGGTCTGGGGTCATGGGTCTGGGGTCATGGGTCTGGGGTCATGGGTCTGGGGTCATGGGTCTGGGGTCATGGGTCTGGGGTCATGGGTCTGGGGTCATGGGTCTGGGGTCATGGGTCTGGGGTCATGGGTCTGGGGTCATGGGGTCTGGGGTCATGGGTCTGGGGTCATGGGTCTGGGGTCATGGGTCTGGGGTCATGGGTCTGGGGTCATGGGTCTGGGGTCATGGGTCTGGGGTCATGGGTCTGGGGTCATGGGTCTGGGGTCATGGGTCTGGGTCATGGGTCTGGGGTCATGGGTCTGGGGTCATGGGTCTGGGGTCATGGGTCTGGGGTCATGGGTCTGGGGTCATGGGTCTGGGGTCATGGGTCTGGGGTCATGGGTCTGGGGTCATGGGTCTGGGGTCATGGGTCTGGGGTCATGGGTCTGGGGTCATGGGTCTGGGGTCATGGGTCTGGGGTCATGGGTCTGGGGTCATGGGTCTGGGGTCATGGGTCTGGGGTCATGGGTCTGGGGTCATGGGTCTGGGGTCATGGGTCTGGGGTCATGGGTCTGGGGTCATGGGTCTGGGGTCATGGGTCTGGGGTCATGGGTCTGGGGTCATGGGTCTGGGGTCATGGGTCTGGGGTCATGGGTCTGGGGTCATGGGTCTGGGGTCATGGGTCTGGGGTCATGGGTCTGGGGTCATGGGTCTGGGGTCATGGGTCTGGGGTCATGGGTCTGGGGTCATGGGTCTGGGGTCATGGGTCTGGGGTCATGGGTCTGGGGTCATGGGTCTGGGGTCATGGGGTCTGGGGTCATGGGTCTGGGGTCATGGGTCTGGGGGTCATGGGTCTGGGGTCATGGGTCTGGGGTCATGGGTCTGGGGTCATGGGTCTGGGGTCATGGGTCTGGGGTCATGGGTCTGGGGTCATGGGTCTGGGGTCATGGGTCTGGGGTCATGGGTCTGGGGTCACGGGTCTGGGGTCACGGGTCTGGGGTCACGGGTCTGGGGTCACGGGTCTGGGGTCATGGGTCTGGGGACATGGGTCTGGGGTCATGGGTCTGGGGTCATGGGTCTGGGGTCATGGGTCTGGGGTCATGGGTCTGGGGTCATGGGTCTGGGGTCATGGGTCTGGGGTCATGGGTCTGGGGTCTTGGGTCTGGGGTCTTGGGTCTGGGGTCGTGGGTCTGGGGTCGTGGGTCTGGGGTCGTGGGTCCGGGGTCGTGGGTCCGGGGTCGTGGGTCCGGGGTCATGGATCCGGGGTCATGTGTCCGGGGTCCTGGGTCCGGGGTCATGGGTCCGGGGTCATGGGTCCGGGGTCATGGGTCCGGGGTCATGTGTCCGGGGTCATGGGTCCGGGGGTCATGGGTCCGGGGTCATGGGTCCGGGGTCATGGGTCCGTGGTAATGGGTCCGGGGTCATGGGTCCGGGGTCATGGGTCCGGGGTCATGGGTCCGGGGTCATGGGTCCGGGGTCATGGGTCCGGGGTCATGGGTCCGGGGTCATGGGTCCGGGGTCATGGGTCCGGGGTCATGGGTCCGGGGTCATGGGTCCGGGGTCATGGGTCCGGGGTCATGGGTCCGGGGTCATGGGTCCGGGGTCATGGGTCCGGGGTCATGGGTCCGGGGTCATGGGTCCGGGGTCATGGGTCCGGGGTCATGGGTCTGGGGGTCATGGGTCTGGGGTCATGGGTCTGGGGTCATGGGTCTGGGGTCATGGGTCCGGGGTCATGGGTCCGTGGTCCTGTCTCCGGGGTCATGGGTCTGGGGTAATGGGTCTGGGGTCATGGGTCTCGGGTCATGGGTCTGGGGTCGTGGGTCCGGGTTCGTGGGTCCGGGGTCCTGGGTCCGGGGTCGTGGGTCCGGTGTCGTGGGTCTGGGGTCGTGGGTCTGGGGTCGTGGGTCTGGGGTCGTGGGTCTGGGGTCGTGGGTCTGGGGTCGTGGGTCTGGGGTCGTGGGTCTGGGGTCATGGGTCTGGGGTCATGGGTCTGGGGTCATGGGTCTGGGGTCATGGGTCTGGGGTCATGGGTCTGGGTTCATGGGTCTGGGGTCATGGGTCTGGGGTCATGGGTCTGGGGTCATGGGTCTGGGGTCATGGGTCTGGGGTCATGGGTCTGGGGTCATGGGTCTGGGGTCATGGGTCTGGGGTCATGGGTCTGGGGTCATGGGTCTGGGGTCATGGATCTGGGGCATGGGTCTGGGGTCATGGGTCTGGGGTCATGGGTCTGGGGTCATGGGTCTGGGGTCATGGGTCTGGGGTCATGGGTCTGGGGTCATGGGTCTGGGGTCATGGGTCTGGGGTCATGGGTCTGGGGTCATGGGTCTGGGGTCATGGGTCTGGGGTCATGGGTCTGGGGTCATGGGTCTGGGGTCATGGGTCTGGGGTCATGGGGCTGGGGTCATGGGTCTGGGGTCATGGGTCTGGGGTCATGGGTCTGGGGTCATGGGTCTGGGGTCATGGGTCTGGGGTCATGGGTCTGGGGTCATGGGTCTGGGGTCATGGGTCTGGGGTCATGGGTCTGGGGTCATGGGTCTGGGGTCATGGGTCTGGGGTCATGGGTCTGGGGTCATGGGTCTGGGGTCTTGGGTCTGGGGTCTTGGGTCCGGGGTCGTGGGTCCGGGGTCGTGGGTCCGGGTTCGTGGGTCCGGGGTCGTGGGTCCGGGGTCATGTGTCCGGGGTCATGTGTCCGGGGTCCTGGGTCCGGGGTCATGGGTCCGGGGTCATGGGTCCGTGGTCATGGGTCCGGGGTCATGGGTCCGGGGTCATGGGTCCGGGGTCATGGGTCCGTGGTAATGGGTCCGGGGTCATGGGTCCGGGGTCATGGGTCCGGGGTCATGGGTCCGGGGTCATGGGTCCGGGGTCATGGGTCCGGGGTCATGGGTCCGGGGTCATGGGTCCGGGGTCATGGGTCCGGGGTCATGGGTCCGGGGTCATGGGTCCGGGGTCATGGGTCCGGGGTCATGGGTCCGCGGTCATGGGTCCGGGGTCATGGGTCCTGGGTCATGGGTCCTGGGTCATGGGTCCGGGGTCATGGGTCCGGGGTCATGGGTCCGGGGTCATGGGTCCGGGGTCATGGGTCCGGGGTCATGGGTCCGGGGTCATGGGTCCGGGGTCATGGGTCCGGGGTCATGGGTCCGGGGTCATGGGTCCGGGGTCATGGGTCCGGGGTCATGGGTCCGGGGTCATGAGTCCGGGGTCATGGGTCTGGTGTCAAGGGTCTGGGGTCATGGGTCTGGGGTCATGGGTCTGGGGTCATGGGTCTGGGGTCATGGGTCTGGGGTCATGGGTCTGGGGTCATGGGTCTGGGGTCAAGGGTCTGGGGTCATGGGTCTGGGGTCATGGGTCTGGGGTCATGGGTCTGGGGTCATGGGTCTGGGGTCATGGGTCTGGGGTCATGGGTCTGGGGTCATGCGTCTGGGGTCTTGGGTCTGGGGTCGTGGGTCTGGGGTCGTGGGTCTGGGGTCGTGGGTCCGGGGTCGTGGGTCCGGGGTCGTGGGTCCGGGGTCATGGGTCCGGGGTCATGTGTCCGGGGTCCTGGGTCCGGGGTCCTGGGTCCGGGGTCATGGGTCCGGGGTCATGGGTCCGTGGTCATGGGTCCGGGGTCATGGGTCCGGGGTCATGGGTCCGGGGTCATGGGTCCGTGGTAATGGGTCCGGGGTCATGGGTCCGGGGTCATGGGTCCGGGGTCATGGGTCCGGGGTCATGGGTCCGGGGTCATGGGTCCGGGGTCATGGGTCCGGGGTCATGGGTCCGGGGTCATGGGTCCGGGGTCATGGGTCCGGGGTCATGGGTCCGGGGTCATGGGTCCGGGGTCATGGGTCCGGGGTCATGGGTCCGGGGTCATGGGTCCTGGGTCATGGGTCCTGGGTCATGGGTCCGGGGTCATGGGTCCGGGGTCATGGGTCCGGGGTCATGGGTCCGGGGTCATGGGTCCGGGGTCATGGGTCCGGGGTCATGGGTCCGGGGTCATGGGTCCGGGGTCATGGGTCCGGGGTCATGGGTCCGGGGTCATGGGTCCGGGGTCATGGGTCCGGGGTCATGGGTCCGGGGTCATGAGTCCGGGGTCATGGGTCTGGTGTCATGGGTCTGGGGTCATGGGTCTGGGGTCATGGGTCTGGGGTCATGGGTCTGGGGTCATGGGTCTGGGGTCATGGGTCTGGGGTCATGGGTCTGGGGTCATGGGTCTGGGGTCATGGGTCTGGGGTCATGGGTCTGGGGTCATGGGTCTGGGGTCATGGGTCTGGGGTCATGGGTCTGGGGTCATGGGTCTGGGGTCATGGGTCTGGGGTCATGGGTCTGGGGTCATGGGTCTGGGGTCATGGGTCTGGGGTCATGGGTCTGGGGTCATGGGTCTGGGGTCATGGGTCTGGGGTCTTGGGTCTGGGGTCGTGGGTCTGGGGTCGTGGGTCTGGGGTCGTAGGTCCGGGGTCGTGGGTCCGGGGTCGTGGGTCCGGGGTCATGGGTCCGGGGTCATGTGTCCGGGCTCCTGGGTCCGGGGTCGTGGTTCCGGGGTCCTGGGTCCGGGGTCATGGGTCCGGGGTCATGGGTCCGGGGTCATGGGTCCGGGGTCATGGGTCCGGGGTCATGGGTCCGGGGTCGTGGGTCCGGGGTCATGGGTCCGTGGTCATGGGTCCGGAGTCACGGGTCCGGGGTCACGGGTCCGGGGTCACGGGTCCGGGGTCACGGGTCCGGGGTCACGGGTCCGGGGTCACGGGTCCGGGGTCACGGGTCCGGGGTCATGGGTCCGGGGTCATGGGTCCGGGGTCATGGGTCCGGTGTCATGGGTCCGTTGTCATGGGACCGGGGTCATGGGACCGGGGTCATGGGTCCGGGGTCATGGGTCCGGGGTCCTGGGTCCGGGGTCCTGGGTCCGTGGGCCTGTCTCCGGGGTCATGGGTCTGGGGTAATGGGTCTGGGGTCATGGGTCTGGGGTAATGGGTCTGGGGTCATGGGTCTGGGGTCATGGGTCTGGGGTCATGGGTCTGGGGTCTTGGGTCTGGGGTCGTGGGTCTGGGGTCGTGGGTCTGGGGTCGTGGGTCTGGGGTCGTGGGTCCGGGGTCGTGGGTCCGGGGTCGTGGGTCCGGGGTCATGTGTCCGGGGTCTTGGGTCCGGGGTCGTGGTTCCGGGGTCCTGGGTCCGGGGTCATGGGCCCGGGGTCATGGGTCCGGGGTCATGGGTCCGGGGTCGTGGGTCCGGGGTCGTGGGTCCGGGGTCATGGGTCCGTGGTCATGGGTCCGGAGTCACGGGTCCGGGGTCACGGGTCCGGGGTCATGGGTCCGGGGTCACGGGTCCGCGGTCACGGGTCCGGGGTCATGGGTCCGGGGTCATGGGTCCGGGGTCATGGGTCCGGGGTCATGGGTCCGGTGTCATGGGTCCGTTGTCATGGGACCGGGGTCATGGGTCCGGGGTCATGGGTCCGGGGTCATGGGTCCGGTGTCATGGGTCCGGGGTCATGGGTCCGGGGTCATGGGCCCGGGGTCATGGGTCTGGGGTCATGGGTCTGGGGTCATGGTTCTGGGGTCATGGGTCTGGGGTCATGGGTCTGGGGTCATGGGTCTGGGGTCATGGGTCTGGGGTCATGGGTCTGGGGTCATGGGTCCGGGGTCATGGGTCCGGGGTCATGGGTCCGGGGTCATGGGTCCGGGGTCATGGGTCCGGGGTCATGGGTCCGGGGTCATGGGTCCGGGGACATGGGTCCGGGGTCATGGGTCCGGGGTCATGGGTCCGGGGTCATGGGTCCGGGGTCATGGGTCCGGGGTCATGGGTCCGGGGTCATGGGTCCGGGGTCATGGGTCCGGGGTCATGGGTCCGGGGTCATGGGTCCGGGGTCATGGGTCCGGGGTCATGGGTCCGGGGTCATGGGTCCGGGGTCATGGGTCCGGGGTCATGGGTCCGGGGTCATGGGTCTGGGGTCATGGGTCTGGGGTCATGGGTCCGGGGTCAAGGGTCCGTGGTCCTGTCTCCGGGGTCATGGGTCCGGGGTCATGGGTCCGGGGTCATGGGTCCGGGGTCATGGGTCCGGGGTCATGGGTCCGGGGTCATGGGTCCGGGGTCATGCGTCCGGGGTCATGGGTCCGGGGTCATGGGTCCGGGGTCATGGGTCCGGGGTCATGGGTCCGGGGTCATGGGTCCGGGGTCATGGGTCCGGGGTCATGGGTCCGGGGTCATGGGTCCGGGGTCATGGGTCCGGGGTCATGGGTCCGGGGTCATGGGTCCGGGGTCATGGGTCCGGGGTCATGGGTCCGGGGTCATGGGTCCGGGGTCATGGGTCTGGGGTCATGGGTCTGGGGTCATGGGTCTGGGGTCATGGGTCTGGGGTCATGGGTCTGGGGTCATGGGTCTGGGGTCTTGGGTCTGGGGTCGTGGGTCTGGGGTCGTGGGTCTGGGGTCGTGGGTCCGGGGTCGTGGGTCCGGGGTCATGGGTCCGGGGTCATGTGTCCGGGGTCCTGGGTCCGGGGTCATGGGTCCGGGGTCATGGGTCCGGGGTCATGGGTCCGGGGTCATGGGTCCGGGGTCATGGGTCCGTGGTAATGGGTCCGGGGTCATGGGTCCGGGGTCATGGGTCCGGGGTCATGGGTCCGGGGTCATGGGTCCGGGGTCATGGGTCCGGGGTCATGGGTCCGGGGTCATGGGTCCGGGGTCATGGGTCCGGGGTCATGGGTCCGGGGTCATGGGTCCGGGGTCATGGGTCCGGGGTCATGGGTCCGGGGTCATGGGTCCGGGGTCATGGGTCCGGGGTCATGGGTCCGGGGTCATGGGTCCGGGGTCATGGGTCTGGGTTCATGGGTCTGGGGTCATGGGTCTGGGGTCATGGGTCTGGGGTCATGGGTCTGGGGTCATGGTTCTGGGGTCATGGGTCTGGGGTCATGGGTCTGGGGTCATGGGTCTGGGGTCATGGGTCTGGGGTCATGGGTCTGGGGTCATGGGTCTGGGGTCATGGGTCCGGGGTCATGGGTCCGGGGTCATGGGTCCGGGGTCATGGGTCCGGGGTCATGGGTCCGGGGTCATGGGTCCGGGGTCATGGGTCCGGGGTCATGGGTCCGGGGTCATGGGTCCGGGGTCATGGGTCCGGGGTCATGGGTCCGGGGTCATGGGTCCGGGGTCATGGGTCCGGGGTCATGGGTCCGGGGTCATGGGTCTGTGGTCATGGGTCTGGGGTCATGGGTCTGGGGTCATGGGTCTGGGGTCATGGGTCCGGGGTCATGGGTCCGTGGTCCTGTCTCCGGGGTCATGGGTCTGGGGTAATGGGTCTGGGGTCATGGGTCTCGGGTCATGGGTCTGGGGTCGTGGGTCCGGGTTCGTGGTTCCGGGGTCCTGGGTCCGGGGTCGTGGGTCCGGGGTCGTGGGTCTGGGGTCATGGGTCTGGGGTCATGGGTCTGGGGTCATGGGTCTGGGGTCATGGGTCTGGGGTCATGGGTCTGGGGTCATGGGTCTGGGGTCATGGGTCTGGGGTCATGGGTCTGGGGTCATGGGTCTGGGGTCATGGGTCTGGGGTCATGGGTCTGGGTTCATGGGTTTGGGGTCATGGGTCTGGGGTCATGGGTCTGGGGTCATGGGTCTGGGGTCTTGGGTCTGGGGTCGTGGGTCTGGGGTCGTGGGTCTGGGGTCGTGAGTCCGGGGTCGTGGGTCCGGGGTCGTGGGTCCGGGGTCATGGGTCCGGGGTCATGTGTCCGGGGTCCTGGGTCCGGGGTCATGGGTCCGGGGTCATGGGTCCGGGGTCATGGGTCCGGGGTCATGGGTCTGGGGTCATGGGTCTGGGGTCTTGGGTCTGGGGTCGTGGGTCTGGGGTCGTGGGTCTGGGGTCGTGGGTCTGGGGTCGTGGGTCCGGGGTCGTGGGTCCGGGCTCATTGGTCCGGGGTCATGTGTCCGGGGTCCTGGGTCCGGGGTTGTGGCTCCGGGGTCCTGGGTCCGGGGTCCTGGGTCCGGGGTCATGGGTCCGGGGTCATGGGTCCGGGGTCATGGGTCCGGTGTCATGGGTCCGGGGTCGTGGGTCCGGGGTCGTGGGTCTGGGGTCGTGGGTCTGGGGTCATGGGTCTGGGGTCATGGGTCTGGGGTCATGGGTCTGGGGTCATGGGTCTGGGGTCATGGGTCTGGGGTCATGGGTCTGGGTTCATGGGTCTGGGGTCATGGGTCTGGGGTCATGGGTCTGGGGTCATGGGTCTGGGGTCATGGGTCTGGGGTCATGGGTCTGGGGTCATGGGTCTGGGGTCATGGGTCTGGGGTCATGGGTCTGGGGTCATGGGTCTGGGGTCATGGGTCTGGGGTCATGGGTCTGGGGTCATGGGTCTGGGGTCATGGGTCTGGGGTCATGGGTCTGGGGTCATGGGTCTGGGGTCATGGGTCTGGGGTCATGGGTCCTGGGTCATGGGTCCTGGGTCATGGGTCCGGGGTCATGGGTCCGGGGTCATGGGTCCGGGGTCATGGGTCCGGGGTCATGGGTCCGGGGTCATGGGTCCGGGGTCATGGGTCCGGGGTCATGGGTCCGGGGTCATGGGTCCGGGGTCATGGGTCCGGGGTCATGGGTCCGGGGTCATGGGTCCGGGGTCATGGGTCCGGGGTCATGAGTCCGGGGTCATGGGTCTGGTGTCATGGGTCTGGGGTCATGGGTCTGGGGTCATGGGTCTGGGGTCATGGGTCTGGGGTCATGGGTCTGGGGTCATGGGTCTGGGGTCATGGGTCTGGGGTCAAGGGTCTGGGGTCATGGGTCTGGGGTCATGGGTCTGGGGTCATGTGTCTGGGGTCATGGGTCTGGGGTCATGGGTCTGGGGTCATGCGTCTGGGGTCTTGGGTCTGGGGTCGTGGGTCTGGGGTCGTGGGTCTGGGGTCGTGGGTCCGGGGTCGTGGGTCCGGGGTCGTGGGTCCGGGGTCATGGGTCCGGGGTCATGTGTCCGGGGTCCTGGGTCCGGGGTCATGGGTCCGGGGTCATGGGTTCGGGGTCATGGGTCCGGGGTCATGGGTCCGGGGTCATGGGTCCGGGGTCATGGGTCCGGGGTCATGGGTCCGTGGTAATGGGTCTGGGGTCATGGGTCTGGGGTCATGGGTCTGGGGTCATGGGTCTGGGGTCATGGGTCTGGGGTCATGGGTCTGGGGTCATGGGTCTGGGGTCATGGGTCTGGGGTCATGGGTCTGGGGTCATGGGTCTGGGGTCATGGGTCTGGGGTCATGGGTCTGGGGTCATGGGTCTGGGGTCATGGGTCTGGGGTCATGGGTCTGGGGTCATGGGTCTGGGGTCATGGGTCTGGGGTCATGGGTCTGGGGTCATGGGTCTGGGGTCATGGGTCTGGGGTCATGGGTCTGGGGTCTTGGGTCTGGGGTCGTGGGTCTGGGGTCGTGGGTCTGGGGTCGTGGGTCCGGGGTCGTGGGTCCGGGGTCGTGGGTCCGGGGTCATGGGTCCGGGGTCATGTGTCCGGTCTCCTGGGTCCGGGGTCGTGGTTCCGGGGTCCTGGGTCCGGGGTCATGGGTCCGGGGTCATGGGTCCGGGGTCATGGGTCCGGGGTCATGGGTCCGGGGTCATGGGTCCGGGGTCATGGGTCCGGGGTCGTGGGTCCGGGGTCATGGGTCCGTGGTCATGGGTCCGGAGTCACGGGTCCGGGGTCACGGGTCCGGGGTCACGGGTCCGGGGTCACGGGTCCGGGGTCACGGGTCCGGGGTCACGGGTCCGGGGTCATGGGTCCGGGGTCATGGGTCCGGTGTCATGGGTCCGTTGTCATGGGACCGGGGTCATGGGACCGGGGTCATGGGTCCGGGGTCATGGGTCCGGGGTCCTGGGTCCGGGGTCCTGGGTCCGTGGTCCTGTCTCCGGGGTCATGGGTCTGGGGTAATGGGTCTGGGGTCATGGGTCTGGGGTAATGGGTCTGGGGTCATGGGTCTGGGGTCATGGGTCTGGGGTCATGGGTCTGGGGTCTTGGGTCTGGGGTCGTGGGTCTGGGGTCGTGGGTCTGGGGTCGTGGGTCTGGGGTCGTGGGTCCGGGGTCGTGGGTCCGGGGTCGTGGGTCCGGGGTCATGTGTCCGGGGTCTTGGGTCCGGGGTCGTGGTTCCGGGGTCCTGGGTCCGGGGTCATGGGCCCGGGGTCATGGGTCCGGGGTCGTGGGTCCGGGGTCGTGGGTCCGGGGTCGTGGGTCCGGGGTCATGGGTCCGTGGTCATGGGTCCGGAGTCACGGGTCCGGGGTCACGGGTCCGGGGTCATGGGTCCGGGGTCACGGGTCCGCGGTCACGGGTCCGGGGTCATGGGTCCGGGGTCATGGGTCCGGGGTCATGGGTCCGGTGTCATGGGTCCGTTGTCATGGGACCGGGGTCATGGGTCCGGGGTCATGGGTCCGGGGTCATGGGTCCGGTGTCATGGGTCCGGGGTCATGGGTCCGGGGTCATGGGCCCGGGGTCATGGGTCCGTGGTAATGGGTCCGGGGTCATGGGTCCGGGGTCATGGGTCCGGGGTCATGGGTCCGGGGTCATGGGTCCGGGGTCATGGGTCCGGGGTCATGGGTCCGGGGTCATGGGTCCGGGGTCATGGGTCCGGGGTCATGGGTCCGGGGTCATGGGTCCGGGGTCATGGGTCTGGGGTCATGGGTCTGGGGTCATGGGTCTGGGGTCATGGGTCTGGGGTCATGGGTCTGGGGTCTTGGGTCTGGGGTCGTGGGTCTGGGGTCGTGGGTCTGGGGTCGTGGGTCCGGGGTCGTGGGTCCGGGGTCGTGGGTCCGGGGTCATGGGTCCGGGGTCATGTGTCCGGGGTCCTGGGTCCGGGGTCATGGGTCCGGGGTCATGGGTCCGGGGTCATGGGTCCGGGGTCATGGGTCCGGGGTCATGGGTCCGGGGTCATGGGTCCGTGGTAATGTGTCCGGGGTCATGGGTCCGGGGTCATGGGTCCGGGGTCATGGGTCCGGGGTCATGGGTCCGGGGTCATGGGTCCGTGGTCATGGGTCCGGGGTCATGGGTCCGGGGTCATGGGTCCGGGGTCATGGGTCCGGGGTCATGGGTCCGGGGTCATGGGTCCGGGGTCATGGGTCCGGGGTCATGGGTCCGGGGTCATGGGTCCGGGGTCATGGGTCCGGGGTCATGGGTCCGGGGTCATGGGTCCGGGGTCATGGGTCCGGGGTCATGGGTCCGGGGTCATGGGTCCGGGGTCATGGGTCTGGGGTCATGGGTCTGGGGTCATGGTTCTGGGGTCATGGGTCTGGGGTCATGGGTCTGGGGTCATGGGTCTGGGGTCATGGGTCTGGGGTCATGGGTCTGGGGTCATGGGTCCGGGGTCATGGGTCCGGGGTCATGGGTCCGGGGTCATGGGTCCGGGGTCATGGGTCCGGGGTCATGGGTCCGGGGTCATGGGTCCGGGGTCATGGGTCCGGGGTCATGGGTCCGGGGTCATGGGTCCGGGGTCATGGGTCCGGGGTCATGGGTCCGGGGTCATGGGTCTGTGGTCATGGGTCTGGGGTCATGGGTCTGGGGTCATGGGTCTGGGGTCATGGGTCCGGGGTCATGGGTCCGTGGTCCTGTCTCCGGGGTCATGGGTCTGGGGTAATGGGTCTGGGGTCATGGGTCTCGGGTCATGGGTCTGGGGTCGTGGGTCCGGGTTCGTGGTTCCGGGGTCCTGGGTCCGGGGTCGTGGGTCCGGGGTCGTGGGTCTGGGGTCATGGGTCTGGGGTCATGGGTCTGGGGTCATGGGTCTGGGGTCATGGGTCTGGGGTCATGGGTCTGGGGTCATGGGTCTGGGGTCATGGGTCTGGGGTCATGGGTCTGGGGTCATGGGTCTGGGGTCATGGGTCTGGGTTCATGGGTTTGGGGTCATGGGTCTGGGGTCATGGGTCTGGGGTCATGGGTCTGGGGTCTTGGGTCTGGGGTCGTGGGTCTGGGGTCGTGGGTCTGGGGTCGTGAGTCCGGGGTCGTGGGTCCGGGGTCGTGGGTCCGGGGTCATGGGTCCGGGGTCATGTGTCCGGGGTCCTGGGTCCGGGGTCATGGGTCCGGGGTCATGGGTCCGGGGTCATGGGTCCGGGGTCATGGGTCCGGGGTCATGGGTCTGGGGTCTTGGGTCTGGGGTCGTGGGTCTGGGGTCGTGGGTCTGGGGTCGTGGGTCTGGGGTCGTGGGTCTGGGGTCGTGGGTCCGGGGTCGTGGGTCCGGGCTCATTGGTCCGGGGTCATGTGTCCGGGGTCCTGGGTCCGGGGTTGTGGCTCCGGGGTCCTGGGTCCGGGGTCCTGGGTCCGGGGTCATGGGTCCGGGGTCATGGGTCCGGGGTCATGGGTCCGGTGTCATGGGTCCGGGGTCGTGGGTCCGGGGTCGTGGGTCTGGGGTCGTGGGTCTGGGGTCATGGGTCTGGGGTCATGGGTCTGGGGTCATGGGTCTGGGGTCATGGGTCTGGGGTCATGGGTCTGGGGTCATGGGTCTGGGTTCATGGGTCTGGGGTCATGGGTCTGGGGTCATGGGTCTGGGGTCATGGGTCTGGGGTCATGGGTCTGGGGTCATGGGTCTGGGGTCATGGGTCTGGGGTCATGGGTCTGGGGTCATGGGTCTGGGGTCATGGGTCTGGGGTCATGGTTCTGGGGTCATGGGTCTGGGGTCATGGGTCTGGGGTCATGGGTCTGGGGTCATGGGTCTGGGGTCATGGGTCTGGGGTCATGGGTCCGGGGTCATGGGTCCGGGGTCATGGGTCCGGGGTCATGGGTCCGGGGTCATGGGTCCGGGGTCATGGGTCCGGGGTCATGGGTCCGGGGTCATGGGTCCGGGGTCATGGGTCCGGGGTCATGGGTCCGGGGT
The DNA here is from genome assembly GCA_944738655.2 of Andrena hattorfiana. Taxonomy (NCBI): domain Eukaryota; kingdom Metazoa; phylum Arthropoda; class Insecta; order Hymenoptera; family Andrenidae; genus Andrena; species Andrena hattorfiana. The sequence continues at coordinate 64,232,322 of OX122889.2, forward strand.
CATGGGTCCGGGGTCATGGGTCCGGGGTCATGGGTCCGGGGTCATGGGTCCGGGGTCATGGGTCTGTGGTCATGGGTCTGGGGTCATGGGTCTGGGGTCATGGGTCTGGGGTCATGGGTCCGGGGTCATGGGTCCGTGGTCCTGTCTCCGGGGTCATGGGTCTGGGGTAATGGGTCTGGGGTCATGGGTCTCGGGTCATGGGTCTGGGGTCGTGGGTCCGGGTTCGTGGTTCCGGGGTCCTGGGTCCGGGGTCGTGGGTCCGGGGTCGTGGGTCTGGGGTCATGGGTCTGGGGTCATGGGTCTGGGGTCATGGGTCTGGGGTCATGGGTCTGGGGTCATGGGTCTGGGGTCATGGGTCTGGGGTCATGGGTCTGGGGTCATGGGTCTGGGGTCATGGGTCTGGGGTCATGGGTCTGGGTTCATGGGTTTGGGGTCATGGGTCTGGGGTCATGGGTCTGGGGTCATGGGTCTGGGGTCTTGGGTCTGGGGTCGTGGGTCTGGGGTCGTGGGTCTGGGGTCGTGAGTCCGGGGTCGTGGGTCCGGGGTCGTGGGTCCGGGGTCATGGGTCCGGGGTCATGTGTCCGGGGTCCTGGGTCCGGGGTCATGGGTCCGGGGTCATGGGTCCGGGGTCATGGGTCCGGGGTCATGGGTCTGGGGTCATGGGTCTGGGGTCTTGGGTCTGGGGTCGTGGGTCTGGGGTCGTGGGTCTGGGGTCGTGGGTCTGGGGTCGTGGGTCCGGGCTCATTGGTCCGGGGTCATGTGTCCGGGGTCCTGGGTCCGGGGTTGTGGCTCCGGGGTCCTGGGTCCGGGGTCCTGGGTCCGGGGTCATGGGTCCGGGGTCATGGGTCCGGGGTCATGGGTCCGGTGTCATGGGTCCGGGGTCGTGGGTCCGGGGTCGTGGGTCTGGGGTCGTGGGTCTGGGGTCATGGGTCTGGGGTCATGGGTCTGGGGTCATGGGTCTGGGGTCATGGGTCTGGGGTCATGGGTCTGGGGTCATGGGTCTGGGGTCATGGGTCTGGGTTCATGGGTCTGGGGTCATGGGTCTGGGGTCATGGGTCTGGGGTCATGGGTCTGGGGTCATGGGTCTGGGGTCATGGGTCTGGGGTCATGGGTCTGGGGTCATGGGTCTGGGGTCATGGGTCTGGGGTCATGGGTCTGGGGTCATGGGTCTGGGGTCATGGGTCTGGGGTCATGGGTCTGGGGTCATGGGTCTGGGGTCATGGGTCTGGGGTCATGGGTCTGGGGTCATGGGTCTGGGGTCATGGGTCTGGGGTCATGGGTCTGGGGTCATGGGTCTGGGGTCATGGGTCTGGGGTCATGGGTCCTGGGTCATGGGTCCTGGGTCATGGGTCCGGGGTCATGGGTCCGGGGTCATGGGTCCGGGGTCATGGGTCCGGGGTCATGGGTCCGGGGTCATGGGTCCGGGGTCATGGGTCCGGGGTCATGGGTCCGGGGTCATGGGTCCGGGGTCATGGGTCCGGGGTCATGGGTCCGGGGTCATGGGTCCGGGGTCATGAGTCCGGGGTCATGGGTCTGGTGTCATGGGTCTGGGGTCATGGGTCTGGGGTCATGGGTCTGGGGTCATGGGTCTGGGGTCATGGGTCTGGGGTCATGGGTCTGGGGTCAAGGGTCTGGGGTCATGGGTCTGGGGTCATGGGTCTGGGGTCATGGGTCTGGGGTCATGGGTCTGGGGTCATGCGTCTGGGGTCTTGGGTCTGGGGTCGTGGGTCTGGGGTCGTGGGTCTGGGGTCGTGGGTCCGGGGTCGTGGGTCCGGGGTCGTGGGTCCGGGGTCATGGGTCCGGGGTCATGTGTCCGGGGTCCTGGGTCCGGGGTCATGGGTCCGGGGTCATGGGTCCGGGGTCATGGGTCCGGGGTCATGGGTCCGGGGTCATGGGTCCGGGGTCATGGGTCCGGGGTCATGGGTCCGTGGTAATGGGTCTGGGGTCATGGGTCTGGGGTCATGGGTCTGGGGTCATGGGTCTGGGGTCATGGGTCTGGGGTCATGGGTCTGGGGTCATGGGTCTGGGGTCATGGGTCTGGGGTCATGGGTCTGGGGTCATGGGTCTGGGGTCATGGGTCTGGGGTCATGGGTCTGGGGTCATGGGTCTGGGGTCATGGGTCTGGGGTCATGGGTCTGGGGTCATGGGTCTGGGGTCATGGGTCTGGGGTCATGGGTCTGGGGTCATGGGTCTGGGGTCATGGGTCTGGGGTCATGGGTCTGGGGTCATGGGTCTGGGGTCATGGGTCTGGGGTCATGGGTCTGGGGTCATGGGTCTGGGGTCATGGGTCTGGGGTCATGGGTCTGGGGTCATGGGTCTGGGGTCATGGGTCTGGGGTCATGGGTCTGGGGTCATGGGTCTGGGGTCATGGGTCTGGGGTCATGGGTCTGGGGTCATGGGTCTGGGGTCATGGGTCTGGGGTCATGGGTCTGGGGTCATGGGTCTGGGGTCATGGGTCTGGGGTCATGGGTCTGGGGTCATGGGTCTGGGGTCATGGGTCTGGGGTCATGGGTCTGGGGTCATGGGTCTGGGGTCATGGGTCTGGGGTCATGGGTCTGGGGTCATGGGTCTGGGGTCATGGGTCTGGGGTCATGGGTCTGGGGTCATGGGTCTGGGGTCATGGGTCTGGGGTCATGGGTCTGGGGTCATGGGTCTGGGGTCATGGGTCTGGGGTCATGGGTCTGGGGTCATGGGTCTGGGGTCATGGGTCTGGGGTCATGGGTCTGGGGTCATGGGTCTGGGGTCATGGGTCTGGGGTCATGGGTCTGGGGTCATGGGTCTGGGGTCATGGGTCTGGGGTCATGGGTCTGGGGTCATGGGTCTGGGGTCATGGGTCTGGGGTCATGGGTCTGGGGTCATGGGTCTGGGGTCATGGGTCTGGGGTCATGGGTCTGGGGTCATGGGTCTGGGGTCATGGGTCTGGGGTCATGGGTCTGGGGTCATGGGTCTGGGGTCATGGGTCTGGGGTCATGGGTCTGGGGTCATGGGTCTGGGGTCATGGGTCTGGGGTCATGGGTCTGGGGTCATGGGTCTGGGGTCATGGGTCTGGGGTCATGGGTCTGGGGTCATGGGTCTGGGGTCATGGGTCTGGGGTCATGGGTCTGGGGTCATGGGTCTGGGGTCATGGGTCTGGGGTCATGGGTCTGGGGTCATGGGTCTGGGGTCATGGGTCTGGGGTCATGGGTCTGGGGTCATGGGTCTGGGGTCATGGGTCTGGGGTCTTGGGTCTGGGGTCGTGGGTCTGGGGTCGTGGGTCTGGGGTCGTGGGTCCGGGGTCGTGGGTCCGGGGTCGTGGGTCCGGGGTCATGGGTCCGGGGTCATGTGTCCGGGCTCCTGGGTCCGGGGTCGTGGTTCCGGGGTCCTGGGTCCGGGGTCATGGGTCCGGGGTCATGGGTCCGGGGTCATGGGTCCGGGGTCATGGGTCCGGGGTCATGGGTCCGGGGTCGTGGGTCCGGGGTCATGGGTCCGTGGTCATGGGTCCGGAGTCACGGGTCCGGGGTCACGGGTCCGGGGTCACGGGTCCGGGGTCACGGGTCCGGGGTCACGGGTCCGGGGTCACGGGTCCGGGGTCACGGGTCCGGGGTCAGGGGTCCGGGGTCATGGGTCCGGTGTCATGGGTCCGTTGTCATGGGACCGGGGTCATGGGACCGGGGTCATGGGTCCGGGGTCATGGGTCCGGGGTCCTGGGTCCGGGGTCCTGGGTCCGTGGTCCTGTCTCCGGGGTCATGGGTCTGGGGTAATGGGTCTGGGGTCATGGGTCTGGGGTAATGGGTCTGGGGTCATGGGTCTGGGGTCATGGGTCTGGGGTCATGGGTCTGGGGTCTTGGGTCTGGGGTCGTGGGTCTGGGGTCGTGGGTCTGGGGTCGTGGGTCTGGGGTCGTGGGTCCGGGGTCGTGGGTCCGGGGTCGTGGGTCCGGGGTCATGTGTCCGGGGTCTTGGGTCCGGGGTCGTGGTTCCGGGGTCCTGGGTCCGGGGTCATGGGCCCGGGGTCATGGGTCCGGGGTCGTGGGTCCGGGGTCGTGGGTCCGGGGTCGTGGGTCCGGGGTCATGGGTCCGTGGTCATGGGTCCGGAGTCACGGGTCCGGGGTCACGGGTCCGGGGTCATGGGTCCGGGGTCACGGGTCCGCGGTCACGGGTCCGGGGTCATGGGTCCGGGGTCATGGGTCCGGGGTCATGGGTCCGGTGTCATGGGTCCGTTGTCATGGGACCGGGGTCATGGGTCCGGGGTCATGGGTCCGGGGTCATGGGTCCGGTGTCATGGGTCCGGGGTCATGGGTCCGGGGTCATGGGCCCGGGGTCATGGGTCCGTGGTAATGGGTCCGGGGTCATGGGTCCGGGGTCATGGGTCCGGGGTCATGGGTCCGGGGTCATGGGTCCGGGGTCATGGGTCCGGGGTCATGGGTCCGGGGTCATGGGTCCGGGGTCATGGGTCCGGGGTCATGGGTCCGGGGTCATGGGTCCGGGGTCATGGGTCTGGGGTCATGGGTCTGGGGTCATGGGTCTGGGGTCATGGGTCTGGGGTCATGGGTCTGGGGTCTTGGGTCTGGGGTCGTGGGTCTGGGGTCGTGGGTCTGGGGTCGTGGGTCCGGGGTCGTGGGTCCGGGGTCGTGGGTCCGGGGTCATGGGTCCGGGGTCATGTGTCCGGGGTCCTGGGTCCGGGGTCATGGGTCCGGGGTCATGGGTCCGGGGTCATGGGTCCGGGGTCATGGGTCCGGGGTCATGGGTCCGGGGTCATGGGTCCGGGGTCATGGGTCCGTGGTAATGTGTCCGGGGTCATGGGTCCGGGGTCATGGGTCCGGGGTCATGGGTCCGGGGTCATGGGTCCGGGGTCATGGGTCCGGGGTCATGGGTCCGTGGTCATGGGTCCGGGGTCATGGGTCCGGGGTCATGGGTCCGGGGTCATGGGTCCGGGGTCATGGGTCCGGGGTCATGGGTCCGGGGTCATGGGTCCGGGGTCATGGGTCCGGGGTCATGGGTCCGGGGTCATGGGTCCGGGGTCATGGGTCCGGGGTCATGGGTCCGGGGTCATGGGTCCGGGGTCATGGGTCCGGGGTCATGGGTCTGGGGTCATGGGTCTGGGGTCATGGGTCTGGGGTCATGGGTCTGGGGTCATGGTTCTGGGGTCATGGGTCTGGGGTCATGGGTCTGGGGTCATGGGTCTGGGGTCATGGGTCTGGGGTCATGGGTCTGGGGTCATGGGTCCGGGGTCATGGGTCCGGGGTCATGGGTCCGGGGTCATGGGTCCGGGGTCATGGGTCCGGGGTCATGGGTCCGGGGTCATGGGTCCGGGGTCATGGGTCCGGGGTCATGGGTCCGGGGTCATGGGTCCGGGGTCATGGGTCCGGGGTCATGGGTCCGGGGTCATGGGTCCGGGGTCATGGGTCCGGGGTCATGGGTCTGTGGTCATGGGTCTGGGGTCATGGGTCTGGGGTCATGGGTCTGGGGTCATGGGTCCGGGGTCATGGGTCCGTGGTCCTGTCTCCGGGGTCATGGGTCTGGGGTAATGGGTCTGGGGTCATGGGTCTCGGGTCATGGGTCTGGGGTCGTGGGTCCGGGTTCGTGGTTCCGGGGTCCTGGGTCCGGGGTCGTGGGTCCGGGGTCGTGGGTCTGGGGTCATGGGTCTGGGGTCATGGGTCTGGGGTCATGGGTCTGGGGTCATGGGTCTGGGGTCATGGGTCTGGGGTCATGGGTCTGGGGTCATGGGTCTGGGGTCATGGGTCTGGGGTCATGGGTCCGGGGTCATGGGTCCGGGGTCATGGGTCCGGGGTCATGGGTCCGGGGTCATGGGTCCGGGGTCATGGGTCCGGGGTCATGGGTCCGGGGTCATGGGTCCGGGGTCATGGGTCCGGGGTCATGGGTCCGGGGTCATGGGTCCGGGGTCATGGGTCCGGGGTCATGGGTCCGGGGTCATGGGTCCGGGGTCATGGGTCCGTGGTAATGTGTCCGGGGTCATGGGTCCGGGGTCATGGGTCCGGGGTCATGGGTCCGGGGTCATGGGTCCGGGGTCATGGGTCCGTGGTCATGGGTCCGGGGTCATGGGTCCGGGGTCATGGGTCCGGGGTCATGGGTCCGGGGTCATGGGTCCGGGGTCATGGGTCCGGGGTCATGGGTCCGGGGTCATGGGTCCGGGGTCATGGGTCCGGGGTCATGGGTCCGGGGTCATGGGTCCGGGGTCATGGGTCCGGGGTCATGGGTCCGGGGTCATGGGTCCGGGGTCATGGGTCTGGGGTCATGGGTCTGGGGTCATGGGTCTGGGGTCATGGTTCTGGGGTCATGGGTCTGGGGTCATGGGTCTGGGGTCATGGGTCTGGGGTCATGGGTCTGGGGTCATGGGTCTGGGGTCATGGGTCCGGGGTCATGGGTCCGGGGTCATGGGTCCGGGGTCATGGGTCCGGGGTCATGGGTCCGGGGTCATGGGTCCGGGGTCATGGGTCCGGGGTCATGGGTCCGGGGTCATGGGTCCGGGGTCATGGGTCCGGGGTCATGGGTCCGGGGTCATGGGTCCGGGGTCATGGGTCCGGGGTCATGGGTCTGTGGTCATGGGTCTGGGGTCATGGGTCTGGGGTCATGGGTCTGGGGTCATGGGTCCGGGGTCATGGGTCCGTGGTCCTGTCTCCGGGGTCATGGGTCTGGGGTAATGGGTCTGGGGTCATGGGTCTCGGGTCATGGGTCTGGGGTCGTGGGTCCGGGTTCGTGGTTCCGGGGTCCTGGGTCCGGGGTCGTGGGTCCGGGGTCGTGGGTCTGGGGTCATGGGTCTGGGGTCATGGGTCTGGGGTCATGGGTCTGGGGTCATGGGTCTGGGGTCATGGGTCTGGGGTCATGGGTCTGGGGTCATGGGTCTGGGGTCATGGGTCTGGGGTCATGGGTCTGGGGTCATGGGTCTGGGTTCATGGGTTTGGGGTCATGGGTCTGGGGTCATGGGTCTGGGGTCATGGGTCTGGGGTCTTGGGTCTGGGGTCGTGGGTCTGGGGTCGTGGGTCTGGGGTCGTGAGTCCGGGGTCGTGGGTCCGGGGTCGTGGGTCCGGGGTCATGGGTCCGGGGTCATGTGTCCGGGGTCCTGGGTCCGGGGTCATGGGTCCGGGGTCATGGGTCCGGGGTCATGGGTCCGGGGTCATGGGTCTGGGGTCATGGGTCTGGGGTCTTGGGTCTGGGGTCGTGGGTCTGGGGTCGTGGGTCTGGGGTCGTGGGTCTGGGGTCGTGGGTCCGGGGTCGTGGGTCCGGGCTCATTGGTCCGGGGTCATGTGTCCGGGGTCCTGGGTCCGGGGTTGTGGCTCCGGGGTCCTGGGTCCGGGGTCCTGGGTCCGGGGTCATGGGTCCGGGGTCATGGGTCCGGGGTCATGGGTCCGGTGTCATGGGTCCGGGGTCGTGGGTCCGGGGTCGTGGGTCTGGGGTCGTGGGTCTGGGGTCATGGGTCTGGGGTCATGGGTCTGGGGTCATGGGTCTGGGGTCATGGGTCTGGGGTCATGGGTCTGGGGTCATGGGTCTGGGGTCATGGGTCTGGGTTCATGGGTCTGGGGTCATGGGTCTGGGGTCATGGGTCTGGGGTCATGGGTCTGGGGTCATGGGTCTGGGGTCATGGGTCTGGGGTCATGGGTCTGGGGTCATGGGTCTGGGGTCATGGGTCTGGGGTCATGGGTCTGGGGTCATGGGTCTGGGGTCATGGGTCTGGGGTCATGGGTCTGGGGTCATGGGTCTGGGGTCATGGGTCTGGGGTCATGGGTCTGGGGTCATGGGTCTGGGGTCATGGGTCTGGGGTCATGGGTCTGGGGTCATGGGTCTGGGGTCATGGGTCTGGGGTCATGGGTCCTGGGTCATGGGTCCTGGGTCATGGGTCCGGGGTCATGGGTCCGGGGTCATGGGTCCGGGGTCATGGGTCCGGGGTCATGGGTCCGGGGTCATGGGTCCGGGGTCATGGGTCCGGGGTCATGGGTCCGGGGTCATGGGTCCGGGGTCATGGGTCCGGGGTCATGGGTCCGGGGTCATGGGTCCGGGGTCATGAGTCCGGGGTCATGGGTCTGGTGTCATGGGTCTGGGGTCATGGGTCTGGGGTCATGGGTCTGGGGTCATGGGTCTGGGGTCATGGGTCTGGGGTCATGGGTCTGGGGTCAAGGGTCTGGGGTCATGGGTCTGGGGTCATGGGTCTGGGGTCATGGGTCTGGGGTCATGGGTCTGGGGTCATGCGTCTGGGGTCTTGGGTCTGGGGTCGTGGGTCTGGGGTCGTGGGTCTGGGGTCGTGGGTCCGGGGTCGTGGGTCCGGGGTCGTGGGTCCGGGGTCATGGGTCCGGGGTCATGTGTCCGGGGTCCTGGGTCCGGGGTCATGGGTCCGGGGTCATGGGTCCGGGGTCATGGGTCCGGGGTCATGGGTCCGGGGTCATGGGTCCGGGGTCATGGGTCCGGGGTCATGGGTCCGTGGTAATGGGTCTGGGGTCATGGGTCTGGGGTCATGGGTCTGGGGTCATGGGTCTGGGGTCATGGGTCTGGGGTCATGGGTCTGGGGTCATGGGTCTGGGGTCATGGGTCTGGGGTCATGGGTCTGGGGTCATGGGTCTGGGGTCATGGGTCTGGGGTCATGGGTCTGGGGTCATGGGTCTGGGGTCATGGGTCTGGGGTCATGGGTCTGGGGTCATGGGTCTGGGGTCATGGGTCTGGGGTCATGGGTCTGGGGTCATGGGTCTGGGGTCATGGGTCTGGGGTCATGGGTCTGGGGTCATGGGTCTGGGGTCATGGGTCTGGGGTCATGGGTCTGGGGTCATGGGTCTGGGGTCATGGGTCTGGGGTCGTGGGTCCGGGGTCGTGGGTCCGGGGTCATGGGTCCGTGGTCATGGGTCCGGAGTCACGGGTCCGGGGTCACGGGTCCGGGGTCATGGGTCCGGGGTCACGGGTCCGCGGTCACGGGTCCGGGGTCATGGGTCCGGGGTCATGGGTCCGGGGTCATGGGTCCGGTGTCATGGGTCCGTTGTCATGGGACCGGGGTCATGGGTCCGGGGTCATGGGTCCGGGGTCATGGGTCCGGTGTCATGGGTCCGGGGTCATGGGTCCGGTGTCATGGGTCCGGGGTCATGGGTCCGGGGTCATGGGCCCGGGGTCATGGGTCTGGGTTCATGGGTCTGGGGTCATGGGTCTGGGGTCATGGGTCTGGGGTCATGGTTCTGGGGTCATGGGTCTGGGGTCATGGGTCTGGGGTCATGGGTCTGGGGTCATGGGTCTGGGGTCATGGGTCTGGGGTCATGGGTCCGGGGTCATGGGTCCGGGGTCATGGGTCCGGGGTCATGGGTCCGGGGTCATGGGTCCGGGGTCATGGGTCCGGGGTCATGGGTCCGGGGTCATGGGTCCGGGGACATGGGTCCGGGGTCATGGGTCCGGGGTCATGGGTCCGGGGTCATGGGTCCGGGGTCATGGGTCCGGGGTCATGGGTCCGGGGTCATGGGTCCGGGGTCATGGGTCCGGGGTCATGGGTCCGGGGTCATGGGTCCGGGGTCATGGGTCCGGGGTCATGGGTCCGGGGTCATGGGTCCGGGGTCATGGGTCTGGGGTCATGGGTCTGGGGTCATGGGTCTGGGGTCATGGGTCCGTGGTCCTGTCTCCGGGGTCATGGGTCCGGGGTCATGGGTCCGGGGTCATGGGTCCGGGGTCATGGGTCCGGGGTCATGGGTCCGGGGTCATGGGTCCGGGGTCATGGGTCCGGGGTCATGGGTCCGGGGTCATGGGTCCGGGGTCATGGGTCCGGGGTCATGGGTCCGGGGTCATGGGTCCGGGGTCATGGGTCCGGGGTCATGGGTCCGCGGTCATGGGTCCGGGGTCATGGGTCCGGGGTCATGGGTCCGGGGTCATGGGTCCGGGGTCATGGGTCCGGGGTCATGGGTCCGGGGTCATGGGTCCGGGGTCATGGGTCCGGGGTCATGGGTCCGGGGTCATGGGTCCGGGGTCATGGGTCTGGGGTCATGGGTCTGGGGTCATGGGTCTGGGGTCATGGGTCCGGGGTCATGGGTCCGTGGTCCTGTCTCCGGGGTCATGGGTCTGGGGTAATGGGTCTGGGGTCATGGGTCTCGGGTCATGGGTCTGGGGTCGTGGGTCCGGGTTCGTGGGTCCGGGGTCCTGGGTCCGGGGTCGTGGGTCCGGTGTCGTGGGTCTGGGGTCGTGGGTCTGGGGTCGTGGGTCTGGGGTCGTGGGTCTGGGGTCGTGGGTCTGGGGTCATGGGTCTGGGGTCATGGGTCTGGGGTCATGGGTCTGGGGTCATGGGTCTGGGGTCATGGGTCTGGGTTCATGGGTCTGGGGTCATGGGTCTGGGGTCATGGGTCTGGGGTCATGGGTCTGGGGTCATGGTTCTGGGGTCATGGGTCTGGGGTCATGGGTCTGGGGTCATGGGTCTGGGGTCATGGGTCTGGGGTCATGGGTCTGGGGTCATGGGTCCGGGGTCATGGGTCCGGGGTCATGGGTCCGGGGTCATGGGTCCGGGGTCATGGGTCCGGGGTCATGGGTCCGGGGTCATGGGTCCGGGGTCATGGGTCCGGGGACATGGGTCCGGGGTCATGGGTCCGGGGTCATGGGTCCGGGGTCATGGGTCCGGGGTCATGGGTCCGGGGTCATGGGTCCGGGGTCATGGGTCCGGGGTCATGGGTCCGGGGTCATGGGTCCGGGGTCATGGGTCCGGGGTCATGGGTCCGGGGTCATGGGTCCGGGGTCATGGGTCCGGGGTCATGGGTCTGGGGTCATGGGTCTGGGGTCATGGGTCTGGGGTCATGGGTCCGTGGTCCTGTCTCCGGGGTCATGGGTCCGGGGTCATGGGTCCGGGGTCATGGGTCCGGGGTCATGGGTCCGGGGTCATGGGTCCGGGGTCATGGGTCCGGGGTCATGGGTCCGGGGTCATGGGTCCGGGGTCATGGGTCCGGGGTCATGGGTCCGGGGTCATGGGTCCGGGGTCATGGGTCCGGGGTCATGGGTCCGGGGTCATGGGTCCGCGGTCATGGGTCCGGGGTCATGGGTCCGGGGTCATGGGTCCGGGGTCATGGGTCCGGGGTCATGGGTCCGGGGTCATGGGTCCGGGGTCATGGGTCCGGGGTCATGGGTCCGGGGTCATGGGTCCGGGGTCATGGGTCCGGGGTCATGGGTCTGGGGTCATGGGTCTGGGGTCATGGGTCTGGGGTCATGGGTCCGGGGTCATGGGTCCGTGGTCCTGTCTCCGGGGTCATGGGTCTGGGGTAATGGGTCTGGGGTCATGGGTCTCGGGTCATGGGTCTGGGGTCGTGGGTCCGGGTTCGTGGGTCCGGGGTCCTGGGTCCGGGGTCGTGGGTCCGGTGTCGTGGGTCTGGGGTCGTGGGTCTGGGGTCGTGGGTCTGGGGTCGTGGGTCTGGGGTCGTGGGTCTGGGGTCATGGGTCTGGGGTCATGGGTCTGGGGTCATGGGTCTGGGGTCATGGGTCTGGGGTCATGGGTCTGGGTTCATGGGTCTGGGGTCATGGGTCTGGGGTCATGGGTCTGGGGTCATGGGTCTGGGGTCATGGGTCTGGGGTCATGGGTCTGGGGTCATGGGTCTGGGGTCATGGGTCTGGGGTCATGGGTCTGGGGTCATGGGTCTGGGGTCATGGATCTGGGGCATGGGTCTGGGGTCATGGGTCTGGGGTCATGGGTCTGGGGTCATGGGTCTGGGGTCATGGGTCTGGGGTCATGGGTCTGGGGTCATGGGTCTGGGGTCATGGGTCTGGGGTCATGGGTCTGGGGTCATGGGTCTGGGGTCATGGGTCTGGGGTCATGGGTCTGGGGTCATGGGTCTGGTGTCATGGGTCTGGTGTCATGGGTCTGGGGTCATGGGTCTGGGGTCATGGGTCTGGGGTCATGGGTCTGGGGTCATGGGTCTGGGGTCATGGGTCTGGGGTCATGGGTCTGGGGTCATGGGTCTGGGGTCATGGGTCTGGGGTCATGGGTCTGGGGTCATGGGTCTGGGGTCATGGGTCTGGGGTCTTGGGTCTGGGGTCTTGGGTCCGGGGTCGTGGGTCCGGGGTCGTGGGTCCGGGGTCGTGGGTCCGGGGTCGTGGGTCCGGGGTCATGTGTCCGGGGTCATGTGTCCGGGGTCCTGGGTCCGGGGTCATGGGTCCGGGGTCATGGGTCCGTGGTCATGGGTCCGGGGTCATGGGTCCGGGGTCATGGGTCCGGGGTCATGGGTCCGTGGTAATGGGTCCGGGGTCATGGGTCCGGGGTCATGGGTCCGGGGTCATGGGTCCGGGGTCATGGGTCCGGGGTCATGGGTCCGGGGTCATGGGTCCGGGGTCATGGGTCCGGGGTCATGGGTCCGGGGTCATGGGTCCGGGGTCATGGGTCCGGGGTCATGGGTCCGGGGTCATGGGTCCGGGGTCATGGGTCCGGGGTCATGGGTCCGGGGTCATGGGTCCGGGGTCATGGGTCCGGGGTCATGGGTCCGGGGTCATGGGTCCTGGGTCATGGGTCCTGGGTCATGGGTCCGGGGTCATGGGTCCGGGGTCATGGGTCCGGGGTCATGGGTCTGGGGTCATGGGTCTGGGGTCATGGGTCTGGGGTCAAGGGTCTGGGGTCATGGGTCTGGGGTCATGGGTCTGGGGTCATGGGTCTGGGGTCATGGGTCTGGGGTCATGGGTCTGGGGTCATGGGTCTGGGGTCATGGGTCTGGGGTCATGGGTCTGGGGTCATGGGTCTGGGGTCATGGGTCTGGGGTCATGGGTCTGGGGTCATGGGTCTGGGGTCGTGGGTCTGGGGTCGTGGGTCCGGGGTCGTGGGTCCGGGGTCGTGGGTCCGGGGTCATGGGTCCGTGGTCATGTGTCCGGGGTCCTGGGTCCGGGGTCATGGGTCCGGGGTCATGGGTCCGGGGTCATGGGTCCGGGGTCATGGGTCCGGGGTCATGGGTCCGGGGTCATGGGTCCGTGGTAATGGGTCTGGGGTCATGGGTCTGGGGTCATGGATCTGGGGTCATGGGTCTGGGGTCATGGGTCTGGGGTCATGGGTCTGGGGTCATGGGTCTGGGGTCATGGGTCTGGGGTCATGGGTCTGGGGTCATGGGTCTGGGGTCATGGGTCTGGGGTCATGGGTCTGGGGTCATGGGTCTGGGGTCATGGGTCTGGGGTCATGGGTCTGGGGTCATGGGTCTGGGGTCATGGGTCTGGGGTCATGGGTCTGGGGTCATGGGTCTGGGGTCATGGGTCTGGGGTCATGGGTCTGGGGTCATGGGTCTGGGGTCATGGGTCTGGGGTCATGGGTCTGGGGTCATGGGTCTGGGGTCATGGGTCTGGGGTCATGGGTCTGGGGTCATGGGTCTGGGGTCATGGGTCTGGGGTCATGGGTCTGGGGTCATGGGTCTGGGGTCATGGGTCTGGGGTCATGGGTCTGGGGTCATGGGTCTGGGGTCATGGGTCTGGGGTCATGGGTCTGGGGTCATGGGTCTGGGGTCATGGGTCTGGGGTCATGGGTCTGGGGTCATGGGTCTGGGGTCATTGGTCTGGGGTCATGGGTCTGGGGTCATGGGTCTGGGGTCATGGGTCTGGGGTCATGGGTCTGGGGTCATGGGTCTGGGGTCATGGGTCTGGGGTCATGGGTCTGGGGTCATGGGTCTGGGGTCATGGGTCTGGGGTCATGGGTCTGGGGTCATGGGTCTGGGGTCATGGGTCTGGGGTCATGGGTCTGGGGTCATGGGTCTGGGGTCATGGGTCTGGGGTCATGGGTCTGGGGTCATGGGTCTGGGGTCATGGGTCTGGGGTCATGGGTCTGGGGTCATGGGTCTGGGGTCATGGGTCTGGGGTCATGGGTCTGGGGTCATGGGTCTGGGGTCATGGGTCTGGGGTCATGGGTCTGGGGTCATGGGTCTGGGGTCATGGGTCTGGGGTCATGGGTCTGGGGTCATGGGTCTGGGGTCATGGGTCTGGGGTCATGGGTCTGGGGTCATGGGTCTGGGGTCATGGGTCTGGGGTCATGGGTCTGGGGTCATGGGTCTGGGGTCATGGGTCTGGGGTCATGGGTCTGGGGTCATGGGTCTGGGGTCATGGGTCTGGGGTCATGGGTCTGGGGTCATGGGTCTGGGGTCATGGGTCTGGGGTCATGTGTCTGGGGTCATGGGTCTGGGGTCATGGGTCTGGGGTCACGGGTCTGGGGTCACGGGTCTGGGGTCATGGGTCTGGGGTCATGGGTCTGGGGTCATGGGTCTGGGGTCATGGGTCTGGGGTCATGGGTCTGGGGTCATGGGTCTGGGGTCATGGGTCTGGGGTCTTGGGTCTGGGGTCGTGGGTCTGGGGTCGTGGGTCTGGGGTCGTGGGTCCGGGGTCGTGGGTCCGGGGTCGTGGGTCCGGGGTCATGGGTCCGGGGTCATGTGTCCGGGCTCCTGGGTCCGGGGTCGTGGTTCCGGGGTCCTGGGTCCGGGGTCATGGGTCCGGGGTCATGGGTCCGGGGTCATGGGTCCGGGGTCATGGGTCCGGGGTCATGGGTCCGGGGTCATGGGTCCGGGGTCGTGGGTCCGGGGTCATGGGTCCGTGGTCATGGGTCCGGAGTCACGGGTCCGGGGTCACGGGTCCGGGGTCACGGGTCCGGGGTCACGGGTCCGGGGTCACGGGTCCGGGGTCACGGGTCCGGGGTCACGGGTCCGGGGTCATGGGTCCGGGGTCATGGGTCCGGTGTCATGGGTCCGTTGTCATGGGACCGGGGTCATGGGACCGGGGTCATGGGTCCGGGGTCATGGGTCCGGGTTCCTGGGTCCGGGGTCCTGGGTCCGTGGTCCTGTCTCCGGGGTCATGGGTCTGGGGTAATGGGTCTGGGGTCATGGGTCTGGGGTAATGGGTCTGGGGTCATGGGTCTGGGGTCATGGGTCTGGGGTCATGGGTCTGGGGTCTTGGGTCTGGGGTCGTGGGTCTGGGTTCGTGGGTCTGGGGTCGTGGGTCTGGGGTCGTGGGTCCGGGGTCGTGGGTCCGGGGTCGTGGGTCCGGGGTCATGTGTCCGGGGTCTTGGGTCCGGTGTCGTGGTTCCGGGGTCCTGGGTCCGGGGTCATGGGCCCGGGGTCATGGGTCCGGGGTCATGGGTCCGGGGTCGTGGGTCCGGGGTCGTGGGTCCGGGGTCATGGGTCCGTGGTCATGGGTCCGGAGTCACGGGTCCGGGGTCACGGGTCCGCGGTCACGGGTCCGGGGTCATGGGTCCGGGGTCATGGGTCCGGGGTCATGGGTCCGGTGTCATGGGTCCGTTGTCATGGGACCGGGGTCATGGGTCCGGTGTCATGGGTCCGTTGTCATGGGACCGGGGTCATGGGTCCGGGGTCATGGGTCCGGGGTCATGGGTCTGGGGTCATGGGTCCGGGGTCATGGGTCCGGGGTCATGGGTCCGGGGTCATGGGTCCGGGGTCATGGGTCCGGGGTCATGGGTCCGGGGTCATGGGTCCGGGGACATGGGTCCGGGGTCATGGGTCCGGGGTCATGGGTCCGGGGTCATGGGTCCGGGGTCATGGGTCCGGGGTCATGGGTCCGGGGTCATGGGTCCGGGATCATGGGTCCGGGATCATGGGTCCGGGGTCATGGGTCCGGGGTCATGGGTCCGGGGTCATGGGTCCGGGGTCATGGGTCCGGGGTCATGGGTCCGGGGTCATGGGTCCGGGGTCATGGGTCCGGGGTCATGGGTCCGGGGTCATGGGTCCGGGGTCATGGGTCCGGGGTCATGGGTCCGGGGTCATGGGTCCGGGGTCATGGGTCCGGGGTCATGGGTCTGGGGTCATGGGTCTGGGGTCATGGGTCTGGGGTCATGGGTCTGGGGTCATGGGTCTGGGGTCTTGGGTCTGGGGTCGTGGGTCTGGGGTCGTGGGTCTGGGGTCGTGGGTCCGGGGTCGTGGGTCCGGGGTCGTGGGTCCGGGGTCATGGGTCCGGGGTCATGTGTCCGGGGTCCTGGGTCCGGGGTCATGGGTCCGGGGTCATGGGTCCGGGGTCATGGGTCCGGGGTCATGGGTCCGGGGTCATGGGTCCGTGGTAATGGGTCCGGGGTCATGGGTCCGGGGTCATGGGTCCGGGGTCATGGGTCCGGGGTCATGGGTCCGGGGTCATGGGTCCGGGGTCATGGGTCCGGGGTCATGGGTCCGGGGTCATGGGTCCGGGGTCATGGGTCCGGGGTCATGGGTCCGGGGTCATGGGTCCGGGGTCATGGGTCCGGGGTCATGGGTCCGGGGTCATGGGTCCGGGGTCATGGGTCCGGGGTCATGGGTCCGGGGTCATGGGTCCGGGGTCATGGGTCCGGGGTCATGGGTCCGGGGTCATGGGTCCGGGGTCATGGGTCCGGGGTCATGGGTCCGGGGTCATGGGTCCGGGTTCATGGGTCTGGGGTCATGGGTCTGGGGTCATGGGTCTGGGGTCATGGGTCTGGGGTCATGGTTCTGGGGTCATGGGTCTGGGGTCATGGGTCTGGGGTCATGGGTCTGGGGTCATGGGTCTGGGGTCATGGGTCTGGGGTCATGCGTCCGGGGTCATGGGTCCGGGGTCATGGGTCCGGGGTCATGGGTCCGGGGTCATGGGTCCGGGGTCATGGGTCCGGGGTCATGGGTCCGGGGTCATGGGTCCGGGGTCATGGGTCCGGGGTCATGGGTCCGGGGTCATGGGTCCGGGGTCATGGGTCCGGGGTCATGGGTCCGGGGTCATGGGTCCGGGGTCATGGGTCCGGGGTCATGGGTCTGTGGTCATGGGTCTGGGGTCATGGGTCTGGGGTCATGGGTCTGGGGTCATGGGTCCGGGGTCATGGGTCCGTGGTCCTGTCTCCGGGGTCATGGGTCTGGGGTAATGGGTCTGGGGTCATGGGTCTCGGGTCATGGGTCTGGGGTCGTGGGTCCGGGTTCGTGGTTCCGGGGTCCTGGGTCCGGGGTCGTGGGTCCGGGGTCGTGGGTCTGGGGTCATGGGTCTGGGGTCATGGGTCTGGGGTCATGGGTCTGGGGTCATGGGTCTGGGGTCATGGGTCTGGGGTCATGGGTCTGGGGTCATGGGTCTGGGTTCATGGGTTTGGGGTCATGGGTCTGGGGTCATGGGTCTGGGGTCATGGGTCTGGGGTCTTGGGTCTGGGGTCGTGGGTCTGGGGTCGTGGGTCTGGGGTCGTGGGTCCGGGGTCGTGGGTCCGGGCTCATTGGTCCGGGGTCATGTGTCCGGGGTCCTGGGTCCGGGGTTGTGGCTCCGGGGTCCTGGGTCCGGGGTCCTGGGTCCGGGGTCATGGGTCCGGGGTCATGGGTCCGGGGTCATGGGTCCGGTGTCATGGGTCCGGGGTCGTGGGTCCGGGGTCGTGGGTCTGGGGTCGTGGGTCTGGGGTCATGGGTCTGGGGTCATGGGTCTGGGGTCATGGGTCTGGGGTCATGGGTCTGGGGTCATGGGTCTGGGGTCATGGGTCTGGGGTCATGGGTCTGGGTTCATGGGTCTGGGGTCATGGGTCTGGGGTCATGGGTCTGGGGTCATGGGTCTGGGGTCATGGGTCTGGGGTCATGGGTCTGGGGTCATGGGTCTGGGGTCATGGGTCTGGGGTCATGGGTCTGGGGTCATGGGTCTGGGGTCATGGGTCTGGGGTCATGGGTCTGGGGTCATGGGTCTGGGGTCATGGGTCTGGGGTCATGGGTCTGGGGTCATGGGTCTGGGGTCATGGGTCTGGGGTCATGGGTCTGGGGTCATGGGTCTGGGGTCATGGGTCCTGGGTCATGGGTCCTGGGTCATGGGTCCGGGGTCATGGGTCCGGGGTCATGGGTCCGGGGTCATGGGTCCGGGGTCATGGGTCCGGGGTCATGGGTCCGGGGTCATGGGTCCGGGGTCATGGGTCCGGGGTCATGGGTCCGGGGTCATGGGTCCGGGGTCATGGGTCCGGGGTCATGAGTCCGGGGTCATGGGTCTGGTGTCATGGGTCTGGGGTCATGGGTCTGGGGTCATGGGTCTGGGGTCATGGGTCTGGGGTCATGGGTCTGGGGTCATGGGTCTGGGGTCAAGGGTCTGGGGTCATGGGTCTGGGGTCATGGGTCTGGGGTCATGTGTCTGGGGTCATGGGTCTGGGGTCATGGGTCTGGGGTCATGCGTCTGGGGTCTTGGGTCTGGGGTCGTGGGTCTGGGGTCGTGGGTCTGGGGTCGTGGGTCCGGGGTCGTGGGTCCGGGGTCGTGGGTCCGGGGTCATGGGTCCGGGGTCATGTGTCCGGGGTCCTGGGTCCGGGGTCATGGGTCCGGGGTCATGGGTTCGGGGTCATGGGTCCGGGGTCATGGGTCCGGGGTCATGGGTCCGGGGTCATGGGTCCGGGGTCATGGGTCCGGGGTCATGGGTCCGGGGTCATGGGTCCGGGGTCATGGGTCCGGGGTCATGGGTCCGGGGTCATGAGTCCGGGGTCATGGGTCTGGTGTCATGGGTCTGGGGTCATGGGTCTGGGGTCATGGGTCTGGGGTCATGGGTCTGGGGTCATGGGTCCGGGGTCATGGGTCCGGGGTCATGGGTCCGGGGTCATGGGTCCGGGGTCATGGGTCCGGGGTCATGGGTCCGGGGTCATGGGTCCGGGGTCATGGGTCCGGGGTCATGGGTCTGGGGTCATGGGTCTGGGGTCATGGGTCTGGGGTCATGGGTCTGGGGTCATGGGTCTGGGGTCATGGGTCTGGGGTCAAGGGTCTGGGGTCATGGGTCTGGGGTCATGGGTGTGGGGTCATGTGTCTGGGGTCATGGGTCTGGGGTCATGGGTCTGGGTTCATGGGTTTGGGGTCATGGGTCTGGGGTCATGGGTCTGGGGTCATGGGTCTGGGGTCTTGGGTCTGGGGTCGTGGGTCTGGGGTCGTGGGTCTGGGGTCGTGGGTCCGGGGTCGTGGGTCCGGGCTCATTGGTCCGGGGTCATGTGTCCGGGGTCCTGGGTCCGGGGTTGTGGCTCCGGGGTCCTGGGTCCGGGGTCCTGGGTCCGGGGTCATGGGTCCGGGGTCATGGGTCCGGGGTCATGGGTCCGGTGTCATGGGTCCGGGGTCGTGGGTCCGGGGTCGTGGGTCTGGGGTCGTGGGTCTGGGGTCATGGGTCTGGGGTCATGGGTCTGGGGTCATGGGTCTGGGGTCATGGGTCTGGGGTCATGGGTCTGGGGTCATGGGTCTGGGGTCATGGGTCTGGGGTCATGGGTCTGGGTTCATGGGTCTGGGGTCATGGGTCTGGGGTCATGGGTCTGGGGTCATGGGTCTGGGGTCATGGGTCTGGGGTCATGGGTCTGGGGTCATGGGTCTGGGGTCATGGGTCTGGGGTCATGGGTCTGGGGTCATGGGTCTGGGGTCATGGGTCTGGGGTCATGGGTCTGGGGTCATGGGTCCTGGGTCATGGGTCCTGGGTCATGGGTCCGGGGTCATGGGTCCGGGGTCATGGGTCCGGGGTCATGGGTCCGGGGTCATGGGTCCGGGGTCATGGGTCCGGGGTCATGGGTCCGGGGTCATGGGTCCGGGGTCATGGGTCCGGGGTCATGGGTCCGGGGTCATGGGTCCGGGGTCATGGGTCCGGGGTCATGAGTCCGGGGTCATGGGTCTGGTGTCATGGGTCTGGGGTCATGGGTCTGGGGTCATGGGTCTGGGGTCATGGGTCTGGGGTCATGGGTCCGGGGTCATGGGTCCGGGGTCATGGGTCCGGGGTCATGGGTCCGGGGTCATGGGTCCGGGGTCATGGGTCCGGGGTCATGGGTCCGGGGTCATGGGTCCGGGGTCATGGGTCTGGGGTCATGGGTCTGGGGTCATGGGTCTGGGGTCATGGGTCCGTGGTCCTGTCTCCGGGGTCATGGGTCCGGGGTCATGGGTCCGGGGTCATGGGTCCGGGGTCATGGGTCCGGGGTCATGGGTCCGGGGTCATGGGTCCGGGGTCATGGGTCCGGGGTCATGGGTCCGGGGTCATGGGTCCGGGGTCATGGGTCCGGGGTCATGGGTCCGGGGTCATGGGTCCGCGGTCATGGGTCCGGGGTCATGGGTCCGGGGTCATGGGTCCGGGGTCATGGGTCCGGGGTCATGGGTCCGGGGTCATGGGTCCGGGGTCATGGGTCCGGGGTCATGGGTCCGGGGTCATGGGTCCGGGGTCATGGGTCTGGGGTCATGGGTCTGGGGTCATGGGTCTGGGGTCATGGGTCTGGGGTCATGGGTCCGGGGTCATGGGTCCGTGGTCCTGTCTCCGGGGTCATGGGTCTGGGGTAATGGGTCTGGGGTCATGGGTCTCGGGTCATGGGTCTGGGGTCGTGGGTCCGGGTTCGTGGGTCCGGGGTCCTGGGTCCGGGGTCGTGGGTCCGGTGTCGTGGGTCTGGGGTCGTGGGTCTGGGGTCGTGGGTCTGGGGTCGTGGGTCTGGGGTCGTGGGTCTGGGGTCATGGGTCTGGGGTCATGGGTCTGGGGTCATGGGTCTGGGGTCATGGGTCTGGGGTCATGGGTCTGGGTTCATGGGTCTGGGGTCATGGGTCTGGGGTCATGGGTCTGGGGTCATGGGTCTGGGGTCATGGGTCTGGGGTCATGGGTCTGGGGTCATGGGTCTGGGGTCATGGGTCTGGGGTCATGGGTCTGGGGTCATGGGTCTGGGGTCATGGGTCTGGGGTCATGGATCTGGGGCATGGGTCTGGGGTCATGGGTCTGGGGTCATGGGTCTGGGGTCATGGGTCTGGGGTCATGGGTCTGGGGTCATGGGTCTGGGGTCATGGGTCTGGGGTCATGGGTCTGGGGTCATGGGTCTGGGGTCATGGGTCTGGGGTCATGGGTCTGGGGTCATGGGTCTGGGGTCATGGGTCTGGTGTCATGGGTCTGGTGTCATGGGTCTGGGGTCATGGGTCTGGGGTCATGGGTCTGGGGTCATGGGTCTGGGGTCATGGGTCTGGGGTCATGGGTCTGGGGTCATGGGTCTGGGGTCATGGGTCTGGGGTCATGGGTCTGGGGTCATGGGTCTGGGGTCATGGGTCTGGGGTCATGGGTCTGGGGTCTTGGGTCTGGGGTCTTGGGTCCGGGGTCGTGGGTCCGGGGTCGTGGGTCCGGGGTCGTGGGTCCGGGGTCGTGGGTCCGGGGTCATGTGTCCGGGGTCATGTGTCCGGGGTCCTGGGTCCGGGGTCATGGGTCCGGGGTCATGGGTCCGTGGTCATGGGTCCGGGGTCATGGGTCCGGGGTCATGGGTCCGGGGTCATGGGTCCGTGGTAATGGGTCCGGGGTCATGGGTCCGGGGTCATGGGTCCGGGGTCATGGGTCCGGGGTCATGGGTCCGGGGTCATGGGTCCGGGGTCATGGGTCCGGGGTCATGGGTCCGGGGTCATGGGTCCGGGGTCATGGGTCCGGGGTCATGGGTCCGGGGTCATGGGTCCGGGGTCATGGGTCCGGGGTCATGGGTCCGGGGTCATGGGTCCGGGGTCATGGGTCCGGGGTCATGGGTCCGGGGTCATGGGTCCGGGGTCATGGGTCCGGGGTCATGGGTCCGGGGTCATGGGTCCTGGGTCATGGGTCCTGGGTCATGGGTCCGGGGTCATGGGTCCGGGGTCATGGGTCCGGGGTCATGGGTCTGGGGTCATGGGTCTGGGGTCATGGGTCTGGGGTCAAGGGTCTGGGGTCATGGGTCTGGGGTCATGGGTCTGGGGTCATGGGTCTGGGGTCATGGGTCTGGGGTCATGGGTCTGGGGTCATGGGTCTGGGGTCATGGGTCTGGGGTCATGGGTCTGGGGTCATGGGTCTGGGGTCATGGGTCTGGGGTCATGGGTCTGGGGTCATGGGTCTGGGGTCATGGGTCTGGGGTCGTGGGTCTGGGGTCGTGGGTCCGGGGTCGTGGGTCCGGGGTCGTGGGTCCGGGGTCATGGGTCCGTGGTCATGTGTCCGGGGTCCTGGGTCCGGGGTCATGGGTCCGGGGTCATGGGTCCGGGGTCATGGGTCCGGGGTCATGGGTCCGGGGTCATGGGTCCGGGGTCATGGGTCCGTGGTAATGGGTCTGGGGTCATGGGTCTGGGGTCATGGATCTGGGGTCATGGGTCTGGGGTCATGGGTCTGGGGTCATGGGTCTGGGGTCATGGGTCTGGGGTCATGGGTCTGGGGTCATGGGTCTGGGGTCATGGGTCTGGGGTCATGGGTCTGGGGTCATGGGTCTGGGGTCATGGGTCTGGGGTCATGGGTCTGGGGTCATGGGTCTGGGGTCATGGGTCTGGGGTCATGGGTCTGGGGTCATGGGTCTGGGGTCATGGGTCTGGGGTCATGGGTCTGGGGTCATGGGTCTGGGGTCATGGGTCTGGGGTCATGGGTCTGGGGTCATGGGTCTGGGGTCATGGGTCTGGGGTCATGGGTCTGGGGTCATGGGTCTGGGGTCATGGGTCTGGGGTCATGGGTCTGGGGTCATGGGTCTGGGGTCATGGGTCTGGGGTCATGGGTCTGGGGTCATGGGTCTGGGGTCATGGGTCTGGGGTCATGGGTCTGGGGTCATGGGTCTGGGGTCATGGGTCTGGGGTCATGGGTCTGGGGTCATGGGTCTGGGGTCATGGGTCTGGGGTCATGGGTCTGGGGTCATGGGTCTGGGGTCATGGGTCTGGGGTCATGGGTCTGGGGTCATGGGTCTGGGGTCATGGGTCTGGGGTCATGGGTCTGGGGTCATGGGTCTGGGGTCATGGGTCTGGGGTCATGGGTCTGGGGTCATGGGTCTGGGGTCATGGGTCTGGGGTCATGGGTCTGGGGTCATGGGTCTGGGGTCATGGGTCTGGGGTCATGGGTCTGGGGTCATGGGTCTGGGGTCATGGGTCTGGGGTCATGGGTCTGGGGTCATGGGTCTGGGGTCATGGGTCTGGGGTCATGGGTCTGGGGTCATGGGTCTGGGGTCATGGGTCTGGGGTCATGGGTCTGGGGTCATGGGTCTGGGGTCATGGGTCTGGGGTCATGGGTCTGGGTTCATGGGTCTGGGGTCATGGGTCTGGGGTCATGGGTCTGGGGTCATGGGTCTGGGGTCATGGGTCTGGGGTCATGGGTCTGGGGTCATGGGTCTGGGGTCATGGGTCTGGGGTCATGGGTCTGGGGTCATGGGTCTGGGGTCATGGGTCTGGGGTCACGGGTCTGGGGTCACGGGTCTGGGGTCATGGGTCTGGGGTCATGGGTCTGGGGTCATGGGTCTGGGGTCATGGGTCTGGGGTCATGGGTCTGGGGTCATGGGTCTGGGGTCATGGGTCTGGGGTCATGGGTCTGGGGTCTTGGGTCTGGGGTCGTGGGTCTGGGGTCGTGGGTCTGGGGTCGTGGGTCCGGGGTCGTGGGTCCGGGGTCGTGGGTCCGGGGTCATGGGTCCGGGGTCATGTGTCCGGGCTCCTGGGTCCGGGGTCGTGGTTCCGGGGTCCTGGGTCCGGGGTCATGGGTCCGGGGTCATGGGTCCGGGGTCATGGGTCCGGGGTCATGGGTCCGGGGTCATGGGTCCGGGGTCATGGGTCCGGGGTCGTGGGTCCGGGGTCATGGGTCCGTGGTCATGGGTCCGGAGTCACGGGTCCGGGGTCACGGGTCCGGGGTCACGGGTCCGGGGTCACGGGTCCGGGGTCACGGGTCCGGGGTCACGGGTCCGGGGTCATGGGTCCGGGGTCATGGGTCCGGTGTCATGGGTCCGTTGTCATGGGACCGGGGTCATGGGACCGGGGTCATGGGTCCGGGGTCATGGGTCCGGGTTCCTGGGTCCGGGGTCCTGGGTCCGTGGTCCTGTCTCCGGGGTCATGGGTCTGGGGTAATGGGTCTGGGGTCATGGGTCTGGGGTAATGGGTCTGGGGTCATGGGTCTGGGGTCATGGGTCTGGGGTCATGGGTCTGGGGTCTTGGGTCTGGGGTCGTGGGTCTGGGTTCGTGGGTCTGGGGTCGTGGGTCTGGGGTCGTGGGTCCGGGGTCGTGGGTCCGGGGTCGTGGGTCCGGGGTCATGTGTCCGGGGTCTTGGGTCCGGTGTCGTGGTTCCGGGGTCCTGGGTCCGGGGTCATGGGCCCGGGGTCATGGGTCCGGGGTCATGGGTCCGGGGTCGTGGGTCCGGGGTCGTGGGTCCGGGGTCATGGGTCCGTGGTCATGGGTCCGGAGTCACGGGTCCGGGGTCACGGGTCCGCGGTCACGGGTCCGGGGTCATGGGTCCGGGGTCATGGGTCCGGGGTCATGGGTCCGGTGTCATGGGTCCGTTGTCATGGGACCGGGGTCATGGGTCCGGTGTCATGGGTCCGTTGTCATGGGACCGGGGTCATGGGTCCGGGGTCATGGGTCCGGGGTCATGGGTCTGGGGTCATGGGTCCGGGGTCATGGGTCCGGGGTCATGGGTCCGGGGTCATGGGTCCGGGGTCATGGGTCCGGGGTCATGGGTCCGGGGTCATGGGTCCGGGGACATGGGTCCGGGGTCATGGGTCCGGGGTCATGGGTCCGGGGTCATGGGTCCGGGGTCATGGGTCCGGGGTCATGGGTCCGGGGTCATGGGTCCGGGATCATGGGTCCGGGATCATGGGTCCGGGGTCATGGGTCCGGGGTCATGGGTCCGGGGTCATGGGTCCGGGGTCATGGGTCCGGGGTCATGGGTCCGGGGTCATGGGTCCGGGGTCATGGGTCCGGGGTCATGGGTCCGGGGTCATGGGTCCGGGGTCATGGGTCCGGGGTCATGGGTCCGGGGTCATGGGTCCGGGGTCATGGGTCCGGGGTCATGGGTCCGGGGTCATGGGTCCGGGGTCATGGGTCCGGGGTCATGGGTCCGGGGTCATGGGTCCGGGGTCATGGGTCCGGGGTCATGGGTCCGGGGTCATGGGTCTGGGGTCATGGGTCTGGGGTCATGGGTCTGGGGTCATGGGTCTGGGGTCATGGGTCTGGGGTCTTGGGTCTGGGGTCGTGGGTCTGGGGTCGTGGGTCTGGGGTCGTGGGTCCGGGGTCGTGGGTCCGGGGTCGTGGGTCCGGGGTCATGGGTCCGGGGTCATGTGTCCGGGGTCCTGGGTCCGGGGTCATGGGTCCGGGGTCATGGGTCCGGGGTCATGGGTCCGGGGTCATGGGTCCGGGGTCATGGGTCCGGGGTCATGGGTCCGGGGTCATGGGTCCGTGGTAATGGGTCCGGGGTCATGGGTCCGGGGTCATGGGTCCGGGGTCATGGGTCCGGGGTCATGGGTCCGGGGTCATGGGTCCGGGGTCATGGGTCCGGGGTCATGGGTCCGGGGTCATGGGTCCGGGGTCATGGGTCCGGGGTCATGGGTCCGGGGTCATGGGTCCGGGGTCATGGGTCCGGGGTCATGGGTCCGGGGTCATGGGTCCGGGGTCATGGGTCCGGGGTCATGGGTCCGGGGTCATGGGTCCGGGGTCATGGGTCCGGGGTCATGGGTCCGGGGTCATGGGTCCGGGGTCATGGGTCCGGGGTCATGGGTCTGGGTTCATGGGTCTGGGGTCATGGGTCTGGGGTCATGGGTCTGGGGTCATGGGTCTGGGGTCATGGTTCTGGGGTCATGGGTCTGGGGTCATGGGTCTGGGGTCATGGGTCTGGGGTCATGGGTCTGGGGTCATGGGTCTGGGGTCATGCGTCCGGGGTCATGGGTCCGGGGTCATGGGTCCGGGGTCATGGGTCCGGGGTCATGGGTCCGGGGTCATGGGTCCGGGGTCATGGGTCCGGGGTCATGGGTCCGGGGTCATGGGTCCGGGGTCATGGGTCCGGGGTCATGGGTCCGGGGTCATGGGTCCGGGGTCATGGGTCCGGGGTCATGGGTCCGGGGTCATGGGTCTGTGGTCATGGGTCTGGGGTCATGGGTCTGGGGTCATGGGTCTGGGGTCATGGGTCCGGGGTCATGGGTCCGTGGTCCTGTCTCCGGGGTCATGGGTCTGGGGTAATGGGTCTGGGGTCATGGGTCTCGGGTCATGGGTCTGGGGTCGTGGGTCCGGGTTCGTGGTTCCGGGGTCCTGGGTCCGGGGTCGTGGGTCCGGGGTCGTGGGTCTGGGGTCATGGGTCTGGGGTCATGGGTCTGGGGTCATGGGTCTGGGGTCATGGGTCTGGGGTCATGGGTCTGGGGTCATGGGTCTGGGGTCATGGGTCTGGGTTCATGGGTTTGGGGTCATGGGTCTGGGGTCATGGGTCTGGGGTCATGGGTCTGGGGTCTTGGGTCTGGGGTCGTGGGTCTGGGGTCGTGGGTCTGGGGTCGTGGGTCCGGGGTCGTGGGTCCGGGCTCATTGGTCCGGGGTCATGTGTCCGGGGTCCTGGGTCCGGGGTTGTGGCTCCGGGGTCCTGGGTCCGGGGTCCTGGGTCCGGGGTCATGGGTCCGGGGTCATGGGTCCGGGGTCATGGGTCCGGTGTCATGGGTCCGGGGTCGTGGGTCCGGGGTCGTGGGTCTGGGGTCGTGGGTCTGGGGTCATGGGTCTGGGGTCATGGGTCTGGGGTCATGGGTCTGGGGTCATGGGTCTGGGGTCATGGGTCTGGGGTCATGGGTCTGGGGTCATGGGTCTGGGTTCATGGGTCTGGGGTCATGGGTCTGGGGTCATGGGTCTGGGGTCATGGGTCTGGGGTCATGGGTCTGGGGTCATGGGTCTGGGGTCATGGGTCTGGGGTCATGGGTCTGGGGTCATGGGTCTGGGGTCATGGGTCTGGGGTCATGGGTCTGGGGTCATGGGTCTGGGGTCATGGGTCTGGGGTCATGGGTCTGGGGTCATGGGTCTGGGGTCATGGGTCTGGGGTCATGGGTCTGGGGTCATGGGTCTGGGGTCATGGGTCTGGGGTCATGGGTCCTGGGTCATGGGTCCTGGGTCATGGGTCCGGGGTCATGGGTCCGGGGTCATGGGTCCGGGGTCATGGGTCCGGGGTCATGGGTCCGGGGTCATGGGTCCGGGGTCATGGGTCCGGGGTCATGGGTCCGGGGTCATGGGTCCGGGGTCATGGGTCCGGGGTCATGGGTCCGGGGTCATGAGTCCGGGGTCATGGGTCTGGTGTCATGGGTCTGGGGTCATGGGTCTGGGGTCATGGGTCTGGGGTCATGGGTCTGGGGTCATGGGTCTGGGGTCATGGGTCTGGGGTCAAGGGTCTGGGGTCATGGGTCTGGGGTCATGGGTCTGGGGTCATGTGTCTGGGGTCATGGGTCTGGGGTCATGGGTCTGGGGTCATGCGTCTGGGGTCTTGGGTCTGGGGTCGTGGGTCTGGGGTCGTGGGTCTGGGGTCGTGGGTCCGGGGTCGTGGGTCCGGGGTCGTGGGTCCGGGGTCATGGGTCCGGGGTCATGTGTCCGGGGTCCTGGGTCCGGGGTCATGGGTCCGGGGTCATGGGTTCGGGGTCATGGGTCCGGGGTCATGGGTCCGGGGTCATGGGTCCGGGGTCATGGGTCCGGGGTCATGGGTCCGTGGTAATGGGTCTGGGGTCATGGGTCTGGGGTCATGGGTCTGGGGTCATGGGTCTGGGGTCATGGGTCTGGGGTCATGGGTCTGGGGTCATGGGTCTGGGGTCATGGGTCTGGGGTCATGGGTCTGGGGTCATGGGTCTGGGGTCATGGGTCTGGGGTCATGGGTCTGGGGTCATGGGTCTGGGGTCATGGGTCTGGGGTCATGGGTCTGGGGTCATGGGTCTGGGGTCATGGGTCTGGGGTCATGGGTCTGGGGTCATGGGTCTGGGGTCATGGGTCTGGGGTCATGGGTCTGGGGTCATGGGTCTGGGGTCATGGGTCTGGGGTCATGGGTCTGGGGTCATGGGTCTGGGGTCATGGGTCTGGGGTCATGGGTCTGGGGTCATGGGTCTGGGGTCATGGGTCTGGGGTCATGGGTCTGGGGTCATGGGTCTGGGGTCATGGGTCTGGGGTCATGGGTCTGGGGTCATGGGTCTGGGGTCATGGGTCTGGGGTCATGGGTCTGGGGTCATGGGTCTGGGGTCATGGGTCTGGGGTCATGGGTCTGGGGTCATGGGTCTGGGGTCATGGGTCTGGGGTCATGGGTCTGGGGTCATGGGTCTGGGGTCATGGGTCTGGGGTCATGGGTCTGGGGTCATGGGTCTGGGGTCATGGGTCTGGGGTCATGGGTCTGGGGTCATGGGTCTGGGGTCATGGGTCTGGGGTCATGGGTCTCGGGTCATGGGTCTGGGGTCATGGGTCTGGGGTCATGGGTCTGGGGTCATGGGTCTGGGGTCATGGGTCTGGGGTCATGGGTCTGGGGTCATGGGTCTGGGGTCATGGGTCTGGGGTCATGGGTCTGGGGTCATGGGTCTGGGGTCATGGGTCTGGGGTCATGGGTCTGGGGTCATGGGTCTGGGGTCATGGGTCTGGGGTCATGGGTCTGGGGTCATGGGTCTGGGGTCATGGGTCTGGGGTCATGGGTCTGGGGTCATGGGTCTGGGGTCATGGGTCTGGGGTCATGGGTCTGGGGTCATGGGTCTGGGGTCATGGGTCTGGGGTCATGGGTCTGGGGTCATGGGTCTGGGGTCATGGGTCTGGGGTCATGGGTCTGGGGTCATGGGTCTGGGGTCATGGGTCTGGGGTCTTGGGTCTGGGGTCGTGGGTCTGGGGTCGTGGGTCTGGGGTCGTGGGTCCGGGGTCGTGGGTCCGGGGTCGTGGGTCCGGGGTCATGGGTCCGGGGTCATGTGTCCGGGCTCCTGGGTCCGGGGTCGTGGTTCCGGGGTCCTGGGTCCGGGGTCATGGGTCCGGGGTCATGGGTCCGGTGTCATGGGTCCGGGGTCATGGGTCCGGGGTCATGGGTCCGGGGTCGTGGGTCCGGGGTCATGGGTCCGTGGTCATGGGTCCGGAGTCACGGGTCCGGGGTCACGGGTCCGGGGTCACGGGTCCGGGGTCACGGGTCCGGGGTCACGGGTCCGGGGTCACGGGTCCGGGGTCACGGGTCCGGGGTCATGGGTCCGGTGTCATGGGTCCGTTGTCATGGGACCGGGGTCATGGGACCGGGGTCATGGGTCCGGGGTCATGGGTCCGGGGTCCTGGGTCCGGGGTCCTGGGTCCGTGGTCCTGTCTCCGGGGTCATGGGTCTGGGGTAATGGGTCTGGGGTCATGGGTCTGGGGTAATGGGTCTGGGGTCATGGGTCTGGGGTCATGGGTCTGGGGTCATGGGTCTGGGGTATTGGGTCTGGGGTCGTGGGTCTGGGGTCGTGGGTCTGGGGTCGTGGGTCTGGGGTCGTGGGTCCGGGGTCGTGGGTCCGGGGTCATGTGTCCGGGGTCTTGGGTCCGGGGTCGTGGTTCCGGGGTCCTGGGTCCGGGGTCATGGGCCCGGGGTCATGGGTCCGGGGTCATGGGTCCGGGGTCGTGGGTCCGGGGTCGTGGGTCCGGGGTCATGGGTCCGTGGTCATGGGTCCGGAGTCACGGGTCCGGGGTCACGGGTCCGGGGTCATGGGTCCGGGGTCACGGGTCCGCGGTCACGGGTCCGGGGTCATGGGTCCGGGGTCATGGGTCCGGGGTCATGGGTCCGGTGTCATGGGTCCGTTGTCATGGGACCGGGGTCATGGGTCCGGGGTCATGGGTCCGGGGTCATGGGTCCGGTGTCATGGGTCCGGGGTCATGGGTCCGGGGTCATGGGTCCGGGGTCATGGGTCCGGGGTCATGGGTCCGGGGTCATGGGCCCGGGGTCATGGGTCCGGGGTCATGGGTCCGGGGTCATGGGTCCGGGGTCATGGGTCCGGGGTCATGGGTCTGGGGTCATGGGTCTGGGGTCATGGGTCTGGGGTCATGGGTCTGGGGTCATGGGTCTGGGGTCTTGGGTCTGGGGTCGTGGGTCTGGGGTCGTGGGTCTGGGGTCGTGGGTCCGGGGTCGTGGGTCCGGGGTCGTGGGTCCGGGGTCATGGGTCCGGGGTCATGTGTCCGGGGTCCTGGGTCCGGGGTCATGGGTCCGGGGTCATGGGTCCGGGGTCATGGGTCCGGGGTCATGGGTCCGGGGTCATGGGTCCGTGGTAATGGGTCCGGGGTCATGGGTCCGGGGTCATGGGTCCGGGGTCATGGGTCCGGGGTCATGGGTCCGGGGCCATGGGTCCGGGGTCATGGGTCCGGGGTCATGGGTCCGGGGTCATGGGTCCGGGGTCATGGGTCCGGGGTCATGGGTCCGGGGTCATGGGTCCGGGGTCATGGGTCCGGGGTCATGGGTCCGGGGTCATGGGTCCGGGGTCATGGGTCCGGGGTCATGGGTCCGGGGTCATGGGTCCGGGGTCATGGGTCCGGGGTCATGGGTCCGGGGTCATGGGTCCGGGGTCATGGGTCTGGGGTCATGGGTCTGGGGTCATGGGTCTGGGGTCATGGTTCTGGGGTCATGGGTCTGGGGTCATGGGTCTGGGGTCATGGTTCTGGGGTCATGGGTCTGGGGTCATGGGTCTGGGGTCATGGGTCTGGGGTCATGGGTCTGGGGTCATGGGTCCGGGGTCATGGGTCCGGGGTCATGGGTCCGGGGTCATGGGTCCGGGGTCATGGGTCCGGGGTCATGGGTCCGGGGTCATGGGTCCGGGGTCATGGGTCCGGGGTCATGGGTCCGGGGTCATGGGTCCGGGGTCATGGGTCCGGGGTCATGGGTCCGGGGTCATGGGTCCGGGGTCATGGGTCCGGGGTCATGGGTCCGGGGTCATGGGTCTGTGGTCATGGGTCTGGGGTCATGGGTCTGGGGTCATGGGTCTGGGGTCATGGGTCTGGGGTCATGGGTCCGGGGTCATGGGTCCGTGGTCCTGTCTCCGGGGTCATGGGTCTGGGGTAATGGGTCTGGGGTCATGGGTCTCGGGTCATGGGTCTGGGGTCGTGGGTCCGGGTTCGTGGTTCCGGGGTCCTGGGTCCGGGGTCGTGGGTCCGGGTTCGTGGGTCTGGGGTCATGGGTCTGGGGTCATGGGTCTGGGGTCATGGGTCTGGGGTCATGGGTCTGGGGTCATGGGTCTGGGGTCATGGGTCTGGGGTCATGGGTCTGGGGTCATGGGTCTGGGGTCATGGGTCTGGGTTCATGGGTTTGGGGTCATGGGTCTGGGGTCATGGGTCTGGGGTCATGGGTCTGGGGTCTTGGGTCTGGGGTCGTGGGTCTGGGGTCGTGGGTCTGGGGTCGTGAGTCCGGGGTCGTGGGTCCGGGGTCGTGGGTCCGGGGTCATGGGTCCGGGGTCATGTGTCCGGGGTCCTGGGTCCGGGGTCATGGGTCCGGGGTCATGGGTCCGGGGTCATGGGTCCGGGGTCATGGGTCTGGGGTCATGGGTCTGGGGTCATGGGTCTGGGGTCTTGGGTCTGGGGTCGTGGGTCTGGGGTCGTGGGTCTGGGGTCGTGGGTCTGGGGTCGTGGGTCCGGGGTCGTGAGTCCGGGCTCATTGGTCCGGGGTCATGTGTCCGGGGTCCTGGGTCCGGGGTTGTGGCTCCGGGGTCCTGGGTCCGGGGTCCTGGGTCCGGGGTCCTGGGTCCGGGGTCCTGGGTCCGGGGTCATGGGTCCGGGGTCATGGGTCCGGGGTCATGGGTCCGGTGTCATGGGTCCGGGGTCGTGGGTCCGGGGTCGTGGGTCTGGGGTCGTGGGTCTGGGGTCATGGGTCTGGGGTCATGGGTCTGGGGTCATGGGTCTGGGGTCATGGGTCTGGGGTCATGGGTCTGGGGTCATGGGTCTGGGGTCATGGGTCTGGGGTCATGGGTCTGGGGTCATGGGTCTGGGGTCATGGGTCTGGGTTCATGGGTCTGGGGTCATGGGTCTGGGGTCATGGGTCTGGGGTCATGGGTCTGGGGTCATGGGTCTGGGGTCATGGGTCTGGGGTCATGGGTCTGGGGTCATGGGTCTGGGGTCATGGGTCTGGGGTCATGGGTCTGGGGTCATGGGTCTGGGGTCATGGGTCTGGGGTCATGGGTCTGGGGTCATGGGTCTGGGGTCATGGGTCTGGGGTCATGGGTCTGGGGTCATGGGTCTGGGGTCATGGGTCTGGGGTCATGGGTCTGGGGTCATGGGTCTGGGGTCATGGGTCCTGGGTCATGGGTCCTGGGTCATGGGTCCTGGGTCATGGGTCCGGGGTCATGGGTCCGGGGTCATGGGTCCGGGGTCATGGGTCCGGGGTCATGGGTCCGGGGTCATGGGTCCGGGGTCATGGGTCCGGGGTCATGGGTCCGGGGTCATGGGTCCGGGGTCATGGGTCCGGGGTCATGGGTCCGGGGTCATGGGTCCGGGGTCATGAGTCCGGGGTCATGGGTCTGGTGTCATGGGTCTGGGGTCATGGGTCTGGGGTCATGGGTCTGGGGTCATGGGTCTGGGGTCATGGGTCTGGGGTCATGGGTCTGGGGTCATGGGTCTGGGGTCAAGGGTCTGGGGTCATGGGTCTGGGGTCATGGGTCTGGGGTCATGGGTCTGGGGTCATGGGTCTGGGGTCATGGGTCTAGGGTCATGCGTCTGGGGTCTTGGGTCTGGGGTCGTGGGTCTGGGGTCGTGGGTCTGGGGTCGTGGGTCCGGGGTCGTGGGTCCGGGGTCGTGGGTCCGGGGTCATGGGTCCGGGGTCATGTGTCCGGGGTCCTGGGTCCGGGGTCATGGGTCCGGGGTCATGGGTCCGGGGTCATGGGTCCGGGGTCATGGGTCCGGGGTCATGGGTCCGGGGTCATGGGTCCGTGGTAATGGGTCTGGGGTCATGGGTCTGGGGTCATGGGTCTGGGGTCATGGGTCTGGGGTCATGGGTCTGGGGTCATGGGTCTGGGGTCATGGGTCTGGGGTCATGGGTCTGGGGTCATGGGTCTGGGGTCATGGGTCTGGGGTCATGGGTCTGGGGTCATGGGTCTGGGGTCATGGGTCTGGGGTCATGGGTCTGGGGTCATGGGTCTGGGGTCATGGGTCTGGGGTCATGGGTCTGGGGTCATGGGTCTGGGGTCATGGGTCTGGGGTCATGGGTCTGGGGTCATGGGTCTGGGGTCATGGGTCTGGGGTCATGGGTCTGGGGTCATGGGTCTGGGGTCATGGGTCTGGGGTCATGGGTCTGGGGTCATGGGTCTGGGGTCATGGGTCTGGGGTCATGGGTCTGGGGTCATGGGTCTGGGGTCATGGGTCTGGGGTCATGGGTCTGGGGTCATGGGTCTGGGGTCATGGGTCTGGGGTCTTGGGTCTGGGGTCGTGGGTCTGGGGTCGTGGGTCTGGGGTCGTGGGTCCGGGGTCGTGGGTCCGGGGTCGTGGGTCCGGGGTCATGGGTCCGGGGTCATGGGTCCGGGGTCATGGGTCCGGGGTCATGGGTCCGGGGTCATGGGTCCGGGGTCATGGGTCCGGGGTCATGGGTCCGGGGTCATGGGTCCGGGGTCATGGGTCTGGGGTCATGGGTCTGGGGTCATGGGTCTGGGGTCATGGGTCCGGGGTCAAGGGTCCGTGGTCCTGTCTCCGGGGTCATGGGTCCGGGGTCATGGGTCCGGGGTCATGGGTCCGGGGTCATGGGTCCGGGGTCATGGGTCCGGGGTCATGGGTCCGGGGTCATGGGTCCGGGGTCATGGGTCCGGGGTCATGGGTCCGGGGTCATGGGTCCGGGGTCATGGGTCTGGGGTCATGGGTCTGGGGTCATGGGTCTGGGGTCATGGGTCTGGGGTCATGGGTCTGGGGTCATGGGTCTGGGGTCATGGGTCTGGGGTCATGGGTCTGGGGTCATGGGTCTGGGGTCATGGGTCTGGGGTCGTGGGTCCGGGGTCATGGGTCTGGGGTCATGGGTCTGGGGTCATGGGTCTGGGGTCATGGGTCTGGGGTCATGGGTCTGGGGTCATGGGTCTGGGGTCATGGGTCTGGGGTCATGGGTCTGGGGTCATGGGTCCTGGGTCATGGGTCCTGGGTCATGGGTCCGGGGTCATGGGTCCGGGGTCATGGGTCCGGGGTCATGGGTCCGGGGTCATGGGTCCGGGGTCATGGGTCCGGGGTCATGGGTCCGGGGTCATGGGTCCGGGGTCATGGGTCCGGGGTCATGGGTCCGGGGTCATGGGTCCGGGGTCATGGGTCCGGGGTCATGAGTCCGGGGTCATGGGTCTGGTGTCATGGGTCTGGGGTCATGGGTCTGGGGTCATGGGTCTGGGGTCATGGGTCTGGGGTCATGGGTCTGGGGTCATGGGTCTGGGGTCATGGGTCTGGGGTCAAGGGTCTGGGGTCATGGGTCTGGGGTCATGGGTCTGGGGTCATGGGTCTGGGGTCATGGGTCTGGGGTCATGGGTCTAGGGTCATGCGTCTGGGGTCTTGGGTCTGGGGTCGTGGGTCTGGGGTCGTGGGTCTGGGGTCGTGGGTCCGGGGTCGTGGGTCCGGGGTCGTGGGTCCGGGGTCATGGGTCCGGGGTCATGTGTCCGGGGTCCTGGGTCCGGGGTCATGGGTCCGGGGTCATGGGTCCGGGGTCATGGGTCCGGGGTCATGGGTCCGGGGTCATGGGTCCGGGGTCATGGGTCCGTGGTAATGGGTCTGGGGTCATGGGTCTGGGGTCATGGGTCTGGGGTCATGGGTCTGGGGTCATGGGTCTGGGGTCATGGGTCTGGGGTCATGGGTCTGGGGTCATGGGTCTGGGGTCATGGGTCTGGGGTCATGGGTCTGGGGTCATGGGTCTGGGGTCATGGGTCTGGGGTCATGGGTCTGGGGTCATGGGTCTGGGGTCATGGGTCTGGGGTCATGGGTCTGGGGTCATGGGTCTGGGGTCATGGGTCTGGGGTCATGGGTCTGGGGTCATGGGTCTGGGGTCATGGGTCTGGGGTCATGGGTCTGGGGTCATGGGTCTGGGGTCATGGGTCTGGGGTCATGGGTCTGGGGTCATGGGTCTGGGGTCATGGGTCTGGGGTCATGGGTCTGGGGTCATGGGTCTGGGGTCATGGGTCTGGGGTCATGGGTCTGGGGTCATGGGTCTGGGGTCATGGGTCTGGGGTCTTGGGTCTGGGGTCGTGGGTCTGGGGTCGTGGGTCTGGGGTCGTGGGTCCGGGGTCGTGGGTCCGGGGTCGTGGGTCCGGGGTCATGGGTCCGGGGTCATGGGTCCGGGGTCATGGGTCCGGGGTCATGGGTCCGGGGTCATGGGTCCGGGGTCATGGGTCCGGGGTCATGGGTCCGGGGTCATGGGTCCGGGGTCATGGGTCTGGGGTCATGGGTCTGGGGTCATGGGTCTGGGGTCATGGGTCCGGGGTCAAGGGTCCGTGGTCCTGTCTCCGGGGTCATGGGTCCGGGGTCATGGGTCCGGGGTCATGGGTCCGGGGTCATGGGTCCGGGGTCATGGGTCCGGGGTCATGGGTCCGGGGTCATGGGTCCGGGGTCATGGGTCCGGGGTCATGGGTCCGGGGTCATGGGTCCGGGGTCATGGGTCCGGGGTCATGGGTCCGGGGTCATGGGTCCGGGGTCATGGGTCCGGGGTCATGGGTCCGGGGTCATGGGTCCGGGGTCATGGGTCCGGGGTCATGGGTCCGGGGTCATGGGTCCGGGGTCATGGGTCCGGGGTCATGGGTCCGGGGTCATGGGTCCGGGGTCATGGGTCCGGGGTCATGGGTCCGGGGTCATGGGTCCGGGGTCATGGGTCCGGGGTCATGGGTCCGGGGTCATGGGTCCGGGGTCATGGGTCCGGGGTAATGGGTCCGGGGTCATGGGTCCGGGGTCATGGGTCCGGGGTCATGGGTCTGGGGTCATGGGTCTGGGGTCATGGGTCTGGGGTCATGGGTCTGGGGTCTTGGGTCTGGGGTCGTGGGTCTGGGGTCGTGGGTCTGGGGTCGTGGGTCCGGGGTCGTGGGTCCGGGGTCGTGGGTCCGGGGTCAT
Source organism: Andrena hattorfiana (assembly GCA_944738655.2). Classification (NCBI taxonomy): domain Eukaryota; kingdom Metazoa; phylum Arthropoda; class Insecta; order Hymenoptera; family Andrenidae; genus Andrena; species Andrena hattorfiana. Next base: position 64,267,869 of record OX122889.2, read on the forward strand.
GGGTCCGGGGTCATGTGTCCGGGGTCCTGGGTCCGGGGTCATGGGTCCGGGGTCATGGGTCCGGGGTCATGGGTCCGGGGTCATGGGTCCGGGGTCATGGGTCCGGGGTCATGGGTCCGTGGTAATGGGTCCGGGGTCATGGGTCCGGGGTCATGGGTCCGGGGTCATGGGTCCGGTGTCATGGGTCCGGGGTCATGGGTCCGGGGTCATGGGTCCGGGGTCATGGGTCCGGGGTCATGGGTCCGGGGTCATGGGTCCGGGGTCATGGGTCCGGGGTCATGGGTCCGGGGTCATGGGTCCGGGGTCATGGGTCCGGGGTCATGGGTCCGGGGTCATGGGTCCGGGGTCATGGGTCCGGGGTCATGGGTCCGGGGTCATGGGTCCGGGGTCATGGGTCCGGGGTCATGGGTCCGGGGTCATGGGTCCGGGGTCATGGGTCTGGGTTCATGGGTCTGGGGTCATGGGTCTGGGGTCATGGGTCTGGGGTCGTGGGTCTGGGGTCATGGTTCTGGGGTCATGGGTCTGGGGTCATGGGTCTGGGGTCATGGGTCTGGGGTCATGGGTCTGGGGTCATGGGTCTGGGGTCATGGGTCTGGGGTCATGGGTCTGGGGTCTTGGGTCTGGGGTCGTGGGTCTGGGGTCGTGGGTCTGGGGTCGTGGGTCCGGGGTCGTGGGTCCGGGGTCGTGGGTCCGGGGTCATGGGTCCGGGGTCATGGGTCCGGGGTCATGGGTCCGGGGTCATGGGTCCGGGGTCATGGGTCCGGGGTCATGGGTCCGGGGTCATGGGTCCGGGGTCATGGGTCCGGGGTCATGGGTCTGGGGTCATGGGTCTGGGGTCATGGGTCTGGGGTCATGGGTCCGGGGTCAAGGGTCCGTGGTCCTGTCTCCGGGGTCATGGGTCCGGGGTCATGGGTCCGGGGTCATGGGTCCGGGGTCATGGGTCCGGGGTCATGGGTCCGGGGTCATGGGTCCGGGGTCATGGGTCCGGGGTCATGGGTCCGGGGTCATGGGTCCGGGGTCATGGGTCCGGGGTCATGGGTCTGGGGTCATGGGTCTGGGGTCATGGGTCTGGGGTCATGGGTCTGGGGTCATGGGTCTGGGGTCATGGGTCTGGGGTCATGGGTCTGGGGTCATGGGTCTGGGGTCATGGGTCTGGGGTCATGGGTCTGGGGTCGTGGGTCCGGGGTCATGGGTCTGGGGTCATGGGTCTGGGGTCATGGGTCTGGGGTCATGGGTCTGGGGTCATGGGTCTGGGGTCATGGGTCTGGGGTCATGGGTCTGGGGTCATGGGTCTGGGGTCATGGGTCCTGGGTCATGGGTCCTGGGTCATGGGTCCGGGGTCATGGGTCCGGGGTCATGGGTCCGGGGTCATGGGTCCGGGGTCATGGGTCCGGGGTCATGGGTCCGGGGTCATGGGTCCGGGGTCATGGGTCCGGGGTCATGGGTCCGGGGTCATGGGTCCGGGGTCATGGGTCCGGGGTCATGGGTCCGGGGTCATGAGTCCGGGGTCATGGGTCTGGTGTCATGGGTCTGGGGTCATGGGTCTGGGGTCATGGGTCTGGGGTCATGGGTCTGGGGTCATGGGTCTGGGGTCATGGGTCTGGGGTCATGGGTCTGGGGTCAAGGGTCTGGGGTCATGGGTCTGGGGTCATGGGTCTGGGGTCATGGGTCTGGGGTCATGGGTCTGGGGTCATGGGTCTAGGGTCATGCGTCTGGGGTCTTGGGTCTGGGGTCGTGGGTCTGGGGTCGTGGGTCTGGGGTCGTGGGTCCGGGGTCGTGGGTCCGGGGTCGTGGGTCCGGGGTCATGGGTCCGGGGTCATGTGTCCGGGGTCCTGGGTCCGGGGTCATGGGTCCGGGGTCATGGGTCCGGGGTCATGGGTCCGGGGTCATGGGTCCGGGGTCATGGGTCCGGGGTCATGGGTCCGTGGTAATGGGTCTGGGGTCATGGGTCTGGGGTCATGGGTCTGGGGTCATGGGTCTGGGGTCATGGGTCTGGGGTCATGGGTCTGGGGTCATGGGTCTGGGGTCATGGGTCTGGGGTCATGGGTCTGGGGTCATGGGTCTGGGGTCATGGGTCTGGGGTCATGGGTCTGGGGTCATGGGTCTGGGGTCATGGGTCTGGGGTCATGGGTCTGGGGTCATGGGTCTGGGGTCATGGGTCTGGGGTCATGGGTCTGGGGTCATGGGTCTGGGGTCATGGGTCTGGGGTCATGGGTCTGGGGTCATGGGTCTGGGGTCATGGGTCTGGGGTCATGGGTCTGGGGTCATGGGTCTGGGGTCATGGGTCTGGGGTCATGGGTCTGGGGTCATGGGTCTGGGGTCATGGGTCTGGGGTCATGGGTCTGGGGTCATGGGTCTGGGGTCATGGGTCTGGGGTCATGGGTCTGGGGTCTTGGGTCTGGGGTCGTGGGTCTGGGGTCGTGGGTCTGGGGTCGTGGGTCCGGGGTCGTGGGTCCGGGGTCGTGGGTCCGGGGTCATGGGTCCGGGGTCATGGGTCCGGGGTCATGGGTCCGGGGTCATGGGTCCGGGGTCATGGGTCCGGGGTCATGGGTCCGGGGTCATGGGTCCGGGGTCATGGGTCCGGGGTCATGGGTCTGGGGTCATGGGTCTGGGGTCATGGGTCTGGGGTCATGGGTCCGGGGTCAAGGGTCCGTGGTCCTGTCTCCGGGGTCATGGGTCCGGGGTCATGGGTCCGGGGTCATGGGTCCGGGGTCATGGGTCCGGGGTCATGGGTCCGGGGTCATGGGTCCGGGGTCATGGGTCCGGGGTCATGGGTCCGGGGTCATGGGTCCGGGGTCATGGGTCCGGGGTCATGGGTCCGGGGTCATGGGTCCGGGGTCATGGGTCCGGGGTCATGGGTCCGGGGTCATGGGTCCGGGGTCATGGGTCCGGGGTCATGGGTCCGGGGTCATGGGTCCGGGGTCATGGGTCCGGGGTCATGGGTCCGGGGTCATGGGTCCGGGGTCATGGGTCCGGGGTCATGGGTCCGGGGTCATGGGTCCGGGGTCATGGGTCCGGGGTCATGGGTCCGGGGTCATGGGTCCGGGGTCATGGGTCCGGGGTCATGGGTCCGGGGTAATGGGTCCGGGGTCATGGGTCCGGGGTCATGGGTCCGGGGTCATGGGTCTGGGGTCATGGGTCTGGGGTCATGGGTCTGGGGTCATGGGTCTGGGGTCTTGGGTCTGGGGTCGTGGGTCTGGGGTCGTGGGTCTGGGGTCGTGGGTCCGGGGTCGTGGGTCCGGGGTCGTGGGTCCGGGGTCATGGGTCCGGGGTCATGTGTCCGGGGTCCTGGGTCCGGGGTCATGGGTCCGGGGTCATGGGTCCGGGGTCATGGGTCCGGGGTCATGGGTCCGGGGTCATGGGTCCGGGGTCATGGGTCCGTGGTAATGGGTCCGGGGTCATGGGTCCGGGGTCATGGGTCCGGGGTCATGGGTCCGGTGTCATGGGTCCGGGGTCATGGGTCCGGGGTCATGGGTCCGGGGTCATGGGTCCGGGGTCATGGGTCCGGGGTCATGGGTCCGGGGTCATGGGTCCGGGGTCATGGGTCCGGGGTCATGGGTCCGGGGTCATGGGTCCGGGGTCATGGGTCCGGGGTCATGGGTCCGGGGTCATGGGTCCGGGGTCATGGGTCCGGGGTCATGGGTCCGGGGTCATGGGTCCGGGGTCATGGGTCCGGGGTCATGGGTCCGGGGTCATGGGTCTGGGTTCATGGGTCTGGGGTCATGGGTCTGGGGTCATGGGTCTGGGGTCGTGGGTCTGGGGTCATGGTTCTGGGGTCATGGGTCTGGGGTCATGGGTCTGGGGTCATGGGTCTGGGGTCATGGGTCTGGGGTCATGGGTCTGGGGTCATGGGTCCGGGGTCATGGGTCCGGGGTCATGGGTCCGGGGTCATGGGTCCGGGGTCATGGGTCCGGTGTCATGGGTCCGGGGTCATGGGTCCGGGGTCATGGGTCCGGGGTCATGGGTCCGGGGTCATGGGTCCGGGGTCATGGGTCCGGGGTCATGGGTCCGGGGTCATGGGTCCGGGGTCATGGGTCTGTGGTCATGGGTCTGGGGTCATGGGTCTGGGGTCATGGGTCTGGGGTCATGGGTCCGGGGTCATGGGTCCGTGGTCCTGTCTCCGGGGTCATGGGTCTGGGGTAATGGGTCTGGGGTAATGGGTCTGGGGTCATGGGTCTCGGGTCATGGGTCTGGGGTCGTGGGTCCGGGTTCGTGGTTCCGGGGTCCTGGGTCCGGGGTCGTGGGTCCGGGGTCGTGGGTCTGGGGTCATGGGTCTGGGGTCATGGGTCTGGGGTCATGGGTCTGGGGTCATGGGTCTGGGGTCATGGGTCTGGGGTCATGGGTCTGGGGTCATGGGTCTGGGTTCATGGGTTTGGGGTCATGGGTCTGGGGTCATGGGTCTGGGGTCATGGGTCTGGGGTCTTGGGTCTGGGGTCGTGGGTCTGGGGTCGTGGGTCTGGGGTCGTGAGTCCGGGGTCGTGGGTCCGGGGTCGTGGGTCCGGGGTCATGGGTCCGGGGTCATGGGTCCGGGGTCATGTGTCCGGGGTCCTGGGTCCGGGGTCATGGGTCCGGGGTCATGGGTCCGGGGTCATGGGTCCGGGGTCATGGGTCTGGGGTCATGGGTCTGGGGTCATGGGTCTGGGGTCTTGGGTCTGGGGTCGTGGGTCTGGGGTCGTGGGTCTGGGGTCGTGGGTCTGGGGTCGTGGGTCCGGGGTCGTGGGTCCGGGCTCATTGGTCCGGGGTCATGTGTCCGGGGTCCTGGGTCCGGGGTTGTGGCTCCGGGGTCCTGGGTCCGGGGTCCTGGGTCCGGGGTCCTGGGTCCGGGGTCATGGGTCCGGGGTCATGGGTCCGGGGTCATGGGTCCGGTGTCATGGGTCCGGGGTCGTGGGTCCGGGGTCGTGGGTCTGGGGTCGTGGGTCTGGGGTCATGGGTCTGGGGTCATGGGTCTGGGGTCATGGGTCTGGGGTCATGGGTCTGGGGTCATGGGTCTGGGGTCATGGGTCTGGGTTCATGGGTCTGGGTTCATGGGTCTGGGGTCATGGGTCTGGGGTCATGGGTCTGGGGTCATGGGTCTGGGGTCATGGGTCTGGGGTCATGGGTCTGGGGTCATGGGTCTGGGGTCATGGGTCTGGGGTCATGGGTCTGGGGTCATGGGTCTGGGGTCATGGGTCTGGGGTCATGGGTCTGGGGTCATGGGTCTGGGGTCATGGGTCTGGGGTCATGGGTCTGGGGTCATGGGTCTGGGGTCATGGGTCTGGGGTCATGGGTCTGGGGTCATGGGTCTGGGGTCATGGGTCTGGGGTCATGGGTCTGGGGTCATGGGTCTGGGGTCATGGGTCTGGGGTCATGGGTCTGGGGTCATGGGTCTGGGGTCATGGGTCTGGGGTCATGGGTCTGGGGTCATGGGTCTGGGGTCATGGGTCTGGGGTCATGGGTCTGGGGTCATGGGTCTGGGGTCATGGATCTGGGGTCATGGGTCTGGGGTCATGGGTCTGGGGTCATGGGTCTGGGGTCATGGGTCTGGGGTCATGGGTCTGGGGTCATGGGTCTGGGGTCATGGGTCTGGGGTCATGGGTCTGGGGTCATGGGTCTGGGGTCATGGGTCTGGGGTCATGGGTCTGGGGTCATGGGTCTGGGGTCATGGGTCTGGGGTCATGGGTCTGGGGTCATGGGTCTGGGGTCATGGGTCTGGGGTCATGGGTCTGGGGTCATGGGTCTGGGGTCATGGGTCTGGGGTCATGGGTCTGGGGTCATGGGTCTGGGGTCATGGGTCTGGGGTCATGGGTCTGGGGTCATGGGTCTGGGGTCATGGGTCTGGGGTCATGGGTCTGGGGTCATGGGTCTGGGGTCATGGGTCTGGGGTCATGGGTCTGGGGTCATGGGTCTGGGGTCATGGGTCTGGGGTCATGGGTCTGGGGTCATGGGTCTGGGGTCATGGGTCTGGGTTCATGGGTCTGGTGTCATGGGTCTGAGGTCATGGGTCTGGGGTCATGGGTCTGGGGTCATGGGTCTGGGGTCATGGGTCTGGGGTCATGGGTCTGGGGTCATGGGTCTGGGGTCATGGGTCTGGGGTCATGGGTCTGGGGTCATGGGTCTGGGGTCATGGGTCTGGGGTCATGGGTCTGGGGTCATGGGTCTGGGGTCATGGGTCTGGGGTCATGGGTCTGGGGTCATGGGTCTGGGGTCATGGGTCTGGGGTCATGGGTCTGGGGTCATGGGTCTGGGGTCATGGGTCTGGGGTCATGGGTCTGGGGTCATGGGTCTGGGGTCATGGGTCTGGGGTCATGGGTCTGGGGTCATGGGTCTGGGGTCATGGGTCTGGGGTCATGGGTCTGGGGTCATGGGTCTGGGGTCATGGGTCTGGGGTCATGGGTCTGGGGTCATGGGTCTGGGGTCATGGGTCTGGGGTCATGGGTCTGGGGTCATGGGTCTGGGGTCTTGGGTCTGGGGTCTTGGGTCCGGGGTCGTGGGTCCGGGGTCGTGGGTCCGGGGTCGTGGGTCCGGGGTCGTGGGTCCGGGGTCATGTGTCCGGGGTCATGTGTCCGGGGTCCTGGGTCCGGGGTCATGGGTCCGTGGTCATGGGTCCGGGGTCATGGGTCCGGGGTCATGGGTCCGGGGTCATGGGTCCGTGGTAATGGGTCCGGGGTCATGGGTCCGGGGTCATGGGTCCGGGGTCATGGGTCCGGGGTCATGGGTCCGGGGTCATGGGTCCGGAGTCATGGGTCCGGGGTCATGGGTCCGGGGTCATGGGTCCGGGGTCATGGGTCCGGGGTCATGGGTCCGGGGTCATGGGTCCGGGGTCATGGGTCCGGGGTCATGGGTCCGGGGTCATGGGTCCGGGGTCATGGGTCCGGGGTCAAGGGTCCGGGGTCATGGGTCCTGGGTCATGGGTCCTGGGTCATGGGTCCGGGGTCATGGGTCCGGGGTCATGGGTCCGGGGTCATGGGTCCGGGGTCATGGGTCCGGGGTCATGGGTCCGGGGTCATGGGTCCGGGGTCATGGGTCCGGGGTCATGAGTCCGGGGTCATGGGTCTGGTGTCATGGGTCTGGGGTCATGGGTCTGGGGTCATGGGTCTGGGGTCATGGGTCTGGGGTCATGGGTCTGGGGTCATGGGTCTGGGGTCATGGGTCTGGGGTCATGGGTCTGGGGTCATGGGTCTGGGGTCATGGGTCTGGGGTCATGGGTCTGGGGTCATGGGTCTGGGGTCATGGGTCTGGGGTCATGGGTCTGGGGTCATGGGTCTGGGGTCATGGGTCTGGGGTCATGGGTCTGGGGTCATGGGTCTGGGGTCTTGGGTCTGGGGTCGTGGGTCTGGGGTCGTGGGTCTGGGGTCGTGGGTCTGGGGTCGTGGGTCTGGGGTCGTGGGTCTGGGGTCGTGGGTCCGGGGTCGTGGGTCCGGGGTCGTGGGTCCGGGGTCATGTGTCCGGGGTCTTGGGTCCGGGGTCGTGGTTCCGGGGTCCTGGGTCCGGGGTCATGGGTCCGGGGTCATGGGTCCGGGGTCATGGGTCCGGAGTCACGGGTCCGGGGTCACGGGTCCGGGGTCACGGGTCCGGGGTCACGGGTCCGGGGTCACGGGTCCGGGGTCACGGGTCCGGGGTCATGGGTCCGGGGTCATGGGTCCGGTGTCATGGGTCCGTTGTCATGGGACCGGGGTCATGGGACCGGGGTCATGTGTCCGGGGTCATGGGTCCGGGTTCCTGGGTCCGGGGTCCTGGGTCCGTGGTCCTGTCTCCGGGGTCATGGGTCTGGGGTCATGGGTCTGGGGTAATGGGTCTGGGGTAATGGGTCTGGGGTCATGGGTCTGGGGTCATGGGTCTGGGGTCATGGGTCTGGGGTCTTGGGTCTGGGGTCGTGGGTCTGGGTTCGTGGGTCTGGGGTCGTGGGTCTGGGGTCGTGGGTCCGGGGTCGTGGGTCCGGGGTCGTGGGTCCGGGGTCATGTGTCCGGGGTCTTGGGTCCGGGGTCGTGGGTCCGGGGTCCTGGGTCCGGGGTCATGGGCCCGGGGTCATGGGCCCGGGGTCATGGGTCCGGGGTCATGGGTCCGGGGTCGTGGGTCCGGGGTCGTGGGTCCGGGGTCATGGGTCCGTGGTCATGGGTCCGGAGTCACGGGTCCGGGGTCACGGGTCCGGGGTCATGGGTCCGGGGTCACGGGTCCGCGGTCACGGGTCCGGGGTCATGGGTCCGGGGTCATGGGTCCGGGGTCATGGGTCCGGTGTCATGGGTCCGTTGTCATGGGACCGGGGTCATGGGTCCGGGGTCATGGGTCCGGGGTCATGGGTCCGGTGTCATGGGTCCGGGGTCATGGGTCCGGGGTCATGGGCCCGGGGTCATGGGTCTGGGTTCATGGGTCTGGGGTCATGGGTCTGGGGTCATGGGTCTGGGGTCATGGGTCTGGGGTCATGGTTCTGGGGTCATGGGTCTGGGGTCATGGGTCTGGGGTCATGGGTCTGGGGTCATGGGTCTGGGGTCATGGGTCTGGGGTCATGGGTCCGGGGTCATGGGTCCGGGGTCATGGGTCCGGGGTCATGGGTCCGGGGTCATGGGTCCGGGGTCATGGGTCCGGGGTCATGGGTCCGGGGACATGGGTCCGGGGTCATGGGTCCGGGGTCATGGGTCCGGGGTCATGGGTCCGGGGTCATGGGTCCGGGGTCATGGGTCCGGGGTCATGGGTCCGGGGTCATGGGTCCGGGATCATGGGTCCGGGGTCATGGGTCCGGGGTCATGGGTCCGGGGTCATGGGTCCGGGGTCATGGGTCCGGGGTCATGGGTCCGGGGTCATGGGTCTGGGGTCATGGGTCTGGGGTCATGGGTCTGGGGTCATGGGTCCGGGGTCAAGGGTCCGTGGTCCTGTCTCCGGGGTCATGGGTCCGGGGTCATGGGTCCGGGGTCATGGGTCCGGGGTCATGGGTCCGGGGTCATGGGTCCGGGGTCATGGGTCCGGGGTCATGGGTCCGGGGTCATGGGTCCGGCGTCATGGGTCCGGGGTCATGGGTCCGGGGTCATGGGTCCGGGGTCATGGGTCCGGGGTCATGGGTCCGGGGTCATGGGTCCGGGGTCATGGGTCCGGGGTCATGGGTCCGGGGTCATGGGTCCGGGGTCATGGGTCCGGGGTCATGGGTCCGGGGTCATGGGTCCGGGGTCATGGGTCCGGGGTCATGGGTCCGGGGTCATGGGTCCGGGGTCATGGGTCCGGGGTCATGGGTCCGGGGTCATGGGTCCGGGGTCATGGGTCCGGGGTCATGGGTCCGGGGTCATGGGTCCGGGGTCATGGGTCCGGGGTCATGGGTCTGTGGTCATGGGTCTGGGGTCATGGGTCTGGGGTCATGGGTCTGGGGTCATGGGTCCGGGGTCATGGGTCCGTGGTCCTGTCTCCGGGGTCATGGGTCTGGGGTAATGGGTCTGGGGTCATGGGTCTCGGGTCATGGGTCTGGGGTCGTGGGTCCGGGTTCGTGGTTCCGGGGTCCTGGGTCCGGGGTCGTGGGTCCGGGGTCGTGGGTCTGGGGTCATGGGTCTGGGGTCATGGGTCTGGGGTCATGGGTCTGGGGTCATGGGTCTGGGGTCATGGGTCTGGGGTCATGGGTCTGGGGTCATGGGTCTGGGTTCATGGGTTTGGGGTCATGGGTCTGGGGTCATGGGTCTGGGGTCATGGGTCTGGGGTCATGGGTCTGGGGTCTTGGGTCTGGGGTCGTGGGTCTGGGGTCGTGGGTCTGGGGTCGTGAGTCCGGGGTCGTGGGTCCGGGGTCGTGGGTCCGGGGTCATGGGTCCGGGGTCATGTGTCCGGGGTCCTGGGTCCGGGGTCATGGGTCCGGGGTCATGGGTCCGGGGTCATGGGTCCGGGGTCATGGGTCTGGGGTCATGGGTCTGGGGTCATGGGTCTGGGGTCTTGGGTCTGGGGTCGTGGGTCTGGGGTCGTGGGTCTGGGGTCGTGGGTCTGGGGTCGTGGGTCCGGGGTCGTGGGTCCGGGCTCATTGGTCCGGGGTCATGTGTCCGGGGTCCTGGGTCCGGGGTTGTGGCTCCGGGGTCCTGGGTCCGGGGTCCTGGGTCCGGGGTCATGGGTCCGGGGTCATGGGTCCGGGGTCATGGGTCCGGTGTCATGGGTCCGGGGTCGTGGGTCCGGGGTCGTGGGTCTGGGGTCGTGGGTCTGGGGTCATGGGTCTGGGGTCATGGGTCTGGGGTCATGGGTCTGGGGTCATGGGTCTGGGGTCATGGGTCTGGGGTCATGGGTCTGGGGTCATGGGTCTGGGGTCATGGGTCTGGGTTCATGGGTCTGGGGTCATGGGTCTGGGGTCATGGGTCTGGGGTCATGGGTCTGGGGTCATGGGTCTGGGGTCATGGGTCTGGGGTCATGGGTCTGGGGTCATGGGTCTGGGGTCATGGGTCTGGGGTCATGGGTCTGGGGTCATGGGTCTGGGGTCATGGGTCTGGGGTCATGGGTCTGGGGTCATGGGTCTGGGGTCATGGGTCTGGGGTCATGGGTCTGGGGTCATGGGTCTGGGGTCATGGGTCTGGGGTCATGGGTCCTGGGTCATGGGTCCTGGGTCATGGGTCCGGGGTCATGGGTCCGGGGTCATGGGTCCGGGGTCATGGGTCCGGGGTCATGGGTCCGGGGTCATGGGTCCGGGGTCCTGGGTCCGGGGTCATGGGTCCGGGGTCATGGGTCCGGGGTCATGGGTCCGGGGTCATGGGTCCGGGGTCATGGGTCCGGGGTCATGGGTCCGGGGTCATGAGTCCGGGGTCATGGGTCTGGTGTCATGGGTCTGGGGTCATGGGTCTGGGGTCATGGGTCTGGGGTCATGGGTCTGGGGTCATGGGTCTGGGGTCAAGGGTCTGGGGTCATGGGTCTGGGGTCATGGGTCTGGGGTCATGTGTCTGGGGTCATGGGTCTGGGGTCATGGGTCTGGGGTCATGCGTCTGGGGTCTTGGGTCTGGGGTCGTGGGTCTGGGGTCGTGGGTCTGGGGTCGTGGGTCCGGGGTCGTGGGTCCGGGGTCGTGGGTCCGGGGTCATGGGTCCGGGGTCATGTGTCCGGGGTCCTGGGTCCGGGGTCATGGGTCCGGGGTCATGGGTTCGGGGTCATGGGTCCGGGGTCATGGGTCCGGGGTCATGGGTCCGGGGTCATGGGTCCGGGGTCATGGGTCCGTGGTAATGGGTCTGGGGTCATGGGTCTGGGGTCATGGGTCTGGGGTCATGGGTCTGGGGTCATGGGTCTGGGGTCATGGGTCTGGGGTCATGGGTCTGGGGTCATGGGTCTGGGGTCATGGGTCTGGGGTCATGGGTCTGGGGTCATGGGTCTGGGGTCATGGGTCTGGGGTCATGGGTCTGGGGTCATGGGTCTGGGGTCATGGGTCTGGGGTCATGGGTCTGGGGTCATGGGTCTGGGGTCATGGGTCTGGGGTCATGGGTCTGGGGTCATGGGTCTGGGGTCATGGGTCTGGGGTCATGGGTCTGGGGTCATGGGTCTGGGGTCATGGGTCTGGGGTCATGGGTCCGTGGTAATGGGTCCGGGGTCATGGGTCCGGGGTCATGGGTCCGGGGTCATGGGTCCGGGGTCATGGGTCCGGGGTCATGGGTCCGGAGTCATGGGTCCGGGGTCATGGGTCCGGGGTCATGGGTCCGGGGTCATGGGTCCGGGGTCATGGGTCCGGGGTCATGGGTCCGGGGTCATGGGTCCGGGGTCATGGGTCCGGGGTCATGGGTCCGGGGTCATGGGTCCGGGGTCATGGGTCCGGGGTCAAGGGTCCGGGGTCATGGGTCCTGGGTCATGGGTCCTGGGTCATGGGTCCGGGGTCATGGGTCCGGGGTCATGGGTCCGGGGTCATGGGTCCGGGGTCATGGGTCCGGGGTCATGGGTCCGGGGTCATGGGTCCGGGGTCATGGGTCCGGGGTCATGAGTCCGGGGTCATGGGTCTGGTGTCATGGGTCTGGGGTCATGGGTCTGGGGTCATGGGTCTGGGGTCATGGGTCTGGGGTCATGGGTCTGGGGTCATGGGTCTGGGGTCATGGGTCTGGGGTCATGGGTCTGGGGTCATGGGTCTGGGGTCATGGGTCTGGGGTCATGGGTCTGGGGTCATGGGTCTGGGGTCATGGGTCTGGGGTCATGGGTCTGGGGTCATGGGTCTGGGGTCATGGGTCTGGGGTCATGGGTCTGGGGTCATGGGTCTGGGGTCTTGGGTCTGGGGTCGTGGGTCTGGGGTCGTGGGTCTGGGGTCGTGGGTCTGGGGTCGTGGGTCTGGGGTCGTGGGTCTGGGGTCGTGGGTCCGGGGTCGTGGGTCCGGGGTCGTGGGTCCGGGGTCATGTGTCCGGGGTCTTGGGTCCGGGGTCGTGGTTCCGGGGTCCTGGGTCCGGGGTCATGGGTCCGGGGTCATGGGTCCGGGGTCATGGGTCCGGAGTCACGGGTCCGGGGTCACGGGTCCGGGGTCACGGGTCCGGGGTCACGGGTCCGGGGTCACGGGTCCGGGGTCACGGGTCCGGGGTCATGGGTCCGGGGTCATGGGTCCGGTGTCATGGGTCCGTTGTCATGGGACCGGGGTCATGGGACCGGGGTCATGTGTCCGGGGTCATGGGTCCGGGTTCCTGGGTCCGGGGTCCTGGGTCCGTGGTCCTGTCTCCGGGGTCATGGGTCTGGGGTCATGGGTCTGGGGTAATGGGTCTGGGGTAATGGGTCTGGGGTCATGGGTCTGGGGTCATGGGTCTGGGGTCATGGGTCTGGGGTCTTGGGTCTGGGGTCGTGGGTCTGGGTTCGTGGGTCTGGGGTCGTGGGTCTGGGGTCGTGGGTCCGGGGTCGTGGGTCCGGGGTCGTGGGTCCGGGGTCATGTGTCCGGGGTCTTGGGTCCGGGGTCGTGGGTCCGGGGTCCTGGGTCCGGGGTCATGGGCCCGGGGTCATGGGCCCGGGGTCATGGGTCCGGGGTCATGGGTCCGGGGTCGTGGGTCCGGGGTCGTGGGTCCGGGGTCATGGGTCCGTGGTCATGGGTCCGGAGTCACGGGTCCGGGGTCACGGGTCCGGGGTCATGGGTCCGGGGTCACGGGTCCGCGGTCACGGGTCCGGGGTCATGGGTCCGGGGTCATGGGTCCGGGGTCATGGGTCCGGTGTCATGGGTCCGTTGTCATGGGACCGGGGTCATGGGTCCGGGGTCATGGGTCCGGGGTCATGGGTCCGGTGTCATGGGTCCGGGGTCATGGGTCCGGGGTCATGGGCCCGGGGTCATGGGTCTGGGTTCATGGGTCTGGGGTCATGGGTCTGGGGTCATGGGTCTGGGGTCATGGGTCTGGGGTCATGGTTCTGGGGTCATGGGTCTGGGGTCATGGGTCTGGGGTCATGGGTCTGGGGTCATGGGTCTGGGGTCATGGGTCTGGGGTCATGGGTCCGGGGTCATGGGTCCGGGGTCATGGGTCCGGGGTCATGGGTCCGGGGTCATGGGTCCGGGGTCATGGGTCCGGGGTCATGGGTCCGGGGACATGGGTCCGGGGTCATGGGTCCGGGGTCATGGGTCCGGGGTCATGGGTCCGGGGTCATGGGTCCGGGGTCATGGGTCCGGGGTCATGGGTCCGGGGTCATGGGTCCGGGATCATGGGTCCGGGGTCATGGGTCCGGGGTCATGGGTCCGGGGTCATGGGTCCGGGGTCATGGGTCCGGGGTCATGGGTCCGGGGTCATGGGTCTGGGGTCATGGGTCTGGGGTCATGGGTCTGGGGTCATGGGTCCGGGGTCAAGGGTCCGTGGTCCTGTCTCCGGGGTCATGGGTCCGGGGTCATGGGTCCGGGGTCATGGGTCCGGGGTCATGGGTCCGGGGTCATGGGTCCGGGGTCATGGGTCCGGGGTCATGGGTCCGGGGTCATGGGTCCGGCGTCATGGGTCCGGGGTCATGGGTCCGGGGTCATGGGTCCGGGGTCATGGGTCCGGGGTCATGGGTCCGGGGTCATGGGTCCGGGGTCATGGGTCCGGGGTCATGGGTCCGGGGTCATGGGTCCGGGGTCATGGGTCCGGGGTCATGGGTCCGGGGTCATGGGTCCGGGGTCATGGGTCCGGGGTCATGGGTCCGGGGTCATGGGTCCGGGGTCATGGGTCCGGGGTCATGGGTCCGGGGTCATGGGTCCGGGGTCATGGGTCCGGGGTCATGGGTCCGGGGTCATGGGTCCGGGGTCATGGGTCCGGGGTCATGGGTCTGTGGTCATGGGTCTGGGGTCATGGGTCTGGGGTCATGGGTCTGGGGTCATGGGTCCGGGGTCATGGGTCCGTGGTCCTGTCTCCGGGGTCATGGGTCTGGGGTAATGGGTCTGGGGTCATGGGTCTCGGGTCATGGGTCTGGGGTCGTGGGTCCGGGTTCGTGGTTCCGGGGTCCTGGGTCCGGGGTCGTGGGTCCGGGGTCGTGGGTCTGGGGTCATGGGTCTGGGGTCATGGGTCTGGGGTCATGGGTCTGGGGTCATGGGTCTGGGGTCATGGGTCTGGGGTCATGGGTCTGGGGTCATGGGTCTGGGTTCATGGGTTTGGGGTCATGGGTCTGGGGTCATGGGTCTGGGGTCATGGGTCTGGGGTCATGGGTCTGGGGTCTTGGGTCTGGGGTCGTGGGTCTGGGGTCGTGGGTCTGGGGTCGTGAGTCCGGGGTCGTGGGTCCGGGGTCGTGGGTCCGGGGTCATGGGTCCGGGGTCATGTGTCCGGGGTCCTGGGTCCGGGGTCATGGGTCCGGGGTCATGGGTCCGGGGTCATGGGTCCGGGGTCATGGGTCTGGGGTCATGGGTCTGGGGTCATGGGTCTGGGGTCTTGGGTCTGGGGTCGTGGGTCTGGGGTCGTGGGTCTGGGGTCGTGGGTCTGGGGTCGTGGGTCCGGGGTCGTGGGTCCGGGCTCATTGGTCCGGGGTCATGTGTCCGGGGTCCTGGGTCCGGGGTTGTGGCTCCGGGGTCCTGGGTCCGGGGTCCTGGGTCCGGGGTCATGGGTCCGGGGTCATGGGTCCGGGGTCATGGGTCCGGTGTCATGGGTCCGGGGTCGTGGGTCCGGGGTCGTGGGTCTGGGGTCGTGGGTCTGGGGTCATGGGTCTGGGGTCATGGGTCTGGGGTCATGGGTCTGGGGTCATGGGTCTGGGGTCATGGGTCTGGGGTCATGGGTCTGGGGTCATGGGTCTGGGGTCATGGGTCTGGGTTCATGGGTCTGGGGTCATGGGTCTGGGGTCATGGGTCTGGGGTCATGGGTCTGGGGTCATGGGTCTGGGGTCATGGGTCTGGGGTCATGGGTCTGGGGTCATGGGTCTGGGGTCATGGGTCTGGGGTCATGGGTCTGGGGTCATGGGTCTGGGGTCATGGGTCTGGGGTCATGGGTCTGGGGTCATGGGTCTGGGGTCATGGGTCTGGGGTCATGGGTCTGGGGTCATGGGTCTGGGGTCATGGGTCTGGGGTCATGGGTCCTGGGTCATGGGTCCTGGGTCATGGGTCCGGGGTCATGGGTCCGGGGTCATGGGTCCGGGGTCATGGGTCCGGGGTCATGGGTCCGGGGTCATGGGTCCGGGGTCCTGGGTCCGGGGTCATGGGTCCGGGGTCATGGGTCCGGGGTCATGGGTCCGGGGTCATGGGTCCGGGGTCATGGGTCCGGGGTCATGGGTCCGGGGTCATGAGTCCGGGGTCATGGGTCTGGTGTCATGGGTCTGGGGTCATGGGTCTGGGGTCATGGGTCTGGGGTCATGGGTCTGGGGTCATGGGTCTGGGGTCAAGGGTCTGGGGTCATGGGTCTGGGGTCATGGGTCTGGGGTCATGTGTCTGGGGTCATGGGTCTGGGGTCATGGGTCTGGGGTCATGCGTCTGGGGTCTTGGGTCTGGGGTCGTGGGTCTGGGGTCGTGGGTCTGGGGTCGTGGGTCCGGGGTCGTGGGTCCGGGGTCGTGGGTCCGGGGTCATGGGTCCGGGGTCATGTGTCCGGGGTCCTGGGTCCGGGGTCATGGGTCCGGGGTCATGGGTTCGGGGTCATGGGTCCGGGGTCATGGGTCCGGGGTCATGGGTCCGGGGTCATGGGTCCGGGGTCATGGGTCCGTGGTAATGGGTCTGGGGTCATGGGTCTGGGGTCATGGGTCTGGGGTCATGGGTCTGGGGTCATGGGTCTGGGGTCATGGGTCTGGGGTCATGGGTCTGGGGTCATGGGTCTGGGGTCATGGGTCTGGGGTCATGGGTCTGGGGTCATGGGTCTGGGGTCATGGGTCTGGGGTCATGGGTCTGGGGTCATGGGTCTGGGGTCATGGGTCTGGGGTCATGGGTCTGGGGTCATGGGTCTGGGGTCATGGGTCTGGGGTCATGGGTCTGGGGTCATGGGTCTGGGGTCATGGGTCTGGGGTCATGGGTCTGGGGTCATGGGTCTGGGGTCATGGGTCTGGGGTCATGGGTCTGGGGTCATGGGTCTGGGGTCATGGGTCTGGGGTCATGGGTCTGGGGTCATGGGTCTGGGGTCATGGGTCTGGGGTCATGGGTCTGGGGTCATGGGTCTGGGGTCATGGGTCTGGGGTCATGGGTCTGGGGTCATGGGTCTGGGGTCATGGGTCTGGGGTCATGGGTCTGGGGTCATGGGTCTGGGTTCATGGGTCTGGGGTCATGGGTCTGGGGTCATGGGTCTGGGGTCATGGGTCTGGGGTCATGGGTCTGGGGTCATGGGTCTGGGGTCATGGGTCTGGGGTCATGGGTCTGGGGTCATGGGTCTGGGGTCATGGGTCTGGGGTCATGGGTCTGGGGTCATGGGTCTGGGGTCATGGGTCTGGGGTCATGGGTCTGGGGTCATGGGTCTGGGGTCATGGGTCTGGGGTCATGGGTCTGGGGTCATGGGTCTGGGGTCATGGGTCTGGGGTCATGGGTCTGGGGTCATGGGTCTGGGGTCATGGGTCTGGGGTCATGGGTCTGGGGTCATGGGTCTGGGGTCATGGGTCTGGGGTCATGGGTCTGGGGTCATGGGTCTGGGGTCATGGGTCTGGGGTCATGGGTCTGGGGTCATGGGTCTGGGGTCATGGGTCTGGGGTCATGGGTCTGGGGTCATGGGTCTGGGGTCATGGGTCTGGGGTCATGGGTCTGGGGTCATGGGTCTGGGGTCATGGGTCTGGGGTCATGGGTCTGGGGTCATGGGTCTGGGGTCTTGGGTCTGGGGTCGTGGGTCTGGGGTCGTGGGTCTGGGGTCGTGGGTCCGGGGTCGTGGGTCCGGGGTCGTGGGTCCGGGGTCCTGGGTCCGGGGTCATGTGTCCGGGCTCCTGGGTCCGGGGTCGTGGTTCCGGGGTCCTGGGTCCGGGGTCATGGGTCCGGGGTCATGGGTCCGGGGTCATGGGTCCGGGGTCATGGGTCCGGGGTCATGGGTCCGGGGTCGTGGGTCCGGGGTCATGGGTCCGTGGTCATGGGTCCGGAGTCACGGGTCCGGGGTCACGGGTCCGGGGTCACGGGTCCGGGGTCACGGGTCCGGGGTCACGGGTCCGGGGTCACGGGTCCGGGGTCATGGGTCCGGGGTCATGGGTCCGGTGTCATGGGTCCGTTGTCATGGGACCGGGGTCATGGGACCGGGGTCATGGGTCCGGGGTCATGGGTCCGGGGTCCTGGGTCCGGGGTCCTGGGTCCGTGGTCCTGTCTCCGGGGTCATGGGTCTGGGGTAATGGGTCTGGGGTCATGGGTCTGGGGTAATGGGTCTGGGGTCATGGGTCTGGGGTAATGGGTCTGGGGTCATGGGTCTGGGGTCATGGGTCTGGGGTCATGGGTCTGGGGTATTGGGTCTGGGGTCGTGGGTCTGGGGTCGTGGGTCTGGGGTCGTGGGTCTGGGGTCGTGGGTCCGGGGTCGTGGGTCCGGGGTCATGTGTCCGGGGTCTTGGGTCCGGGGTCGTGGTTCCGGGGTCCTGGGTCCGGGGTCATGGGCCCGGGGTCATGGGTCCGGGGTCATGGGTCCGGGGTCGTGGGTCCGGGGTCGTGGGTCCGGGGTCATGGGTCCGTGGTCATGGGTCCGGAGTCACGGGTCCGGGGTCACGGGTCCGGGGTCATGGGTCCGGGGTCACGGGTCCGCGGTCACGGGTCCGGGGTCATGGGTCCGGGGTCATGGGTCCGGGGTCATGGGTCCGGTGTCATGGGTCCGTTGTCATGGGACCGGGGTCATGGGTCCGGGGTCATGGGTCCGGGGTCATGGGTCCGGTGTCATGGGTCCGGGGTCATGGGTCCGGGGTCATGGGCCCGGGGTCATGGGTCCGTGGTAATGGGTCCGGGGTCATGGGTCCGGGGTCATGGGTCCGGGGTCATGGGTCCGGGGTCATGGGTCCGGGGTCATGGGTCCGGGGTCATGGGTCCGGGGTCATGGGTCCGGGGTCATGGGTCCGGGGTCATGGGTCCGGGGTCATGGGTCCGGGGTCATGGGTCTGGGGTCATGGGTCTGGGGTCATGGGTCTGGGGTCATGGGTCTGGGGTCATGGGTCTGGGGTCTTGGGTCTGGGGTCGTGGGTCTGGGGTCGTGGGTCTGGGGTCGTGGGTCCGGGGTCGTGGGTCCGGGGTCGTGGGTCCGGGGTCATGGGTCCGGGGTCATGTGTCCGGGGTCCTGGGTCCGGGGTCATGGGTCCGGGGTCATGGGTCCGGGGTCATGGGTCCGGGGTCATGGGTCCGGGGTCATGGGTCCGTGGTAATGGGTCCGGGGTCATGGGTCCGGGGTCATGGGTCCGGGGTCATGGGTCCGGGGTCATGGGTCCGGGGTCATGGGTCCGGGGTCATGGGTCCGGGGCCATGGGTCCGGGGTCATGGGTCCGGGGTCATGGGTCCGGGGTCATGGGTCCGGGGTCATGGGTCCGGGGTCATGGGTCCGGGGTCATGGGTCCGGGGTCATGGGTCCGGGGTCATGGGTCCGGGGTCATGGGTCCGGGGTCATGGGTCCGGGGTCATGGGTCCGGGGTCATGGGTCCGGGGTCATGGGTCCGGGGTCATGGGTCCGGGGTCATGGGTCCGGGGTCATGGGTCCGGGGTCATGGGTCCGGGGTCATGGGTCCGGGGTCATGGGTCTGGGGTCATGGGTCTGGGGTCATGGGTCTGGGGTCATGGTTCTGGGGTCATGGGTCTGGGGTCATGGGTCTGGGGTCATGGGTCTGGGGTCATGGGTCTGGGGTCATGGGTCTGGGGTCATGGGTCCGGGGTCATGGGTCCGGGGTCATGGGTCCGGGGTCATGGGTCCGGGGTCATGGGTCCGGGGTCATGGGTCCGGGGTCATGGGTCCGGGGTCATGGGTCCGGGGTCATGGGTCCGGGGTCATGGGTCCGGGGTCATGGGTCCGGGGTCATGGGTCCGGGGTCATGGGTCCGGGGTCATGGGTCCGGGGTCATGGGTCTGTGGTCATGGGTCTGGGGTCATGGGTCTGGGGTCATGGGTCTGGGGTCATGGGTCCGGGGTCATGGGTCCGTGGTCCTGTCTCCGGGGTCATGGGTCTGGGGTAATGGGTCTGGGGTCATGGGTCTCGGGTCATGGGTCTGGGGTCGTGGGTCCGGGTTCGTGGTTCCGGGGTCCTGGGTCCGGGGTCGTGGGTCCGGGGTCGTGGGTCTGGGGTCATGGGTCTGGGGTCATGGGTCTGGGGTCATGGGTCTGGGGTCATGGGTCTGGGGTCATGGGTCTGGGGTCATGGGTCTGGGGTCATGGGTCTGGGGTCATGGGTCTGGGTTCATGGGTTTGGGGTCATGGGTCTGGGGTCATGGGTCTGGGGTCATGGGTCTGGGGTCTTGGGTCTGGGGTCGTGGGTCTGGGGTCGTGGGTCTGGGGTCGTGAGTCCGGGGTCGTGGGTCCGGGGTCGTGGGTCCGGGGTCATGGGTCCGGGGTCATGTGTCCGGGGTCCTGGGTCCGGGGTCATGGGTCCGGGGTCATGGGTCCGGGGTCATGGGTCCGGGGTCATGGGTCCGGGGTCATGGGTCTGGGGTCATGGGTCTGGGGTCATGGGTCTGGGGTCTTGGGTCTGGGGTCGTGGGTCTGGGGTCGTGGGTCTGGGGTCGTGGGTCTGGGGTCGTGGGTCCGGGGTCGTGGGTCCGGGCTCATTGGTCCGGGGTCATGTGTCCGGGGTCCTGGGTCCGGGGTTGTGGCTCCGGGGTCCTGGGTCCGGGGTCCTGGGTCCGGGGTCCTGGGTCCGGGGTCATGGGTCCGGGGTCATGGGTCCGGGGTCATGGGTCCGGTGTCATGGGTCCGGGGTCGTGGGTCCGGGGTCGTGGGTCTGGGGTCGTGGGTCTGGGGTCATGGGTCTGGGGTCATGGGTCTGGGGTCATGGGTCTGGGGTCATGGGTCTGGGGTCATGGGTCTGGGGTCATGGGTCTGGGGTCATGGGTCTGGGGTCATGGGTCTGGGGTCATGGGTCTGGGGTCATGGGTCTGGGTTCATGGGTCTGGGGTCATGGGTCTGGGGTCATGGGTCTGGGGTCATGGGTCTGGGGTCATGGGTCTGGGGTCATGGGTCTGGGGTCATGGGTCTGGGGTCATGGGTCTGGGGTCATGGGTCTGGGGTCATGGGTCTGGGGTCATGGGTCTGGGGTCATGGGTCTGGGGTCATGGGTCTGGGGTCATGGGTCTGGGGTCATGGGTCTGGGGTCATGGGTCTGGGGTCATGGGTCTGGGGTCATGGGTCCTGGGTCATGGGTCCTGGGTCATGGGTCCGGGGTCATGGGTCCGGGGTCATGGGTCCGGGGTCATGGGTCCGGGGTCATGGGTCCGGGGTCATGGGTCCGGGGTCATGGGTCCGGGGTCATGGGTCCGGGGTCATGGGTCCGGGGTCATGGGTCCGGGGTCATGGGTCCGGGGTCATGGGTCCGGGGTCATGGGTCCGGGGTCATGAGTCCGGGGTCATGGGTCTGGTGTCATGGGTCTGGGGTCATGGGTCTGGGGTCATGGGTCTGGGGTCATGGGTCTGGGGTCATGGGTCTGGGGTCATGGGTCTGGGGTCAAGGGTCTGGGGTCATGGGTCTGGGGTCATGGGTCTGGGGTCATGGGTCTGGGGTCATGGGTCTGGGGTCATGGGTCTAGGGTCATGCGTCTGGGGTCTTGGGTCTGGGGTCGTGGGTCTGGGGTCGTGGGTCTGGGGTCGTGGGTCCGGGGTCGTGGGTCCGGGGTCGTGGGTCCGGGGTCATGGGTCCGGGGTCATGTGTCCGGGGTCCTGGGTCCGGGGTCATGGGTCCGGGGTCATGGGTCCGGGGTCATGGGTCCGGGGTCATGGGTCCGGGGTCATGGGTCCGGGGTCATGGGTCCGGGGTCATGGGTCCGGGGTCATGGGTCCGGGGTCATGGGTCCGTGGTAATGGGTCTGGGGTCATGGGTCTGGGGTCATGGGTCTGGGGTCATGGGTCTGGGGTCATGGGTCTGGGGTCATGGGTCTGGGGTCATGGGTCTGGGGTCATGGGTCTGGGGTCATGGGTCTGGGGTCATGGGTCTGGGGTCATGGGTCTGGGGTCATGGGTCTGGGGTCATGGGTCTGGGGTCATGGGTCTGGGGTCATGGGTCTGGGGTCATGGGTCTGGGGTCATGGGTCTGGGGTCATGGGTCTGGGGTCATGGGTCTGGGGTCATGGGTCTGGGGTCATGGGTCTGGGGTCATGGGTCTGGGGTCATGGGTCTGGGGTCATGGGTCTGGGGTCATGGGTCTGGGGTCATGGGTCTGGGGTCATGGGTCTGGGGTCATGGGTCTGGGGTCATGGGTCTGGGGTCATGGGTCTGGGGTCATGGGTCTGGGGTCATGGGTCTGGGGTCATGGGTCTGGGGTCATGGGTCTGGGGTCATGGGTCTGGGGTCATGGGTCTGGGGTCATGGGTCTGGGGTCATGGGTCTGGGGTCATGGGGCTGGGGTCATGGGTCTGGGGTCATGGGTCTGGGGTTATGGGTCTGGGGTCATGGGTCTGGGGTCATGGGTCTGGGGTCATGGGTCTGGGGTCATGGGTCTGGGGTCATGGGTCTGGGGTCATGGGTCTGGGGTCATGGGTCTGGGGTCATGGGTCTGGGGTCATGGGTCTGGGGTCATGGGTCTGGGGTCATGGGTCTGGGGTCATGGGTCTGGGGTCATGGGTCTGGGGTCATGGGTCTGGGGTCATGGGTCTGGGGTCATGGGTCTGGGGTCATGGGTCTGGGGTCATGGGTCTGGGGTCATGGGTCTGGGGTCATGGGTCTGGGGTCATGGGTCTGGGGTCATGGGTCTGGGGTCATGGGTCTGGGGTCATGGGTCTGGGGTCATGGGTCTGGGGTCATGGGTCTGGGGTCATGGGTCTGGGGTCATGGGTCTGGGGTCATGGGTCCGGTGTCATGGGTCCGTTGTCATGGGACCGGGGTCATGGGACCGGGGTCATGTGTCCGGGGTCATGGGTCCAGGTTCCTGGGTCCGGGGTCCTGGGTCCGTGGTCCTGTCTCCGGGGTCATGGGTCTGGGGTCATGGGTCTGGGGTCATGGGTCTGGGGTAATGGGTCTGGGGTCATGGGTCTGGGGTCATGGGTCTGGGGTCATGGGTCTGGGGTCATGGGTCTGGGGTCATGGGTCTGGGGTCATGGGTCTGGGGTCATGGGTCTGGGGTCTTGGGTCTGGGGTCGTGGGTCTGGGGTCGTGGGTCTGGGGTCGTGGGTCCGGGGTCGTGGGTCCGGGGTCGTGGGTCCGGGGTCGTGGGTCCGGGGTCATGGGTCCGGGGTCATGTGTCCGGGCTCCTGGGTCCGGGGTCGTGGTTCCGGGGTCCTGGGTCCGGGGTCATGGGTCCGGGGTCATGGGTCCGGGGTCATGGGTCCGGGGTCATGGGTCCGGGGTCATGGGTCCGGGGTCGTGGGTCCGGGGTCATGGGTCCGTGGTCATGGGTCCGGAGTCACGGGTCCGGGGTCACGGGTCCGGGGTCACGGGTCCGGGGTCACGGGTCCGGGGTCACGGTTCCGGGGTCACGGGTCCGGGGTCATGGGTCCGGGGTCATGGGTCCGGTGTCATGGGTCCGTTGTCATGGGACCGGGGTCATGGGACCGGGGTCATGGGTCCGGGGTCATGGGTCCGGGGTCCTGGGTCCGGGGTCCTGGGTCCGTGGTCCTGTCTCCGGGGTCATGGGTCTGGGGTAATGGGTCTGGGGTCAAGGGTCTGGGGTAATGGGTCTGGGGTCATGGGTCTGGGGTCATGGGTCTGGGGTCATGGGTCTGGGGTCTTGGGTCTGGGGTCGTGGGTCTGGGGTCGTGGGTCTGGGGTCGTGGGTCTGGGGTCGTGGGTCCGGGGTCGTGGGTCCGGGGTCGTGGGTCCGGGGTCATGTGTCCGGGGTCTTGGGTCCGGGGTCGTGGTTCCGGGGTCCTGGGTCCGGGGTCATGGGCCCGGGGTCATGGGTCCGGGGTCATGGGTCCGGGGTCGTGGGTCCGGGGTCGTGGGTCCGGGGTCATGGGTCCGTGGTCATGGGTCCGGAGTCACGGGTCCGGGGTCACGGGTCCGGGGTCACGGGTCCGGGGTCATGGGTCTGGGGTCATGGGTCTGGGGTCATGGGTCTGGGGTCATGGGTCTGGGGTCATGGGTCTGGGGTCATGGGTCTGGGGTCATGGGTCTGGGGTCATGGGTCTGGGGTCATGGGTCTGGGGTCTTGGGTCTGGGGTCGTGGGTCTGGGGTCGTGGGTCTGGGGTCGTGGGTCTGGGGTCGTGGGTCTGGGGTCGTGGGTCTGGGGTCGTGGGTCTGGGGTCGTGGGTCCGGGGTCGTGGGTCCGGGGTCGTGGGTCCGGGGTCATGTGTCCGGGGTCTTGGGTCCGGGGTCGTGGTTCCGGGGTCCTGGGTCCGGGGTCATGGGTCCGGGGTCATGGGTCCGGGGTCATGGGTCCGGAGTCACGGGTCCGGGGTCACGGGTCCGGGGTCACGGGTCCGGGGTCACGGGTCCGGGGTCACGGGTCCGGGGTCACGGGTCCGGGGTCATGGGTCCGGGGTCATGGGTCCGGTGTCATGGGTCCGTTGTCATGGGACCGGGGTCATGGGACCGGGGTCATGTGTCCGGGGTCATGGGTCCAGGTTCCTGGGTCCGGGGTCCTGGGTCCGTGGTCCTGTCTCCGGGGTCATGGGTCTGGGGTCATGGGTCTGGGGTCATGGGTCTGGGGTAATGGGTCTGGGGTAATGGGTCTGGGGTCATGGGTCTGGGGTCATGGGTCTGGGGTCATGGGTCTGGGGTCATGGGTCTGGGGTCTTGGGTCTGGGGTCGTGGGTCTGGGTTCGTGGGTCTGGGGTCGTGGGTCTGGGGTCGTGGGTCCGGGGTCGTGGGTCCGGGGTCGTGGGTCCGGGGTCATGTGTCCGGGGTCTTGGGTCCGGGGTCGTGGGTCCGGGGTCCTGGGTCCGGGGTCATGGGCCCGGGGTCATGGGCCCGGGGTCATGGGTCCGGGGTCATGGGTCCGGGGTCGTGGGTCCGGGGTCGTGGGTCCGGGGTCATGGGTCCGTGGTCATGGGTCCGGAGTCACGGGTCCGGGGTCACGGGTCCGGGGTCATGGGTCCGGGGTCACGGGTCCGCGGTCACGGGTCCGGGGTCATGGGTCCGGGGTCATGGGTCCGGGGTCATGGGTCCGGTGTCATGGGTCCGTTGTCATGGGACCGGGGTCATGGGTCCGGGGTCATGGGTCCGGGGTCATGGGTCCGGTGTCATGGGTCCGGGGTCATGGGTCCGGGGTCATGGGCCCGGGGTCATGGGTCTGGGTTCATGGGTCTGGGGTCATGGGTCTGGGGTCATGGGTCTGGGGTCATGGGTCTGGGGTCATGGTTCTGGGGTCATGGGTCTGGGGTCATGGGTCTGGGGTCATGGGTCTGGGGTCATGGGTCTGGGGTCATGGGTCTGGGGTCATGGGTCCGGGGTCATGGGTCCGGGGTCATGGGTCCGGGGTCATGGGTCCGGGGTCATGGGTCCGGGGTCATGGGTCCGGGGTCATGGGTCCGGGGACATGGGTCCGGGGTCATGGGTCCGGGGTCATGGGTCCGGGGTCATGGGTCCGGGGTCATGGGTCCGGGGTCATGGGTCCGGGGTCATGGGTCCGGGGTCATGGGTCCGGGGTCATGGGTCCGGGATCATGGGTCCGGGGTCATGGGTCCGGGGTCATGGGTCCGGGGTCATGGGTCCGGGGTCATGGGTCCGGGGTCATGGGTCCGGGGTCATGGGTCTGGGGTCATGGGTCTGGGGTCATGGGTCTGGGGTCATGGGTCCGGGGTCAAGGGTCCGTGGTCCTGTCTCCGGGGTCATGGGTCCGGGGTCATGGGTCCGGGGTCATGGGTCCGGGGTCATGGGTCCGGGGTCATGGGTCCGGGGTCATGGGTCCGGGGTCATGGGTCCGGCGTCATGGGTCCGGGGTCATGGGTCCGGGGTCATGGGTCCGGGGTCATGGGTCCGGGGTCATGGGTCCGGGGTCATGGGTCCGGGGTCATGGGTCCGGGGTCATGGGTCCGGGGTCATGGGTCCGGGGTCATGGGTCCGGGGTCATGGGTCCGGGGTCATGGGTCCGGGGTCATGGGTCCGGGGTCATGGGTCCGGGGTCATGGGTCCGGGGTCATGGGTCCGGGGTCATGGGTCCGGGGTCATGGGTCCGGGGTCATGGGTCCGGGGTCATGGGTCCGGGGTCATGGGTCCGGGGTCATGGGTCCGGGGTCATGGGTCTGTGGTCATGGGTCTGGGGTCATGGGTCTGGGGTCATGGGTCTGGGGTCATGGGTCCGGGGTCATGGGTCCGTGGTCCTGTCTCCGGGGTCATGGGTCTGGGGTAATGGGTCTGGGGTCATGGGTCTCGGGTCATGGGTCTGGGGTCGTGGGTCCGGGTTCGTGGTTCCGGGGTCCTGGGTCCGGGGTCGTGGGTCCGGGGTCGTGGGTCTGGGGTCATGGGTCTGGGGTCATGGGTCTGGGGTCATGGGTCTGGGGTCATGGGTCTGGGGTCATGGGTCTGGGGTCATGGGTCTGGGGTCATGGGTCTGGGTTCATGGGTTTGGGGTCATGGGTCTGGGGTCATGGGTCTGGGGTCATGGGTCTGGGGTCATGGGTCTGGGGTCTTGGGTCTGGGGTCGTGGGTCTGGGGTCGTGGGTCTGGGGTCGTGAGTCCGGGGTCGTGGGTCCGGGGTCGTGGGTCCGGGGTCATGGGTCCGGGGTCATGTGTCCGGGGTCCTGGGTCCGGGGTCATGGGTCCGGGGTCATGGGTCCGGGGTCATGGGTCCGGGGTCATGGGTCTGGGGTCATGGGTCTGGGGTCATGGGTCTGGGGTCTTGGGTCTGGGGTCGTGGGTCTGGGGTCGTGGGTCTGGGGTCGTGGGTCTGGGGTCGTGGGTCCGGGGTCGTGGGTCCGGGCTCATTGGTCCGGGGTCATGTGTCCGGGGTCCTGGGTCCGGGGTTGTGGCTCCGGGGTCCTGGGTCCGGGGTCCTGGGTCCGGGGTCATGGGTCCGGGGTCATGGGTCCGGGGTCATGGGTCCGGTGTCATGGGTCCGGGGTCGTGGGTCCGGGGTCGTGGGTCTGGGGTCGTGGGTCTGGGGTCATGGGTCTGGGGTCATGGGTCTGGGGTCATGGGTCTGGGGTCATGGGTCTGGGGTCATGGGTCTGGGGTCATGGGTCTGGGGTCATGGGTCTGGGTTCATGGGTCTGGGGTCATGGGTCTGGGGTCATGGGTCTGGGGTCATGGGTCTGGGGTCATGGGTCTGGGGTCATGGGTCTGGGGTCATGGGTCTGGGGTCATGGGTCTGGGGTCATGGGTCTGGGGTCATGGGTCTGGGGTCATGGGTCTGGGGTCATGGGTCTGGGGTCATGGGTCTGGGGTCATGGGTCTGGGGTCATGGGTCTGGGGTCATGGGTCTGGGGTCATGGGTCTGGGGTCATGGGTCTGGGGTCATGGGTCTGGGGTCATGGGTCCTGGGTCATGGGTCCTGGGTCATGGGTCCGGGGTCATGGGTCCGGGGTCATGGGTCCGGGGTCATGGGTCCGGGGTCATGGGTCCGGGGTCATGGGTCCGGGGTCATGGGTCCGGGGTCCTGGGTCCGGGGTCATGGGTCCGGGGTCATGGGTCCGGGGTCATGGGTCCGGGGTCATGGGTCCGGGGTCATGGGTCCGGGGTCATGGGTCCGGGGTCATGAGTCCGGGGTCATGGGTCTGGTGTCATGGGTCTGGGGTCATGGGTCTGGGGTCATGGGTCTGGGGTCATGGGTCTGGGGTCATGGGTCTGGGGTCATGGGTCTGGGGTCAAGGGTCTGGGGTCATGGGTCTGGGGTCATGGGTCTGGGGTCATGTGTCTGGGGTCATGGGTCTGGGGTCATGGGTCTGGGGTCATGCGTCTGGGGTCTTGGGTCTGGGGTCGTGGGTCTGGGGTCGTGGGTCTGGGGTCGTGGGTCCGGGGTCGTGGGTCCGGGGTCGTGGGTCCGGGGTCATGGGTCCGGGGTCATGTGTCCGGGGTCCTGGGTCCGGGGTCATGGGTCCGGGGTCATGGGTTCGGGGTCATGGGTCCGGGGTCATGGGTCCGGGGTCATGGGTCCGGGGTCATGGGTCCGGGGTCATGGGTCCGTGGTAATGGGTCTGGGGTCATGGGTCTGGGGTCATGGGTCTGGGGTCATGGGTCTGGGGTCATGGGTCTGGGGTCATGGGTCTGGGGTCATGGGTCTGGGGTCATGGGTCTGGGGTCATGGGTCTGGGGTCATGGGTCTGGGGTCATGGGTCTGGGGTCATGGGTCTGGGGTCATGGGTCTGGGGTCATGGGTCTGGGGTCATGGGTCTGGGGTCATGGGTCTGGGGTCATGGGTCTGGGGTCATGGGTCTGGGGTCATGGGTCTGGGGTCATGGGTCTGGGGTCATGGGTCTGGGGTCATGGGTCTGGGGTCATGGGTCTGGGGTCATGGGTCTGGGGTCATGGGTCTGGGGTCATGGGTCTGGGGTCATGGGTCTGGGGTCATGGGTCTGGGGTCATGGGTCTGGGGTCATGGGTCTGGGGTCATGGGTCTGGGGTCATGGGTCTGGGGTCATGGGTCTGGGGTCATGGGTCTGGGGTCATGGGTCTGGGGTCATGGGTCTGGGGTCATGGATCTGGGGTCATGGGTCTGGGGTCATGGGTCTGGGGTCATGGGTCTGGGGTCATGGGTCTGGGGTCATGGGTCTGGGGTCATGGGTCTGGGGTCATGGGTCTGGGGTCATGGGTCTGGGGTCATGGGTCTGGGGTCTTGGGTCTGGGGTCGTGGGTCTGGGGTCGTGGGTCTGGGGTCGTGGGTCCGGGGTCGTGGGTCCGGGGTCGTGGGTCCGGGGTCCTGGGTCCGGGGTCATGTGTCCGGGCTCCTGGGTCCGGGGTCGTGGTTCCGGGGTCCTGGGTCCGGGGTCATGGGTCCGGGGTCATGGGTCCGGGGTCATGGGTCCGGGGTCATGGGTCCGGGGTCATGGGTCCGGGGTCGTGGGTCCGGGGTCATGGGTCCGTGGTCATGGGTCCGGAGTCACGGGTCCGGGGTCACGGGTCCGGGGTCACGGGTCCGGGGTCACGGGTCCGGGGTCACGGGTCCGTGGTCACGGGTCCGGGGTCATGGGTCCGGGGTCATGGGTCCGGTGTCATGGGTCCGTTGTCATGGGACCGGGGTCATGGGACCGGGGTCATGGGTCCGGGGTCATGGGTCCGGGGTCCTGGGTCCGGGGTCCTGGGTCCGTGGTCCTGTCTCCGGGGTCATGGGTCTGGGGTAATGGGTCTGGGGTCATGGGTCTGGGGTAATGGGTCTGGGGTCATGGGTCTGGGGTAATGGGTCTGGGGTCATGGGTCTGGGGTCATGGGTCTGGGGTCATGGGTCTGGGGTATTGGGTCTGGGGTCGTGGGTCTGGGGTCGTGGGTCTGGGGTCGTGGGTCTGGGGTCGTGGGTCTGGGGTCGTGGGTCCGGGGTCGTGGGTCCGGGGTCATGTGTCCGGGGTCTTGGGTCCGGGGTCGTGGTTCCGGGGTCCTGGGTCCGGGGTCATGGGCCCGGGGTCATGGGTCCGGGGTCATGGGTCCGGGGTCGTGGGTCCGGGGTCGTGGGTCCGGGGTCATGGGTCCGTGGTCATGGGTCCGGAGTCACGGGTCCGGGGTCACGGGTCCGGGGTCATGGGTCCGGGGTCACGGGTCCGCGGTCACGGGTCCGGGGTCATGGGTCCGGGGTCATGGGTCCGGGGTCATGGGTCCGGTGTCATGGGTCCGTTGTCATGGGACCGGGGTCATGGGTCCGGGGTCATGGGTCCGGGGTCATGGGTCCGGTGTCATGGGTCCGGGGTCATGGGTCCGGGGTCATGGGCCCGGGGTCATGGGTCCGTGGTAATGGGTCCGGGGTCATGGGTCCGGGGTCATGGGTCCGGGGTCATGGGTCCGGGGTCATGGGTCCGGGGTCATGGGTCCGGGGTCATGGGTCCGGGGTCATGGGTCCGGGGTCATGGGTCCGGGGTCATGGGTCCGGGGTCATGGGTCCGGGGTCATGGGTCCGGGGTCATGGGTCTGGGGTCATGGGTCTGGGGTCATGGGTCTGGGGTCATGGGTCTGGGGTCATGGGTCTGGGGTCTTGGGTCTGGGGTCGTGGGTCTGGGGTCGTGGGTCTGGGGTCGTGGGTCCGGGGTCGTGGGTCCGGGGTCGTGGGTCCGGGGTCATGGGTCCGGGGTCATGTGTCCGGGGTCCTGGGTCCGGGGTCATGGGTCCGGGGTCATGGGTCCGGGGTCATGGGTCCGGGGTCATGGGTCCGGGGTCATGGGTCCGTGGTAATGGGTCCGGGGTCATGGGTCCGGGGTCATGGGTCCGGGGTCATGGGTCCGGGGTCATGGGTCCGGGGTCATGGGTCCGGGGCCATGGGTCCGGGGTCATGGGTCCGGGGTCATGGGTCCGGGGTCATGGGTCCGGGGTCATGGGTCCGGGGTCATGGGTCCGGGGTCATGGGTCCGGGGTCATGGGTCCGGGGTCATGGGTCCGGGGTCATGGGTCCGGGGTCATGGGTCCGGGGTCATGGGTCCGGGGTCATGGGTCCGGGGTCATGGGTCCGGGGTCATGGGTCCGGGGTCATGGGTCCGGGGTCATGGGTCCGGGGTCATGGGTCCGGGGTCATGGGTCCGGGGTCATGGGTCTGGGGTCATGGGTCTGGGGTCATGGGTCTGGGGTCATGGTTCTGGGGTCATGGGTCTGGGGTCATGGGTCTGGGGTCATGGGTCTGGGGTCATGGGTCTGGGGTCATGGGTCTGGGGTCATGGGTCCGGGGTCATGGGTCCGGGGTCATGGGTCCGGGGTCATGGGTCCGGGGTCATGGGTCCGGGGTCATGGGTCCGGGGTCATGGGTCCGGGGTCATGGGTCCGGGGTCATGGGTCCGGGGTCATGGGTCCGGGGTCATGGGTCCGGGGTCATGGGTCCGGGGTCATGGGTCCGGGGTCATGGGTCCGGGGTCATGGGTCTGTGGTCATGGGTCTGGGGTCATGGGTCTGGGGTCATGGGTCTGGGGTCATGGGTCCGGGGTCATGGGTCCGTGGTCCTGTCTCCGGGGTCATGGGTCTGGGGTAATGGGTCTGGGGTCATGGGTCTCGGGTCATGGGTCTGGGGTCGTGGGTCCGGGTTCGTGGTTCCGGGGTCCTGGGTCCGGGGTCGTGGGTCCGGGGTCGTGGGTCTGGGGTCATGGGTCTGGGGTCATGGGTCTGGGGTCATGGGTCTGGGGTCATGGGTCTGGGGTCATGGGTCTGGGGTCATGGGTCTGGGGTCATGGGTCTGGGGTCATGGGTCTGGGTTCATGGGTTTGGGGTCATGGGTCTGGGGTCATGGGTCTGGGGTCATGGGTCTGGGGTCTTGGGTCTGGGGTCGTGGGTCTGGGGTCGTGGGTCTGGGGTCGTGAGTCCGGGGTCGTGGGTCCGGGGTCGTGGGTCCGGGGTCATGGGTCCGGGGTCATGTGTCCGGGGTCCTGGGTCCGGGGTCATGGGTCCGGGGTCATGGGTCCGGGGTCATGGGTCCGGGGTCATGGGTCCGGGGTCATGGGTCTGGGGTCATGGGTCTGGGGTCATGGGTCTGGGGTCTTGGGTCTGGGGTCGTGGGTCTGGGGTCGTGGGTCTGGGGTCGTGGGTCTGGGGTCGTGGGTCCGGGGTCGTGGGTCCGGGCTCATTGGTCCGGGGTCATGTGTCCGGGGTCCTGGGTCCGGGGTTGTGGCTCCGGGGTCCTGGGTCCGGGGTCCTGGGTCCGGGGTCCTGGGTCCGGGGTCATGGGTCCGGGGTCATGGGTCCGGGGTCATGGGTCCGGTGTCATGGGTCCGGGGTCGTGGGTCCGGGGTCGTGGGTCTGGGGTCGTGGGTCTGGGGTCATGGGTCTGGGGTCATGGGTCTGGGGTCATGGGTCTGGGGTCATGGGTCTGGGGTCATGGGTCTGGGGTCATGGGTCTGGGGTCATGGGTCTGGGGTCATGGGTCTGGGGTCATGGGTCTGGGGTCATGGGTCTGGGTTCATGGGTCTGGGGTCATGGGTCTGGGGTCATGGGTCTGGGGTCATGGGTCTGGGGTCATGGGTCTGGGGTCATGGGTCTGGGGTCATGGGTCTGGGGTCATGGGTCTGGGGTCATGGGTCTGGGGTCATGGGTCTGGGGTCATGGGTCTGGGGTCATGGGTCTGGGGTCATGGGTCTGGGGTCATGGGTCTGGGGTCATGGGTCTGGGGTCATGGGTCTGGGGTCATGGGTCTGGGGTCATGGGTCCTGGGTCATGGGTCCTGGGTCATGGGTCCGGGGTCATGGGTCCGGGGTCATGGGTCCGGGGTCATGGGTCCGGGGTCATGGGTCCGGGGTCATGGGTCCGGGGTCATGGGTCCGGGGTCATGGGTCCGGGGTCATGGGTCCGGGGTCATGGGTCCGGGGTCATGGGTCCGGGGTCATGGGTCCGGGGTCATGGGTCCGGGGTCATGAGTCCGGGGTCATGGGTCTGGTGTCATGGGTCTGGGGTCATGGGTCTGGGGTCATGGGTCTGGGGTCATGGGTCTGGGGTCATGGGTCTGGGGTCATGGGTCTGGGGTCAAGGGTCTGGGGTCATGGGTCTGGGGTCATGGGTCTGGGGTCATGGGTCTGGGGTCATGGGTCTGGGGTCATGGGTCTAGGGTCATGCGTCTGGGGTCTTGGGTCTGGGGTCGTGGGTCTGGGGTCGTGGGTCTGGGGTCGTGGGTCCGGGGTCGTGGGTCCGGGGTCGTGGGTCCGGGGTCATGGGTCCGGGGTCATGTGTCCGGGGTCCTGGGTCCGGGGTCATGGGTCCGGGGTCATGGGTCCGGGGTCATGGGTCCGGGGTCATGGGTCCGGGGTCATGGGTCCGGGGTCATGGGTCCGGGGTCATGGGTCCGTGGTAATGGGTCTGGGGTCATGGGTCTGGGGTCATGGGTCTGGGGTCATGGGTCTGGGGTCATGGGTCTGGGGTCATGGGTCTGGGGTCATGGGTCTGGGGTCATGGGTCTGGGGTCATGGGTCTGGGGTCATGGGTCTGGGGTCATGGGTCTGGGGTCATGGGTCTGGGGTCATGGGTCTGGGGTCATGGGTCTGGGGTCATGGGTCTGGGGTCATGGGTCTGGGGTCATGGGTCTGGGGTCATGGGTCTGGGGTCATGGGTCTGGGGTCATGGGTCTGGGGTCATGGGTCTGGGGTCATGGGTCTGGGGTCATGGGTCTGGGGTCATGGGTCTGGGGTCATGTGTCTGGGGTCATGGGTCTGGGGTCATGGGTCTGGGGTCATGGGTCTGGGGTCATGGGTCTGGGGTCATGGGTCTGGGGTCATGGGTCTGGGGTCATGGGTCTGGGGTCATGGGTCTGGGGTCATGGGTCTGGGGTCATGGGTCTGGGGTCATGGGTCTGGGGTCATGGGTCTGGGGTCATGGGTCTGGGGTCATGGGTCTGGGGTCATGGGTCTGGGGTCATGGGTCTGGGGTCATGGGTCTGGGGTTATGGGTCTGGGGTCATGGGTCTGGGGTCATGGGTCTGGGGTCATGGGTCTGGGGTCATGGGTCTGGGGTCATGGGTCTGGGGTCATGGGTCTGGGGTCATGGGTCTGGGGTCATGGGTCTGGGGTCATGGGTCTGGGGTCATGGGTCTGGGGTCATGGGTCTGGGGTCATGGGTCTGGGGTCATGGGTCTGGGGTCATGGGTCTGGGGTCATGGGTCTGGGGTCATGGGTCTGGGGTCATGGGTCTGGGGTCATGGGTCTGGGGTCATGGGTCTGGGGTCATGGGTCTGGGGTCATGGGTCTGGGGTCATGGGTCTGGGGTCATGGGTCTGGGGTCATGGGTCTGGGGTCATGGGTCTGGGGTCATGGGTCTGGGGTCATGGGTCTGGGGTCATGGGTCTGGGGTCATGGGTCTGGGGTCATGGGTCTGGGGTCATGGGTCTGGGGTCATGGGTCTGGGGTCATGGGTCTGGGGTCATGGGTCTGGGGTCATGGGTCTGGGGTCATGGGTCTGGGGTCATGGGTCTGGGGTCATGGGTCTGGGGTCTTGGGTCTGGGGTCGTGGGTCTGGGGTCGTGGGTCTGGGGTCGTGGGTCCGGGGTCGTGGGTCCGGGGTCGTGGGTCCGGGGTCATGGGTCCGGGGTCATGTGTCCGGGCTCCTGGGTCCGGGGTCGTGGTTCCGGGGTCCTGGGTCCGGGGTCATGGGTCCGGGGTCATGGGTCCGGGGTCATGGGTCCGGGGTCATGGGTCCGGGGTCATGGGTCCGGGGTCGTGGGTCCGGGGTCATGGGTCCGTGGTCATGGGTCCGGAGTCACGGGTCCGGGGTCACGGGTCCGGGGTCACGGGTCCGGGGTCACGGGTCCGGGGTCACGGTTCCGGGGTCACGGGTCCGGGGTCATGGGTCCGGGGTCATGGGTCCGGTGTCATGGGTCCGTTGTCATGGGACCGGGGTCATGGGACCGGGGTCATGGGTCCGGGGTCATGGGTCCGGGGTCCTGGGTCCGGGGTCCTGGGTCCGTGGTCCTGTCTCCGGGGTCATGGGTCTGGGGTAATGGGTCTGGGGTCAAGGGTCTGGGGTAATGGGTCTGGGGTCATGGGTCTGGGGTCATGGGTCTGGGGTCATGGGTCTGGGGTCTTGGGTCTGGGGTCGTGGGTCTGGGGTCGTGGGTCTGGGGTCGTGGGTCTGGGGTCGTGGGTCCGGGGTCGTGGGTCCGGGGTCGTGGGTCCGGGGTCATGTGTCCGGGGTCTTGGGTCCGGGGTCGTGGTTCCGGGGTCCTGGGTCCGGGGTCATGGGCCCGGGGTCATGGGTCCGGGGTCATGGGTCCGGGGTCGTGGGTCCGGGGTCGTGGGTCCGGGGTCATGGGTCCGTGGTCATGGGTCCGGAGTCACGGGTCCGGGGTCACGGGTCCGGGGTCATGGGTCCGGGGTCACGGGTCCGCGGTCACGGGTCCGGGGTCATGGGTCCGGGGTCATGGGTCCGGGGTCATGGATCCGGTGTCATGGGTCCGTTGTCATGGGACCGGGGTCATGGGTCCGGGGTCATGGGTCCGGGGTCATGGGTCCGGTGTCATGGGTCCGGGGTCATGGGTCCGGGGTCATGGGCCCGGGGTCATGGGTCTGGGTTCATGGGTCTGGGGTCATGGGTCTGGGGTCATGGGTCTGGGGTCATGGTTCTGGGGTCATGGGTCTGGGGTCATGGGTCTGGGGTCATGGGTCTGGGGTCATGGGTCTGGGGTCATGGGTCTGGGGTCATGGGTCCGGGGTCATGGGTCCGGGGTCATGGGTCCGGGGTCATGGGTCCGGGGTCATGGGTCCGGGGTCATGGGTCCGGGGTCATGGGTCCGGGGACATGGGTCCGGGGTCATGGGTCCGGGGTCATGGGTCCGGGGTCATGGGTCCGGGGTCATGGGTCCGGGGTCATGGGTCCGGGGTCATGGGTCCGGGGTCATGGGTCCGGGGTCATGGGTCCGGGGTCATGGGTCCGGGGTCATGGGTCCGGGGTCATGGGTCCGGGGTCATGGGTCCGGGGTCATGGGTCCGGGGTCATGGGTCCGGGGTCATGGGTCTGGGGTCATGGGTCTGGGGTCATGGGTCTGGGGTCATGGGTCCGGGGTCAAGGGTCCGTGGTCCTGTCTCCGGGGTCATGGGTCCGGGGTCATGGGTCCGGTGTCATGGATCCGTTGTCATGGGACCGGGGTCATGGGTCCGGGGTCATGGGTCCGGGGTCATGGGTCCGGTGTCATGGGTCCGGGGTCATGGGTCCGGGGTCATGGGCCCGGGGTCATGGGTCTGGGTTCATGGGTCTGGGGTCATGGGTCTGGGGTCATGGGTCTGGGGTCATGGTTCTGGGGTCATGGGTCTGGGGTCATGGGTCTGGGGTCATGGGTCCGGGGTCATGGGTCCGGGGTCATGGGTCCGGGGTCATGGGTCCGGGGTCATGGGTCCGGGGTCATGGGTCCGGGGTCATGGGTCCGGGGTCATGGGTCCGGGGTCATGGGTCCGGGGTCATGGGTCCGGGGTCATGGGTCCGGGGTCATGGGTCCGGGGTCATGGGTCCGGGGTCATGGGTCCGGGGTCATGGGTCCGGGGTCATGGGTCCGGGGTCATGGGTCCGGGGTCATGGGTCCGGGGTCATGGGTCCGGGGTCATGGGTCCGGGGTCATGGGTCCGGGGTCATGGGTCCGGGGTCATGGGTCCGGGGTCATGGGTCCGGGGTCATGGGTCTGGGGTCATGGGTCTGGGGTCATGGGTCTGGGGTCATGGGTCTGGGGTCTTGGGTCTGGGGTCGTGGGTCTGGGGTCGTGGGTCTGGGGTCGTGGGTCCGGGGTCGTGGGTCCGGGGTCGTGGGTCCGGGGTCATGGGTCCGGGGTCATGTGTCCGGGGTCCTGGGTCCGGGGTCATGGGTCCGGGGTCATGGGTCCGGGGTCATGGGTCCGGGGTCATGGGTCCGGGGTCATGGGTCCGGGGTCATGGGTCCGTGGTAATGGGTCCGGGGTCATGGGTCCGGGGTCATGGGTCCGGGGTCATGGGTCCGGGGTCATGGGTCCGGGGTCATGGGTCCGGGGTCATGGTTCCGGGGTCATGGGTCCGGGGTCATGGGTCCGGGGTCATGGGTCCGGGGTCATGGGTCCGGGGTCATGGGTCCGGGGTCATGGGTCCGGGGTCATGGGTCCGGGGTCATGGGTCCGGGGTTATGGGTCCGGGGTCATGGGTCCGGGGTCATGGGTCTGGGTTCATGGGTCTGGGGTCATGGGTCTGGGGTCATGGGTCTGGGGTCGTGGGTCTGGGGTCATGGTTCTGGGGTCATGGGTCTGGGGTCATGGGTCTGGGGTCATGGGTCTGGGGTCATGGGTCTGGGGTCATGGGTCTGGGGTCATGGGTCCGGGGTCATGGGTCCGGGGTCATGGGTCCGGGGTCATGGGTCCGGGGTCATGGGTCCGGGGTCATGGGTCCGGGGTCATGGGTCCGGGGTCATGGGTCCGGGGTCATGGGTCCGGGGTCATGGGTCCGGGGTCATGGGTCCGGGGTCATGGGTCCGGGGTCATGGGTCCGGGGTCATGGGTCCGGGGTCATGGGTCTGTGGTCATGGGTCTGGGGTCATGGGTCTGGGGTCATGGGTCTGGGGTCATGGGTCCGGGGTCATGGGTCCGTGGTCCTGTCTCCGGGGTCATGGGTCTGGGGTAATGGGTCTGGGGTCATGGGTCTCGGGTCATGGGTCTGGGGTCGTGGGTCCGGGTTCGTGGTTCAGGGGTCCTGGGTCCGGGGTCGTGGGTCCGGGGTCGTGGGTCTGGTGTCATGGGTCTGGGGTCATGGGTCTGGGGTCATGGGTCTGGGGTCATGGGTCTGGGGTCATGGGTCTGGGGTCATGGGTCTGGGGTCATGGGTCTGGGTTCATGGGTTTGGGGTCATGGGTCTGGGGTCATGGGTCTGGGGTCATGGGTCTGGGGTCTTGGGTCTGGGGTCGTGGGTCTGGGGTCGTGGGTCTGGGGTCGTGAGTCCGGGGTCGTGGGTCCGGGGTCGTGGGTCCGGGGTCATGGGTCCGGGGTCATGTGTCCGGGGTCCTGGGTCCGGGGTCATGGGTCCGGGGTCATGGGTCCGGGGTCATGGGTCCGGGGTCATGGGTCTGGGGTCATGGGTCTGGGGTCATGGGTCTGGGGTCTTGGGTCTGGGGTCGTGGGTCTGGGGTCGTGGGTCTGGGGTCGTGGGTCTGGGGTCGTGGGTCCGGGGTCGTGGGTCCGGGCTCATTGGTCCGGGGTCATGTGTCCGGGGTCCTGGGTCCGGGGTTGTGGCTCCGGGGTCCTGGGTCCGGGGTCCTGGGTCCGGGGTCATGGGTCCGGGGTCATGGGTCCGGGGTCATGGGTCCGGTGTCATGGGTCCGGGGTCGTGGGTCCGGGGTCGTGGGTCTGGGGTCGTGGGTCTGGGGTCATGGGTCTGGGGTCATGGGTCTGGGGTCATGGGTCTGGGGTCATGGGTCTGGGGTCATGGGTCCGGGGTCATGGGTCTGGGTTCATGGGTCTGGGGTCATGGGTCTGGGGTCATGGGTCTGGGGTCGTGGGTCTGGGGTCATGGTTCTGGGGTCATGGGTCTGGGGTCATGGGTCTGGGGTCATGGGTCTGGGGTCATGGGTCTGGGGTCATGGGTCTGGGGTCGTGGGTCCGGGGTCGTGGGTCCGGGGTCGTGGGTCCGGGGTCATGGGTCCGGGGTCATGTGTCCGGGGTCCTGGGTCCGGGGTCATGGGTCCGGGGTCATGGGTCCGGGGTCATGGGTCCGGGGTCATGGGTCCGGGGTCATGGGTCCGGGGTCATGGGTCCGTGGTAATGGGTCCGGGGTCATGGGTCCGGGGTCATGGGTCCGGGGTCATGGGTCCGGGGTCATGGGTCCGGGGTCATGGGTCCGGGGTCATGGTTCCGGGGTCATGGGTCCGGGGTCATGGGTCCGGGGTCATGGGTCCGGGGTCATGGGTCCGGGGTCATGGGTCCGGGGTCATGGGTCCGGGGTCATGGGTCCGGGGTCATGGGTCCGGGGTCATGGGTCCGGGGTCATGGGTCCGGGGTCATGGGTCCGGGGTCATGGGTCTGGGTTCATGGGTCTGGGGTCATGGGTCTGGGGTCATGGGTCTGGGGTCGTGGGTCTGGGGTCATGGTTCTGGGGTCATGGGTCTGGGGTCATGGGTCTGGGGTCATGGGTCTGGGGTCATGGGTCTGGGGTCATGGGTCTGGGGTCATGGGTCCGGGGTCATGGGTCCGGGGTCATGGGTCCGGGGTCATGGGTCCGGGGTCATGGGTCCGGGGTCATGGGTCCGGGGTCATGGGTCCGGGGTCATGGGTCCGGGGTCATGGGTCCGGGGTCATGGGTCCGGGGTCATGGGTCCGGGGTCATGGGTCTGGGGTCATGGGTCTGGGGTCATGGGTCTGGGGTCTTGGGTCTGGGGTCGTGGGTCTGGGGTCGTGGGTCTGGGGTCGTGAGTCCGGGGTCGTGGGTCCGGGGTCGTGGGTCCGGGGTCATGGGTCCGGGGTCATGTGTCCGGGGTCCTGGGTCCGGGGTCATGGGTCCGGGGTCATGGGTCCGGGGTCATGGGTCCGGGGTCATGGGTCTGGGGTCATGGGTCTGGGGTCATGGGTCTGGGGTCTTGGGTCTGGGGTCGTGGGTCTGGGGTCGTGGGTCTGGGGTCGTGGGTCTGGGGTCGTGGGTCCGGGGTCGTGGGTCCGGGCTCATTGGTCCGGGGTCATGTGTCCGGGGTCCTGGGTCCGGGGTTGTGGCTCCGGGGTCCTGGGTCCGGGGTCCTGGGTCCGGGGTCATGGGTCCGGGGTCATGGGTCCGGGGTCATGGGTCCGGTGTCATGGGTCCGGGGTCGTGGGTCCGGGGTCGTGGGTCTGGGGTCGTGGGTCTGGGGTCATGGGTCTGGGGTCATGGGTCTGGGGTCATGGGTCTGGGGTCATGGGTCTGGGGTCATGGGTCTGGGGTCATGGGTCTGGGGTCATGGGTCTGGGGTCATGGGTCTGGGTTCATGGGTCTGGGGTCATGGGTCTGGGGTCATGGGTCTGGGGTCATGGGTCTGGGGTCATGGGTCTGGGGTCATGGGTCTGGGGTCATGGGTCTGGGGTCATGGGTCTGGGGTCATGGGTCTGGGGTCATGGGTCTGGGGTCATGGGTCTGGGGTCATGGGTCTGGGGTCATGGGTCTGGGGTCATGGGTCTGGGGTCATGGGTCTGGGGTCATGGGTCTGGGGTCATGGGTCTGGGGT
Organism: Andrena hattorfiana; assembly: GCA_944738655.2. NCBI lineage: Eukaryota > Metazoa > Arthropoda > Insecta > Hymenoptera > Andrenidae > Andrena > Andrena hattorfiana. Next base: position 64,306,912 of record OX122889.2, read on the forward strand.
CATGGGTCTGGGGTCATGGGTCTGGGGTCATGGGTCTGGGGTCATGGGTCTGGGGTCATGGGTCTGGGGTCATGGGTCTGGGGTCATGGGTCTGGGGTCATGGGTCTGGGTTCATGGGTTTGGGGTCATGGGTCTGGGGTCATGGGTCTGGGGTCATGGGTCTGGGGTCTTGGGTCTGGGGTCGTGGGTCTGGGGTCGTGGGTCTGGGGTCGTGAGTCCGGGGTCGTGGGTCCGGGGTCGTGGGTCCGGGGTCATGGGTCCGGGGTCATGTGTCCGGGGTCCTGGGTCCGGGGTCATGGGTCCGGGGTCATGGGTCCGGGGTCATGGGTCCGGGGTCATGGGTCCGGGGTCATGGGTCTGGGGTCATGGGTCTGGGGTCATGGGTCTGGGGTCTTGGGTCTGGGGTCGTGGGTCTGGGGTCGTGGGTCTGGGGTCGTGGGTCTGGGGTCGTGGGTCCGGGGTCGTGGGTCCGGGCTCATTGGTCCGGGGTCATGTGTCCGGGGTCCTGGGTCCGGGGTTGTGGCTCCGGGGTCCTGGGTCCGGGGTCCTGGGTCCGGGGTCCTGGGTCCGGGGTCATGGGTCCGGGGTCATGGGTCCGGGGTCATGGGTCCGGTGTCATGGGTCCGGGGTCGTGGGTCCGGGGTCGTGGGTCTGGGGTCGTGGGTCTGGGGTCATGGGTCTGGGGTCATGGGTCTGGGGTCATGGGTCTGGGGTCATGGGTCTGGGGTCATGGGTCTGGGGTCATGGGTCTGGGGTCATGGGTCTGGGGTCATGGGTCTGGGGTCATGGGTCTGGGGTCATGGGTCTGGGTTCATGGGTCTGGGGTCATGGGTCTGGGGTCATGGGTCTGGGGTCATGGGTCTGGGGTCATGGGTCTGGGGTCATGGGTCTGGGGTCATGGGTCTGGGGTCATGGGTCTGGGGTCATGGGTCTGGGGTCATGGGTCTGGGGTCATGGGTCTGGGGTCATGGGTCTGGGGTCATGGGTCTGGGGTCATGGGTCTGGGGTCATGGGTCTGGGGTCATGGGTCTGGGGTCATGGGTCTGGGGTCATGGGTCTGGGGTCATGGGTCTGGGGTCATGGGTCCTGGGTCATGGGTCCTGGGTCATGGGTCCGGGGTCATGGGTCCGGGGTCATGGGTCCGGGGTCATGGGTCCGGGGTCATGGGTCCGGGGTCATGGGTCCGGGGTCATGGGTCCGGGGTCATGGGTCCGGGGTCATGGGTCCGGGGTCATGGGTCCGGGGTCATGGGTCCGGGGTCATGGGTCCGGGGTCATGGGTCCGGGGTCATGAGTCCGGGGTCATGGGTCTGGTGTCATGGGTCTGGGGTCATGGGTCTGGGGTCATGGGTCTGGGGTCATGGGTCTGGGGTCATGGGTCTGGGGTCATGGGTCTGGGGTCAAGGGTCTGGGGTCATGGGTCTGGGGTCATGGGTCTGGGGTCATGGGTCTGGGGTCATGGGTCTGGGGTCATGGGTCTAGGGTCATGCGTCTGGGGTCTTGGGTCTGGGGTCGTGGGTCTGGGGTCGTGGGTCTGGGGTCGTGGGTCCGGGGTCGTGGGTCCGGGGTCGTGGGTCCGGGGTCATGGGTCCGGGGTCATGTGTCCGGGGTCCTGGGTCCGGGGTCATGGGTCCGGGGTCATGGGTCCGGGGTCATGGGTCCGGGGTCATGGGTCCGGGGTCATGGGTCCGGGGTCATGGGTCCGGGGTCATGGGTCCGTGGTAATGGGTCTGGGGTCATGGGTCTGGGGTCATGGGTCTGGGGTCATGGGTCTGGGGTCATGGGTCTGGGGTCATGGGTCTGGGGTCATGGGTCTGGGGTCATGGGTCTGGGGTCATGGGTCTGGGGTCATGGGTCTGGGGTCATGGGTCTGGGGTCATGGGTCTGGGGTCATGGGTCTGGGGTCATGGGTCTGGGGTCATGGGTCTGGGGTCATGGGTCTGGGGTCATGGGTCTGGGGTCATGGGTCTGGGGTCATGGGTCTGGGGTCATGGGTCTGGGGTCATGGGTCTGGGGTCATGGGTCTGGGGTCATGGGTCTGGGGTCATGGGTCTGGGGTCATGGGTCTGGGGTCATGGGTCTGGGGTCATGGGTCTGGGGTCATGGGTCTGGGGTCATGGGTCTGGGGTCATGGGTCTGGGGTCATGGGTCTGGGGTCATGGGTCTGGGGTCATGGGTCTGGGGTCATGGGTCTGGGGTCATGGGTCTGGGGTCATGGGTCTGGGGTCATGGGTCTGGGGTCATGGGTCTGGGGTCATGGGTCTGGGGTTATGGGTCTGGGGTCATGGGTCTGGGGTCATGGGTCTGGGGTCATGGGTCTGGGGTCATGGGTCTGGGGTCATGGGTCTGGGGTCATGGGTCTGGGGTCATGGGTCTGGGGTCATGGGTCTGGGGTCATGGGTCTGGGGTCATGGGTCTGGGGTCATGGGTCTGGGGTCATGGGTCTGGGGTCATGGGTCTGGGGTCATGGGTCTGGGGTCATGGGTCTGGGGTCATGGGTCTGGGGTCATGGGTCTGGGGTCATGGGTCTGGGGTCATGGGTCTGGGGTCATGGGTCTGGGGTCATGGGTCTGGGGTCATGGGTCTGGGGTCATGGGTCTGGGGTCATGGGTCTGGGGTCATGGGTCTGGGGTCATGGGTCTGGGGTCATGGGTCTGGGGTCATGGGTCTGGGGTCATGGGTCTGGGGTCATGGGTCTGGGGTCATGGGTCTGGGGTCATGGGTCTGGGGTCATGGGTCTGGGGTCATGGGTCTGGGGTCATGGGTCTGGGGTCATGGGTCTGGGGTCATGGGTCTGGGGTCTTGGGTCTGGGGTCGTGGGTCTGGGGTCGTGGGTCTGGGGTCGTGGGTCCGGGGTCGTGGGTCCGGGGTCGTGGGTCCGGGGTCATGGGTCCGGGGTCATGTGTCCGGGCTCCTGGGTCCGGGGTCGTGGTTCCGGGGTCCTGGGTCCGGGGTCATGGGTCCGGGGTCATGGGTCCGGGGTCATGGGTCCGGGGTCATGGGTCCGGGGTCATGGGTCCGGGGTCATGGGTCCGGGGTCGTGGGTCCGGGGTCATGGGTCCGTGGTCATGGGTCCGGAGTCACGGGTCCGGGGTCACGGGTCCGGGGTCACGGGTCCGGGGTCACGGGTCCGGGGTCACGGTTCCGGGGTCACGGGTCCGGGGTCATGGGTCCGGGGTCATGGGTCCGGTGTCATGGGTCCGTTGTCATGGGACCGGGGTCATGGGACCGGGGTCATGGGTCCGGGGTCATGGGTCCGGGGTCCTGGGTCCGGGGTCCTGGGTCCGTGGTCCTGTCTCCGGGGTCATGGGTCTGGGGTAATGGGTCTGGGGTCAAGGGTCTGGGGTAATGGGTCTGGGGTCATGGGTCTGGGGTCATGGGTCTGGGGTCATGGGTCTGGGGTCTTGGGTCTGGGGTCGTGGGTCTGGGGTCGTGGGTCTGGGGTCGTGGGTCTGGGGTCGTGGGTCCGGGGTCGTGGGTCCGGGGTCGTGGGTCCGGGGTCATGTGTCCGGGGTCTTGGGTCCGGGGTCGTGGTTCCGGGGTCCTGGGTCCGGGGTCATGGGCCCGGGGTCATGGGTCCGGGGTCATGGGTCCGGGGTCGTGGGTCCGGGGTCGTGGGTCCGGGGTCATGGGTCCGTGGTCATGGGTCCGGAGTCACGGGTCCGAGGTCACGGGTCCGGGGTCATGGGTCCGGGGTCACGGGTCCGCGGTCACGGGTCCGGGGTCATGGGTCCGGGGTCATGGGTCCGGGGTCATGGATCCGGTGTCATGGGTCCGTTGTCATGGGACCGGGGTCATGGGTCCGGGGTCATGGGTCCGGGGTCATGGGTCCGGTGTCATGGGTCCGGGGTCATGGGTCCGGGGTCATGGGCCCGGGGTCATGGGTCTGGGTTCATGGGTCTGGGGTCATGGGTCTGGGGTCATGGGTCTGGGGTCATGGTTCTGGGGTCATGGGTCTGGGGTCATGGGTCTGGGGTCATGGGTCTGGGGTCATGGGTCTGGGGTCATGGGTCTGGGGTCATGGGTCCGGGGTCATGGGTCCGGGGTCATGGGTCCGGGGTCATGGGTCCGGGGTCATGGGTCCGGGGTCATGGGTCCGGGGTCATGGGTCCGGGGACATGGGTCCGGGGTCATGGGTCCGGGGTCATGGGTCCGGGGTCATGGGTCCGGGGTCATGGGTCCGGGGTCATGGGTCCGGGGTCATGGGTCCGGGGTCATGGGTCCGGGGTCATGGGTCCGGGGTCATGGGTCCGGGGTCATGGGTCCGGGGTCATGGGTCCGGGGTCATGGGTCCGGGGTCATGGGTCCGGGGTCATGGGTCCGGGGTCATGGGTCTGGGGTCATGGGTCTGGGGTCATGGGTCTGGGGTCATGGGTCCGGGGTCAAGGGTCCGTGGTCCTGTCTCCGGGGTCATGGGTCCGGGGTCATGGGTCCGGTGTCATGGATCCGTTGTCATGGGACCGGGGTCATGGGTCCGGGGTCATGGGTCCGGGGTCATGGGTCCGGTGTCATGGGTCCGGGGTCATGGGTCCGGGGTCATGGGCCCGGGGTCATGGGTCTGGGTTCATGGGTCTGGGGTCATGGGTCTGGGGTCATGGGTCTGGGGTCATGGGTCTGGGGTCATGGTTCTGGGGTCATGGGTCTGGGGTCATGGGTCTGGGGTCATGGGTCCGGGGTCATGGGTCCGGGGTCATGGGTCCGGGGTCATGGGTCCGGGGTCATGGGTCCGGGGTCATGGGTCCGGGGTCATGGGTCCGGGGTCATGGGTCCGGGGTCATGGGTCCGGGGTCATGGGTCCGGGGTCATGGGTCCGGGGTCATGGGTCCGGGGTCATGGGTCCGGGGTCATGGGTCCGGGGTCATGGGTCCGGGGTCATGGGTCCGGGGTCATGGGTCCGGGGTCATGGGTCCGGGGTCATGGGTCCGGGGTCATGGGTCCGGGGTCATGGGTCCGGGGTCATGGGTCCGGGGTCATGGGTCCGGGGTCATGGGTCTGGGGTCATGGGTCTGGGGTCATGGGTCTGGGGTCATGGGTCTGGGGTCTTGGGTCTGGGGTCGTGGGTCTGGGGTCGTGGGTCTGGGGTCGTGGGTCCGGGGTCGTGGGTCCGGGGTCGTGGGTCCGGGGTCATGGGTCCGGGGTCATGTGTCCGGGGTCCTGGGTCCGGGGTCATGGGTCCGGGGTCATGGGTCCGGGGTCATGGGTCCGGGGTCATGGGTCCGTGGTAATGGGTCCGGGGTCATGGGTCCGGGGTCATGGGTCCGGGGTCATGGGTCCGGGGTCATGGGTCCGGGGTCATGGGTCCGGGGTCATGGGTCCGGGGTCATGGGTCCGGGGTCATGGTTCCGGGGTCATGGGTCCGGGGTCATGGGTCCGGGGTCATGGGTCCGGGGTCATGGGTCCGGGGTCATGGGTCCGGGGTCATGGGTCCGGGGTCATGGGTCCGGGGTCATGGGTCCGGGGTCATGGGTCCGGGGTCATGGGTCCGGGGTCATGGGTCCGGGGTCATGGGTCTGGGTTCATGGGTCTGGGGTCATGGGTCTGGGGTCATGGGTCTGGGGTCGTGGGTCTGGGGTCATGGTTCTGGGGTCATGGGTCTGGGGTCATGGGTCTGGGGTCATGGGTCTGGGGTCATGGGTCTGGGGTCATGGGTCTGGGGTCATGGGTCCGGGGTCATGGGTCCGGGGTCATGGGTCCGGGGTCATGGGTCCGGGGTCATGGGTCCGGGGTCATGGGTCCGGGGTCATGGGTCCGGGGTCATGGGTCCGGGGTCATGGGTCCGGGGTCATGGGTCCGGGGTCATGGGTCCGGGGTCATGGGTCCGGGGTCATGGGTCCGGGGTCATGGGTCCGGGGTCATGGGTCTGTGGTCATGGGTCTGGGGTCATGGGTCTGGGGTCATGGGTCTGGGGTCATGGGTCCGGGGTCATGGGTCCGTGGTCCTGTCTCCGGGGTCATGGGTCTGGGGTAATGGGTCTGGGGTCATGGGTCTCGGGTCATGGGTCTGGGGTCGTGGGTCCGGGTTCGTGGTTCCGGGGTCCTGGGTCCGGGGTCGTGGGTCCGGGGTCGTGGGTCTGGTGTCATGGGTCTGGGGTCATGGGTCTGGGGTCATGGGTCTGGGGTCATGGGTCTGGGGTCATGGGTCTGGGGTCATGGGTCTGGGGTCATGGGTCTGGGTTCATGGGTTTGGGGTCATGGGTCTGGGGTCATGGGTCTGGGGTCATGGGTCTGGGGTCTTGGGTCTGGGGTCGTGGGTCTGGGGTCGTGGGTCTGGGGTCGTGAGTCCGGGGTCGTGGGTCCGGGGTCGTGGGTCCGGGGTCATGGGTCCGGGGTCATGTGTCCGGGGTCCTGGGTCCGGGGTCATGGGTCTGGGGTCATGGGTCTGGGGTCTTGGGTCTGGGGTCGTGGGTCTGGGGTCGTGGGTCTGGGGTCGTGGGTCTGGGGTCGTGGGTCCGGGGTCGTGGGTCCGGGCTCATTGGTCCGGGGTCATGTGTCCGGGGTCCTGGGTCCGGGGTTGTGGCTCCGGGGTCCTGGGTCCGGGGTCCTGGGTCCGGGGTCATGGGTCCGGGGTCATGGGTCCGGGGTCATGGGTCCGGTGTCATGGGTCCGGGGTCGTGGGTCCGGGGTCGTGGGTCTGGGGTCGTGGGTCTGGGGTCATGGGTCTGGGGTCATGGGTCTGGGGTCATGGGTCTGGGGTCATGGGTCTGGGGTCATGGGTCCGGGGTCATGGGTCTGGGTTCATGGGTCTGGGGTCATGGGTCTGGGGTCATGGGTCTGGGGTCGTGGGTCTGGGGTCATGGTTCTGGGGTCATGGGTCTGGGGTCATGGGTCTGGGGTCATGGGTCTGGGGTCATGGGTCTGGGGTCATGGGTCTGGGGTCGTGGGTCCGGGGTCGTGGGTCCGGGGTCGTGGGTCCGGGGTCATGGGTCCGGGGTCATGTGTCCGGGGTCCTGGGTCCGGGGTCATGGGTCCGGGGTCATGGGTCCGGGGTCATGGGTCCGGGGTCATGGGTCCGGGGTCATGGGTCCGGGGTCATGGGTCCGTGGTAATGGGTCCGGGGTCATGGGTCCGGGGTCATGGGTCCGGGGTCATGGGTCCGGGGTCATGGGTCCGGGGTCATGGGTCCGGGGTCATGGTTCCGGGGTCATGGGTCCGGGGTCATGGGTCCGGGGTCATGGGTCCGGGGTCATGGGTCCGGGGTCATGGGTCCGGGGTCATGGGTCCGGGGTCATGGGTCCGGGGTCATGGGTCCGGGGTCATGGGTCCGGGGTCATGGGTCCGGGGTCATGGGTCCGGGGTCATGGGTCTGGGTTCATGGGTCTGGGGTCATGGGTCTGGGGTCATGGGTCTGGGGTCGTGGGTCTGGGGTCATGGTTCTGGGGTCATGGGTCTGGGGTCATGGGTCTGGGGTCATGGGTCTGGGGTCATGGGTCTGGGGTCATGGGTCTGGGGTCATGGGTCCGGGGTCATGGGTCCGGGGTCATGGGTCCGGGGTCATGGGTCCGGGGTCATGGGTCCGGGGTCATGGGTCCGGGGTCATGGGTCCGGGGTCATGGGTCCGGGGTCATGGGTCCGGGGTCATGGGTCCGGGGTCATGGGTCCGGGGTCATGGGTCCGGGGTCATGGGTCCGGGGTCATGGGTCCGGGGTCATGGGTCTGTGGTCATGGGTCTGGGGTCATGGGTCTGGGGTCATGGGTCTGGGGTCATGGGTCCGGGGTCATGGGTCCGTGGTCCTGTCTCCGGGGTCATGGGTCTGGGGTAATGGGTCTGGGGTCATGGGTCTCTGGTCATGGGTCTGGGGTCGTGGGTCCGGGTTCGTGGTTCCGGGGTCCTGGGTCCGGGGTCGTGGGTCCGGGGTCGTGGGTCTGGTGTCATGGGTCTGGGGTCATGGGTCTGGGGTCATGGGTCTGGGGTCATGGGTCTGGGGTCATGGGTCTGGGGTCATGGGTCTGGGGTCATGGGTCTGGGGTCATGGGTCTGGGGTCATGGGTCTGGGTTCATGGGTTTGGGGTCATGGGTCTGGGGTCATGGGTCTGGGGTCATGGGTCTGGGGTCTTGGGTCTGGGGTCGTGGGTCTGGGGTCGTGGGTCTGGGGTCGTGAGTCCGGGGTCGTGGGTCCGGGGTCGTGGGTCCGGGGTCATGGGTCCGGGGTCATGTGTCCGGGGTCCTGGGTCCGGGGTCATGGGTCCGGGGTCATGGGTCCGGGGTCATGGGTCCGGGGTCATGGGTCTGGGGTCATGGGTCTGGGGTCATGGGTCTGGGGTCTTGGGTCTGGGGTCGTGGGTCTGGGGTCGTGGGTCTGGGGTCGTGGGTCTGGGGTCGTGGGTCCGGGGTCGTGGGTCCGGGCTCATTGGTCCGGGGTCATGTGTCCGGGGTCCTGGGTCCGGGGTTGTGGCTCCGGGGTCCTGGGTCCGGGGTCCTGGGTCCGGGGTCATGGGTCCGGGGTCATGGGTCCGGGGTCATGGGTCCGGTGTCATGGGTCCGGGGTCGTGGGTCCGGGGTCGTGGGTCTGGGGTCGTGGGTCTGGGGTCATGGGTCTGGGGTCATGGGTCTGGGGTCATGGGTCTGGGGTCATGGGTCTGGGGTCATGGGTCTGGGGTCATGGGTCTGGGGTCATGGGTCTGGGTTCATGGGTCTGGGGTCATGGGTCTGGGGTCATGGGTCTGGGGTCATGGGTCTGGGGTCATGGGTCTGGGGTCATGGGTCTGGGGTCATGGGTCTGGGGTCATGGGTCTGGGGTCATGGGTCTGGGGTCATGGGTCTGGGGTCATGGGTCTGGGGTCATGGGTCTGGGGTCATGGGTCTGGGGTCATGGGTCTGGGGTCATGGGTCTGGGGTCATGGGTCTGGGGTCATGGGTCTGGGGTCATGGGTCTGGGGTCATGGGTCTGGGGTCATGGGTCTGGGGTCATGGGTCTGGGGTCATGGGTCTGGGGTCATGGGTCTGGGGTCATGGGTCTGGGGTCATGGGTCTGGGGTCATGGGTCTGGGGTCATGGGTCTGGGGTCATGGGTCTGGGGTCATGGGTCTGGGGTCATGGGTCTGGGGTCATGGGTCTGGGGTCATGGGTCTGGGGTCATGGGTCTGGGGTCATGGGTCTGGGGTCATGGGTCTGGGGTCATGGGTCTGGGGTCATGGGTCTGGGGTCATGGGTCTGGGGTCATGGGTCTGGGGTCATGGGTCTGGGGTCATGGGTCTGGGGTCATGGGTCTGGGGTCATGGGTCTGGGGTCATGGGTCTGGGGTCATGGGTCTGGGGTCATGGGTCTGGGGTCATGGGTCTGGGGTCATGGGTCTGGGGTCATGGGTCTGGGGTCATGGGTCTGGGGTCATGGGTCTGGGGTCATGGGTCTGGGGTCATGGGTCTGGGGTCATGGGTCTGGGGTCATGGGTCTGGGGTCATGGGTCTGGGGTCATGGGTCTGGGGTCATGGGTCTGGGGTCATGGGTCTGGGGTCATGGGTCTGGGGTCATGGGTCTGGGGTCATGGGTCTGGGGTCATGGGTCTGGGGTCATGGGTCTGGGGTCATGGGTCTGGGGTCATGGGTCTGGGGTCATGGGTCTGGGGTCATGGGTCTGGGGTCATGGGTCTGGGGTCATGGGTCTGGGGTCATGGGTCTGGGGTCATGGGTCTGGGGTCATGGGTCTGGGGTCATGGGTCTGGGGTCATGGGTCTGGGGTCATGGGTCTGGGTTCATGGGTCTGGTGTCATGGGTCTGAGGTCATGGGTCTGGGGTCATGGGTCTGGGGTCATGGGTCTGGGGTCATGGGTCTGGGGTCATGGGTCTGGGGTCATGGGTCTGGGGTCATGGGTCTGGGGTCATGGGTCTGGGGTCATGGGTCTGGGGTCATGGGTCTGGGGTCATGGGTCTGGGGTCATGGGTCTGGGGTCATGGGTCTGGGGTCATGGGTCTGGGGTCATGGGTCTGGGGTCATGGGTCTGGGGTCATGGGTCTGGGGTCATGGGTCTGGGGTCATGGGTCTGGGGTCATGGGTCTGGGGTCATGGGTCTGGGGTCATGGGTCTGGGGTCATGGGTCTGGGGTCATGGGTCTGGGGTCATGGGTCTGGGGTCATGGGTCTGGGGTCATGGGTCTGGGGTCATGGGTCTGGGGTCATGGGTCTGGGGTCATGGGTCTGGGGTCATGGGTCTGGGGTCATGGGTCTGGGGTCATGGGTCTGGGGTCATGGGTCTGGGGTCATGGGTCTGGGGTCATGGGTCTGGGGTCATGGGTCTGGGGTCATGGGTCTGGGGTCATGGGTCTGGGGTCATGGGTCTGGGGTCATGGGTCTGGGGTCATGGGTCTGGGGTCTTGGGTCTGGGGTCTTGGGTCCGGGGTCGTGGGTCCGGGGTCGTGGGTCCGGGGTCGTGGGTCCGGGGTCGTGGGTCCGGGGTCATGTGTCCGGGGTCATGTGTCCGGGGTCCTGGGTCCGGGGTCATGGGTCCGTGGTCATGGGTCCGGGGTCATGGGTCTGGTGTCATGGGTCTGGGGTCATGGGTCTGGGGTCATGGGTCTGGGGTCATGGGTCTGGGGTCATGGGTCTGGGGTCATGGGTCTGGGGTCATGGGTCTGGGGTCATGGGTCTGGGGTCATGGGTCCGGGGTCATGGGTCCGGGGACATGGGTCCGGGGTCATGGGTCCGGGGTCATGGGTCCGGGGTCATGGGTCCGGGGTCATGGGTCCGGGGTCATGGGTCCGGGGTCATGGGTCCGGGGTCATGGGTCCGGGGTCATGGGTCCGGGGTCATGGGTCCGGGGTCATGGGTCCGGGGTCATGGGTCCGGGGTCATGGGTCCGGGGTCATGGGTCTGGGGTCATGGGTCTGGGGTCATGGGTCTGGGGTCATGGGTCCGGGGTCAAGGGTCCGTGGTCCTGTCTCCGGGGTCATGGGTCCGGGGTCATGGGTCCGGGGTCATGGGTCCGGGGTCATGGGTCCGGGGTCATGGGTCCGGGGTCATGGGTCCGGGGTCATGGGTCCGGGGTCATGGGTCCGGGGTCATGGGTCCGGGGTCATGGGTCCGGGGTCATGGGTCCGGGGTCATGGGTCCGGGGTCATGGGTCCGGGGTCATGGGTCCGGGGTCATGGGTCCGGGGTCATGGGTCCGGGGTCATGGGTCCGGGGTCATGGGTCCGGGGTCATGGGTCCGGGGTCATGGGTCCGGGGTCATGGGTCCGGGGTCATGGGTCCGGGGTCATGGGTCCGGGGTCATGGGTCCGGGGTCATGGGTCCGGGGTCATGGGTCCGGGGTCATGGGTCCGGGGTCATGGGTCCGGGGTCATGGGTCCGGGGTCATGGGTCCGGGGTCATGGGTCCGGGGTCATGGGTCCGGGGTCATGGGTCCGGGGTCATGGGTCCGGGGTCATGGGTCCGGGGTCATGGGTCCGGGGTCATGGGTCCGGGGTCATGGGTCCGGGGTCATGGGTCTGGGGTCATGGGTCTGGGGTCATGGGTCTGGGGTCTTGGGTCTGGGGTCGTGGGTCTGGGGTCGTGGGTCTGGGGTCGTGGGTCCGGGGTCGTGGGTCCGGGGTCGTGGGTCCGGGGTCATGGGTCCGGGGTCATGTGTCCGGGGTCCTGGGTCCGGGGTCATGGGTCCGGGGTCATGGGTCCGGGGTCATGGGTCCGGGGTCATGGGTCCGGGGTCATGGGTCCGTGGTAATGGGTCCGGGGTCATGGGTCCGGGGTCATGGGTCCGGGGTCATGGGTCCGGGGTCATGGGTCCGGGGTCATGGGTCCGGGGTCATGGGTCCGGGGTCATGGGTCCGGGGTCATGGGTCCGGGGTCATGGGTCCGGGGTCATGGGTCCGGGGTCATGGGTCCGGGGTCATGGGTCCGGGGTCATGGGTCCGGGGTCATGGGTCCGGGGTCATGGGTCCGGGGTCATGGGTCCGGGGTCATGGGTCCGGGGTCATGGGTCCGGGGTCATGGGTCCGGGGTCATGGGTCCGGGGTCATGGGTCCGGGGTCATGGGTCCGGGGTCATGGGTCTGGGTTCATGGGTCTGGGGTCATGGGTCTGGGGTCGTGGGTCTGGGGTCATGGTTCTGGGGTCATGGGTCTGGGGTCATGGGTCTGGGGTCATGGGTCTGGGGTCATGGGTCTGGGGTCATGGGTCTGGGGTCATGGGTCCGGGGTCATGGGTCCGGGGTCATGGGTCCGGGGTCATGGGTCCGGGGTCATGGGTCCGGGGTCATGGGTCCGGGGTCATGGGTCCGGGGTCATGGGTCCGGGGTCATGGGTCCGGGGTCATGGGTCCGGGGTCATGGGTCCGGGGTCATGGGTCTGTGGTCATGGGTCTGGGGTCATGGGTCTGGGGTCATGGGTCTGGGGTCATGGGTCCGGGGTCATGGGTCCGTGGTCCTGTCTCCGGGGTCATGGGTCTGGGGTAATGGGTCTGGGGTAATGGGTCTGGGGTCATGGGTCTCGGGTCATGGGTCTGGGGTCGTGGGTCCGGGTTCGTGGTTCCGGGGTCCTGGGTCCGGGGTCGTGGGTCCGGGGTCGTGGGTCTGGGGTCATGGGTCTGGGGTCATGGGTCTGGGGTCATGGGTCTGGGGTCATGGGTCTGGGGTCATGGGTCTGGGGTCATGGGTCTGGGGTCATGGGTCTGGGGTCATGGGTCTGGGTTCATGGGTTTGGGGTCATGGGTCTGGGGTCATGGGTCTGGGGTCATGGGTCTGGGGTCTTGGGTCTGGGGTCGTGGGTCTGGGGTCGTGGGTCTGGGGTCGTGAGTCCGGGGTCGTGGGTCCGGGGTCGTGGGTCCGGGGTCATGGGTCCGGGGTCATGTGTCCGGGGTCCTGGGTCCGGGGTCATGGGTCCGGGGTCATGGGTCCGGGGTCATGGGTCCGGGGTCATGGGTCCGGGGTCATGGGTCTGGGGTCATGGGTCTGGGGTCATGGGTCTGGGGTCTTGGGTCTGGGGTCGTGGGTCTGGGGTCGTGGGTCTGGGGTCGTGGGTCTGGGGTCGTGGGTCCGGGGTCGTGGGTCCGGGCTCATTGGTCCGGGGTCATGTGTCCGGGGTCCTGGGTCCGGGGTTGTGGCTCCGGGGTCCTGGGTCCGGGGTCCTGGGTCCGGGGTCATGGGTCCGGGGTCATGGGTCCGGGGTCATGGGTCCGGTGTCATGGGTCCGGGGTCGTGGGTCCGGGGTCGTGGGTCTGGGGTCGTGGGTCTGGGGTCATGGGTATGGGGTCATGGGTCTGGGGTCATGGGTCTGGGGTCATGGGTCTGGGGTCATGGGTCTGGGGTCATGGGTCTGGGGTCATGGGTCTGGGTTCATGGGTCTGGGGTCATGGGTCTGGGGTCATGGGTCTGGGGTCATGGGTCTGGGGTCATGGGTCTGGGGTCATGGGTCTGGGGTCATGGGTCTGGGGTCATGGGTCTGGGGTCATGGGTCTGGGGTCATGGGTCTGGGGTCATGGGTCTGGGGTCATGGGTCTGGGGTCATGGGTCTGGGGTCATGGGTCTGGGGTCATGGGTCTGGGGTCATGGGTCTGGGGTCATGGGTCTGGGGTCATGGGTCTGGGGTCATGGGTCTGGGGTCATGGGTCTGGGGTCATGGGTCTGGGGTCATGGGTCTGGGGTCATGGATCTGGGGTCATGGGTCTGGGGTCATGGGTCTGGGGTCATGGGTCTGGGGTCATGGGTCTGGGGTCATGGGTCTGGGGTCATGGGTCTGGGGTCATGGGTCTGGGGTCATGGGTCTGGGGTCATGGGTCTGGGGTCATGGGTCTGGGGTCATGGGTCTGGGGTCATGGGTCTGGGGTCATGGGTCTGGGGTCATGGGTCTGGGGTCATGGGTCTGGGGTCATGGGTCTGGGGTCATGGGTCTGGGGTCATGGGTCTGGGGTCATGGGTCTGGGGTCATGGGTCTGGGGTCATGGGTCTGGGGTCATGGGTCTGGGGTCATGGGTCTGGGGTCATGGGTCTGGGGTCATGGGTCTGGGGTCATGGGTCTGGGGTCATGGGTCTGGGGTCATGGGTCTGGGGTCATGGGTCTGGGGTCATGGGTCTGGGGTCATGGGTCTGGGGTCATGGGTCTGGGGTCATGGGTCTGGGGTCATGGGTCTGGGGTCATGGGTCTGGGGTCATGGGTCTGGGGTCATGGGTCTGGGGTCATGGGTCTGGGGTCATGGGTCTGGGGTCATGGGTCTGGGGTCATGGGTCTGGGGTCATGGGTCTGGGGTCATGGGTCTGGGGTCATGGGTCTGAGGTCATGGGTCTGGGTTCATGGGTCTGGTGTCATGGGTCTGAGGTCATGGGTCTGGGGTCATGGGTCTGGGGTCATGGGTCTGGGGTCATGGGTCTGGGGTCATGGGTCTGGGGTCATGGGTCTGGGGTCATGGGTCTGGGGTCATGGGTCTGGGGTCATGGGTCTGGGGTCATGGGTCTGGGGTCATGGGTCTGGGGTCATGGGTCTGGGGTCATGGGTCTGGGGTCATGGGTCTGGGGTCATGGGTCTGGGGTCATGGGTCTGGGGTCATGGGTCTGGGGTCATGGGTCTGGGGTCATGGGTCTGGGGTCATGGGTCTGGGGTCATGGGTCTGGGGTCATGGGTCTGGGGTCATGGGTCTGGGGTCATGGGTCTGGGGTCATGGGTCTGGGGTCATGGGTCTGGGGTCATGGGTCTGGGGTCATGGGTCTGGGGTCATGGGTCTGGGGTCATGGGTCTGGGGTCATGGGTCTGGGGTCATGGGTCTGGGGTCATGGGTCTGGGGTCATGGGTCTGGGGTCATGGGTCTGGGGTCATGGGTCTGGGGTCATGGGTCTGGGGTCATGGGTCTGGGGTCATGGGTCTGGGGTCTTGGGTCTGGGGTCTTGGGTCCGGGGTCGTGGGTCCGGGGTCGTGGGTCCGGGGTCGTGGGTCCGGGGTCGTGGGTCCGGGGTCATGTGTCCGGGGTCATGTGTCCGGGGTCCTGGGTCCGGGGTCATGGGTCCGTGGTCATGGGTCCGGGGTCATGGGTCCGGGGTCATGGGTCCGGGGTCATGGGTCCGTGGTAATGGGTCCGGGGTCATGGGTCCGGGGTCATGGGTCCGGGGTCATGGGTCCGGGGTCATGGGTCCGGGGTCATGGGTCCGGAGTCATGGGTCCGGGGTCATGGGTCCGGGGTCATGGGTCCGGGGTCATGGGTCCGGGGTCATGGGTCCGGGGTCATGGGTCCGGGGTCATGGGTCCGGGGTCATGGGTCCGGGGTCATGGGTCCGGGGTCATGGGTCCGGGGTCATGGATCCGGGGTCAAGGGTCCGGGGTCATGGGTCCTGGGTCATGGGTCCTGGGTCATGGGACCGGGGTCATGGGTCCGGGGTCATGGGTCCGGGGTCATGGGTCCGGGGTCATGGGTCCGGGGTCATGGGTCCGGGGTCATGAGTCCGGGGTCATGGGTCTGGTGTCATGGGTCTGGGGTCATGGGTCTGGGGTCATGGGTCTGGGGTCATGGGTCTGGGGTCATGGGTCTGGGGTCATGGGTCTGGGGTCATGGGTCTGGGGTCATGGGTCTGGGGTCATGGGTCTGGGGTCATGGGTCTGGGGTCATGGGTCTGGGGTCATGGGTCTGGGGTCATGGGTCTGGGGTCATGGGTCTGGGGTCATGGGTCTGGGGTCATGGGTCTGGGGTCATGGGTCTGGGGTCATGGGTCTGGGGTCATGGGTCTGGGGTCATGGGTCTGGGGTCTTGGGTCTGGGGTCGTGGGTCTGGGGTCGTGGGTCTGGGGTCGTGGGTCTGGGGTCGTGGGTCTGGGGTCGTGGGTCTGGGGTCGTGGGTCCGGGGTCGTGGGTCCGGGGTCGTGGGTCCGGGGTCATGTGTCCGGGGTCTTGGGTCCGGGGTCGTGGTTCCGGGGTCCTGGGTCCGGGGTCATGGGTCCGGGGTCATGGGTCCGGGGTCATGGGTCCGGGGTCGTGGGTCCGGGGTCGTGGGTCCGGGGTCATGGGTCCGTGGTCATGGGTCCGGAGTCACGGGTCCGGGGTCACGGGTCCGGGGTCATGGGTCCGGGGTCACGGGTCCGGGGTCACGGGTCCGGGGTCATGGGTCCGGGGTAATGGGTCCGGGGTCATGGGTCCGGTGTCATGGGTCCGTTGTCATGGGACCGGGGTCATGGGTCCGGGGTCATGGGTCCGGGGTCATGGGTCCGGTGTCATGGGTCCGGGGTCATGGGTCCGGGGGTCATGGGTCCGGGGTCATGGGTCTGGGTTCATGGGTCTGGGGTCATGGGTCTGGTGTCATGGGTCTGGGGTCATGGTTCTGGGGTCATGGGTCTGGGGTCATGGGTCTGTGGTCATGGGTCTGGGGTCATGGGTCTGGGGTCATGGGTCCGGGGTCATGGGTCCGGGGTCATGGGTCCGGGGTCATGGGTCCGGGGTCATGGGTCCGGGGTCATGGGTCCGGGGTCATGAGTCCGGGGTCATGGGTCCGGGGTCATGGGTCCGGGGTCATGGGTCCGGGGTCATGGGTCCGGGGTCATGGGTCCGGGGTCATGGGTCCGGGGTCATGGGTCCGGGGTCATGGGTCCGGGGTCATGGGTCCGGGGTCATGGGTCCGGGGTCATGGGTCCGGGGTCATGGGTCCGGGGTCATGGGTCCGTGGTCCTGTCTCCGGGGTCATGGGTCCGGGGTCATGGGTCCGGTGTCATGGGTCCGGGGTCATGGGTCCGGGGTCATGGGTCCGGGGTCATGGGTCCGGGGTCATGGGTCCGGGGTCATGGGTCCGGGGTCATGGGTCCGGGGTCATGGGTCCGGGGTCATGGGTCCGGGGTCATGGGTCCGGGGTCATGGGTCCGGGGTCATGGGTCCGGGGTCATGGGTCTGGGGTCATGGGTCTGGGGTCATGGGTCTGGGGTCATGGGTCTGGGGTCATGGGTCTGGGGTCATGGGTCTGGGGTCTTGGGTCTGGGGTCGTGGGTCTGGGGTCGTGGGTCTGGGGTCGTGGGTCCGGGGTCGTGGGTCCGGGGTCGTGGGTCCGGGGTCATGGGTCCGGGGTCATGTGTCCGGGGTCCTGGGTCCGGGGTCATGGGTCCGGGGTCATGGGTCCGGGGTCATGGGTCCGGGGTCATGGGTCCGGGGTCATGGGTCCGTGGTAATGGGTCCGGGGTCATGGGTCCGGGGTCATGGGTCCGGTGTCATGGGTCCGGGGTCATGGGTCCGGGGTCATGGGTCCGGGGTCATGGGTCCGGGGTCATGGGTCCGGGGTCATGGGTCCGGGGTCATGGGTCCGGGGTCATGGGTCCGGGGTCATGGGTCCGGGGTCATGGGTCCGGGGTCATGGTTCCGGGGTCATGGGTCCGGGGTCATGGGTCCGGGGTCATGGGTCCGGGGTCATGGGTCCGGGGTCATGGGTCCGGGGTCATGTGTCCGGGGTCATGGGTCCGGGGTCATGGGTCCGGGGTCATGGGTCCGGGGTCATGGGTCTGGGTTCATGGGTCTGGGGTCATGGGTCTGGGGTCATGGGTCTGGGGTCATGGTTCTGGGGTCATGGGTCTGGGGTCATGGGTCTGGGGTCATGGGTCTGGGGTCATGGGTCTGGGGTCATGGGTCCGGGGTCATGGGTCCGGGGTCATGGGTCCGGGGTCATGGGTCCGGGGTCATGGGTCCGGGGTCATGGGTCCGGGGTCATGGGTCCGGGGTCATGGGTCCGGGGTCATGGGTCCGGGGTCATGGGTCCGGGGTCATGGGTCCGGGGTCATGGGTCCGGGGTCACGGGTCCGGGGTCATGGGTCCGGGGTCATGGGTCTGTGGTCATGGGTCTGGGGTCATGGGTCTGGGGTCATGGGTCCGGGGTCATGGGTCCGTGGTCCTGTCTCCGGGGTCATGGGTCTGGGGTAATGGGTCTGGGGTCATGGGTCTCGGGTCATGGGTCTGGGGTCGTGGGTCCGGGTTCGTGGTTCCGGGGTCCTGGGTCCGGGGTCGTGGGTCCGGGGTCGTGGGTCTGGGGTCATGGGTCTGGGGTCATGGGTCTGGGGTCATGGGTCTGGGGTCATGGGTCTGGGGTCATGGGTCTGGGGTCATGGGTCTGGGGTCATGGGTCTGGGGTCATGGGTCTGGGGTCATGGGTCTGGGTTCATGGGTTTGGGGTCATGGGTCTGGGGTCATGGGTCTGGGGTCATGGGTCTGGGGTCTTGGGTCTGGGGTCGTGGGTCCGTTGTCATGGGACCGGGGTCATGGGACCGGGGTCATGGGTCCGGGGTCATGGGTCCGGGGTCCTGGGTCCGGGGTCCTGGGTCCGTGGTCCTGTCTCCGGGGTCATGGGTCTGGGGTAATGGGTCTGGGGTCATGGGTCTGGGGTAATGGGTCTGGGGTCATGGGTCTGGGGTCATGGGTCTGGGGTCATGGGTCTGGGGTCTTGGGTCTGGGGTCGTGGGTCTGGGGTCGTGGGTCTGGGGTCGTGGGTCTGGGGTCGTGGGTCCGGGGTCGTGGGTCCGGGGTCGTGGGTCCGGGGTCGTGGGTCCGGGGTCATGTGTCCGGGGTCTTGGGTCCGGGGTCGTGGTTCCGGTGTCCTGGGTCCGGGGTCATGGGCCCGGGGTCATGGGTCCGGGGTCATGGGTCCGGGGTCGTGGGTCCGGGGTCGTGGGTCCGGGGTCATGGGTCCGTGGTCATGGGTCCGGAGTCACGGGTCCGGGGTCACGGGTCCGGGGTCATGGGTCCGGGGTCACGGGTCCGGGGTCACGGGTCCGGGGTCATGGGTCCGGGGTCATGGGTCCGGGGTCATGGGTCCGGTGTCATGGGTCCGTTGTCATGGGACCGGGGTCATGGGTCCGGGGTCATGGGTCCGGGGTCATGGGTCCGGTGTCATGGGTCCGGGGTCATGGGTCCGGGGTCATGGGTCCGGGGTCATGGGTCTGGGTTCATGGGTCTGGGGTCATGGGTCTGGGGTCATGGGTCTGGGGTCATGGTTCTGGGGTCATGGGTCTGGGGTCATGGGTCTGGGGTCATGGGTCTGGGGTCATGGGTCCGGGGTCATGGGTCCGGGGTCATGGGTCCGGGGTCATGGGTCCGGGGTCATGGGTCCGGGGTCATGGGTCCGGGGTCATGGGTCCGGGGTCATGGGTCCGGGGTCATGGGTCCGGGGTCATGGGTCCGGGGTCATGGGTCCGGGGTCATGGGTCCGGGGTCATGGGTCCGGGGTCATGGGTCCGGGGTCATGGGTCCGGGGTCATGGGTCCGGGGTCATGGGTCTGGGGTCATGGGTCTGGGGTCATGGGTCTGGGGTCTTGGGTCTGGGGTCGTGGGTCTGGGATCGTGGGTCTGGGGTCGTGGGTCCGGGGTCGTGGGTCCGGGCTCATGGGTCCGGGGTCATGTGTCCGGGGTCCTGGGTCCGGGGTTGTGGCTCCGGGGTCCTGGGTCCGGGGTCCTGGGTCCGGGGTCATGGGTCCGGGGTCATGGGTCCGGGGTCATGGGTCCGGGGTCGTGGGTCCGGGGTCGTGGGTCCGGGGTCGTGGGTCTGGGGTCGTGGGTCTGGGGTCGTGAGTCTGGGGTCATGGGTCTGGGGTCATGGGTCTGGGGTCATGGGTCTGGGGTCATGGGTCTGGGGTCATGGGTCTGGGGTCATGGGTCTGGGGTCATGGGTCTGGGGTCATGGGTCTGGGGTCATGGGTCTGGGGTCATGGGTCTGGGGTCATGGGTCTGGGGTCATGGGTCTGGGGTAATGGGTCTGGGGTCATGGGTCTGGGGTCATGGGTCTGGGGTCATGGGTCTGGGGTCATGGGTCTGGGGTCATGGGTCTGGGGTCATGGGTCTGGGGTCATGGGTCTGGGGTCATGGGTCTGGGGTCATGGGTCTGGGGTCATGGGTCTGGGGTCATGGGTCTGGGGTCATGGGTCTGGGGTCATGGGTCTGGGGTCATGGGTCTGGGGTCATGGGTCTGGGGTCATGGGTCTGGGGTCATGGGTCTGGGGTCATGGGTCTGGGGTCATGGGTCTGGGGTCATGGGTCTGGGGTCATGGGTCTGGGGTCATGGGTCTGGGGTCATGGGTCTGGGGTCATGGGTCTGGGGTCATGGGTCTGGGGTCATGGGTCTGGGGTCATGGGTCTGGGGTCATGGGTCTGGGGTCATGGGTCTGGGGTCATGGGTCTGGGGTCATGGGTCTGGGGTCATGGGTCTGGGGTCATGGGTCTGGGGTCATGGGTCTGGGGTCATGGGTCTGGGGTCATGGGTCTGGGGTCATGGGTCTGGGGTCATGGGTCTGGGGTCATGGGTCTGGGGTCATGGGTCTGGGGTCATGGGTCTGGGGTCATGGGTCTGGGGTCATGGGTCTGGGGTCATGGGTCTGGGGTCATGGGTCTGGGGTCATGGGTCTGGGGTCATGGGTCTGTGGTCATGGGTCTGGGGTCATGGGTCTGGGGTCATGGGTCTGGGGTCATGGGTCTGGGGTCATGGGTCTGGGGTCATGGGTCTGGGGTCATGGGTCTGGGGTCATGGGTCTGGGGTCATGGGTCTGGGGTCATGGGTCTGGGGTCATGGGTCTGGGGTCATGGGTCTGGGTTCATGGGTCTGGTGTCATGGGTCTGAGGTCATGGGTCTGGGGTCATGGGTCTGGGGTCATGGGTCTGGGGTCATGGGTCTGGGGTCATGGGTCTGGGGTCATGGGTCTGGGGTCATGGGTCTGGGGTCATGGGTCTGGGGTCATGGGTCTGGGGTCATGGGTCTGGGGTCATGGGTCTGGGGTCATGGGTCTGGGGTCATGGGTCTGGGGTCATGGGTCTGGGGTCATGGGTCTGGGGTCATGGGTCTGGGGTCATGGGTCTGGGGTCATGGGTCTGGGGTCATGGGTCTGGGGTCATGGGTCTGGGGTCATGGGTCTGGGGTCATGGGTCTGGGGTCATGGGTATGGGGTCATGGGTCTGGGGTCATGGGTCTGGGGTCATGGGTCTGGGGTCATGGGTCTGGGGTCATGGGTCTGGGGTCATGGGTCTGGGGTCATGGGTCTGGGGTCATGGGTCTGGGGTCATGGGTCTGGGGTCATGGGTCTGGGGTCATGGGTCTGGGGTCATGGGTCTGGGGTCATGGGTCTGGGGTCATGGGTCTGGGGTCATGGGTCTGGGGTCATGGGTCTGGGGTCATGGGTCTGGGGTCATGGGTCTGGGGTCATGGGTCTGGGGTCATGGGTCTGGGGTCATGGGTCTGGGGTCATGGGTCTGGGGTCATGGGTCTGGGGTCATGGGTCTGGGGTCATGGGTCTGGGTTCATGGGTCTGGTGTCATGGGTCTGAGGTCATGGGTCTGGGGTCATGGGTCTGGGGTCATGGGTCTGGGGTCATGGGTCTGGGGTCATGGGTCTGGGGTCATGGGTCTGGGGTCATGGGTCTGGGGTCATGGGTCTGGGGTCATGGGTCTGGGGTCATGGGTCTGGGGTCATGGGTTTTGGGGTCATGGGTCTGGGGTCATGGGTCTGGGGTCATGGGTCTGGGGTCATGGGTCTGGGGTCATGGGTCTGGGGTCATGGGTCTGGGGTCATGGGTCTGGGGTCATGGGTCTGGGGTCATGGGTCTGGGGTCATGGGTCTGGGGTCATGGGTCTGGGGTCATGGGTCTGGGGTCATGGGTCTGGGGTCATGGGTCTGGGGTCATGGGTCTGGGGTCATGGGTCTGGGGTCATGGGTCTGGGGTCATGGGTCTGGGGTCATGGGTCTGGGGTCACGGGTCTGGGGTCACGGGTCTGGGGTCACGGGTCTGGGGTCACGGGTCTGGGGTCACGGGTCTGGGGTCATGGGTCTGGGGTCATGGGTCTGTGGTCATGGGTCTGGGGTCATGGGTCTGGGGTCATGGGTCTGGGGTCATGGGTCTGGGGTCATGGGTCTGGGGTCTTGGGTCTGGGGTCGTGGGTCTGGGGTCGTGGGTCTGGGGTCGTGGGTCCGGGGTCGTGGGTCCGGGGTCGTGGGTCCGGGGTCATGGATCCGGGGTCATGTGTCCGGGGTCCTGGGTCCGGGGTCATGGGTCCGGGGTCATGGGTCCGGGGTCATGGGTCCGGGGTCATGGGTCCGGGGTCATGGGTCCGGGGTCATGGGTCCGTGGTAATGGGTCCGGGGTCATGGGTCCGGGGTCATGGGTCCGGGGTCCTGGGTCCGGGGTCCTGGGTCCGTGGTCCTGTCTCCGGGGTCATGGGTCTGGGGTAATGGGTCTGGGGTCATGGGTCTGGGGTAATGGGTCTGGGGTCATGGGTCCGGGGTCATGGGTCCGGGGTCATGGGTCCGGGGTCATGGGTCCGGGGTCATGGGTCCGGGGTCATGGGTCCGGGGTCATGGGTCCGGGGTCATGGGTCCGGGGTCATGGGTCCGGGGTCATGGGTCCGGGGTCATGGGTCCGGGGTCATGGGTCCGGGGTCATGGGTCTGGGGTCATGGGTCTGGGGTCATGGGTCTGGGGTCATGGGTCTGGGGTCATGGGTCTGGGGTCATGGGTCTGGGGTCATGGGTCTGGGGTCATGGGTCTGGGGTCATGGGTCTGGGGTCATGGGTCTGGGTTCATGGGTCTGGTGTCATGGGTCTGAGGTCATGGGTCTGGGGTCATGGGTCTGGGGTCATGGGTCTGGGGTCATGGGTCTGGGGTCATGGGTCTGGGGTCATGGGTCTGGGGTCATGGGTCTGGGGTCATGGGTCTGGGGTCATGGGTCTGGGGTCATGGGTCTGGGGTCATGGGTCTGGGGTCATGGGTCTGCGGTCATGGGTCTGGGGTCATGGGTCTGGGGTCATGGGTCTGGGGTCATGGGTCTGGGGTCATGGGTCTGGGGTCATGGGTCTGGGGTCATGGGTCTGGGGTCATGGGTCTGGGGTCTTGGGTCTGGGGTCTTGGGTCCGTGGTCGTGGGTCCGGGGTCGTGGGTCCGGGGTCGTGGGTCCGGGGTCGTGGGTCCGGGGTCATGTGTCCGGGGTCATGTGTCCGGGGTCCTGGGTCCGGGGTCATGGGTCCGTGGTCATGGGTCCGGGGTCATGGGTCCGGGGTCATGGGTCCGGGGTCATGGGTCCGTGGTAATGGGTCCGGGGTCATGGGTCCGGGGTCATGGGTCCGGGGTCATGGGTCCGGGGTCATGGGTCCGGGGTCATGGGTCCGGGGTCATGGGTCCGGAGTCATGGGTCCGGGGTCATGGGTCCGGGGTCATGGGTCCGGGGTCATGGGTCCGGGGTCATGGGTCCGGGGTCATGGGTCCGGGGTCATGGGTCCGGGGTCATGGGTCCGGGGTCATGGGTCCGGGGTCATGGGTCCGGGGTCATGGGTCCGGGGTCATGGGTCCTGGGTCATGGGTCCTGGGTCATGGGTCCGGGGTCATGGGTCCGGGGTCATGGGTCCGGGGTCATGGGTCCGGGGTCATGGGTCCGGGGTCATGGGTCCGGGGTCATGGGTCCGGGGTCATGGGTCCGGGGTCATGAGTCCGGGGTCATGGGTCTGGTGTCATGGGTCTGGGGTCATGGGTCTGGGGTCATGGGTCTGGGGTCATGGGTCTGGGGTCATGGGTCTGGGGTCATGGGTCTGGGGTCATGGGTCTGGGGTCATGGGTCTGGGGTCATGGGTCTGGGGTCATGGGTCTGGGGTCATGGGTCTGGGGTCATGGGTCTGGGGTCATGGGTCTGGGGTCATGGGTCTGGGGTCATGGGTCTGGGGTCATGGGTCTGGGGTCATGGGTCTGGGGTCATGGGTCTGGGGTCATGGGTCTGGGGTCATGGGTCTGGGGTCATGGGTCTGGGGTCATGGGTCTGGGGTCATGGGTCTGGGGTCATGGGTCTGGGGTCATGGGTCTGGGGTCATGGGTCTGGGGTCATGGGTCTGGGGTCATGGGTCTGGGGTCATGGGTCTGGGGTCTTGGGTCTGGGGTCGTGGGTCTGGGGTCGTGGGTCTGGGGTCGTGGGTCTGGGGTCGTGGGTCTGGGGTCGTGGGTCTGGGGTCGTGGGTCTGGGGTCGTGGGTCCGGGGTCGTGGGTCCGGGGTCGTGGGTCCGGGGTCATGTGTCCGGGGTCTTGGGTCCGGGGTCGTGGTTCCGGGGTCCTGGGTCCGGGGTCATGGGTCCGGGGTCATGGGTCCGGGGTCATGGGTCCGGGGTCGTGGGTCCGGGGTCGTGGGTCCGGGGTCATGGGTCCGTGGTCATGGGTCCGGGGTCACGGGTCCGGGGTCACGGGTCCGGGGTCATGGGTCCGGGGTCACGGGTCCGGGGTCACGGGTCCGGGGTCATGGGTCCGGGGTAATGGGTCCGGGGTCATGGGTCCGGTGTCATGGGTCCGTTGTCATGGGACCGGGGTCATGGGTCCGGGGTCATGGGTCCGGGGTCATGGGTCCGGTGTCATGGGTCCGGGGTCATGGGTCCGGGGTCATGGGTCCGGGGTCATGGGTCTGGGTTCATGGGTCTGGGGTCATGGGTCTGGTGTCATGGGTCTGGGGTCATGGTTCTGGGGTCATGGGTCTGGGGTCATGGGTCTGTGGTCATGGGTCTGGGGTCATGGGTCTGGGGTCATGGGTCCGGGGTCATGGGTCCGGGGTCATGGGTCCGGGGTCATGGGTCCGGGGTCATGGGTCCGGGGTCATGGGTCCGGGGTCATGGGTCCGGGGTCATGGGTCCGGGGTCATGGGTCCGGGGTCATGGGTCCGGGGTCATGGGTCCGGGGTCATGGGTCCGGGGTCATGGGTCCGGGGTCATGGGTCCGGGGTCATGGGTCCGGGGTCATGGGTCCGGGGTCATGGGTCCGGGGTCATGGGTCCGGGGTCATGGGTCCGGGGTCATGGGTCCGGGGTCATGGGTCCGGGGTCATGGGTCTGGGGTCATGGGTCCGGGGTCAAGGGTCCGTGGTCCTGTCTCCGGGGTCATGGGTCCGGGGTCATGGGTCCGGGGTCATGGGTCCGGGGTCATGGGTCCGGGGTCATGGGTCCGGGGTCATGGGTCCGGGGTCATGGGTCCGGGGTCATGGGTCCGGGGTCATGGGTCCGGGGTCATGGGTCCGGGGTCATGGGTCCGGGGTCATGGGTCCGGGGTCATGGGTCCGGGGTCATGGGTCCGGGGTCATGGGTCCGGGGTCATGGGTCCGGGGTCATGGGTCCGGGGTCATGGGTCCGGTGTCATGGGTCCGGGGTCATGGGTCCGGGGTCATGGGTCTGGGGTCATGGGTCTGGGGTCATGGGTCTGGGGTCATGGGTCTGGTGTCATGGGTCTGGGGTCATGGGTCTGGGGTCTTGGGTCTGGGGTCGTGGGTCTGGGGTCGTGGGTCTGGGGTCGTGGGTCCGGGGTCGTGGGTCCGGGGTCGTGGGTCCGGGGTCATGGGTCCGGGGTCATGTGTCCGGGGTCCTGGGTCCGGGGTCATGGGTCCGGGGTCATGGGTCCGGGGTCATGGGTCCGGGGTCATGGGTCCGGGGTCATGGGTCCGTGGTAATGGGTCCGGGGTCATGGGTCCGGGGTAATGGGTCCGGTGTCATGGGTCCGGGGTCATGGGTCCGGGGTCATGGGTCCGGGGTCATGGGTCCGGGGTCATGGGTCCGGGGTCATGGGTCCGGGGTCATGGGTCCGGGGTCATGGGTCCGGGGTCATGGGTCCGGGGTCATGGGTCCGGGGTCATGGGTCCGGGGTCATGGGTCCGGGGTCATGGGTCCGGGGTCATGGGTCCGGGGTCATGGGTCCGGGGTCATGGGTCCGGTGTCATGGGTCCGGGGTCATGGGTCCGGGGTCATGGGTCCGGGGTCATGGGTCCGGGGTCATGGGTCCGGGGTCATGGGTCTGGGTTCATGGGTCTGGGGTCATGGGTCTGGGGTCATGGTTCTGGGGGTCATGGGTCTGGGGTCATGGGTCTGGGGTCATGGGTCTGGGGTCATGGGTCTGGGGTCATGGGTCCGGGGTCATGGGTCCGGGGTCATGGGTCCGGGGTCATGGGTCCGGGGTCATGGGTCCGGGGTCATGGGTCCGGGGTCATGGGTCCGGGGTCATGGGTCCGGGGTCATGGGTCCGGGGTCATGGGTCCGGGGTCATGGGTCCGGGGTCATGGGTCCGGGGTCACGGGTCCGGGGTCATGGGTCCGGGGTCATGGGTCTGTGGTCATGGGTCTGGGGTCATGGGTCTGGGGTCATGGGTCCGGGGTCATGGGTCCGTGGTCCTGTCTCCGGGGTCATGGGTCTGGGGTAATGGGTCTGGGGTCATGGGTCTCGGGTCATGGGTCTGGGGTCGTGGGTCCGGGTTCGTGGTTCCGGGGTCCTGGGTCCGGGGTCGTGGGTCCGGGGTCGTGGGTCTGGGGTCATGGGTCTGGGGTCATGGGTCTGGGGTCATGGGTCTGGGGTCATGGGTCTGGGGTCATGGGTCTGGGGTCATGGGTCTGGGGTCATGGGTCTGGGTTCATGGGTTTGGGGTCATGGGTCTGGGGTCATGGGTCTGGGGTCATGGGTCTGGGGTCATGGGTCTGGGGTCATGGGTCTGGGGTCATGGGTCTGGGGTCATGGGTCTGGGGTCATGGGTCTGGGGTCATGGGTCTGGGGTCATGGGTCTGGGGTCATGGGTCTGGGGTCATGGGTCTGGGGTCATGGGTCTGGGGTCATGGGTCTGGGGTCATGGGTCTGGGGTCATGGGTCTGGGGTCATGGGTCTGGGGTCATGGGTCTGGGGTCATGGGTCTGGGGTCATGGGTCTGGGGTCATGGGTCTGGGGTCATGGGTCTGGGGTCATGGGTCTGGGGTCTTGGGTCTGGGGTCGTGGGTCTGGGGTCGTGGGTCTGGGGTCGTGGGTCTGGGGTCGTGGGTCTGGGGTCGTGGGTCTGGGGTCGTGGGTCTGGGGTCGTGGGTCCGGGGTCGTGGGTCCGGGGTCGTGGGTCCGGGGTCATGTGTCCGGGGTCTTGGGTCCGGGGTCGTGGTTCCGGGGTCCTGGGTCCGGGGTCATGGGTCCGGGGTCATGGGTCCGGGGTCATGGGTCCGGGGTCGTGGGTCCGGGGTCGTGGGTCCGGGGTCATGGGTCCGTGGTCATGGGTCCGGGGTCACGGGTCCGGGGTCACGGGTCCGGGGTCATGGGTCCGGGGTCACGGGTCCGGGGTCACGGGTCCGGGGTCATGGGTCCGGGGTAATGGGTCCGGGGTCATGGGTCCGGTGTCATGGGTCCGTTGTCATGGGACCGGGGTCATGGGTCCGGGGTCATGGGTCCGGGGTCATGGGTCCGGTGTCATGGGTCCGGGGTCATGGGTCCGGGGTCATGGGTCCGGGGTCATGGGTCTGGGTTCATGGGTCTGGGGTCATGGGTCTGGTGTCATGGGTCTGGGGTCATGGTTCTGGGGTCATGGGTCTGGGGTCATGGGTCTGTGGTCATGGGTCTGGGGTCATGGGTCTGGGGTCATGGGTCCGGGGTCATGGGTCCGGGGTCATGGGTCCGGGGTCATGGGTCCGGGGTCATGGGTCCGGGGTCATGGGTCCGGGGTCATGGGTCCGGGGTCATGGGTCCGGGGTCATGGGTCCGGGGTCATGGGTCCGGGGTCATGGGTCCGGGGTCATGGGTCCGGGGTCATGGGTCCGGGGTCATGGGTCCGGGGTCATGGGTCCGGGGTCATGGGTCCGGGGTCATGGGTCCGGGGTCATGGGTCCGGGGTCATGGGTCCGGGGTCATGGGTCCGGGGTCATGGGTCTGGGGTCATGGGTCCGGGGTCAAGGGTCCGTGGTCCTGTCTCCGGGGTCATGGGTCCGGGGTCATGGGTCCGGGGTCATGGGTCCGGGGTCATGGGTCCGGGGTCATGGGTCCGGGGTCATGGGTCCGGGGTCATGGGTCCGGGGTCATGGGTCCGGGGTCATGGGTCCGGGGTCATGGGTCCGGGGTCATGGGTCCGGGGTCATGGGTCCGGGGTCATGGGTCCGGGGTCATGGGTCCGGGGTCATGGGTCCGGGGTCATGGGTCCGGGGTCATGGGTCCGGGGTCATGGGTCCGGGGTCATGGGTCCGGGGTCATGGGTCTGGGGTCATGGGTCTGGGGTCATGGGTCTGGGGTCATGGGTCTGGTGTCATGGGTCTGGGGTCATGGGTCTGGGGTCTTGGGTCTGGGGTCGTGGGTCTGGGGTCGTGGGTCTGGGGTCGTGGGTCCGGGGTCGTGGGTCCGGGGTCGTGGGTCCGGGGTCATGGGTCCGGGGTCATGTGTCCGGGGTCCTGGGTCCGGGGTCATGGGTCCGGGGTCATGGGTCCGGGGTCATGGGTCCGGGGTCATGGGTCCGGGGTCATGGGTCCGTGGTAATGGGTCCGGGGTCATGGGTCCGGGGTCATGGGTCCGGTGTCATGGGTCCGGGGTCATGGGTCCGGGGTCATGGGTCCGGGGTCATGGGTCCGGGGTCATGGGTCCGGGGTCATGGGTCCGGGGTCATGGGTCCGGGGTCATGGGTCCGGGGTCATGGGTCCGGGGTCATGGGTCCGGGGTCATGGGTCCGGGGTCATGGGTCCGGGGTCATGGGTCCGGGGTCATGGGTCCGGGGTCATGGGTCCGGTGTCATGGGTCCGGGGTCATGGGTCCGGGGTCATGGGTCCGGGGTCATGGGTCCGGGGTCATGGGTCCGGGGTCATGGGTCTGGGTTCATGGGTCTGGGGTCATGGGTCTGGGGTCATGGTTCTGGGGGTCATGGGTCTGGGGTCATGGGTCTGGGGTCATGGGTCTGGGGTCATGGGTCTGGGGTCATGGGTCCGGGGTCATGGGTCCGGGGTCATGGGTCCGGGGTCATGGGTCCGGGGTCATGGGTCCGGGGTCATGGGTCCGGGGTCATGGGTCCGGGGTCATGGGTCCGGGGTCATGGGTCCGGGGTCATGGGTCCGGGGTCATGGGTCCGGGGTCATGGGTCCGGGGTCACGGGTCCGGGGTCATGGGTCCGGGGTCATGGGTCTGTGGTCATGGGTCTGGGGTCATGGGTCTGGGGTCATGGGTCCGGGGTCATGGGTCCGTGGTCCTGTCTCCGGGGTCATGGGTCTGGGGTAATGGGTCTGGGGTCATGGGTCTCGGGTCATGGGTCTGGGGTCGTGGGTCCGGGTTCGTGGTTCCGGGGTCCTGGGTCCGGGGTCGTGGGTCCGGGGTCGTGGGTCTGGGGTCATGGGTCTGGGGTCATGGGTCTGGGGTCATGGGTCTGGGGTCATGGGTCTGGGGTCATGGGTCTGGGGTCATGGGTCTGGGGTCATGGGTCTGGGTTCATGGGTTTGGGGTCATGGGTCTGGGGTCATGGGTCTGGGGTCATGGGTCTGGGGTCTTGGGTCTGGGGTCGTGGGTCCGTTGTCATGGGACCGGGGTCATGGGACCGGGGTCATGGGTCCGGGGTCATGGGTCCGGGGTCCTGGGTCCGGGGTCCTGGGTCCGTGGTCCTGTCTCCGGGGTCATGGGTCTGGGGTAATGGGTCTGGGGTCATGGGTCTGGGGTAATGGGTCTGGGGTCATGGGTCTGGGGTCATGGGTCTGGGGTCATGGGTCTGGGGTCTTGGGTCTGGGGTCGTGGGTCTGGGGTCGTGGGTCTGGGGTCGTGGGTCTGGGGTCGTGGGTCCGGGGTCGTGGGTCCGGGGTCGTGGGTCCGGGGTCGTGGGTCCGGGGTCATGTGTCCGGGGTCTTGGGTCCGGGGTCGTGGTTCCGGTGTCCTGGGTCCGGGGTCATGGGCCCGGGGTCATGGGTCCGGGGTCATGGGTCCGGGGTCGTGGGTCCGGGGTCGTGGGTCCGGGGTCATGGGTCCGTGGTCATGGGTCCGGAGTCACGGGTCCGGGGTCACGGGTCCGGGGTCATGGGTCCGGGGTCACGGGTCCGGGGTCACGGGTCCGGGGTCATGGGTCCGGGGTCATGGGTCCGGGGTCATGGGTCCGGTGTCATGGGTCCGTTGTCATGGGACCGGGGTCATGGGTCCGGGGTCATGGGTCCGGTGTCATGGGTCCGGGGTCATGGGTCCGGGGTCATGGGTCCGGGGTCATGGGTCTGGGTTCATGGGTCTGGGGTCATGGGTCTGGGGTCATGGGTCTGGGGTCATGGTTCTGGGGTCATGGGTCTGGGGTCATGGGTCTGGGGTCATGGGTCTGGGGTCATGGGTCCGGGGTCATGGGTCCGGGGTCATGGGTCCGGGGTCATGGGTCCGGGGTCATGGGTCCGGGGTCATGGGTCCGGGGTCATGGGTCCGGGGTCATGGGTCCGGGGTCATGGGTCCGGGGTCATGGGTCCGGGGTCATGGGTCCGGGGTCATGGGTCCGGGGTCATGGGTCCGGGGTCATGGGTCCGGGGTCATGGGTCCGGGGTCATGGGTCCGGGGTCATGGATCCGGGTTCATGGGTCTGGGGTCATGGGTCTGGGGTCATGGGTCTGGGGTCATGGGTCCGGGGTCAAGGGTCCGTGGTCCTGTCTCCGGGGTCATGGGTCCGGGGTCATGGGTCCGGGGTCATGGGTCCGGGGTCATGGGTCCGGGGTCATGGGTCCGGGGTCATGGGTCCGGGGTCATGGGTCCGGGGTCATGGGTCCGGGGTCATGGGTCCGGGGTCATGGGTCCGGGGTCATGGGTCCGGGGTCATGGGTCCGGGGTCATGGGTCTGGGGTCATGGGTCTGGGGTCATGGGTCTGGGGTCATGGGTCTGGGGTCATGGGTCTGGGGTCATGGGTCTGGGGTCATGGGTCTGGGGTCTTGGGTCTGGGGTCGTGGGTCTGGGGTCGTGGGTCTGGGGTCGTGGGTCCGGGGTCGTGGGTCCGGGGTCGTGGGTCCGGGGTCATGGGTCCGGGGTCATGTGTCCGGGGTCCTGGGTCCGGGGTCATGGGTCCGGGGTCATGGGTCCGGGGTCATGGGTCCGGGGTCATGGGTCCGGGGTCATGGGTCCGTGGTAATGGGTCCGGGGTCATGGGTCCGGGGTCATGGGCCCGGGGTCATGGGTCCGGGGTCATGGGTCCGGGGTCATGGGTCCGGGGTCATGGGTCCGGGGTCATGGGTCCGGGGTCATGGGTCCGGGGTCATGGGTCCGGGGTCATGGGTCCGGGGTCATGGGTCCGGGGTCATGGGTCCGGGGTCATGGGTCCGGGGTCATGGGTCCGGGGTCATGGGTCCGGGGTCATGGGTCCGGGTTCATGGGTCCGGGGTCATGGGTCCGGTGTCATGGGTCCGGGGTCATGGGTCCGGGGTCATGGGTCTGGGTTCATGGGTCTGGGGTCATGGGTCTGGGGTCATGGTTCTGGGGTCATGGGTCTGGGGTCATGGGTCTGGGGTCATGGGTCTGGGGTCATGGGTCTGGGGTCATGGGTCTGGGGTCATGGGTCTGGGGTCATGGGTCCGGGGTCATGGGTCCGGGGTCATGGGTCCGGGGTCATGGGTCCGGGGTCATGGGTCCGGGGTCATGGGTCCGGGGTCATGGGTCCGGGGTCATGGGTCCGGGGTCATGGGTCCGGGGTCATGGGTCCGGGGTCATGGGTCCGGGGTCATGGGTCCGGGGTCATGGGTCCGGGGTCATGGGTCCGGGGTCATGGGTCCGTGGTAATGGGTCCGGGGTCATGGGTCCGGGGTCATGGGCCCGGGGTCATGGGTCCGGGGTCATGGGTCCGGGGTCATGGGTCCGGGGTCATGGGTCCGGGGTCATGGGTCCGGGGTCATGGGTCCGGGGTCATGGGTCCGGGGTCATGGGTCCGGGGTCATGGGTCCGGGGTCATGGGTCCGGGGTCATGGGTCCGGGGTCATGGGTCCGGGGTCATGGGTCCGGGGTCATGGGTCCGGGGTCATGGGTCCGGGTTCATGGGTCCGGGGTCATGGGTCCGGTGTCATGGGTCCGGGGTCATGGGTCCGGGGTCATGGGTCTGGGTTCATGGGTCTGGGGTCATGGGTCTGGGGTCATGGTTCTGGGGTCATGGGTCTGGGGTCATGGGTCTGGGGTCATGGGTCTGGGGTCATGGGTCTGGGGTCATGGGTCTGGGGTCATGGGTCTGGGGTCATGGGTCCGGGGTCATGGGTCCGGGGTCATGGGTCCGGGGTCATGGGTCCGGGGTCATGGGTCCGGGGTCATGGGTCCGGGGTCATGGGTCCGGGGTCATGGGTCCGGGGTCATGGGTCCGGGGTCATGGGTCCGGGGTCATGGGTCCGGGGTCATGGGTCCGGGGTCATGGGTCCGGGGTCATGGGTCCGGGGTCATGGGTCCGGGGTCATGGGTCCGGGGTCATGGGTCTGTGGTCATGGGTCTGGGGTCATGGGTCTGGGGTCATGGGTCTGGGGTCATGGGTCCGGGGTCATGGGTCCGTGGTCCTGTCTCCGGGGTCATGGGTCTGGGGTAATGGGTCTGGGGTCATGGGTCTCGGGTCATGGGTCTGGGGTCGTGGGTCCGGGTTCGTGGTTCCGGGGTCCTGGGTCCGGAGTCGTGGGTCCGGGGTCGTGGGTCTGGGGTCATGGGTCTGGGGTCATGGGTCTGGGGTCATGGGTCTGGGGTCATGGGTCTGGGGTCATGGGTCTGGGGTCATGGGTCTGGGGTCATGGGTCTGGGGTCATGGGTCTGGGGTCATGGGTCTGGGGTCATGGGTCTGGGGTCATGGGTCTGGGGTCATGGGTCTGGGGTCATGGGTCTGGGGTCATGGGTCTGGGGTCTTGGGTCTGGGGTCGTGGGTCTGGGGTCGTGGGTCTGGGGTCGTGGGTCCGGGGTCGTGGGTCTGGGGTCGTGGGTCCGGGGTCGTGGGTCCGGGGTCGTGGGTCCGGGGTCATGGGTCCGGGGTCATGTGTCCGGGGTCCTGGGTCCGGGGTCATGGGTCCGGGGTCATGGGTCCGGGGTCATGGGTCCGGGGTCATGGGTCCGGGGTCATGGGTCTGGGGTCATGGGTCTGGGGTCATGGGTCTGGGGTCTTGGGTCTGGGGTCGTGGGTCTGGGATCGTGGGTCTGGGGTCGTGGGTCCGGGGTCGTGGGTCCGGGCTCATGGGTCCGGGGTCATGTGTCCGGGGTCCTGGGTCCGGGGTTGTGGCTCCGGGGTCCTGGGTCCGGGGTCCTGGGTCCGGGGTCATGGGTCCGGGGTCATGGGTCCGGGGTCATGGGTCCGGTGTCATGGGTCCGGGGTCGTGGGTCCGGGGTCGTGGGTCTGGGGTCGTGGGTCTGGGGTCGTGAGTCTGGGGTCATGGGTCTGGGGTCATGGGTCTGGGGTCATGGGTCTGGGGTCATGGGTCTGGGGTCATGGGTCTGGGGTCATGGGTCTGGGGTCATGGGTCTGGGGTCATGGGTCTGGGGTCATGGGTCTGGGGTCATGGGTCTGGGGTCATGGGTCTGGGGTCATGGGTCTGGGGTCATGGGTCTGGGGTCATGGGTCTGGGGTCATGGGTCTGGGGTCATGGGTCTGGGGTCATGGGTCTGGGGTCATGGGTCTGGGGTCATGGGTCTGGGGTCATGGGTCTGGGGTCATGGGTCTGGGGTCATGGGTCTGGGGTCATGGGTCTGGGGTCATGGGTCTGGGGTCATGGGTCTGGGGTCATGGGTCTGGGGTCATGGGTCTGGGGTCATGGGTCTGGGGTCATGGGTCTGGGGTCATGGGTCTGGGGTCATGGGTCTGGGGTCATGGGTCTGGGGTCATGGGTCTGGGGTCATGGGTCTGGGGTCATGGGTCTGGGGTCATGGGTCTGGGGTCATGGGTCTGGGTTCATGGGTCTGGTGTCATGGGTCTGAGGTCATGGGTCTGGGGTCATGGGTCTGGGGTCATGGTCTGGGGTCATGGGTCTGGGGTCATGGGTCTGGGGTCATGGGTCTGGGGTCATGGGTCTGGGGTCATGGGTCTGGGGTCATGGGTCTGGGGTCATGGGTCTGGGGTCATGGGTCTGGGGTCATGGGTCTGGGGTCATGGGTCTGGGGTCATGGGTCTGGGGTCATGGGTCTGGGGTCATGGGTCTGGGGTCATGGGTCTGGGGTCATGGGTCTGGGGTCATGGGTCTGGGGTCATGGGTCTGGGGTCATGGGTCTGGGGTCATGGGTCTGGGGTCATGGGTCTGGGGTCATGGGTCTGGGGTCATGGGTCTGGGGTCATGGGTCTGGGGTCATGGGTCTGGGGTCATGGGTCTGGGGTCATGGGTCTGGGGTCATGGGTCTGGGGTCATGGGTCTGGGGTCATGGGTCTGGGGTCATGGGTCTGGGGTCATGGGTCTGGGGTCATGGGTCTGGGGTCATGGGTCTGGGGTCATGGGTCTGGGGTCATGGGTCTGGGGTCATGGGTCTGGGGTCATGGGTCTGGGTTCATGGGTCTGGTGTCATGGGTCTGAGGTCATGGGTCTGGGGTCATGGGTCTGGGGTCATGGGTCTGGGGTCATGGGTCTGGGGTCATGGGTCTGGGGTCATGGGTCTGGGGTCATGGGTCTGGGGTCATGGGTCTGGGGTCATGGGTCTGGGGTCATGGGTCTGGGGTCATGGGTTTTGGGGTCATGGGTCTGGGGTCATGGGTCTGGGGTCATGGGTCTGGGGTCATGGGTCTGGGGTCATGGGTCTGGGGTCATGGGTCTGGGGTCATGGGTCTGGGGTCATGGGTCTGGGGTCATGGGTCTGGGGTCATGGGTCTGGGGTCATGGGTCTGGGGTCATGGGTCTGGGGTCATGGGTCTGGGGTCATGGGTCTGGGGTCATGGGTCTGGGGTCATGGGTCTGGGGTCATGGGTCTGGGGTCATGGGTCTGGGGTCATGGGTCTGGGGTCACGGGTCTGGGGTCACGGGTCTGGGGTCACGGGTCTGGGGTCACGGGTCTGGGGTCACGGGTCTGGGGTCATGGGTCTGGGGTCATGGGTCTGGGGTCATGGGTCTGGGGTCATGGGTCTGGGGTCATGGGTCTGGGTTCATGGGTCTGGGGTCATGGGTCTGGGGTCTTGGGTCTGGGGTCGTGGGTCTGGGGTCGTGGGTCTGGGGTCGTGGGTCCGGGGTCGTGGGTCCGGGGTCGTGGGTCCGGGGTCATGGATCCGGGGTCATGTGTCCGGGGTCCTGGGTCCGGGGTCATGGGTCCGGGGTCATGGTTCCGGGGTCATGGGTCCGGGGTCATGGGTCCGGGGTCATGGGTCCGGGGTCATGGGTCCGTGGTAATGGGTCCGGGGTCATGGGTCCGGGGTCATGGGTCCGGGGTCATGGGTCCGGGGTCATGGGTCCGGGGTCATGGGTCCGGGGTCATGGGTCCGGGGTCATGGGTCCGGGGTCATGGGTCCGGGGTCACGGGTCCGGGGTCATGGGTCCGGGGTCACGGGTCCGGGGTCACGGGTCCGGGGTCACGGGTCCGGGGTCATGGGTCCGGGGTCATGGGTCCGGTGTCATGGGTCCGTTGTCATGGGACCGGGGTCATGGGTCCGGGGTCATGGGTCCGGGGTCATGGGTCCGGTGTCATGGGTCCGGGGTCATGGGTCCGGGGTCATGGGTCCGGGGTCATGGGTCCGGGTTCATGGGTCTGGGGTCATGGGTCTGGGGTCATGGGTCTGGGGTCATGGTTCTGGGGTCATGGGTCTGGGGTCATGGGTCTGGGGTCATGGGTCTGGGGTCATGGGTCTGGGTTCATGGGTCTGGTGTCATGGGTCTGAGGTCATGGGTCTGGGGTCATGGGTCTGGGGTCATGGGTCTGGGGTCATGGGTCTGGGGTCATGGGTCTGGGGTCATGGGTCTGGGGTCATGGGTCTGGGGTCATGGGTCTGGGGTCATGGGTCTGGGGTCATGGGTCTGGGGTCATGGGTCTGGGGTCATGGGTCTGGGGTCATGGGTCTGGGGTCATGGGTCTGGGGTCATGGGTCTGGGGTCATGGGTCTGGGGTCATGGGTCTGGGGTCATGGGTCTGGGGTCATGGGTCTGGGGTCATGGGTCTGGGGTCATGGGTCTGGGGTCATGGGTCTGGGGTCATGGGTCTGGGGTCATGGGTCTGGGGTCATGGGTCTGGGGTCATGGGTCTGGGGTCATGGGTCTGGGGTCATGGGTCTGGGGTCATGGGTCTGGGGTCATGGGTCTGGGGTCATGGGTCTGGGGTCATGGGTCTGGGGTCATGGGTCTGGGGTCATGGGTCTGGGGTCATGGGTCTGGGTTCATGGGTCTGGTGTCATGGGTCTGAGGTCATGGGTCTGGGGTCATGGGTCTGGGGTCATGGGTCTGGGGTCATGGGTCTGGGGTCATGGGTCTGGGGTCATGGGTCTGGGGTCATGGGTCTGGGGTCATGGGTCTGGGGTCATGGGTCTGGGGTCATGGGTCTGGGGTCATGGGTTTTGGGGTCATGGGTCTGGGGTCATGGGTCTGGGGTCATGGGTCTGGGGTCATGGGTCTGGGGTCATGGGTCTGGGGTCATGGGTCTGGGGTCATGGGTCTGGGGTCATGGGTCTGGGGTCATGGGTCTGGGGTCATGGGTCTGGGGTCATGGGTCTGGGGTCATGGGTCTGGGGTCATGGGTCTGGGGTCATGGGTCTGGGGTCATGGGTCTGGGGTCATGGGTCTGGGGTCATGGGTCTGGGGTCATGGGTCTGGGGTCATGGGTCTGGGGTCACGGGTCTGGGGTCACGGGTCTGGGGTCACGGGTCTGGGGTCACGGGTCTGGGGTCACGGGTCGGGGGTCACGGGTCTGGGGTCATGGGTCTGGGGTCATGGGTCTGGGGTCATGGGTCTGGGGTCATGGGTCTGGGTTCATGGGTCTGGGGTCATGGGTCTGGGGTCTTGGGTCTGGGGTCGTGGGTCTGGGGTCGTGGGTCTGGGGTCGTGGGTCCGGGGTCGTGGGTCCGGGGTCGTGGGTCCGGGGTCATGGATCCGGGGTCATGTGTCCGGGGTCCTGGGTCCGGGGTCATGGGTCCGGGGTCATGGTTCCGGGGTCATGGGTCCGGGGTCATGGGTCCGGGGTCATGGGTCCGGGGTCATGGGTCCGTGGTAATGGGTCCGGGGTCATGGGTCCGGGGTCATGGGTCCGGGGTCATGGGTCCGGGGTCATGGGTCCGGGGTCATGGGTCCGGGGTCATGGGTCCGGGGTCATGGGTCCGGGGTCATGGGTCCGGGGTCACGGGTCCGGGGTCATGGGTCCGGGGTCACGGGTCCGGGGTCACGGGTCCGGGGTCACGGGTCCGGGGTCATGGGTCCGGGGTCATGGGTCCGGTGTCATGGGTCCGTTGTCATGGGACCGGGGTCATGGGTCCGGGGTCATGGGTCCGGGGTCATGGGTCCGGTGTCATGGGTCCGGGGTCATGGGTCCGGGGTCATGGGTCCGGGGTCATGGGTCCGGGTTCATGGGTCTGGGGTCATGGGTCTGGGGTCATGGGTCTGGGGTCATGGTTCTGGGGTCATGGGTCTGGGGTCATGGGTCTGTGGTCATGGGTCTGGGGTCATGGTTCTGGGGTCATGGGTCCGGGGTCATGGGTCCGGGGTCATGGGTCCGGGGTCATGGGTCCGGGGTCATGGGTCCGGGGTCATGGGTCCGGGGTCATGGGTCCGGGGTCATGGGTCCGGGGTCATGGGTCCGGGGTCATGGGTCCGGGGTCATGGGTCCGGGGTCATGGGTCCGGGGTCATGGGTCCGGGGTCATGGGTCCGGGGTCATGGGTCTGGGGTCATGGGTCTGGGGTCATGGGTCTGGGGTCATGGGTCCGGGGTCAAGGGTCCGTGGTCCTGTCTCCGGGGTCATGGGTCCGGGGTCATGGGTCCGGGGTCATGGGTCCGGGGTCATGGGTCCGGGGTCATGGGTCCGGGGTCATGGGTCCGGGGTCATGGGTCCGGGGTCATGGGTCCGGGGTCATGGGTCTGGGTTCATGGGTCTGGGGTCATGGGTCTGGGGTCATGGGTCTGGGGTCATGGGTCTGGGGTCATGGTTCTGGGGTCATGGGTCTGGGGTCATGGGTCTGGGGTCATGGGTCTGGGGTCATGGGTCCGGGGTCATGGGTCCGGGGTCATGGGTCCGGGGTCATGGGTCCGGGGTCATGGGTCCGGGGTCATGGGTCCGGGGTCATGGGTCCGGGGTCATGGGTCCGGGGTCATGGGTCCGGGGTCATGGGTCCGGGGTCATGGGTCCGGGGTCATGGGTCCGGGGTCATGGGTCCGGGGTCATGGGTCCGGGGTCATGGGTCCGGGGTCATGGGTCTGTGGTCATGGGTCTGGGGTCATGGGTCTGGGGTCATGGGTCTGGGGTCATGGGTCCGGGGTCATGGGTCCGTGGTCCTGTCTCCGGGGTCATGGGTCTGGGGTAATGGGTCTGGGGTCATGGGTCTCGGGTCATGGGTCTGGGGTCGTGGGTCCGGGTTCGTGGTTCCGGGGTCCTGGGTCCGGGGTCGTGGGTCCGGGGTCGTGGGTCTGGGGTCATGGGTCTGGGGTCATGGGTCTGGGGTCATGGGTCTGGGGTCATGGGTCTGGGGTCATGGGTCTGGGGTCATGGGTCTGGGGTCATGGGTCTGGGTTCATGGGTCCGGGGTCATGGGTCCGGGGTCATGGGTCTGGGTTCATGGGTTTGGGGTCATGGGTCTGGGGTCATGGGTCTGGGGTCATGGGTCTGGGGTCTTGGGTCTGGGGTCGTGGGT
The DNA here is from genome assembly GCA_944738655.2 of Andrena hattorfiana. NCBI lineage: Eukaryota > Metazoa > Arthropoda > Insecta > Hymenoptera > Andrenidae > Andrena > Andrena hattorfiana. Next base: position 64,345,256 of record OX122889.2, read on the forward strand.
CTGGGGTCGTGGGTCTGGGGTCGTGGGTCCGGGGTCGTGGGTCCGGGGTCATGGGTCCGTGGTCATGGGTCCGGAGTCACGGGTCCGGGGTCACGGGTCCGGGGTCATGGGTCCGGGGTCACGGGTCCGGGGTCACGGGTCCGGGGTCATGGGTCCGGCGTCATGGGTCCGGGGTCATGGGTCCGGTGTCATGGGTCCGTTGTCATGGGACCGGGGTCATGGGTCCGGGGTCATGGGTCCGGGGTCATGGGTCCGGTGTCATGGGTCCGGGGTCATGGGTCCGGGGTCATGGGTCCGGGGTCATGGGTCTGGGTTCATGGGTCTGGGGTCATGGGTCTGGGGTCATGGGTCTGGGGTCATGGTTCTGGGGTCATGGGTCTGGGGTCATGGGTCTGGGGTCATGGGTCTGGGGTCATGGGTCCGGGGTCATGGGTCCGGGGTCATGGGTCCGGGGTCATGGGTCCGGGGTCATGGGTCCGGGGTCATGGGTCCGGGGTCATGGGTCCGGGGTCATGGGTCCGGGGTCATGGGTCCGGGGTCATGGGTCCGGGGTCATGGGTCCGGGGTCATGGGTCCGGGGTCATGGGTCCGGGGTCATGGGTCCGGGGTCATGGGTCCGGGGTCATGGATCCGGGGTCATGGGTCTGGGGTCATGGGTCTGGGGTCATGGGTCCGGGGTCAAGGGTCCGTGGTCCTGTCTCCGGGGTCATGGGTCCGGGGTCATGGGTCCGGGGTCATGGGTCCGGGGTCATGGGTCCGGGGTCATGGGTCCGGGGTCATGGGTCCGGGGTCATGGGTCCGGGGTCATGGGTCCGGGGTCATGGGTCCGGGGTCATGGGTCCGGGGTCATGGGTCCGGGGTCATGGGTCCGGGGTCATGGGTCCGGGGTCATGGGTCCGGGGTCATGGGTCCGGGGTCATGGGTCCGGGGTCATGGGTCCGGGGTCATGGGTCCGGGGTCATGGGTCCGGGGTCATGGGTCCGGGGTCATGGGTCTGGGGTCATGGGTCTGGGGTCATGGGTCTGGGGTCATGGGTCTGGGGTCATGGGTCTGGGGTCATGGGTCTGGGGTCATGGGTCTGGGGTCTTGGGTCTGGGGTCGTGGGTCTGGGGTCGTGGGTCCGGGGTCGTGGGTCCGGGGTCGTGGGTCCGGGGTCGTGGGTCCGGGGTCATGGGTCCGGGGTCATGTGTCCGGGGTCCTGGGTCCGGGGTCATGGGTCCGGGGTCATGGGTCCGGGGTCATGGGTCCGGGGTCATGGGTCCGGGGTCATGGGTCCGGGGTCATGGGTCCGTGGTAATGGGTCCGGGGTCATGGGTCCGGGGTCATGGGTCCGGGGTCATGGGTCCGGGGTCATGGGTCCGGGGTCATGGGTCCGGGGTCATGGGTCCGGGGTCATGGGTCCGTGGTCATGGGTCCGGGGTCATGGGTCCGGGGTCATGGGTCCGGGGTCATGGGTCCGGGGTCATGGGTCCGGGGTCATGGGTCCGGGGTCATGGGTCCGGGGTCATGGGTCCGGGGTCATGGGTCCGGGGTCATGGGTCCGGGGTCATGGGTCCGGGGTCATGGGTCCGGGTTCATGGGTCCGGGGTCATGGGTCCGGTGTCATGGGTCCGGGGTCATGGGTCCGGGGTCATGGGTCTGGGTTCATGGGTCTGGGGTCATGGGTCTGGGGTCATGGTTCTGGGGTCATGGGTCTGGGGTCATGGGTCTGGGGTCATGGGTCTGGGGTCATGGGTCTGGGGTCATGGGTCTGGGGTCATGGGTCCGGGGTCATGGGTCCGGGGTCATGGGTCCGGGGTCATGGGTCCGGGGTCATGGGTCCGGGGTCATGGGTCCGGGGTCATGGGTCCGGGGTCATGGGTCCGGGGTCATGGGTCCGGGGTCATGGGTCCGGGGTCATGGGTCCGGGGTCATGGGTCCGGGGTCATGGGTCCGGGGTCATGGGTCCGGGGTCATGGGTCCGGGGTCATGGGTCCGGGGTCATGGGTCCGGGGTCATGGGTCCGGGGTCATGGGTCTGTGGTCATGGGTCTGGGGTCATGGGTCTGGGGTCATGGGTCTGGGGTCATGGGTCCGGGGTCATGGGTCCGTGGTCCTGTCTCCGGGGTCATGGGTCTGGGGTAATGGGTCTGGGGTCATGGGTCTCGGGTCATGGGTCTGGGGTCGTGGGTCCGGGTTCGTGGTTCCGGGGTCCTGGGTCCGGGGTCGTGGGTCCGGGGTCGTGGGTCTGGGGTCATGGGTCTGGGGTCATGGGTCTGGGGTCATGGGTCTGGGGTCATGGGTCTGGGGTCATGGGTCTGGGGTCATGGGTCTGGGGTCATGGGTCTGGGGTCATGGGTCTGGGGTCATGGGTCTGGGGTCATGGGTCTGGGGTCATGGGTCTGGGGTCATGGGTCTGGGGTCATGGGTCTGGGGTCATGGGTCTGGGGTCATGGGTCTGGGGTCATGGGTCTGGGGTCTTGGGTCTGGGGTCGTGGGTCTGGGGTCGTGGGTCTGGGGTCGTGGGTCCGGGGTCGTGGGTCTGGGGTCGTGGGTCCGGGGTCGTGGGTCCGGGGTCGTGGGTCCGGGGTCATGGGTCCGGGGTCATGTGTCCGGGGTCCTGGGTCCGGGGTCATGGGTCCGGGGTCATGGGTCCGGGGTCATGGGTCCGGGGTCATGGGTCTGGGGTCATGGGTCTGGGGTCATGGGTCTGGGGTCTTGGGTCTGGGGTCGTGGGTCTGGGATCGTGGGTCAGGGGTCGTGGGTCCGGGGTCGTGGGTCCGGGCTCATGGGTCCGGGGTCATGTGTCCGGGGTCCTGGGTCCGGGGTTGTGGCTCCGGGGTCCTGGGTCCGGGGTCCTGGGTCCGGGGTCATGGGTCCGGGGTCATGGGTCCGGGGTCATGGGTCCGGTGTCATGGGTCCGGGGTCGTGGGTCCGGGGTCGTGGGTCTGGGGTCGTGGGTCTGGGGTCGTGAGTCTGGGGTCATGGGTCTGGGGTCATGGGTCTGGGGTCATGGGTCTGGGGTCATGGGTCTGGGGTCATGGGTCTGGGGTCATGGGTCTGGGGTCATGGGTCTGGGGTCATGGGTCTGGGGTCATGGGTCTGGGGTCATGGGTCTGGGGTCATGGGTCTGGGGTCATGGGTCTGGGGTCATGGGTCTGGGGTCATGGGTCTGGGGTCATGGGTCTGGGGTCATGGGTCTGGGGTCATGGGTCTGGGGTCATGGGTCTGGGGTCATGGGTCTGGGGTCATGGGTCTGGGGTCATGGGTCTGGGGTCATGGGTCTGGGGTCATGGGTCTGGGGTCATGGGTCTGGGGTCATGGGTCTGGGGTCATGGGTCTGGGGTCATGGGTCTGGGGTCATGGGTCTGGGGTCATGGGTCTGGGGTCATGGGTCTGGGGTCATGGGTCTGGGGTCATGGGTCTGGGGTCATGGGTCTGGGGTCATGGGTCTGGGGTCATGGGTCTGGGGTCATGGGTCTGGGGTCATGGGTCTGGGGTCATGGGTCTGGGGTCATGGGTCTGGGGTCATGGGTCTGGGGTCATGGGTCTGGGGTCATGGGTCTGGGGTCATGGGTCTGGGGTCATGGGTCTGGGGTCATGGGTCTGGGGTCATGGGTCTGGGGTCATGGGTCTGGGGTCATGGGTCTGGGGTCATGGGTCTGGGGTCATGGGTCTGGGGTCATGGGTCTGGGGTCATGGGTCTGGGGTCATGGGTCTGGGGTCATGGGTCTGGGGTCATGGGTCTGGGGTCATGGGTCTGGGGTCATGGGTCTGGGGTCATGGGTCTGGGGTCATGGGTCTGGGGTCATGGGTCTGGGGTCATGGGTCTGGGGTCATGGGTCTGGGGTCATGGGTCTGGGGTCATGGGTCTGGGGTCATGGGTCTGGGGTCATGGGTCTGGGGTCATGGGTCTGGGGTCATGGGTCTGGGGTCATGGGTCTGGGGTCATGGGTCTGGGGTCATGGGTCTGGGGTCATGGGTCTGGGGTCATGGGTCTGGGGTCATGGGTCTGGGGTCATGGGTCTGGGGTCATGGGTCTGGGTTCATGGGTCTGGTGTCATGGGTCTGAGGTCATGGGTCTGGGGTCATGGGTCTGGGGTCATGGGTCTGGGGTCATGGGTCTGGGGTCATGGGTCTGGGGTCATGGGTCTGGGGTCATGGGTCTGGGGTCATGGGTCTGGGGTCATGGGTCTGGGGTCATGGGTCTGGGGTCATGGGTCTGGGGTCATGGGTCTGGGGTCATGGGTCTGGGGTCATGGGTCTGGGGTCATGGGTCTGGGGTCATGGGTCTGGGGTCATGGGTCTGGGGTCATGGGTCTGGGGTCATGGGTCTGGGGTCATGGGTCTGGGGTCATGGGTCTGGGGTCATGGGTCTGGGGTCATGGGTCTGGGGTCATGGGTCTGGGGTCATGGGTCTGGGTTCATGGGTCTGGTGTCATGGGTCTGAGGTCATGGGTCTGGGGTCATGGGTCTGGGGTCATGGGTCTGGGGTCATGGGTCTGGGGTCATGGGTCTGGGGTCATGGGTCTGGGGTCATGGGTCTGGGGTCATGGGTCTGGGGTCATGGGTCTGGGGTCATGGGTCTGGGGTCATGGGTCTGGGGTCATGGGTCTGGGGTCATGGGTCTGGGGTCATGGGTTTTGGGGTCATGGGTCTGGGGTCATGGGTCTGGGGTCATGGGTCTGGGGTCATGGGTCTGGGGTCATGGGTCTGGGGTCATGGGTCTGGGGTCATGGGTCTGGGGTCATGGGTCTGGGGTCATGGGTCTGGGGTCATGGGTCTGGGGTCATGGGTCTGGGGTCATGGGTCTGGGGTCATGGGTCTGGGGTCATGGGTCTGGGGTCATGGGTCTGGGGTCATGGGTCTGGGGTCATGGGTCTGGGGTCACGGGTCTGGGGTCACGGGTCTGGGGTCACGGGTCTGGGGTCACGGGTCTGGGGTCACGGGTCTGGGGTCATGGGTCTGGGGTCATGGGTCTGGGGTCATGGGTCTGGGGTCATGGGTCTGGGGTCATGGGTCTGGGGTCATGGGTCTGGGGTCATGGGTCTGGGGTCATGGGTCATGGGTCTGGGGTCATGGGTCTGGGGTCATGGGTCTGGGGTCATGGGTCTGGGGTCATGGGTCATGGGTCTTGGGTCTGGGGTCGTGGGTCTGGGGTCATGGGTCCGGGGTCAAGGGTCCGTGGTCCTGTCTCCGGGGTCATGGGTCCGGGGTCATGGGTCCGGGGTCATGGGTCCGGGGTCATGGGTCCGGGGTCATGGGTCCGGGGTCATGGGTCCGGGGTCATGGGTCCGGGGTCATGGGTCCGGGGTCATGGGTCCGGGGTCATGGGTCCGGGGTCATGGGTCCGGGGTCATGGGTCCGGGGTCATGGGTCCGGGGTCATGGGTCCGGGGTCATGGGTCCGGGGTCATGGGTCTGGGGTCATGGGTCTGGGGTCATGGGTCTGGGGTCATGGGTCTGGGGTCATGGGTCTGGGGTCATGGGTCTGGGGTCATGGGTCTGGGGTCTTGGGTCTGGGGTCGTGGGTCTGGGGTCGTGGGTCTGGGGTCGTGGGTCCGGGGTCGTGGGTCCGGGGTCGTGGGTCCGGGGTCATGGGTCCGGGGTCATGTGTCCGGGGTCCTGGGTCCGGGGTCATGGGTCCGGGGTCATGGGTCCGGGGTCATGGGTCCGGGGTCATGGGTCCGGGGTCATGGGTCCGTGGTAATGGGTCCGGGGTCATGGGTCCGGGGTCATGGGTCCGGGGTCATGGGTCCGGGGTCATGGGTCCGGGGTCATGGGTCCGGGGTCATGGGTCCGGGGTCATGGGTCCGGGGTCATGGGTCCGGGGTCATGGGTCCGGGGTCATGGGTCCGGGGTCATGGGTCCGGGGTCATGGGTCCGGGGTCATGGGTCCGGGGTCATGGGTCCGGGGTCATGGGTCCGGGGTCATGGGTCCGGGGTCATGGGTCCGGGGTCATGGGTCCGGGGTCATGGGTCCGGGGTCATGGGTCCGGGGTCATGGGTCCGGGGTCATGGGTCCGGGGTCATGGGTCCGGGGTCATGGGTCCGGGGTCATGGGTCCGGGGTCATGGGTCTGGGTTCATGGGTCTGGGGTCATGGGTCTGGGGTCATGGGTCTGGGGTCATGGGTCTGGGGTCATGGTTCTGGGGTCATGGGTCTGGGGTCATGGGTCTGGGGTCATGGGTCTGGGGTCATGGGTCCGGGGTCATGGGTCCGGGGTCATGGGTCCGGGGTCATGGGTCCGGGGTCATGGGTCCGGGGTCATGGGTCCGGGGTCATGGGTCCGGGGTCATGGGTCCGGGGTCATGGGTCCGGGGTCATGGGTCCGGGGTCATGGGTCCGGGGTCATGGGTCCGGGGTCATGGGTCCGGGGTCATGGGTCCGGGGTCATGGGTCCGGGGTCATGGGTCCGGGGTCATGGGTCTGTGGTCATGGGTCTGGGGTCATGGGTCTGGGGTCATGGGTCTGGGGTCATGGGTCCGGGGTCATGGGTCCGTGGTCCTGTCTCCGGGGTCATGGGTCTGGGGTAATGGGTCTGGGGTCATGGGTCTCGGGTCATGGGTCTGGGGTCGTGGGTCCGGGTTCGTGGTTCCGGGGTCCTGGGTCCGGGGTCGTGGGTCCGGGGTCGTGGGTCTGGGGTCATGGGTCTGGGGTCATGGGTCTGGGGTCATGGGTCTGGGGTCATGGGTCTGGGGTCATGGGTCTGGGGTCATGGGTCTGGGGTCATGGGTCTGGGGTCATGGGTCTGGGTTCATGGGTCCGGGGTCATGGGTCCGGGGTCATGGGTCTGGGTTCATGGGTTTGGGGTCATGGGTCTGGGGTCATGGGTCTGGGGTCATGGGTCTGGGGTCTTGGGTCTGGGGTCGTGGGTCTGGGGTCGTGGGTCTGGGGTCGTGGGTCCGGGGTCGTGGGTCCGGGGTCGTGGGTCCGGGGTCATGGGTCCGGGGTCATGTGTCCGGGGTCCTGGGTCCGGGGTCATGGGTCCGGGGTCATGGGTCCGGGGTCATGGGTCTGGGGTCATGGGTCTGGGGTCATGGGTCTGGGGTCTTGGGTCTGGGGTCGTGGGTCTGGGGTCGTGGGTCTGGGGTCGTGGGTCCGGGGTCGTGGGTCCGGGCTCATGGGTCCGGGGTCATGTGTCCGGGGTCCTGGGTCCGGGGTTGTGGCTCCGGGGTCCTGGGTCCGGGGTCCTGGGTCCGGGGTCATGGGTCCGGGGTCATGGGTCCGGGGTCATGGGTCCGGTGTCATGGGTCCGGGGTCGTGGGTCCGGGGTCGTGGGTCTGGGGTCGTGGGTCTGGGGTCGTGGGTCTGGGGTCATGGGTCTGGGGTCATGGGTCTGGGGTCATGGGTCTGGGGTCATGGGTCTGGGGTCATGGGTCTGGGGTCATGGGTCTGGGGTCATGGGTCTGGGGTCATGGGTCTGGGGTCATGGGTCTGGGGTCATGGGTCTGGTGTCATGGGTCTGGGGTCATGGGTCTGGGGTCATGGGTCTGGGGTCATGGGTCTGGGGTCATGGGTCTGGGGTCATGGGTCTGGGGTCATGGGTCTGGGGTCATGGGTCTGGGGTCATGGGTCTGGGGTCATGGGTCTGGGGTCATGGGTCTGGGGTCATGGGTCTGGGGTCATGGGTCTGGGGTCATGGGTCTGGGGTCATGGGTCTGGGGTCATGGGTCTGGGGTCATGGGTCTGGGGTCATGGGTCTGGGGTCATGGGTCTGGGGTCATGGGTATGGGGTCATGGGTCTGGGGTCATGGGTCTGGGGTCATGGGTCTGGGGTCATGGGTCTGGGGTCATGGGTCTGGGGTCATGGGTCTGGGGTCATGGGTCTGGGGTCATGGGTCTGGGGTCATGGGTCTGGGGTCATGGGTCTGGGGTCATGGGTCTGGGGTCATGGGTCTGGGGTCATGGGTCTGGGGTCATGGGTCTGGGGTCATGGGTCTGGGGTCATGGGTCTGGGGTCATGGGTCTGGGGTCATGGGTCTGGGGTCATGAGTCTGGGGTCATGGGTCTGGGGTCATGGGTCTGGGGTCATGGGTCTGGGGTCATGGGTCTGGGGTCATGGGTCTGGGGTCATGGGTCTGGGGTCATGGGTCTGGGGTCATGGGTCTGGGGTCATGGGTCTGGGGTTATGGGTCTGGGGTCATGGGTCTGGGGTCATGGGTCTGGGGTCATGGGTCTGGGGTCATGGGTCTGGGTTCATGGGTCTGGTGTCATGGGTCTGAGGTCATGGGTCTGGGGTCATGGGTCTGGGGTCATGGGTCTGGGGTCATGGGTCTGGGGTCATGGGTCTGGGGTCATGGGTCTGGGGTCATGGGTCTGGGGTCATGGGTCTGGGGTCATGGGTCTGGGGTCATGGGTCTGGGGTCATGGGTCTGGGGTCATGGGTCTGGTGTCATGGGTCTGGGGTCATGGGTCTGGGGTCATGGGTCTGGGGTCATGGGTCTGGGGTCATGGGTCTGGGGTCATGGGTCTGGGGTCATGGGTCTCGGGTCATGGGTCTGGGGTCGTGGGTCCGGGTTCGTGGTTCCGGGGTCCTGGGTCCCGGGTCGTGGGTCCGGGGTCGTGGGTCCGGGGTCATGGGTCCGGGGTCATGGGTCTGGGGTCATGGGTCTGGGGTCATGGGTCTGGGGTCATGGGTCTGGGGTCATGGGTCTGGGGTCATGGGTCTGGGTTCATGGGTCCGGGGTCATGGGTCCGGGGTCATGGGTCTGGGTTCATGGGTTTGGGGTCATGGGTCTGGGGTCATGGGTCTGGGGTCATGGGTCTGGGGTCTTGGGTCTGGGGTCGTGGGTCTGGGGTCGTGGGTCTGGGGTCGTGGGTCCGGGGTCGTGGGTCCGGGGTCGTGGGTCCGGGGTCATGGGTCCGGGGTCATGTGTCCGGGGTCCTGGGTCCGGGGTCATGGGTCCGGGGTCATGGGTCCGGGGTCATGGGTCTGGGGTCATGGGTCTGGGGTCATGGGTCTGGGGTCTTGGGTCTGGGGTCGTGGGTCTGGGGTCGTGGGTCTGGGGTCGTGGGTCCGGGGTCGTGGGTCCGGGCTCATGGGTCCGGGGTCATGTGTCCGGGGTCCTGGGTCCGGGGTTGTGGCTCCGGGGTCCTCGGTCCGGGGTCCTGGGTCCGGGGTCATGGGTCCGGGGTCATGGGTCCGGGGTCATGGGTCCGGGGTCATGGGTCCGGGGTCATGGGTCCGGTGTCATGGGTCCGGGGTCGTGGGTCCGGGGTCGTGGGTCCGGGGTCGTGGGTCTGGGGTCGTGGGTCTGGGGTCATGGGTCTGGGGTCATGGGTCTGGGGTCATGGGTCTGGGGTCATGGGTCTGGGGTCATGGGTCTGGGGTCATGGGTCTGGGGTCATGGGTCTGGGGTCATGGGTCTGGGGTCATGGGTCTGGGGTCATGGGTCTGGGGTCATGGGTCTGGGGTCATGGGTCTGGGGTCATGGGTCTGGGGTCATGGGTCTGGGGTCATGGGTCTGGGGTCATGGGTCTGGGGTCATGGGTCTGGGGTCATGGGTCTGGGGTCATGGGTCTGGGGTCATGGGTCTGGGGTCATGGGTCTGGGGTCATGGGTCTGGGGTCATGGGTCTGGGGTCATGGGTCTGGGGTCATGGGTCTGGGGTCATGGGTCTGGGGTCATGGGTCTGGGGTCATGGGTCTGGGGTCATGGGTCTGGGGTCATGGGTCTGGGGTCATGGGTCTGGGGTCATGGGTCTGGGGTCATGGGTCTGGGGTCATGGGTCTGGGGTCATGGGTCTGGGGTCATGGGTCTGGGGTCATGGGTCTGGGGTCATGGGTCTGGGGTCATGGGTCTGGGGTCATGGGTCTGGGGTCATGGGTCTGGGGTCATGGGTCTGGGGTCATGGGTCTGGGGTCATGGGTCTGGGGTCATGGGTCTGGGGTCATGGGTCTGGGGTCATGGGTCTGGGGTCATGGGTCTGGGGTCATGGGTCTGGGGTCATGGGTCTGGGGTCATGGGTCTGGGGTCATGGGTCTGGGGTCATGGGTCTGGGGTCATGGGTCTGGGGTCATGGGTCTGGGGTCATGGGTCTGGGGTCATGGGTCTGGGGTCATGGGTCTGGGGTCATGGGTCTGGGGTCATGGGTCTGGGGTCATGGGTCTGGGGTCATGGGTCTGGGGTCATGGGTCTGGGGTCATGGGTCTGGGGTCATGAGTCTGGGGTCATGGGTCTGGGTTCATGGGTCTGGTGTCATGGGTCTGAGGTCATGGGTCTGGGGTCATGGGTCTGGGGTCATGGGTCTGGGGTCATGGGTCTGGGGTCATGGGTCTGGGGTCATGGGTCTGGGGTCATGGGTCTGGGGTCATGGGTCTGGGGTCATGGGTCTGGGGTCATGGGTCTGGGGTCATGGGTCTGGGGTCATGGGTCTGGGGTCATGGGTCTGGGGTCATGGGTCTGGGGTCATGGGTCTGGGGTCATGGGTCTGGGGTCATGGGTCTGGGGTCATGGGTCTGGGGTCATGGGTCTGGGGTCATGGGTCTGGGGTCATGGGTCTGGGGTCATGGGTCTGGGGTCATGGGTCTGGGGTCATGGGTCTGGGGTCATGGGTCTGGGGTCATGGGTCTGGGGTCATGGGTCTGGGGTCATGGGTCTGGGGTCATGGGTCTGGGGTCATGGGTCTGGGGTCATGGGTCTGGGGTCATGGGTCTGGGTTCATGGGTCTGGTGTCATGGGTCTGAGGTCATGGGTCTGGGGTCATGGGTCTGGGGTCATGGGTCTGGGGTCATGGGTCTGGGGTCATGGGTCTGGGGTCATGGGTCTGGGGTCATGGGTCTGGGGTCATGGGTCTGGGGTCATGGGTCTGGGGTCATGGGTCTGGGGTCATGGGTCTGGGGTCATGGGTCTGGGGTCATGGGTCTGGGGTCATGGGTCTGGGGTCATGGGTCTGGGGTCATGGGTCTGGGGTCATGGGTCTGGGGTCATGGGTCTGGGGTCATGGGTCTGGGGTCATGGGTCTGGGGTCATGGGTCTGGGGTCATGGGTCTGGGGTCATGGGTCTGGGGTCATGGGTCTGGGGTCATGGGTCTGGGGTCATGGGTCTGGGGTCATGGGTCTGGGGTCATGGGTCTGGGGTCATGGGTCTGGGGTCATGGGTCTGGGGTCATGGGTCTGGGGTCATGGGTCTGGGGTCATGGGTCTGGGGTCATGGGTCTGGGGTCATGGGTCTGGGGTCATGGGTCTGGGGTCATGGGTCTGGGGTCATGGGTCTGGGGTCATGGGTCTGGGGTCATGGGTCTGGGGTCATGGGTCTGGGGTCATGGGTCTGGGGTCATGGGTCTGGGGTCATGGGTCTGGGGTCATGGGTCTGGGGTCATGGGTCTGGGGTCATGGGTCTGGGGTCACGGGTCTGGGGTCATGGGTCTGGGGTCACGGGTCTGGGGTCACGGGTCTGGGGTCACGGGTCTGGGGTCACGGGTCTGGGGTCACGGGTCTGGGGTCATGGGTCTGGGGTCATGGGTCTGGGGTCATGGGTCTGGGGTCATGGGTCTGGGGTCATGGGTCTGGGGTCATGGGTCTGGGGTCATGGGTCTGGGGTCTTGGGTCTGGGGTCGTGGGTCTGGGGTCGTGGGTCTGGGGTCGTGGGTCCGGGGTCGTGGGTCCGGGGTCGTGGGTCCGGGGTCATGGATCCGGGGTCATGTGTCCGGGGTCCTGGGTCCGGGGTCATGGGTCCGGGGTCATGGGTCCGGGGTCATGGGTCCGGGGTCATGGGTCCGGGGTCATGGGTCCGGGGTCATGGGTCCGTGGTAATGGGTCCGGTGTCATGGGTCCGGGGTCATGGGTCCGGGGTCATGGGTCCGGGGTCATGGGTCCGGGGTCATGGGTCCGGGGTCGTGGGTCCGGGGTCATGGGTCCGGGGTCATGGGTCCGGGGTCATGGGTCCGGGGTCATGGGTCCGGGGTCATGGGTCCGGGGTCATGGGTCCGGGGTCATGTTTCCGGGGTCATGGGTCCGGGGTCATGGGTCCGGGGTCATGGGTCCGGGGTCATGGGTCCGGGGTCATGGGTCCGGGGTCATGGGTCTGGGGTCATGGGTCTGGGGTCATGGGTCTGGGGTCATGGGTCTGGGGTCATGGGTCTGGGGTCATGGGTCCGGGGTCATGGGTCCGTGGTCCTGTCTCCGGGGTCATGGGTCTGGGGTAATGGGTCTGGGGTCATGGGTCTCGGGTCATGGGTCTGGGGTCGTGGGTCCGGGTTCGTGGGTCCGGGGTCCTGGGTCCGGGGTCGTGGGTCCGGGGTCGTGGGTCCGGGGTCGTGGGTCTGGGGTCGTGGGTCTGGGGTCGTGGGTCTGGGGTCGTGGGTCTGGGGTCGTGGGTCTGGGGTCGTGGGTCTGGGGTCATGGGTCTGGGGTCATGGGTCTGGGGTCATGGGTCTGGGGTCATGGGTCTGGGTTCATGGGTCTGGGGTCATGGGTCTGGGGTCATGGGTCTGGGGTCATGGGTCTGGGGTCATGGGTCTGGGGTCATGGGTCTGGGGTCATGGGTCTGGGGTCATGGGTCTGGGGTCATGGGTCTGGGGTCATGGGTCTGGGGTCATGGGTCTGGGGTCATGGGTCTGGGTCATGGGTCTGGGGTCATGGGTCTGGTGTCATGGGTCTGGGGTCATGGGTCTGGGGTCATGGGTCTGGGGTCATGGGTCTGGGGTCATGGGTCTGGGGTCATGGGTCCGGGGTCATGGGTCTGGGGTCATGGGTCTGGGGTCATGGGTCTGGGGTCATGGGTCTGGGGTCATGGGTCTGGGGTCATGGGTCTGGGGTCATGGGTCTGGGGTCATGGGTCTGGGGTCATGGGTCTGGGGTCATGGGTCTGGGGTCATGGGTCTGGGGTCATGGGTCTGGGGTCATGGGTCTGGGGTCATGGGTCTGGGGTCATGGGTCTGGGGTCTTGGGTCTGGGGTCTTGGGTCCGGGGTCGTGGGTCCGGGGTCGTGGGTCCGGGGTCGTGGGTCCGGGGTCGTGGGTCCGGGGTCGTGGGTCCGGGGTCATGTGTCCGGGGTCATGTGTCCGGGGTCCTGGGTCCGGGGTCATGGGTCCGGGGTCATGGGTCCGTGGTCATGGGTCCGGGGTCATGGGTCCGTGGTCATGGGTCCGGGGTCATGGGTCCGTGGTAATGGGTCCGGGGTCATGGGTCCGGGGTCATGGGTCTGGGGTCATGGGTCTGGGGTCATGGGTCTGGGGTCATGGGTCTGGGGTCATGGGTCTGGGGTCTTGGGTCTGGGGTCTTGGGTCCGGGGTCGTGGGTCCGGGGTCGTGGGTCCGGGGTCGTGGGTCCGGGGTCGTGGGTCCGGGGTCGTGGGTCCGGGGTCATGTGTCCGGGGTCATGTGTCCGGGGTCCTGGGTCCGGGGTCATGGGTCCGGGGTCATGGGTCCGTGGTCATGGGTCCGGGGTCATGGGTCCGGTGTCATGGGTCCGGGGTCATGGGTCCGTGGTAATGGGTCCGGGGTCATGGGTCCGGGGTCATGGGTCCGGGGTCATGGGTCCGGGGTCATGGGTCCGGGGTCATGGGTCCGGGGTCATGGGTCCGGGGTCATGGGTCCGGGGTCATGGGTCCGTGGTAATGGGTCCGGGGTCATGGGTCCGGGGTCATGGGTCCGGGGTCATGGGTCCGGGGTCATGGGTCCGGGGTCATGGGTCCGGGGTCATGGGTCCGGGGTCATGGGTCCGGGGTCATGAGTCCGGGGTCATGGGTCTGGTGTCATGGGTCTGGGGTCATGGGTCTGGGGTCATGGGTCTGGGGTCATGGGTCTGGGGTCATGGGTCTGGGGTCATGGGTCTGGGGTCAAGGGTCTGGGGTCATGGGTCTGGGGTCATGGGTCTGGGGTCATGGGTCTGGGGTCATGGGTCTGGGGTCATGGGTCTGGGGTCATGGGTCTGGGGTCATGGGTATGGGGTCATGGGTCTGGGGTCATGGGTCTGGGGTCATGGGTCTGGGGTCATGGGTCTGGGGTCATGGGTCTGGGGTCATGGGTCTGGGGTCATGGGTCTGGGGTCATGGGTCTGGGGTCATGGGTCTGGGGTCATGGGTCTGGGGTCATGGGTCTGGGGTCATGGGTCTGGGGTCATGGGTCTGGGGTCATGGGTCTGGGGTCTTGGGTCTGGGGTCTTGGGTCCGGGGTCGTGGGTCCGGGGTCGTGGGTCCGGGGTCGTGGGTCCGGGGTCGTGGGTCCGGGGTCGTGGGTCCGGGGTCGTGGGTCCGGGGTCATGTGTCCGGGGTCATGTGTCCGGGGTCCTGGGTCCGGGGTCATGGGTCCGTGGTCATGGGTCCGGGGTCATGGGTCCGGGGTCATGGGTCCGGGGTCATGGGTCCGTGGTAATGGGTCCGGGGTCATGGGTCCGGGGTCATGGGTCTGGGGTCATGGGTCTGGGGTCATGGGTCTGGGGTCATGGGTCTGGGGTCATGGGTCTGGGGTCTTGGGTCTGGGGTCTTGGGTCCGGGGTCGTGGGTCCGGGGTCGTGGGTCCGGGGTCGTGGGTCCGGGGTCGTGGGTCCGGGGTCGTGGGTCCGGGGTCATGTGTCCGGGGTCATGTGTCCGGGGTCCTGGGTCCGGGGTCATGGGTCCGGGGTCATGGGTCCGTGGTCATGGGTCCGGGGTCATGGGTCCGGTGTCATGGGTCCGGGGTCATGGGTCCGTGGTAATGGGTCCGGGGTCATGGGTCCGGGGTCATGGGTCCGGGGTCATGGGTCCGGGGTCATGGGTCCGGGGTCATGGGTCCGGGGTCATGGGTCCGGGGTCATGGGTCCGGGGTCATGGGTCCGTGGTAATGGGTCCGGGGTCATGGGTCCGGGGTCATGGGTCCGGGGTCATGGGTCCGGGGTCATGGGTCCGGGGTCATGGGTCCGGGGTCATGGGTCCGGGGTCATGGGTCCGGGGTCATGAGTCCGGGGTCATGGGTCTGGTGTCATGGGTCTGGGGTCATGGGTCTGGGGTCATGGGTCTGGGGTCATGGGTCTGGGGTCATGGGTCTGGGGTCATGGGTCTGGGGTCAAGGGTCTGGGGTCATGGGTCTGGGGTCATGGGTCTGGGGTCATGGGTCTGGGGTCATGGGTCTGGGGTCATGGGTCTGGGGTCATGGGTCTGGGGTCATGGGTCTGGGGTCATGGGTCTGGGGTCATGGGTCTGGGGTCATGGGTCTGGGGTCATGGGTCTGGGGTCATGGGTCTGGGGTCATGGGTCTGGGGTCATGGGTCTGGGGTCATGGGTCTGGGGTCATGGGTCTGGGGTCATGGGTCTGGGGTCATGGGTCTGGGGTCATGGGTCTGGGGTCTTGGGTCTGGGGTCTTGGGTCCGGGGTCGTGGGTCCGGGGTCGTGGGTCCGGGGTCGTGGGTCCGGGGTCGTGGGTCCGGGGTCGTGGGTCCGGGGTCGTGGGTCCGGGGTCATGTGTCCGGGGTCATGTGTCCGGGGTCCTGGGTCCGGGGTCATGGGTCCGGGGTCATGGGTCCGTGGTCATGGGTCCGGGGTCATGGGTCCGGGGTCATGGGTCCGGGGTCATGGGTCCGTGGTAATGGGTCCGGGGTCATGGGTCCGGGGTCATGGGTCTGGGGTCATGGGTCTGGGGTCATGGGTCTGGGGTCATGGGTCTGGGGTCATGGGTCTGGGGTCATGGGTCTGGGGTCTTGGGTCTGGGGTCTTGGGTCCGGGGTCGTGGGTCCGGGGTCGTGGGTCCGGGGTCGTGGGTCCGGGGTCGTGGGTCCGGGGTCGTGGGTCCGGGGTCATGTGTCCGGGGTCATGTGTCCGGGGTCCTGGGTCCGGGGTCATGGGTCCGGGGTCATGGGTCCGGGGTCATGGGTCCGTGGTCATGGGTCCGGGGTCATGGGTCCGGTGTCATGGGTCCGGGGTCATGGGTCCGTGGTAATGGGTCCGGGGTCATGGGTCCGGGGTCATGGGTCCGGGGTCATGGGTCCGGGGTCATGGGTCCGGGGTCATGGGTCCGGGGTCATGGGTCCGGGGTCATGGGTCCGGGGTCATGGGTCCGGGGTCATGGGTCCGTGGTAATGGGTCCGGGGTCATGGGTCCGGGGTCATGGGTCCGGGGTCATGGGTCCGGTGTCATGGGTCCGGGGTCATGGGTCCGGGGTCATGAGTCCGGGGTCATGGGTCTGGTGTCATGGGTCTGGGGTCATGGGTCTGGGGTCATGGGTCTGGGGTCATGGGTCTGGGGTCATGGGTCTGGGGTCATGGGTCTGGGGTCAAGGGTCTGGGGTCATGGGTCTGGGGTCATGGGTCTGGGGTCATGGGTCTGGGGTCATGGGTCTGGGGTCATGGGTCTGGGGTCATGGGTCTGGGGTCATGGGTCTGGGGTCATGGGTCTGGGGTCATGGGTCTGGGGTCTTGGGTCTGGGGTCGTGGGTCTGGGGTCGTGGGTCTGGGGTCATGGGTCTGGGGTCATGGGTCTGGGGTCATGGGTCTGGGGTCATGGGTCTGGGGTCATGGGTCTGGGGTCATGGGTCTGGGGTCATGGGTCTGGGGTCATGGGTCTGGGGTCATGGGTCTGGGGTCATGGGTCTGGGGTCATGGGTCTGGGGTCATGGGTCTGGGGTCATGGGTCTGGGGTCATGGGTCTGGGGTCATGGGTCTGGGGTCATGGGTCTGGGGTCATGGGTCTGGGGTCATGGGTCTGGGGTCATGGGTCTGGGGTCATGGGTCTGGGGTCATGGGTCTGGGGTCATGGGTCTGGGGTCATGGGTCTGGGGTCATGGGTCTGGGGTCATGGGTCTGGGGTCATGGGTCTGGGGTCATGGGTCTGGGGTCATGGGTCTGGGGTCATGGGTCTGGGGTCATGGGTCTGGGGTCATGGGTCTGGGGTCATGGGTCTGGGGTCATGGGTCTGGGGTCATGGGTCTGGGGTCATGGGTCTGGGGTCATGGGTCTGGGGTCATGGGTCTGGGGTCATGGGTCTGGGGTCATGGGTCTGGGGTAATGGGTCTGGGGTCATGGGTCTGGGGTCATGGGTCTGGGGTCATGGGTCTGGGGTCATGGGTCTGGGGTCATGGGTCTGGGGTCATGGGTCTGGGGTCATGGGTCTGGGGTCATGGGTCTGGGGTCATGGGTCTGGGGTCATGGGTCTGGGGTCATGGGTCTGGGGTCATGGGTCTGGGGTCATGGGTCTGGGGTCATGGGTCTGGGGTCATGGGTCTGGGGTCATGGGTCTGGGGTCATGGGTCTGGGGTCATGGGTCTGGGGTCATGGGTCTGGGGTCATGGGTCTGGGGTCATGGGTCTGGGGTCATGGGTCTGGGGTCATGGGTCTGGGGTCATGGGTCTGGGGTCATGGGTCTGGGGTCATGGGTCTGGGGTCATGGGTCTGGGGTCATGGGTCTGGGGTCTTGGGTCTGGGGTCGTGGGTCTGGGGTCGTGGGTCTGGGGTCGTGGGTCCGGGTTCGTGGGTCCGGGGTCGTGGGTCCGGGGTCATGGGTCCGGGGTCTTGTGTCCGGGGTCCTGGGTCCGGGGTCGTGGTTCCGGGGTCATGGGTCCGGGGTCATGGGTCCGGGGTCATGGGTCCGGTGTCATGGGTCCGGGGTCATGGGTCCGGGGTCGTGGGTCCGGGGTCGTGGGTCCGGGGTCATGGGTCCGTGGTCATGGGTCCGGAGTCACGGGTCCGGGGTCACGGGTCCGGGGTCACGGGTCCGGGGTCACGGGTCCGGGGTCACGGGTCCGGGGTCATGGGTCCGGGGTCATGGGTCCGGGGTCATGGGTCCGGTGTCATGGGTCCGTTGTCATGGGACCGGGGTCATGGGACCGGGGTCATGGGTCCGGGGTCATGGGTCCGGGGTCCTGGGTCCGGGGTCCTGGGTCCGTGGTCCTGTCTCCGGGGTCATGGGTCTGGGGTAATGGGTCTGGGGTCATGGGTCTGGGGTAATGGGTCTGGGGTCATGGGTCTCGGGTCATGGGTCTGGGGTCGTGGGTCCGGGGTCATGGGTCCGGTGTCATGGGTCCGGGGTCATGGGTCCGGGGTCGTGGGTCCGGGGTCGTGGGTCCGGGGTCATGGGTCCGTGGTCATGGGTCCGGAGTCACGGGTCCGGGGTCACGGGTCCGGGGTCACGGGTCCGGGGTCACGGGTCCGGGGTCACGGGTCCGGGGTCATGGGTCCGGGGTCATGGGTCCGGGGTCATGGGTCCGGGGTCATGGGTCCGGTGTCATGGGTCCGTTGTCATGGGACCGGGGTCATGGGACCGGGGTCATGGGTCTGGGGTCATGGGTCTGGGGTCATGGGTCTGGGGTCATGGGTCTGGGGTCATGGGTCTGGGGTCATGGGTCTGGGGTCATGGGTCTGGGGTCATGGGTCTGGGGTCATGGGTCTGGGGTCATGGGTCTGGGGTCATGGGTCTGGGGTCATGGGTCTGGGGTCATGGGTCTGGGGTCATGGGTCTGGGGTCATGGGTCTGGGGTCTTGGGTCTGGGGTCGTGGGTCTGGGGTCGTGGGTCTGGGGTCGTGGGTCCGGGTTCGTGGGTCCGGGGTCGTGGGTCCGGGGTCATGGGTCCGTGGTCATGGGTCCGGAGTCACGGGTCCGGGGTCACGGGTCCGGGGTCATGGGTCCGGGGTCACGGGTCCGGGGTCACGGGTCCGGGGTCATGGGTCCGGGGTCATGGGTCCGGTGTCATGGGTCCGTTGTCATGGGACCGGGGTCATGGGTCCGGGGTCATGGGTCCGGGGTCATGGGTCCGGTGTCATGGCTCCGGGGTCATGGGTCCGGGGTCATGGGTCCGGGGTCATGGGTCTGGGTTCATGGGTCTGGGGTCATGGGTCTGGGGTCATGGGTCTGGGGTCATGGTTCTGGGGTCATGGGTCTGGGGTCATGGGTCTGGGGTCATGGGTCTGGGGTCATGGGTCTGGGGTCATGGGTCTGGGGTCATGGGTCCGGGGTCATGGGTCCGGGGTCATGGGTCCGGGGTCATGGGTCCGGGGTCATGGGTCCGGGGTCATGGGTCCGGGGTCATGGGTCCGGGGTCATGGGTCCGGGGTCATGGGTCCGGGGTCATGGGTCCGGGGTCATGGGTCCGGGGTCATGGGTCCGGGGTCATGGGTCCGGGGTCATGGGTCCGGGGTCATGGGTCCGGGGTCATGGGTCCGGGGTCATGGGTCCGGGGTCATGGGTCCGGGGTCATGGGTCCGGGGTCATGGGTCTGGGGTCATGGGTCCGGGGTCATGGGTCCGTGGTCATGGGTCCGGGGTCATGGGTCCGTGGTCCTGTCTCCGGGGTCATGGGTCCGGGGTCATGGGTCCGGGGTCATGGGTCCGGGGTCATGGGTCCGGGGTCATGGGTCCGGGGTCATGGGTCCGGGGTCATGGGTCCGGGGTCGTGGGTCCGGGGTCATGGGTCCGGGGTCATGTGTCCGGGGTCCTGGGTCCGGGGTCATGGGTCCGGGGTCATGGGTCCGGGGTCATGGGTCCGGGGTCATGGGTCCGGGGTCATGGGTCTGGGGTCATGGGTCTGGGGTCATGGGTCTGGGGTCTTGGGTCTGGGGTCGTGGGTCTGGGGTCGTGGGTCTGGGGTCGTGGGTCCGGGGTCGTGGGTCCGGGGTCGTGGGTCCGGGGTCATGGGTCCGGGGTCATGTGTCCGGGGTCCTGGGTCCGGGGTCGTGGTTCCGGGGTCCTGGGTCCGGGGTCATGGGTCCGGGGTCATGGGTCCGGGGTCATGGGTCCGGGGTCATGGGTCCGGGGTCGTGGGTCCGGGGTCATGGGTCCGTGGTCATGGGTCCGGAGTCACGGGTCCGGGGTCACGGGTCCGGGGTCACGGGTCCGGGGTCACGGGTCCGGGGTCATGGGTCCGGGGTCATGGGTCCGGGGTCATGGGTCCGGTGTCATGGGTCCGTTGTCATGGGACCGGGGTCATGGGACCGGGGTCATGGGTCCGGGGTCATGGGTCCGGGGTCCTGGGTCCGGTGTCCTGGGTCCGTTGTCCTGTCTCCGGGGTCATGGGTCTGGGGTAATGGGTCTGGGGTCATGGGTCTGGGGTAATGGGTCTGGGGTCATGGGTCTCGGGTCATGGGTCTGGGGTCGTGGGTCCGGGGTCGTGGGTCCGGGGTCGTGGGTCCGGGGTCATGGGTCCGGGGTCATGGGTCCGGGGTCGTGGGTCCGGGGTCGTGGGTCCGGGGTCGTGGGTCCGGGGTCGTGGGTCCGGGGTCGTGGGTCCGGGGTCGTGGGTCCGGGGTCATGGGTCGGGGGTCGTGGGTCCGGGGTCGTGGGTCCGGGGTCGTGGGTCCGGGGTCGTGGGTCCGGGGTCCTGGGTCCGGGGTCATGTGTCCGGGGTCCTGGGTCCGGGGTCGTGGTTCCGGGGTCCTGGGTCCGGGGTCATGGGTCCGGGGTCATGGGTCTGGGGTCATGGGTCTGGGGTCATGGGTCTGGGGTCATGGGTCTGGGGTCATGGGTCTGGGGTCATGGGTCTGGGGTCATGGGTCTGGGGTCATGGGTCTGGGGTCATGGGTCTGGGGTCATGGGTCTGGGGTCATGGGTCTGGGGTCATGGGTCTGGGGTCATGGGTCTGGGGTCATGGGTCTGGGGTCATGGGTCTGGGGTCATGGGTCTGGGGTCATGGGTCTGGGGTCATGGGTCTGGGGTCATGGGTCTGGGGTCATGGGTCTGGGGTCATGGGTCTGGGGTCATGGGTCTGGGGTCATGGGTCTGGGGTCATGGGTCTGGGGTCATGGGTCTGGGGTCATGGGTCTGGGGTCATGGGTCTGGGGTCTTGGGTCTGGGGTCGTGGGTCTGGGGTCGTGGGTCTGGGGTCGTGGGTCTGGGGTCGTGGGTCCGAGGTCGTGGGTCCGGGGTCATGGGTCCGGGGTCATGTGTCCGGGGTCCTGGGTCCGGGGTCGTGGTTCCGGGTTCCTGGGTCCGGGGTCATGGGTCCGGGGTCATGGGTCCGGGGTCATGGGTCCGGGGTCATGGGTCCGGGGTCGTGGGTCCGGGGTCATGGGTCCGTGGTCATGGGTCCGGAGTCACGGGTCCGGGGTCACGGGTCCGGGGTCATGGGTCCGGGGTCACGGGTCCGGGGTCACGGGTCCGGGGTCACGGGTCCGGGGTCATGGGTCCGGGGTCATGGGTCCGGTGTCATGGGTCCGTTGTCATGGGACCGGGGTCATGGGACCGGGGTCATGGGTCCGGGGTCATGGGTCCGGGGTCATGGGTCCGGGGTCATGGGTCTGTGGTCATTGGTCTGGGGTCATGGGTCTGGAGTCATGGGTCCGGTGTCATGTGTCCGTTGTCATGGGACCGGGGTCATGGGACCGGGGTCATGTGTCCGGGGTCATGGGTCCGGGGTCCTGGGTCCGGGGTCCTGGGTCCGGGGTCATGGGTCCGTGGTCCTGTCTCCGGGGTCATGGGTCTGGGGTAATGGGTCTGGGGTCATGGGTCTCGGGTCATGGGTCTGGGGTCGTGGGTCCGGGGTCGTGGGTCTGGGGTCATGGGTCTGGGGTCATGGGTCTCGGGTCATGGGTCTGGGGTCGTGGGTCCGGGTTCGTGGGTCCGGGGTCCTGGGTCCGGGGTCGTGGGTCCGGGGTCGTGGGTCCGGGGTCGTGGGTCTGGGGTCGTGGGTCTGGGGTCGTGGGTCTGGGGTCGTGGGTCTGGGGTCGTGGGTCTGGGGTCATGGGTCTGGGGTCATGGGTCTGGGTTCATGGGTCTGGGGTCATGGGTCTGGGTTCATGGGTCTGGGTTCATGGGTCTGGGGTCATGGGTCTGGGGTCATGGGTCTGGGGTCATGGGTCTGGGGTCATGGGTCTGGGGTCATGGGTCTGGGGTCATGGGTCTGGGGTCATGGGTCTGGGGTCATGGGTCTGGGGTCATGGGTCTGGGGTCATGGGTCTGGGGTCATGGGTCTGGGGTCATGGGTCTGGGGTCATGGGTCTGGGGTCATGGGTCTGGGGTCTTGGGTCTGGGGTCGTGGGTCTGGGGTCTTGGGTCTGGGGTCGTGGGTCTGGGGTCGTGGGTCCGGGGTCGTGGGTCCGGGGTCGTGGGTCCGGGGTCATGGGTCCGGGGTCATGTGGCCGGGCTCCTGGGTCCGGCGTCGTGGTTCCGGGGTCCTGGGTCCGGGGTCATGGGTCCGGGGTCATGGGTCCGGGGTCATGGGTCCGGGGTCATGGGTCCGGGGTCATGGGTCCGGGGTCATGGGTCCGGGGTCATGGGTCCGGGGTCGTCGGTCCGGGGTCATGGGTCCGTGGTCATGGGTCCGGAGTCACGGGTCCGGGGTCACGGGTCCGGGGTCACGGGTCCGGGGTCACGGGTCCGGGGTCACGGGTCCGGGGTCACGGGTCCGGGGTCATGGGTCCGGGGTCATGGGTCCGGTGTCATGGGTCCGTTGTCATGGGACCGGGGTCATGGGACCGGGGTCATGGGTCCGGGGTCATGGGTCCGGGGTCCTGGGTCCGGGGTCCTGGGTCCGTGGTCCTGTCTCCGGGGTCATGGGTCTGGGGTAATGGGTCTGGGGTCATGGGTCTGGGGTAATGGGTCTGGGGTCATGGGTCTGGGGTCATGGGTCTGGGGTCATGGGTCTGGGGTCTTGGGTCTGGGGTCGTGGGTCTGGGGTCGTGGGTCTGGGGTCGTGGGTCTGGGGTCGTGGGTCCGGGGTCGTGGGCCCGGGGTCGTGGGTCCGGGGTCATGTGTCCGGGGTCTTGGGTCCGGGGTCGTGGTTCCGGGGTCCTGGGTCCGGGGTCATGGGTCCGGGGTCATGGGTCCGGGGTCATGGGTCCGGGGTCGTGGGTCCGGGGTCGTGGGTCCGGGGTCATGGGTCCGTGGTCATGGGTCCGGAGTCACGGGTCCGGGGTCACGGGTCCGGGGTCATGGGTCCGGGGTCACGGGTCCGGGGTCACGGGTCCGGGGTCATGGGTCCGGGGTCATGGGTCCGGGGTCATGGGTCCGGTGTCATGGGTCCGTTGTCATGGGACCGGGGTCATGGGTCCGGGGTCATGGGTCCGGTGTCATGGCTCCGGGGTCATGGGTCCGGGGTCATGGGTCCGGGGTCATGGGTCTGGGTTCATGGGTCTGGGGTCATGGGTCTGGGGTCATGGGTCTGGGGTCATGGTTCTGGGGTCATGGGTCTGGGGTCATGGGTCTGGGGTCATGGGTCTGGGGTCATGGGTCTGGGGTCATGGGTCCGGGGTCATGGGTCCGGGGTCATGGGTCCGGGGTCATGGGTCCGGGGTCATGGGTCCGGGGTCATGGGTCCGGGGTCATGGGTCCGGGGTCATGGGTCCGGGGTCATGGGTCCGGGGTCATGGGTCCGGGGTCATGGGTCCGGGGTCATGGGTCCGGGGTCATGGGTCCGGGGTCATGGGTCCGGGGTCATGGGTCCGGGGTCATGGGTCTGGGGTCATGGGTCCGGGGTCATGGGTCCGTGGTCATGGGTCCGGGGTCATGGGTCCGTGGTCCTGTCTCCGGGGTCATGGGTCCGGGGTCATGGGTCCGGGGTCATGGGTCCGGGGTCATGGGTCCGGGGTCATGGGTCCGGGGTCATGGGTCCGGGGACATGGGTCCGGGGTCATGGGTCCGGGGTCATGGGTCCGGGGTCATGGGTCCGGGGTCATGGGTCCGGGGTCATGGGTCCGGGGTCATGGGTCCGGGGTCGTGGGTCCGGGGTCATGGGTCCGGGGTCATGTGTCCGGGGTCCTGGGTCCGGGGTCATGGGTCCGGGGTCATGGGTCCGGGGTCATGGGTCCGGGGTCATGGGTCCGGGGTCATGGGTCCGGGGTCATGGGTCCGGGGTCATGGGTCCGGGGTCATGGGTCCGGGGTCGTGGGTCCGGGGTCATGGGTCCGGGGTCATGTGTCCGGGGTCCTGGGTCCGGGGTCATGGGTCCGGGGTCATGGGTCCGGGGTCATGGGTCCGGGGTCATGGGTCCGGGGTCATGGGTCTGGGGTCATGGGTCTGGGGTCATGGGTCTGGGGTCTTGGGTCTGGGGTCGTGGGTCTGGGGTCGTGGGTCTGGGGTCGTGGGTCCGGGGTCACGGGTCCGGGGTCACGGGTCCGGGGTCACGGGTCCGGGGTCATGGGTCCGGGGTCATGGGTCCGGTGTCATGGGTCCGTTGTCATGGGACCGGGGTCATGGGTCCGGGGTCATGGGTCCGGGGTCATGGGTCCGGGGTCATGGGTCCGGTGTCATGGGTCCGTTGTCATGGGACCGGGGTCATGGGTCCGGGGTCATGGGTCCGGGGTCATGGGTCCGGTGTCATGGGTCCGGGGTCATGGGTCCGGGGTCATGGGTCCGGGGTCATGGGTCCGGGTTCATGGGTCTGGGGTCATGGGTCTGGGGTCATGGGTCTGGGGTCATGGTTCTGGGGTCATGGGTCTGGGGTCATGGGTCTGTGGTCATGGGTCTGGGGTCATGGGTCTGGGGTCATGGGTCCGGGGTCATGGGTCCGGGGTCATGGGTCCGGGGTCATGGGTCCGGGGTCATGGGTCCGGGGTCATGGGTCCGGGGTCATGGGTCCGGGGTCATGGGTCCGGGGTCATGGGTCCGGGGTCATGGGTCCGGGGTCATGGGTCCGGGGTCATGGGTCCGGGGTCATGGGTCCGGGGTCATGGGTCCGGGGTCATGGGTCTGGGGTCATGGGTCTGGGGTCATGGGTCTGGGGTCATGGGTCTGGGGTCATGGGTCTGGGGTCATGGGTCTGGGGTCATGGGTCTGGGGTCACGGGTCTGGGGTCACGGGTCTGGGGTCACGGGTCTGGGGTCACGGGTCTGGGGTCATGGGTCTGGGGTCATGGGTCTGGGGTCATGGGTCTGGGGTCATGGGTCTGGGGTCATGGGTCTGGGGTCATGGGTCTGGGGTCATGGGTCTGGGGTCATGGGTCTGGGGTCATGGGTCTGGGGTCATGGGTCTGGGGTCATGGGTCTGGGGTCATGGGTCTGGGGTCATGGGTCTGGGGTCTTGGGTCTGGGGTCGTGGGTCTGGGGTCGTGGGTCTGGGGTCGTGGGTCCGGGGTCGTGGGTCTGGGGTCGTGGGTCTGGGGTCGTGGGTCCGGGGTCGTGGGTCCGGGGTCGTGGGTCCGGGGTCATGGATCCGGGGTCATGTGTCCGGGGTCCTGGGTCCGGGGTCATGGGTCCGGGGTCATGGGTCCGGGGTCATGGGTCCGGGGTCATGGGTCCGGGGTCATGGGTCCGGGGTCATGGGTCCGTGGTAATGGGTCCGGGGTCATGGGTCCGGGGTCATGGGTCCGGGGTCATGGGTCCGGGGTCATGGGTCCGGGGTCATGGGTCCGGGGTCATGGGTCCGGGGTCATGGGTCCGGGGTCATGGGTCCGGGGTCACGGGTCCGGGGTCATGGGTCCGGGGTCACGGGTCCGGGGTCACGGGTCCGGGGTCACGGGTCCGGGGTCATGGGTCCGGGGTCATGGGTCCGGTGTCATGGGTCCGTTGTCATGGGACCGGGGTCATGGGTCCGGGGTCATGGGTCCGGGGTCATGGGTCCGGTATCATGGGTCCGGGGTCATGGGTCCGGGGTCATGGGTCCGGGGTCATGGGTCCGGGTTCATGGGTCTGGGGTCATGGGTCTGGGGTCATGGGTCTGGGGTCATGGTTCTGGGGTCATGGGTCTGGGGTCATGGGTCTGTGGTCATGGGTCTGGGGTCATGGGTCTGGGGTCATGGGTCCGGGGTCATGGGTCCGGGGTCATGGGTCCGGGGTCATGGGTCCGGGGTCATGGGTCCGGGGTCATGGGTCCGGGGTCATGGGTCCGGGGTCATGGGTCCGGGGTCATGGGTCCGGGGTCATGGGTCCGGGGTCATGGGTCCGGGGTCATGGGTCCGGGGTCATGGGTCCGGGGTCATGGGTCCGGGGTCATGGGTCCGGGGTCATGGGTCTGGGGTCATGGGTCTGGGGTCATGGGTCTGGGGTCATGGGTCCGTGGTCCTGTCTCCGGGGTCATGGGTCCGGGGTCATGGGTCCGGGGTCATGGGTCCGGGGTCATGGGTCCGGGGTCATGGGTCCGGGGTCATGGGTCCGGGGTCATGGGTCCGGGGTCATGGGTCCGGGGTCATGGGTCCGGGGTCATGGGTCCGGGGTCATGGGTCCGGGGTCATGGGTCCGGGGTCATGGGTCCGGGGTCATGGGTCTGGGGTCATGGGTCTGGGGTCATGGGTCTGGGGTCATGGGTCTGGGGTCATGGGTCTGGGGTCATGGGTCTGGGGTCATGGGTCTGGGGTCTTGGGTCTGGGGTCGTGGGTCTGGGGTCGTGGGTCTGGGGTCGTGGGTCCGGGGTCGTGGGTCCGGGGTCGTGGGTCCGGGGTCATGGGTCCGGGGTCATGTGTCCGGGGTCCTGGGTCCGGGGTCATGGGTCCGGGGTCATGGGTCCGGGGTCATGGGTCCGGGGTCATGGGTCCGGGGTCATGGGTCCGTGGTAATGGGTCCGGGGTCATGGGTCCGGGGTCATGGGTCCGGGGTCATGGGTCCGGGGTCATGGGTCCGGGGTCATGGGTCCGGGGTCATGGGTCCGGGGTCATGGGTCCGGGGTCATGGGTCCGGGGTCATGGGTCCGGGGTCATGGGTCCGGGGTCATGGGTCCGGGGTCATGGGTCCGGGGTCATGGGTCCGGGGTCATGGGTCCGGGGTCATGGGTCCGGGGTCATGGGTCCGGGGTCATGGGTCCGGGGTCATGGGTCCGGGGTCATGGGTCCGGGGTCATGGGTCCGGGGTCATGGGTCCGGGGTCATGGGTCCGGGGTCATGGGTCCGGGGTCATGGGTCCGGGGTCATGGGTCCGGGGTCATGGGTCTGGGTTCATGGGTCTGGGGTCATGGGTCTGGGGTCATGGGTCTGGGGTCATGGGTCTGGGGTCATGGTTCTGGGGTCATGGGTCTGGGGTCATGGGTCTGGGGTCATGGGTCTGGGGTCATGGGTCCGGGGTCATGGGTCCGGGGTCATGGGTCCGGGGTCATGGGTCCGGGGTCATGGGTCCGGGGTCATGGGTCCGGGGTCATGGGTCCGGGGTCATGGGTCCGGGGTCATGGGTCCGGGGTCATGGGTCCGGGGTCATGGGTCCGGGGTCATGGGTCCGGGGTCATGGGTCCGGGGTCATGGGTCCGGGGTCATGGGTCCGGGGTCATGGGTCCGGGGTCATGGGTCTGTGGTCATGGGTCTGGGGTCATGGGTCTGGGGTCATGGGTCTGGGGTCATGGGTCCGGGGTCATGGGTCCGTGGTCCTGTCTCCGGGGTCATGGGTCTGGGGTAATGGGTCTGGGTTCATGGGTCTCGGGTCATGGGTCTGGGGTCGTGGGTCCGGGTTCGTGGTTCCGGGGTCCTGGGTCCGGGGTCGTGGGTCCGGGGTCGTGGGTCTGGGGTCATGGGTCTGGGGTCATGGGTCTGGGGTCATGGGTCTGGGGTCATGGGTCTGGGGTCATGGGTCTGGGGTCATGGGTCTGGGGTCATGGGTCTGGGTTCATGGGTCCGGGGTCATGGGTCCGGGGTCATGGGTCTGGGTTCATGGGTTTGGGGTCATGGGTCTGGGGTCATGGGTCTGGGGTCATGGGTCTGGGGTCTTGGGTCTGGGGTCGTGGGTCTGGGGTCGTGGGTCTGGGGTCGTGGGTCCGGGGTCGTGGGTCCGGGGTCGTGGGTCCGGGGTCATGGGTCCGGGGTCATGTGTCCGGGGTCCTGGGTCCGGGGTCATGGGTCCGGGGTCATGGGTCCGGGGTCATGGGTCTGGGGTCATGGGTCTGGGGTCATGGGTCTGGGGTCTTGGGTCTGGGGTCGTGGGTCTGGGGTCGTGGGTCTGGGGTCGTGGGTCCGGGGTCGTGGGTCCGGGCTCATGGGTCCGGGGTCATGTGTCCGGGGTCCTGGGTCCGGGGTTGTGGCTCCGGGGTCCTGGGTCCGGGGTCCTGGGTCCGGGGTCATGGGTCCGGGGTCATGGGTCCGGGGTCATGGGTCCGGTGTCATGGGTCCGGGGTCGTGGGTCCGGGGTCGTGGGTCTGGGGTCGTGGGTCTGGGGTCGTGGGTCTGGGGTCATGGGTCTGGGGTCATGGGTCTGGGGTCATGGGTCTGGGGTCATGGGTCTGGGGTCATGGGTCTGGGGTCATGGGTCTGGGGTCATGGGTCTGGGGTCATGGGTCTGGGGTCATGGGTCTGGGGTCATGGGTCTGGGGTCATGGGTCTGGGGTCATGGGTCTGGGGTCATGGGTCTGGGGTCATGGGTCTGGGGTCATGAGTCTGGGGTCATGGGTCTGGGTTCATGGGTCTGGTGTCATGGGTCTGAGGTCATGGGTCTGGGGTCATGGGTCTGGGGTCATGGGTCTGGGGTCATGGGTCTGGGGTCATGGGTCTGGGGTCATGGGTCTGGGGTCATGGGTCTGGGGTCATGGGTCTGGGGTCACGGGTCTGGGGTCACGGGTCTGGGGTCATGGGTCTGGGGTCATGGGTCTGGGGTCATGGGTCTGGGGTCATGGGTCTGGGGTCATGGGTCTGGGGTCATGGGTCTGGGGTCATGGGTCTGGGGTCATGGGTCTGGGGTCATGGGTCTGGGGTCATGGGTCTGGGGTCATGGGTCTGGGGTCATGGGTCTGGGGTCATGGGTCTGGGGTCATGGGTCTGGGGTCATGGGTCTGGGGTCATGGGTCTGGGGTTATGGGTCTGGGGTCATGGGTCTGGGGTCATGGGTCTGGGGTCATGGGTCTGGGGTCATGGGTCTGGGGTCATGGGTCTGGGTTCATGGGTCTGGTGTCATGGGTCTGAGGTCATGGGTCTGGGGTCATGGGTCTGGGGTCATGGGTCTGGGGTCATGGGTCTGGGGTCATGGGTCTGGGGTCATGGGTCTGGGGTCATGGGTCTGGGGTCATGGGTCTGGGGTCATGGGTCTGGGGTCATGGGTCTGGGGTCATGGGTCTGGGGTCATGGGTCTGGGGTCATGGGTCTGGGGTCATGGGTCTGGGGTCATGGGTCTGGGGTCATGGGTCTGGGGTCATGGGTCTGGGGTCATGGGTCTGGGGTCATGGGTCTGGGGTCATGGGTCTCGGGTCCTGGGTCTGGGGTCGTGGGTCCGGGTTCGTGGTTCCGGGGTCCTGGGTCCGGGGTCGTGGGTCCGGGGTCGTGGGTCTGGGGTCATGGGTCTGGGGTCATGGGTCTGGGGTCATGGGTCTGGGGTCATGGGTCTGGGGTCATGGGTCTGGGGTCATGGGTCTGGGGTCATGGGTCTGGGTTCATGGGTCCGGGGTCATGGGTCCGGGGTCATGGGTCTGGGTTCATGGGTTTGGGGTCATGGGTCTGGGGTCATGGGTCTGGGGTCATGGGTCTGGGGTCTTGGGTCTGGGGTCGTGGGTCTGGGGTCGTGGGTCTGGGGTCGTGGGTCCGGGGTCGTGGGTCCGGGGTCGTGGGTCCGGGGTCATGGGTCCGGGGTCATGTGTCCGGGGTCCTGGGTCCGGGGTCATGGGTCCGGGGTCATGGGTCCGGGGTCATGGGTCTGGGGTCATGGGTCTGGGGTCATGGGTCTGGGGTCTTGGGTCTGGGGTCGTGGGTCTGGGGTCGTGGGTCCGGGGTCGTGGGTCCGGGCTCATGGGTCCGGGGTCATGTGTCCGGGGTCCTGGGTCCGGGGTTGTGGCTCCGGGGTCCTGGGTCCGGGGTCCTGGGTCCGGGGTCATGGGTCCGGGGTCATGGGTCCGGGGTCATGGGTCCGGGGTCATGGGTCCGGTGTCATGGGTCCGGGGTCGTGGGTCCGGGGTCGTGGGTCTGGGGTCGTGGGTCTGGGGTCGTGGGTCTGGGGTCATGGGTCTGGGGTCATGGGTCTGGGGTCATGGGTCTGGGGTCATGGGTCTGGGGTCATGGGTCTGGGGTCATGGGTCTGGGGTCATGGGTCTGGGGTCATGGGTCTGGGGTCATGGGTCTGGGGTCATGGGTCTGGGGTCATGGGTCTGGGGTCATGGGTCTGGGGTCATGGGTCTGGGGTCATGGGTCTGGGGTCATGGGTCTGGGGTCATGGGTCTGGGGTCATGGGTCTGGGGTCATGGGTCCGGGGTCATGGGTCCGTGGTCCTGTCTCCGGGGTCATGGGTCTGGGGTAATGGGTCTGGGGTCATGGGTCTCGGGTCATGGGTCTGGGGTCGTGGGTCCGGGTTCGTGGTTCCGGGGTCCTGGGTCCGGGGTCGTGGGTCCGGGGTCGTGGGTCTGGGGTCATGGGTCTGGGGTCATGGGTCTGGGGTCATGGGTCTGGGGTCATGGGTCTGGGGTCATGGGTCTGGGGTCATGGGTCTGGGGTCATGGGTCTGGGGTCATGGGTCTGGGGTCATGGGTCTGGGGTCATGGGTCTGGGTTCATGGGTCCGGGGTCATGGGTCCGGGGTCATGGGTCTGGGTTCATGGGTTTGGGGTCATGGGTCTGGGGTCATGGGTCTGGGGTCATGGGTCTGGGGTCATGGGTCTGGGGTCTTGGGTCTGGGGTCGTGGGTCTGGGGTCGTGGGTCTGGGGTCGTGGGTCCGGGGTCGTGGGTCCGGGGTCGTGGGTCCGGGGTCATGGGTCCGGGGTCATGTGTCCGGGGTCCTGGGTCCGGGGTCATGGGTCCGGGGTCATGGGTCCGGGGTCATGGGTCTGGGGTCATGGGTCTGGGGTCATGGG
Source organism: Andrena hattorfiana (assembly GCA_944738655.2). Classification (NCBI taxonomy): domain Eukaryota; kingdom Metazoa; phylum Arthropoda; class Insecta; order Hymenoptera; family Andrenidae; genus Andrena; species Andrena hattorfiana. The sequence goes on from OX122889.2 coordinate 64,375,754, forward strand.
TCTGGGGTCTTGGGTCTGGGGTCGTGGGTCTGGGGTCGTGGGTCTGGGGTCGTGGGTCCGGGGTCGTGGGTCCGGGCTCATGGGTCCGGGGTCATGTGTCCGGGGTCCTGGGTCCGGGGTTGTGGCTCCGGGGTCCTGGGTCCGGGGTCCTGGGTCCGGGGTCATGGGTCCGGGGTCATGGGTCCGGGGTCATGGGTCCGGTGTCATGGGTCCGGGGTCGTGGGTCCGGGGTCGTGGGTCTGGGGTCGTGGGTCTGGGGTCGTGGGTCTGGGGTCATGGGTCTGGGGTCATGGGTCTGGGGTCATGGGTCTGGGGTCATGGGTCTGGGGTCATGGGTCTGGGGTCATGGGTCTGGGGTCATGGGTCTGGGGTCATGGGTCTGGGGTCATGGGTCTGGGGTCATGGGTCTGGGGTCATGGGTCTGGGGTCATGGGTCTGGGGTCATGGGTCTGGGGTCATGGGTCTGGGGTCATGGGTCTGGGGTCATGGGTCTGGGGTCATGGGTCTGGGGTCATGGGTCTGGGGTCATGGGTCTGGGGTCATGGGTCTGGGGTCATGGGTCTGGGGTCATGGGTCTGGGGTCATGGGTCTGGGGTCATGGGTCTGGGGTCATGGGTCTGGGGTCATGGGTCTGGGGTCATGGGTATGGGGTCATGGGTCTGGGGTCATGGGTCTGGGGTCATGAGTCTGGGGTCATGGGTCTGGGTTCATGGGTCTGGTGTCATGGGTCTGAGGTCATGGGTCTGGGGTCATGGGTCTGGGGTCATGGGTCTGGGGTCATGGGTCTGGGGTCATGGGTCTGGGGTCATGGGTCTGGGGTCATGGGTCTGGGGTCATGGGTCTGGGGTCATGGGTCTGGGGTCATGGGTCTGGGGTCATGGGTCTGGGGTCATGGGTCTGGGGTCATGGGTCTGGGGTCATGGGTCTGGGGTCATGGGTCTGGGGTCATGGGTCTGGGGTCATGGGTCTGGGGTCATGGGTCTGGGGTCATGGGTCTGGGGTCATGGGTCTGGGGTCATGGGTCTGGGGTCATGGGTCTGGGGTCATGGGTCTGGGGTCATGGGTCTGGGGTCATGGGTCTGGGGTCATGGGTCTGGGGTCATGGGTCTGGGGTCATGGGTCTGGGGTCATGGGTCTGGGGTCATGGGTCTGGGGTCATGGGTCTGGGGTCATGGGTCTGGGGTCATGGGTCTGGGGTCATGGGTCTGGGTTCATGGGTCTGGTGTCATGGGTCTGAGGTCATGGGTCTGGGGTCATGGGTCTGGGGTCATGGGTCTGGGGTCATGGGTCTGGGGTCATGGGTCTGGGGTCATGGGTCTGGGGTCATGGGTCTGGGGTCATGGGTCTGGGGTCATGGGTCTGGGGTCATGGGTCTGGGGTCATGGGTCTGGGGTCATGGGTCTGGGGTCATGGGTCTGGGGTCATGGGTCTGGGGTCATGGGTCTGGGGTCATGGGTCTGGGGTCATGGGTCTGGGGTCATGGGTCTGGGGTCATGGGTCTGGGGTCATGGGTCTCGGGTCATGGGTCTGGGGTCGTGGGTCCGGGTTCGTGGTTCCGGGGTCCTGGGTCCGGGGTCGTGGGTCCGGGGTCGTGGGTCTGGGGTCATGGGTCTGGGGTCATGGGTCTGGGGTCATGGGTCTGGGGTCATGGGTCTGGGGTCATGGGTCTGGGGTCATGGGTCTGGGGTCATGGGTCTGGGGTCATGGGTCTGGGGTCATGGGTCTGGGGTCATGGGTCTGGGTTCATGGGTCCGGGGTCATGGGTCCGGGGTCATGGGTCTGGGTTCATGGGTTTGGGGTCATGGGTCTGGGGTCATGGGTCTGGGGTCATGGGTCTGGGGTCTTGGGTCTGGGGTCGTGGGTCTGGGGTCGTGGGTCTGGGGTCGTGGGTCCGGGGTCGTGGGTCCGGGGTCGTGGGTCCGGGGTCATGGGTCCGGGGTCATGTGTCCGGGGTCCTGGGTCCGGGGTCATGGGTCCGGGGTCATGGGTCCGGGGTCATGGGTCTGGGGTCATGGGTCTGGGGTCATGGGTCTGGGGTCTTGGGTCTGGGGTCGTGGGTCTGGGGTCGTGGGTCTGGGGTCGTGGGTCCGGGGTCGTGGGTCCGGGCTCATGGGTCCGGGGTCATGTGTCCGGGGTCCTGGGTCCGGGGTTGTGGCTCCGGGGTCCTGGGTCCGGGGTCCTGGGTCCGGGGTCATGGGTCCGGGGTCATGGGTCCGGGGTCATGGGTCCGGTGTCATGGGTCCGGGGTCGTGGGTCCGGGGTCGTGGGTCTGGGGTCGTGGGTCTGGGGTCGTGGGTCTGGGGTCATGGGTCTGGGGTCATGGGTCTGGGGTCATGGGTCTGGGGTCATGGGTCTGGGGTCATGGGTCTGGGGTCATGGGTCTGGGGTCATGGGTCTGGGGTCATGGGTCTGGGGTCATGGGTCTGGGGTCATGGGTCTGGGGTCATGGGTCTGGGGTCATGGGTCTGGGGTCATGGGTCTGGGGTCATGGGTCTGGGGTCATGGGTCTGGGGTCATGGGTCTGGGGTCATGGGTCTGGGGTCATGGGTCTGGGGTCATGGGTCTGGGGTCATGGGTCTGGGGTCATGGGTCTGGGGTCATGGGTCTGGGGTCATGGGTCTGGGGTCATGGGTCTGGGGTCATGGGTCTGGGGTCATGGGTCTGGGGTCATGGGTCTGGGGTCATGGGTCTGGGGTCATGGGTCTGGGGTCATGGGTCTGGGGTCATGGGTCTGGGGTCATGGGTCTGGGGTCATGGGTCTGGGGTCATGGGTCTGGGGTCATGGGTCTGGGGTCATGGGTCTGGGGTCATGGGTCTGGGGTCATGGGTCTGGGGTCATGGGTCTGGGGTCATGGGTCTGGGGTCATGGGTCTGGGGTCATGGGTCTGGGGTCATGGGTCTGGGGTCATGGGTCTGGGGTCATGGGTCTGGGGTCATGGGTCTGGGGTCATGGGTCTGGGGTCATGGGTCTGGGGTCATGGGTCTGGGGTCATGGGTCTGGGGTCATGGGTCTGGGGTCATGGGTCTGGGGTCATGGGTCTGGGGTCATGGGTCTGGGGTCATGGGTCTGGGGTCATGGGTCTGGGGTCATGGGTCTGGGGTCATGAGTCTGGGGTCATGGGTCTGGGTTCATGGGTCTGGTGTCATGGGTCTGAGGTCATGGGTCTGGGGTCATGGGTCTGGGGTCATGGGTCTGGGGTCATGGGTCTGGGGTCATGGGTCTGGGGTCATGGGTCTGGGGTCATGGGTCTGGGGTCATGCGTCTGGGGTCATGGGTCTGGGGTCATGGGTCTGGGGTCATGGGTCTGGGGTCATGGGTCTGGGGTCATGGGTCTGGGGTCATGGGTCTGGGGTCATGGGTCTGGGGTCATGGGTCTGGGGTCATGGGTCTGGGGTCATGGGTCTGGGGTCATGGGTCTGGGGTCATGGGTCTGGGGTCATGGGTCTGGGGTCATGGGTCTGGGGTCATGGGTCTGGGGTCATGGGTCTGGGGTCATGGGTCTGGGGTCATGGGTCTGGGGTCATGGGTCTGGGGTCATGGGTCTGGGGTCATGGGTCTGGGGTCATGGGTCTGGGGTCATGGGTCTGGGTTCATGGGTCTGGGTTCATGGGTCTGGTGTCATGGGTCTGAGGTCATGGGTCTGGGGTCATGGGTCTGGGGTCATGGGTCTGGGGTCATGGGTCTGGGGTCATGGGTCTGGGGTCATGGGTCTGGGGTCATGGGTCTGGGGTCATGGGTCTGGGGTCATGGGTCTGGGGTCATGGGTCTGGGGTCATGGGTCTGGGGTCATGGGTCTGGGGTCATGGGTCTGGGGTCATGGGTCTGGGGTCATGGGTCTGGGGTCATGGGTCTGGGGTCATGGGTCTGGGGTCATGGGTCTGGGGTCATGGGTCTGGGGTCATGGGTCTGGGGTCATGGGTCTGGGGTCATGGGTCTGGGGTCATGGGTCTGGGGTCATGGGTCTGGGGTCATGGGTCTGGGGTCATGGGTCTGGGGTCATGGGTCTGGGGTCATGGGTCTGGGGTCATGGGTCTGGGGTCATGGGTCTGGGGTCATGGGTCTGGGGTCATGGGTCTGGGGTCATGGGTCTGGGGTCATGGGTCTGGGGTCATGGGTCTGGGGTCATGGGTCTGGGGTCATGGGTCTGGGGTCATGGGTCTGGGGTCATGGGTCTGGGGTCATGGGTCTGGGGTCATGGGTCTGGGGTCATGGGTCTGGGGTCATGGGTCTGGGGTCATGGGTCTGGGGTCATGGGTCTGGGGTCATGGGTCTGGGGTCATGGGTCTGGGGTCATGGGTCTGGGGTCACGGGTCTGGGGTCACGGGTCTGGGGTCACGGGTCTGGGGTCACGGGTCTGGGGTCATGGGTCTGGGGTCATGGGTCTGGGGTCATGGGTCTGGGGTCATGGGTCTGGGGTCATGGGTCTGGGGTCATGGGTCTGGGGTCATGGGTCTGGGGTCATGGGTCTGGGGTCTTGGGTCTGGGGTCGTGGGTCTGGGGTCGTGGGTCTGGGGTCGTGGGTCCGGGGTCGTGGGTCCGGGGTCGTGGGTCCGGGGTCATGGATCCGGGGTCATGTGTCCGGGGTCCTGGGTCCGGGGTCATGGGTCCGGGGTCATGGGTCCGGGGTCATGGGTCCGGGGTCATGGGTCCGGGGTCATGGGTCCGGGGTCATGGGTCCGTGGTAATGGGTCCGGTGTCATGGGTCCGGGGTCATGGGTCCGGGGTCATGGGTCCGGGGTCATGGGTCCGGGGTCATGGGTCCGTGGTCGTGGGTCCGGGGTCATGGGTCCGGGGTCATGGGTCCGGGGTCATGGGTCCGGGGTCATGGGTCCGGGGTCATGGGTCCGGGGTCATGGGTCCGGGGTCATGTTTCCGGGGTCATGGGTCCGGGGTCATGGGTCCGGGGTCATGGGTCCGGGGTCATGGGTCCGGGGTCATGGGTCCGGGGTCATGGGTCTGGGGTCATGGGTCTGGGGTCATGGGTCTGGGGTCATGGGTATGGGGTCATGGGTCTGGGGTCATGGGTCCGGGGTCATGGGTCCGTGGTCCTGTCTCCGGGGTCATGGGTCTGGGGTAATGGGTCTGGGGTCATGGGTCTCGGGTCATGGGTCTGGGGTCGTGGGTCCGGGTTCGTGGGTCCGGGGTCCTGGGTCCGGGGTCGTGGGTCCGGGGTCGTGGGTCCGGGGTCGTGGGTCTGGGGTCGTGGGTCTGGGGTCGTGGGTCTGGGGTCGTGGGTCTGGGGTCATGGGTCTGGGGTCATGGGTCTGGGGTCATGGGTCTGGGGTCATGGGTCTGGGTTCATGGGTCTGGGGTCATGGGTCTGGGGTCATGGGTCTGGGGTCATGGGTCTGGGGTCATGGGTCTGGGGTCATGGGTCTGGGGTCATGGGTCTGGGGTCATGGGTCTGGGGTCATGGGTCTGGGGTCATGGGTCTGGGGTCATGGGTCTGGGTCATGGGTCTGGGGTCATGGGTCTGGGGTCATGGGTCTGGGGTCATGGGTCTGGGGTCATGGGTCTGGGGTCATGGGTCTGGGGTCATGGGTCTGGGGTCATGGGTCTGGGGTCATGGGTCTGGGGTCATGGGTCTGGGGTCATGGGTCTGGGGTCATGGGTCTGGGGTCATGGGTCTGGGGTCATGGGTCTGGGGTCATGGGTCTGGGGTCATGGGTCTGGGGTCATGGGTCTGGGGTCATGGGTCTGGGGTCATGGGTCTGGGGTCATGGGTCTGGGGTCATGGGTCTGGGGTCATGGGTCTGGGGTCATGGGTCTGGGGTCATGGGTCTGGGGTCATGGGTCTGGGGTCATGGGTCTGGGGTCATGGGTCTGGGGTCATGGGTCTGGGGTCATGGGTCTGGGGTCTTGGGTCTGGGGTCTTGGGTCCGGGGTCGTGGGTCCGGGGTCGTGGGTCCGGGGTCGTGGGTCCGGGGTCGTGGGTCCGGGGTCGTGGGTCCGGGGTCATGTGTCCGGGGTCATGTGTCCGGGGTCCTGGGTCCGGGGTCATGGGTCCGGGGTCATGGGTCCGTGGTCATGGGTCCGGGGTCATGGGTCCGGGGTCATGGGTCCGGGGTCATGGGTCCGTGGTAATGGGTCCGGGGTCATGGGTCCGGGGTCATGGGTCTGGGGTCATGGGTCTGGGGTCATGGGTCTGGGGTCATGGGTCTGGGGTCATGGGTCTGGGGTCTTGGGTCTGGGGTCTTGGGTCCGGGGTCGTGGGTCCGGGGTCGTGGGTCCGGGGTCGTGGGTCCGGGGTCGTGGGTCCGGGGTCATGTGTCCGGGGTCATGTGTCCGGGGTCCTGGGTCCGGGGTCATGGGTCCGGGGTCATGGGTCCGTGGTCATGGGTCCGGGGTCATGGGTCCGGTGTCATGGGTCCGGGGTCATGGGTCCGTGGTAATGGGTCCGGGGTCATGGGTCCGGGGTCATGGGTCCGGGGTCATGGGTCCGGGGTCATGGGTCCGGGGTCATGGGTCCGGGGTCATGGGTCCGGGGTCATGGGTCCGGGGTCATGGGTCCGGGGTCATGGGTCCGTGGTAATGGGTCCGGGGTCATGGGTCCGGGGTCATGGGTCCGGGGTCATGGGTCCGGGGTCATGGGTCCGGGGTCATGAGTCCGGGGTCATGGGTCTGGTGTCATGGGTCTGGGGTCATGGGTCTGGGGTCATGGGTCTGGGGTCATGGGTCTGGGGTCATGGGTCTGGGGTCATGGGTCTGGGGTCAAGGGTCTGGGGTCATGGGTCTGGGGTCATGGGTCTGGGGTCATGGGTCTGGGGTCATGGGTCTGGGGTCATGGGTCTGGGGTCATGGGTCTGGGGTCATGGGTCTGGGGTCATGGGTCTGGGGTCATGGGTCTGGGGTCATGGGTCTGGGGTCATGGGTCTGGGGTCATGGGTCTGGGGTCATGGGTCTGGGGTCATGGGTCTGGGGTCATGGGTCTGGGGTCATGGGTCTGGGGTCATGGGTCTGGGGTCATGGGTCTGGGGTCATGGGTCTGGGGTCATGGGTCTGGGGTCATGGGTCTGGGGTCTTGGGTCTGGGGTCTTGGGTCCGGGGTCGTGGGTCCGGGGTCGTGGGTCCGGGGTCGTGGGTCCGGGGTCGTGGGTCCGGGGTCGTGGGTCCGGGGTCGTGGGTCCGGGGTCATGTGTCCGGGGTCATGTGTCCGGGGTCCTGGGTCCGGGGTCATGGGTCCGTGGTCATGGGTCCGGGGTCATGGGTCCGGGGTCATGGGTCCGGGGTCATGGGTCCGTGGTAATGGGTCCGGGGTCATGGGTCCGGGGTCATGGGTCCGGGGTCATGGGTCTGGGGTCATGGGTCTGGGGTCATGGGTCTGGGGTCATGGGTCTGGGGTCTTGGGTCTGGGGTCTTGGGTCCGGGGTCGTGGGTCCGGGGTCGTGGGTCCGGGGTCGTGGGTCCGGGGTCGTGGGTCCGGGGTCGTGGGTCCGGGGTCATGTGTCCGGGGTCATGTGTCCGGGGTCCTGGGTCCGGGGTCATGGGTCCGGGGTCATGGGTCCGTGGTCATGGGTCCGGGGTCATGGGTCCGGTGTCATGGGTCCGGGGTCATGGGTCCGTGGTAATGGGTCCGGGGTCATGGGTCCGGGGTCATGGGTCCGGGGTCATGGGTCCGGGGTCATGGGTCCGGGGTCATGGGTCCGGGGTCATGGGTCCGGGGTCATGGGTCCGGGGTCATGGGTCCGTGGTAATGGGTCCGGGGTCATGGGTCCGGGGTCATGGGTCCGGGGTCATGGGTCCGGGGTCATGGGTCCGGGGTCATGGGTCCGGGGTCATGGGTCCGGGGTCATGGGTCCGGGGTCATGAGTCCGGGGTCATGGGTCTGGTGTCATGGGTCTGGGGTCATGGGTCTGGGGTCATGGGTCTGGGGTCATGGGTCTGGGGTCATGGGTCTGGGGTCATGGGTCTGGGGTCAAGGGTCTGGGGTCATGGGTCTGGGGTCATGGGTCTGGGGTCATGGGTCTGGGGTCATGGGTCTGGGGTCATGGGTCTGGGGTCATGGGTCTGGGGTCATGGGTCTGGGGTCATGGGTCTGGGGTCATGGGTCTGGGGTCATGGGTCTGGGGTCATGGGTCTGGGGTCATGGGTCTGGGGTCATGGGTCTGGGGTCATGGGTCTGGGGTCATGGGTCTGGGGTCATGGGTCTGGGGTCATGGGTCTGGGGTCTTGGGTCTGGGGTCTTGGGTCCGGGGTCGTGGGTCCGGGGTCGTGGGTCCGGGGTCGTGGGTCCGGGGTCGTGGGTCCGGGGTCGTGGGTCCGGGGTCGTGGGTCCGGGGTCATGTGTCCGGGGTCATGTGTCCGGGGTCCTGGGTCCGGGGTCATGGGTCCGGGGTCATGGGTCCGTGGTCATGGGTCCGGGGTCATGGGTCCGGGGTCATGGGTCCGGGGTCATGGGTCCGTGGTAATGGGTCCGGGGTCATGGGTCCGGGGTCATGGGTCTGGGGTCATGGGTCTGGGGTCATGGGTCTGGGGTCATGGGTCTGGGGTCATGGGTCTGGGGTCTTGGGTCTGGGGTCTTGGGTCCGGGGTCGTGGGTCCGGGGTCGTGGGTCCGGGGTCGTGGGTCCGGGGTCGTGGGTCCGGGGTCGTGGGTCCGGGGTCATGTGTCCGGGGTCATGTGTCCGGGGTCCTGGGTCCGGGGTCATGGGTCCGGGGTCATGGGTCCGGGGTCATGGGTCCGTGGTCATGGGTCCGGGGTCATGGGTCCGGTGTCATGGGTCCGGGGTCATGGGTCCGTGGTAATGGGTCCGGGGTCATGGGTCCGGGGTCATGGGTCCGGGGTCATGGGTCCGGGGTCATGGGTCCGGGGTCATGGGTCCGGGGTCATGGGTCCGGGGTCATGGGTCCGGGGTCATGGGTCCGTGGTAATGGGTCCGGGGTCATGGGTCCGGGGTCATGGGTCCGGGGTCATGGGTCCGGTGTCATGGGTCCGGGGTCATGGGTCCGGGGTCATGAGTCCGGGGTCATGGGTCTGGTGTCATGGGTCTGGGGTCATGGGTCTGGGGTCATGGGTCTGGGGTCATGGGTCTGGGGTCATGGGTCTGGGGTCATGGGTCTGGGGTCAAGGGTCTGGGGTCATGGGTCTGGGGTCATGGGTCTGGGGTCATGGGTCTGGGGTCATGGGTCTGGGGTCATGGGTCTGGGGTCATGGGTCTGGGGTCATGGGTCTGGGGTCATGGGTCTGGGGTCATGGGTCTGGGGTCTTGGGTCTGGGGTCGTGGGTCTGGGGTCGTGGGTCTGGGGTCATGGGTCTGGGGTCATGGGTCTGGGGTCATGGGTCTGGGGTCATGGGTCTGGGGTCATGGGTCTGGGGTCATGGGTCTGGGGTCATGGGTCTGGGGTCATGGGTCTGGGGTCATGGGTCTGGGGTCATGGGTCTGGGGTCATGGGTCTGGGGTCATGGGTCTGGGGTCATGGGTCTGGGGTCATGGGTCTGGGGTCATGGGTCTGGGGTCATGGGTCTGGGGTCATGGGTCTGGGGTCATGGGTCTGGGGTCATGGGTCTGGGGTCATGGGTCTGGGGTCATGGGTCTGGGGTCATGGGTCTGGGGTCATGGGTCTGGGGTCATGGGTCTGGGGTCATGGGTCTGGGGTCATGGGTCTGGGGTCATGGGTCTGGGGTCATGGGTCTGGGGTCATGGGTCTGGGGTCATGGGTCTGGGGTCATGGGTCTGGGGTCATGGGTCTGGGGTCATGGGTCTGGGGTCATGGGTCTGGGGTCATGGGTCTGGGGTCATGGGTCTGGGGTCATGGGTCTGGGGTCATGGGTCTGGGGTCATGGGTCTGGGGTCATGGGTCTGGGGTCATGGGTCTGGGGTCATGGGTCTGGGGTCATGGGTCTGGGGTCATGGGTCTGGGGTCATGGGTCTGGGGTCATGGGTCTGGGGTCATGGGTCTGGGGTCATGGGTCTGGGGTCATGGGTCTGGGGTCATGGGTCTGGGGTCATGGGTCTGGGGTCTTGGGTCTGGGGTCGTGGGTCTGGGGTCGTGGGTCTGGGGTCGTGGGTCCGGGTTCGTGGGTCCGGGGTCGTGGGTCCGGGGTCATGGGTCCGGGGTCATGTGTCCGGGGTCCTGGGTCCGGGGTCGTGGTTCCGGGGTCATGGGTCCGGGGTCATGGGTCCGGGGTCATGGGTCCGGTGTCATGGGTCCGGGGTCATGTGTCCGGGGTCGTGGGTCCGGGGTCGTGGGTCCGGGGTCATGGGTCCGTGGTCATGGGTCCGGAGTCACGGGTCCGGGGTCACGGGTCCGGGGTCACGGGTCCGGGGTCACGGGTCCGGGGTCACGGGTCCGGGGTCATGGGTCTGGGGTCATGGGTCTGGGGTCATGGGTCTGGGGTCATGGGTCTGGGGTCATGGGTCTGGGGTCATGGGTCTGGGGTCATGGGTCTGGGGTCATGGGTCTGGGGTCATGGGTCTGGGGTCATGGGTCTGGGGTCATGGGTCTGGGGTCATGGGTCTGGGGTCTTGGGTCTGGGGTCGTGGGTCTGGGGTCGTGGGTCTGGGGTCGTGGGTCCGGGTTCGTGGGTCCGGGGTCGTGGGTCCGGGGTCATGGGTCCGTGGTCATGGGTCCGGAGTCACGGGTCCGGGGTCACGGGTCCGGGGTCATGGGTCCGGGGTCACGGGTCCGGGGTCACGGGTCCGGGGTCATGGGTCCGGGGTCATGGGTCCGGGGTCATGGGTCCGGTGTCATGGGTCCGTTGTCATGGGACCGGGGTCATGGGTCCGGGGTCATGGGTCCGGGGTCATGGGTCCGGTGTCATGGCTCCGGGGTCATGGGTCCGGGGTCATGGGTCCGGGGTCATGGGTCTGGGTTCATGGGTCTGGGGTCATGGGTCTGGGGTCATGGGTCTGGGGTCATGGTTCTGGGGTCATGGGTCTGGGGTCATGGGTCTGGGGTCATGGGTCTGGGGTCATGGGTCTGGGGTCATGGGTCTGGGGTCATGGGTCCGGGGTCATGGGTCCGGGGTCATGGGTCCGGGGTCATGGGTCCGGGGTCATGGGTCCGGGGTCATGGGTCCGGGGTCATGGGTCCGGGGTCATGGGTCCGGGGTCATGGGTCCGGGGTCATGGGTCCGGGGTCATGGGTCCGGGGTCATGGGTCCGGGGTCATGGGTCCGGGGTCATGGGTCCGGGGTCATGGGTCCGGGGTCATGGGTCCGGGGTCATGGGTCCGGGGTCATGGGTCCGGGGTCATGGGTCCGGGGTCATGGGTCTGGGGTCATGGGTCCGGGGTCATGGGTCCGTGGTCATGGGTCCGGGGTCATGGGTCCGTGGTCCTGTCTCCGGGGTCATGGGTCCGGGGTCATGGGTCCGGGGTCATGGGTCCGGGGTCATGGGTCCGGGGTCATGGGTCCGGGGTCATGGGTCCGGGGTCATGGGTCCGGGGTCATGGGTCCGGGGTCATGGGTCCGGGGTCATGGGTCCGGGGTCGTGGGTCCGGGGTCATGGGTCCGGGGTCATGTGTCCGGGGTCCTGGGTCCGGGGTCATGGGTCCGGGGTCATGGGTCCGGGGTCATGGGTCCGGGGTCATGGGTCCGGGGTCATGGGTCTGGGGTCATGGGTCTGGGGTCATGGGTCTGGGGTCTTGGGTCTGGGGTCGTGGGTCTGGGGTCGTGGGTCTGGGGTCGTGGGTCCGGGGTCGTGGGTCCGGGGTCGTGGGTCCGGGGTCATGGGTCCGGGGTCATGTGTCCGGGGTCCTGGGTCCGGGGTCGTGGTTCCGGGGTCCTGGGTCCGGGGTCATGGGTCCGGGGTCATGGGTCCGGGGTCATGGGTCCGGGGTCATGGGTCCGGGGTCGTGGGTCCGGGGTCATGGGTCCGTGGTCATGGGTCCGGAGTCACGGGTCCGGGGTCACGGGTCCGGGGTCACGGGTCCGGGGTCACGGGTCCGGGGTCATGGGTCCGGGGTCATGGGTCCGGGGTCATGGGTCCGGGGTCATGGGTCCGGGGTCATGGGTCCGGTGTCATGGGTCCGTTGTCATGGGACCGGGGTCATGGGACCGGGGTCATGGGTCCGGGGTCATGGGTCCGGGGTCCTGGGTCCGGTGTCCTGGGTCCGTTGTCCTGTCTCCGGGGTCATGGGTCTGGGGTAATGGGTCTGGGGTCATGGGTCTGGGGTAATGGGTCTGGGGTCATGGGTCTCGGGTCATGGGTCTGGGGTCGTGGGTCCGGGGTCGTGGGTCCGGGGTCGTGGGTCCGGGGTCATGGGTCCGGGGTCATGGGTCCGGGGTCGTGGGTCCGGGGTCGTGGGTCCGGGGTCGTGGGTCCGGGGTCGTGGGTCCGGGGTCGTGGGTCCGGGGTCGTGGGTCCGGGGTCATGTGTCCGGGGTCATGTGTCCGGGGTCCTGGGTCCGGGGTCATGGGTCCGTGGTCATGGGTCCGGGGTCATGGGTCCGGGGTCATGGGTCCGGGGTCATGGGTCCGTGGTAATGGGTCCGGGGTCATGGGTCCGGGGTCATGGGTCTGGGGTCATGGGTCTGGGGTCATGGGTCTGGGGTCATGGGTCTGGGGTCATGGGTCTGGGGTCTTGGGTCTGGGGTCTTGGGTCCGGGGTCGTGGGTCCGGGGTCGTGGGTCCGGGGTCGTGGGTCCGGGGTCGTGGGTCCGGGGTCGTGGGTCCGGGGTCATGTGTCCGGGGTCATGTGTCCGGGGTCCTGGGTCCGGGGTCATGGGTCCGGGGTCATGGGTCCGTGGTCATGGGTCTGGGGTCATGGGTCTGGGGTCATGGGTCTGGGGTCATGGGTCTGGGGTCATGGGTCTGGGGTCATGGGTCTGGGGTCATGGGTCTGGGGTCATGGGTCTGGGGTCATGGGTCTGGGGTCTTGGGTCTGGGGTCTTGGGTCCGGGGTCGTGGGTCCGGGGTCGTGGGTCCGGGGTCGTGGGTCCGGGGTCGTGGGTCCGGGGTCGTGGGTCCGGGGTCGTGGGTCCGGGGTCATGTGTCCGGGGTCATGTGTCCGGGGTCCTGGGTCCGGGGTCATGGGTCCGTGGTCATGGGTCCGGGGTCATGGGTCCGGGGTCATGGGTCCGGGGTCATGGGTCCGTGGTAATGGGTCCGGGGTCATGGGTCCGGGGTCATGGGTCTGGGGTCATGGGTCTGGGGTCATGGGTCTGGGGTCATGGGTCTGGGGTCATGGGTCTGGGGTCTTGGGTCTGGGGTCTTGGGTCCGGGGTCGTGGGTCCGGGGTCGTGGGTCCGGGGTCGTGGGTCCGGGGTCGTGGGTCCGGGGTCGTGGGTCCGGGGTCATGTGTCCGGGGTCATGTGTCCGGGGTCCTGGGTCCGGGGTCATGGGTCCGGGGTCATGGGTCCGTGGTCATGGGTCCGGGGTCATGGGTCCGGTGTCATGGGTCCGGGGTCATGGGTCCGTGGTAATGGGTCCGGGGTCATGGGTCCGGGGTCATGGGTCCGGGGTCATGGGTCCGGGGTCATGGGTCCGGGGTCATGGGTCCGGGGTCATGGGTCCGGGGTCATGGGTCCGGGGTCATGGGTCCGTGGTAATGGGTCCGGGGTCATGGGTCCGGGGTCATGGGTCCGGGGTCATGGGTCCGGGGTCATGGGTCCGGGGTCATGGGTCCGGGGTCATGGGTCCGGGGTCATGGGTCCGGGGTCATGAGTCCGGGGTCATGGGTCTGGTGTCATGGGTCTGGGGTCATGGGTCTGGGGTCATGGGTCTGGGGTCATGGGTCTGGGGTCATGGGTCTGGGGTCATGGGTCTGGGGTCATGGGTCTGGGGTCTTGGGTCTGGGGTCTTGGGTCCGGGGTCGTGGGTCCGGGGTCGTGGGTCCGGGGTCGTGGGTCCGGGGTCGTGGGTCCGGGGTCGTGGGTCCGGGGTCGTGGGTCCGGGGTCATGTGTCCGGGGTCATGTGTCCGGGGTCCTGGGTCCGGGGTCATGGGTCCGTGGTCATGGGTCCGGGGTCATGGGTCCGGGGTCATGGGTCCGGGGTCATGGGTCCGTGGTAATGGGTCCGGGGTCATGGGTCCGGGGTCATGGGTCTGGGGTCATGGGTCTGGGGTCATGGGTCTGGGGTCATGGGTCTGGGGTCATGGGTCTGGGGTCTTGGGTCTGGGGTCTTGGGTCCGGGGTCGTGGGTCCGGGGTCGTGGGTCCGGGGTCGTGGGTCCGGGGTCGTGGGTCCGGGGTCGTGGGTCCGGGGTCATGTGTCCGGGGTCATGTGTCCGGGGTCCTGGGTCCGGGGTCATGGGTCCGGGGTCATGGGTCCGTGGTCATGGGTCCGGGGTCATGGGTCCGGTGTCATGGGTCCGGGGTCATGGGTCCGTGGTAATGGGTCCGGGGTCATGGGTCCGGGGTCATGGGTCCGGGGTCATGGGTCCGGGGTCATGGGTCCGGGGTCATGGGTCCGGGGTCATGGGTCCGGGGTCATGGGTCCGGGGTCATGGGTCCGTGGTAATGGGTCCGGGGTCATGGGTCCGGGGTCATGGGTCCGGGGTCATGGGTCCGGGGTCATGGGTCCGGGGTCATGGGTCCGGGGTCATGGGTCCGGGGTCATGGGTCCGGGGTCATGAGTCCGGGGTCATGGGTCTGGTGTCATGGGTCTGGGGTCATGGGTCTGGGGTCATGGGTCTGGGGTCATGGGTCTGGGGTCATGGGTCTGGGGTCATGGGTCTGGGGTCAAGGGTCTGGGGTCATGGGTCTGGGGTCATGGGTCTGGGGTCATGGGTCTGGGGTCATGGGTCTGGGGTCATGGGTCTGGGGTCATGGGTCTGGGGTCATGGGTCTGGGGTCATGGGTCTGGGGTCATGGGTCTGGGGTCATGGGTCTGGGGTCATGGGTCTGGGGTCATGGGTCTGGGGTCATGGGTCTGGGGTCATGGGTCTGGGGTCATGGGTCTGGGGTCATGGGTCTGGGGTCTTGGGTCTGGGGTCTTGGGTCCGGGGTCGTGGGTCCGGGGTCGTGGGTCCGGGGTCGTGGGTCCGGGGTCGTGGGTCCGGGGTCGTGTGTCCGGGGTCCTGGGTCCGGGGTCATGGGTCCGGGGTCATGGGTCCGTGGTCATGGGTCCGGGGTCATGGGTCCGGGGTCATGGGTCCGGGGTCATGGGTCCGTGGTAATGGGTCCGGGGTCATGGGTCCGGGGTCATGGGTCTGGGGTCATGGGTCTGGGGTCATGGGTCTGGGGTCATGGGTCTGGGGTCATGGGTCTGGGGTCTTGGGTCTGGGGTCTTGGGTCCGGGGTCGTGGGTCCGGGGTCGTGGGTCCGGGGTCGTGGGTCCGGGGTCGTGGGTCCGGGGTCGTGGGTCCGGGGTCATGTGTCCGGGGTCATGTGTCCGGGGTCCTGGGTCCGGGGTCATGGGTCCGGGGTCATGGGTCCGGGGTCATGGGTCCGTGGTCATGGGTCCGGGGTCATGGGTCCGGTGTCATGGGTCCGGGGTCATGGGTCCGTGGTAATGGGTCCGGGGTCATGGGTCCGGGGTCATGGGTCCGGGGTCATGGGTCCGGGGTCATGGGTCCGGGGTCATGGGTCCGGGGTCATGGGTCCGGGGTCATGGGTCCGGGGTCATGGGTCCGTGGTAATGGGTCCGGGGTCATGGGTCCGGGGTCATGGGTCCGGGGTCATGGGTCCGGTGTCATGGGTCCGGGGTCATGGGTCCGGGGTCATGAGTCCGGGGTCATGGGTCTGGTGTCATGGGTCTGGGGTCATGGGTCTGGGGTCATGGGTCTGGGGTCATGGGTCTGGGGTCATGGGTCTGGGGTCATGGGTCTGGGGTCATGGGTCTGGGGTCAAGGGTCTGGGGTCATGGGTCTGGGGTCATGGGTCTGGGGTCATGGGTCTGGGGTCATGGGTCTGGGGTCATGGGTCTGGGGTCATGGGTCTGGGGTCATGGGTCTGGGGTCATGGGTCTGGGGTCTTGGGTCTGGGGTCGTGGGTCTGGGGTCGTGGGTCTGGGGTCATGGGTCTGGGGTCATGGGTCTGGGGTCATGGGTCTGGGGTCATGGGTCTGGGGTCATGGGTCTGGGGTCATGGGTCTGGGGTCATGGGTCTGGGGTCATGGGTCTGGGGTCATGGGTCTGGGGTCATGGGTCTGGGGTCATGGGTCTGGGGTCATGGGTCTGGGGTCATGGGTCTGGGGTCATGGGTCTGGGGTCATGGGTCTGGGGTCATGGGTCTGGGGTCATGGGTCTGGGGTCATGGGTCTGGGGTCATGGGTCTGGGGTCATGGGTCTGGGGTCATGGGTCTGGGGTCATGGGTCTGGGGTCATGGGTCTGGGGTCATGGGTCTGGGGTCATGGGTCTGGGGTCATGGTTCTGGGGTCATGGGTCTGGGGTCATGGGTCTGGGGTCATGGGTCTGGGGTCATGGGTCTGGGGTCATGGGTCTGGGGTCATGGGTCTGGGGTCATGGGTCTGGGGTCATGGGTCTGGGGTCATGGGTCTGGGGTCATGGGTCTGGGGTCATGGGTCTGGGGTCATGGGTCTGGGGTCATGGGTCTGGGGTCATGGGTCTGGGGTCATGGGTCTGGGGTCATGGGTCTGGGGTCATGGGTCTGGGGTCATGGGTCTGGGGTCATGGGTCTGGGGTCATGGGTCTGGGGTCATGGGTCTGGGGTCATGGGTCTGGGGTCATGGGTCTGGGGTCTTGGGTCTGGGGTCGTGGGTCTGGGGTCGTGGGTCTGGGGTCGTGGGTCCGGGTTCGTGGGTCCGGGGTCGTGGGTCCGGGGTCATGGGTCCGGGGTCATGTGTCCGGGGTCCTGGGTCCGGGGTCGTGGTTCCGGGGTCATGGGTCCGGGGTCATGGGTCCGGGGTCATGGGTCCGGTGTCATGGGTCCGGGGTCGTGGGTCCGGGGTCGTGGGTCCGGGGTCGTGGGTCCGGGGTCATGGGTCCGTGGTCATGGGTCCGGAGTCACGGGTCCGGGGTCACGGGTCCGGGGTCACGGGTCCGGGGTCACGGGTCCGGGGTCACGGGTCCGGGGTCATGGGTCTGGGGTCATGGGTCTGGGGTCATGGGTCTGGGGTCATGGGTCTGGGGTCATGGGTCTGGGGTCATGGGTCTGGGGTCATGGGTCTGGGGTCATGGGTCTGGGGTCATGGGTCTGGGGTCATGGGTCTGGGGTCATGGGTCTGGGGTCATGGGTCTGGGGTCATGGGTCTGGGGTCTTGGGTCTGGGGTCGTGGGTCTGGGGTCGTGGGTCTGGGGTCGTGGGTCCGGGTTCGTGGGTCCGGGGTCGTGGGTCCGGGGTCATGGGTCCGTGGTCATGGGTCCGGAGTCACGGGTCCGGGGTCACGGGTCCGGGGTCATGGGTCCGGGGTCACGGGTCCGGGGTCACGGGTCCGGGGTCATGGGTCCGGGGTCATGGGTCCGGGGTCATGGGTCCGGTGTCATGGGTCCGTTGTCATGGGACCGGGGTCATGGGTCCGGGGTCATGGGTCCGGGGTCATGGGTCCGGTGTCATGGCTCCGGGGTCATGGGTCCGGGGTCATGGGTCCGGGGTCATGGGTCTGGGTTCATGGGTCTGGGGTCATGGGTCTGGGGTCATGGGTCTGGGGTCATGGTTCTGGGGTCATGGGTCTGGGGTCATGGGTCTGGGGTCATGGGTCTGGGGTCATGGGTCTGGGGTCATGGGTCTGGGGTCATGGGTCCGGGGTCATGGGTCCGGGGTCATGGGTCCGGGGTCATGGGTCCGGGGTCATGGGTCCGGGGTCATGGGTCCGGGGTCATGGGTCCGGGGTCATGGGTCCGGGGTCATGGGTCCGGGGTCATGGGTCCGGGGTCATGGGTCCGGGGTCATGGGTCCGGGGTCATGGGTCCGGGGTCATGGGTCCGGGGTCATGGGTCCGGGGTCATGGGTCCGGGGTCATGGGTCCGGGGTCATGGGTCCGGGGTCATGGGTCCGGGGTCATGGGTCTGGGGTCATGGGTCCGGGGTCATGGGTCCGTGGTCATGGGTCCGGGGTCATGGGTCCGTGGTCCTGTCTCCGGGGTCATGGGTCCGGGGTCATGGGTTCCGGGGTCATGGGTCCGGGGTCATGGGTCCGGGGTCATGGGTCCGGGGTCATGGGTCCGGGGTCATGGGTCCGGGGTCATGGGTCCGGGGTCATGGGTCCGGGGTCATGGGTCCGGGGTCGTGGGTCCGGGGTCATGGGTCCGGGGTCATGTGTCCGGGGTCCTGGGTCCGGGGTCATGGGTCCGGGGTCATGGGTCCGGGGTCATGGGTCCGGGGTCATGGGTCCGGGGTCATGGGTCTGGGGTCATGGGTCTGGGGTCATGGGTCTGGGGTCTTGGGTCTGGGGTCGTGGGTCTGGGGTCGTGGGTCTGGGGTCGTGGGTCCGGGGTCGTGGGTCCGGGGTCGTGGGTCCGGGGTCATGGGTCCGGGGTCATGTGTCCGGGGTCCTGGGTCCGGGGTCGTGGTTCCGGGGTCCTGGGTCCGGGGTCATGGGTCCGGGGTCATGGGTCCGGGGTCATGGGTCCGGGGTCATGGGTCCGGGGTCGTGGGTCCGGGGTCATGGGTCCGTGGTCATGGGTCCGGAGTCACGGGTCCGGGGTCACGGGTCCGGGGTCACGGGTCCGGGGTCACGGGTCCGGGGTCATGGGTCCGGGGTCATGGGTCCGGGGTCATGGGTCCGGTGTCATGGGTCCGTTGTCATGGGACCGGGGTCATGGGACCGGGGTCATGGGTCCGGGGTCATGGGTCCGGGGTCCTGGGTCCGGTGTCCTGGGTCCGTTGTCCTGTCTCCGGGGTCATGGGTCTGGGGTAATGGGTCTGGGGTCATGGGTCTGGGGTAATGGGTCTGGGGTCATGGGTCTCGGGTCATGGGTCTGGGGTCGTGGGTCCGGGGTCGTGGGTCCGGGGTCGTGGGTCCGGGGTCATGGGTCCGGGGTCATGGGTCCGGGGTCGTGGGTCCGGGGTCGTGGGTCCGGGGTCGTGGGTCCGGGGTCGTGGGTCCGGGGTCGTGGGTCCGGGGTCGTGGGTCCGAGGTCATGGGTCGGGGGTCGTGGGTCCGGGGTCGTGGGTCCGGGGTCGTGGGTCCGGGGTCGTGGGTCCGGGGTCCTGGGTCCGGGGTCATGTGTCCGGGGTCCTGGGTCCGGGGTCGTGGTTCCGGGGTCCTGGGTCCGGGGTCATGGGTCCGGGGTCATGGGTCTGGGGTCATGGGTCCGGGGTCATGTGTCCGGGGTCCTGGGTCCGGGGTCGTGGTTCCGGGTTCCTGGGTCCGGGGTCATGGGTCCGGGGTCATGGGTCCGGGGTCATGGGTCCGGGGTCATGGGTCCGGGGTCGTGGGTCCGGGGTCATGGGTCCGTGGTCATGGGTCCGGAGTCACGGGTCCGGGGTCACGGGTCCGGGGTCATGGGTCCGGGGTCACGGGTCCGGGGTCACGGGTCCGGGGTCACGGGTCCGGGGTCATGGGTCCGGGGTCATGGGTCCGGTGTCATGGGTCCGTTGTCATGGGACCGGGGTCATGGGACCGGGGTCATGGGTCCGGGGTCATGGGTCCGTGGTCATGGGTCCGGAGTCACGGGTCCGGGGTCACGGGTCCGGGGTCATGGGTCCGGGGTCACGGGTCCGGGGTCACGGGTCCGGGGTCACGGGTCCGGGGTCACGGGTCCGGGGTCATGGGTCCGGGGTCATGGGTCCGGTGTCATGGGTCCGTTGTCATGGGACCGGGGTCATGGGACCGGGGTCATGGGACCGGGGTCATGGGTCCGGGGTCATGGGTCCGGGGTCCTGGGTCCGGTGTCCTGGGTCCGTTGTCCTGTCTCCGGGGTCATGGGTCTGGGGTAATGGGTCTGGGGTCATGGGTCTGGGGTAATGGGTCTGGGGTCATGGGTCTCGGGTCATGGGTCTGGGGTCGTGGGTCCGGGGTCGTGGGTCCGGGGTCGTGGGTCCGGGGTCGTGGGTCCGGGGTCATGGGACCGGGGTCATGTGTCCGGGGTCATGGGTCCGGGGTCCTGGGTCCGGGGTCCTGGGTCCGGGGTCATGGGTCCGTGGTCCTGTCTCCGGGGTCATGGGTCTGGGGTAATGGGTCTGGGGTCATGGGTCTCGGGTCATGGGTCTGGGGTCGTGGGTCCGGGGTCGTGGGTCTGGGGTCATGGGTCTGGGGTCATGGGTCTGGGGTCATGGGTCTGGGGTCATGGGTCCGGGGTCATGGGTCCGTGGTCCTGTCTCCGGGGTCATGGGTCTGGGGTAATGGGTCTGGGGTCATGGGTCTCGGGTCATGGGTCTGGGGTCGTGGGTCCGGGTTCGTGGGTCCGGGGTCCTGGGTCCGGGGTCGTGGGTCCGGGGTCGTGGGTCCGGGGTCGTGGGTCTGGGGTCGTGGGTCTGGGGTCGTGGGTCTGGGGTCGTGGGTCTGGGGTCGTGGGTCTGGGGTCATGGGTCTGGGGTCATGGGTCTGGGTTCATGGGTCTGGGGTCATGGGTCTGGGTTCATGGGTCTGGGTTCATGGGTCTGGGGTCATGGGTCTGGGGTCATGGGTCTGGGGTCATGGGTCTGGGGTCATGGGTCTGGGGTCATGGGTCTGGGGTCATGGGTCTGGGGTCATGGGTCTGGGGTCATGGGTCTGGGGTCATGGGTCTGGGGTCATGGGTCTGGGGTCATGGGTCTGGGGTCATGGGTCTGGGGTCATGGGTCTGGGGTCATGGGTCTGGGGTCTTGGGTCTGGGGTCGTGGGTCTGGGGTCTTGGGTCTGGGGTCGTGGGTCTGGGGTCGTGGGTCTGGGGTCGTGGGTCCGGGGTCGTGGGTCCGGGGTCGTGGGTCCGGGGTCATAGGTCCGGGGTCATGTGGCCGGGCTCCTGGGTCCGGCGTCGTGGTTCCGGGGTCCTGGGTCCGGGGTCATGGGTCCGGGGTCATGGGTCCGGGGTCATGGGTCCGGGGTCATGGGTCCGGGGTCATGGGTCCGGGGTCGTCGGTCCGGGGTCATGGGTCCGTGGTCATGGGTCCGGAGTCACGGGTCCGGGGTCGTGGGTCCGGGGCATGGGTCCGGGGTCATGTGTCCGGGGTCCTGGGTCCGGGGTCATGGGTCCGGGGTCATGGGTCCGGGGTCATGGGTCCGGGGTCATGGGTCCGGGGTCATGGGTCCTGGGTCATGGGTCCGGGGTCATGGGTCCGGGGTCATGGGTCCGGGGTCATGGGTCCGGGGTCATGGGTCCGGGGTCATGGGTCCGGGGTCATGGGTCCGGGGTCATGGGTCCGGGGTCATGGGTCCGGGGTCATGGGTCCGGGGTCATGGGTCCGGGGTCATGGGTCCGGGGTCATGGGTCCGGGGTCATGGGTCCGGGGTCATGGGTCCGGGGTCATGGGTCCGGGGTCATGGGTCCGGGGTCATGGGTCCGGGGTCATGGGTCCGGGGTCATGGGTCCGGGGTCATGGGTCCGGGGTCATGGGTCCGGGGTCATGGGTCCGGGGTCTTGGGTCTGGGGTCGTTGGTCTGGGGTCGTGGGTCTGGTGTCGTGGGTCCGGGGTCGTGGGTCCGGGGTCATGGGTCCGGGGTCATGTGTCCGGGGTCCTGGGTCCGGGGTCATGGGTCCGGGGTCATGGGTCCGGGGTCATGGGTCCGGGGTCATGGGTCCGGGGTCATGGGTCCGTGGTAATGGGTCCGGGGTCATGGGTCCGGGGTCATGGGTCTCGGGTCGTGGGTCTGGGGTCGTGGGTCCGGGGTCGTGGGTCCGGGGTCGTGGGTCCGGGGTCATGGGTCCGGGGTCGTGGGTCCGGGGTCGTGGGTCCGGGGTCGTGGGTCCGGGGTCGTGGGTCCGGGGTCGTGGGTCCGGGGTCGTGGGTCCGGGGTCGTGGGTCCGGGGTCGTGGGTCCGGGGTCGTGGGTCCGGGGTCATGGGTCTGGGGTCGTGGGTCCGGGGTCGTGGGTCCGGGGTCGTGGGTCCGGGGTCGTGGGTCCGGGGTCGTGGGTCCGGGGTCCTGGGTCCGCGGTCATGTGTCCGGGGTCCTGGGTCCGGGGTCGTGGTTCCGGGGTCCTGGGTCCGGGGTCATGGGTCCGGGGTCATGGGTCCGTGGTCCTGTCTCCGGGGTCATGGGTCCGGGGTCATGGGTCCGGGGTCATGGGTCCGGGGTCATGGGTCCGGGGTCATGGGTCCGGGGTCATGGGTCCGGGGTCATGGGTCCGGGGTCATGGGTCCGGGGTCATGGGTCCGGGGTCATGGGTCCGGGGTCATGGGTCCGGGGTCATGGGTCCGGGGTCATGGGTCCGGGGTCATGGGTCCGGGGTCGTGGGTCCGGGGTCATGGGTCCGGGGTCATGTGTCCGGGGTCCTGGGTCCGGGGTCATGGGTCCGGGGTCATGGGTCCGGGGTCATGGGTCCGGGGTCATGGGTCCGGGGTCATGGGTCCGGGGTCATGGGTCCGGGGTCGTGGGTCCGGGGTCATGGGTCCGGGGTCCTGTGTCCGGGGTCCTGGGTCCGGGGTCATGGGTCCGGGGTCATGGGTCCGGGGTCATGGGTCCGGGGTCATGGGTCCGGTGTCATGGGTCTGGGGTCATGGGTCTGGGGTCATGGGTCTGGGGTCTTGGGTCTGGGGTCGTGGGTCTGGGGTCGTGGGTCTGGGGTCGTGGGTCCGGGGTCGTGGGTCCGGGGTCGTGGGTCCGGGGTCATGGGTCCGGGGTCATGGGTCCGGGGTCGTGGGTCCGGGGTCATGGGTCCGTGGTCATGGGTCCGGAGTCACGGGTCCGGGGTCACGGGTCCGGGGTCACGGGTCCGGGGTCACGGGTCCGGGGTCATGGGTCCGGGGTCATGGGTCCGGGGTCATGGGACCGGTGTCATGGGTCCTTTGTCATGGGACCGGGGTCATGGGACCGAGGTCATGGGTCCGGGGTCATGGGTCCGGGGTCCTGGGTCCGGTGTCCTGGGTCCGTTGTCCTGTCTCCGGGGTCATGGGTCTGGGGTAATGGGTCTGGGGTCATGGGTCTGGGGTAATGGGTCTGGGGTCATGGGTCTCGGGTCATGGGTCTGGGGTCGTGGGTCCGGGGTCGTGGGTCCGGGGTCGTGGGTCCGGGGTCATGGGTCCGGGGTCATGGGTCCGGGGTCGTGGGTCCGGGGTCGTGGGTCCGGGGTCGTGGGTCCGGGGTCGTGGGTCCGGGGTCATGGGTCGGGGGTCGTGGGTCCGGGGTCGTGGGTCCGGGGTCGTGGGTCCGGGGTCGTGGGTCCGGGGTCCTGGGTCCGGGGTCATGTGTCCGGGGTCCTGGGTCCGGGGTCGTGGTTCCGGGGTCCTGGGTCCGGGGTCATGGGTCCGGGGTCATGGGTCTGGGGTCATGGGTCTGGGGTCATGGGTCTGGGGTCATGGGTCTGGGGTCATGGGTCTGGGGTCATGGGTCTGGGGTCATGGGTCTGGGGTCATGGGTCCGGGGTCATGTGTCCGGGGTCCTGGGTCCGGGGTCGTGGTTCCGGGTTCCTGGGTCCGGGGTCATGGGTCCGGGGTCATGGGTCCGGGGTCATGGGTCCGGGGTCATGGGTCCGGGGTCGTGGGTCCGGGGTCATGGGTCCGTGGTCATGGGTCCGGAGTCACGGGTCCGGGGTCACGGGTCCGGGGTCATGGGTCCGGGGTCACGGGTCCGGGGTCACGGGTCCGGGGTCACGGGTCCGGGGTCATGGGTCCGGGGTCATGGGTCCGGTGTCATGGGTCCGTTGTCATGGGACCGGGGTCATGGGACCGGGGTCATGGGTCCGGGGTCATGGGTCCGGGGTCATGGGTCCGGGTTCATGGGTCTGTGGTCATTGGTCTGGGGTCATGGGTCTGGAGTCATGGGTCCGGTGTCATGTGTCCGTTGTCATGGGACCGGGGTCATGGGACCGGGGTCATGTGTCCGGGGTCATGGGTCCGGGGTCCTGGGTCCGGGGTCCTGGGTCCGGGGTCATGGGTCCGTGGTCCTGTCTCCGGGGTCATGGGTCTGGGGTAATGGGTCTGGGGTCATGGGTCTCGGGTCATGGGTCTGGGGTCGTGGGTCCGGGGTCGTGGGTCTGGGGTCATGGGTCTGGGGTCATGGGTCTGGGGTCATGGGTCTGGGGTCATGGGTCCGGGGTCATGGGTCCGTGGTCCTGTCTCCGGGGTCATGGGTCTGGGGTAATGGGTCTGGGGTCATGGGTCTCGGGTCATGGGTCTGGGGTCGTGGGTCCGGGTTCGTGGGTCCGGGGTCCTGGGTCCGGGGTCGTGGGTCCGGGGTCGTGGGTCTGGGGTCGTGGGTCTGGGGTCGTGGGTCTGGGGTCGTGGGTCTGGGGTCGTGGGTCTGGGGTCATGGGTCTGGGGTCATGGGTCTGGGGTCATGGGTCTGGGGTCATGGGTCTGGGTTCATGGATCTGGGTTCATGGGTCTGGGGTCATGGGTCTGGGGTCATGGGTCTGGGGTCATGGGTCTGGGGTCATGGGTCTGGGGTCATGGGTCTGGGGTCATGGGTCTGGGGTCATGGGTCTGGGGTCATGGGTCTGGGGTCATGGGTCTGGGGTCATGGGTCTGGGGTCATGGGTCTGGGGTCATGGGTCTGGGGTCATGGGTCTGGGGTCATGGGTCTGGGGTCATGGGTCTGGGGTCATGGGTCTGGGGTCATGGGTCTGGGGTCATGGGTCTGGGGTCATGGGTCTGGGGTCATGGGTCTGGGGTCATGGGTCTGGGGTCATGGGTCTGGGGTCTTGGGTCTGGGGTCGTGGGTCCGGGGTCGTGGGTCCGGGGTCGTGGGTCCGGGGTCGTGGGTCCGGGGTCGTGGGTCCGGGGCATGGGTCCGGGGTCATGTGTCCGGGGTCCTGGGTCCGGGGTCATGGGTCCGGGGTCATGGGTCCGGGGTCATGGGTCCGGGGTCATGGGTCCGGGGTCATGGGTCCTGGGTCATGGGTCCGGGGTCATGGGTCCGGGGTCATGGGTCCGGGGTCATGGGTCCGGGGTCATGGGTCCGGGGTCATGGGTCCGGGGTCATGGGTCCGGGGTCATGGGTCCGGGGTCATGGGTCCGGGGTCATGGGTCCGGGGTCATGGGTCCGGGGTCATGGGTCCGGGGTCATGGGTCCGGGGTCATGGGTCCGGGGTCATGGGTCCGGGGTCATGGGTCCGGGGTCATGGGTCCGGGGTCATGGGTCCGGGGTCATGGGTCCGGGGTCATGGGTCCGGGGTCATGGGTCCGGGGTCATGGGTCCGGGGTCATGGGTCTGGGGTCATGGGTCTGGGGTAATGGGTCTGGGGTCATGGGTCTCGGGTCATGGGTCTGGGGTCGTGGGTCCGGGGTCATGGGACCGGGGTCATGGGTCCGGGGTCATGGGTCCGGGGTCCTGGGTCCGGTGTCCTGGGTCCGTTGTCCTGTCTCCGGGGTCATGGGTCTGGGGTAATGGGTCTGGGGTCATGGGTCTGGGGTAATGGGTCCGGGGTCATGGGTCCGGGGTCGTGGGTCCGGGGTCGTGGGTCCGGGGTCGTGGGTCCGGGGTCGTGGGTCCGGGGTCGTGGGTCCGGGGTCGTGGGTCCGGGGTCGTGGGTCCGGGGTCGTGGGTCCGGGGTCATGGGTCTGGGGTCGTGGGTCCGGGGTCGTGGGTCCGGGGTCGTGGGTCCGGGGTCGTGGGTCCGGGGTCGTGGGTCCGGGGTCCTGGGTCCGCGGTCATGTGTCCGGGGTCCTGGGTCCGGGGTCGTGGTTCCGGGGTCCTGGGTCCGGGGTCATGGGTCCGGGGTCATGGGTCCGGGGTCATGGGTCTGGGGTCATGGGTCTGGGGTCATGGGTCTGGGGTCATGGGTCTGGGGTCATGGGTCTGGGGTCATGGGTCTGGGGTCATGGGTCTGGGGTCATGGGTCTGGGGTCATGGGTCTGGGGTCATGGGTCTGGGGTCATGGGTCTGGGGTCATGGGTCTGGGGTCATGGGTCTGGGGTCATGGGTCTGGGGTCATGGGTCTGGGGTCATGGGTCTGGGGTCTTGGGTCTGGGGTCGTGGGTCTGGGGTCTTGGGTCTGGGGTCGTGGGTCTGGGGTCGTGGGTCTGGGGTCGTGGGTCCGGGGTCGTGGGTCCGGGGTCGTGGGTCCGGGGTCATGGGTCCGGGGTCATGTGTCCGGGCTCCTGGGTCCGGGGTCGTGGTTCCGGGGTCCTGGGTCCGGGGTCATGGGTCCGGGGTCATGGGTCCGGGGTCATGGGTCCGGGGTCATGGGTCCGGGGTCATGGGTCCGGGGTCATGGGTCCGGGGTCGTCGGTCCGGGGTCATGGGTCCGTGGTCATGGGTCCGGAGTCACGGGTCCGGGGTCACGGGTCCGGGGTCACGGGTCCGGGGTCACGGGTCCGGGGTCACGGGTCCGGGGTCACGGGTCCGGGGTCATGGGTCCGGGGTCATGGGTCCGGTGTCATGGGTCCGTTGTCATGGGACCGGGGTCATGGGACCGGGGTCATGGGTCCGGGGTCATGGGTCCGGGGTCCTGGGTCCGGGGTCCTGGGTCCGTGGTCCTGTCTCCGGGGTCATGGGTCTGGGGTAATGGGTCTGGGGTCATGGGTCTGGGGTAATGGGTCTGGGGTCATGGGTCTGGGGTCATGGGTCTGGGGTCATGGGTCTGGGGTCTTGGGTCTGGGGTCGTGGGTCTGGGGTCGTGGGTCTGGGGTCGTGGGTCTGGGGTCGTGGGTCCGGGGTCGTGGGCCCGGGGTCGTGGGTCCGGGGTCATGTGTCCGGGGTCTTGGGTCCGGGGTCGTGGTTCCGGGGTCCTGGGTCCGGGGTCATGGGTCCGGGGTCATGGGTCCGGGGTCATGGGTCCGGGGTCGTGGGTCCGGGGTCGTGGGTCCGGGGTCATGGGTCCGTGGTCATGGGTCCGGAGTCACGGGTCCGGGGTCACGGGTCCGGGGTCATGGGTCCGGGGTCACGGGTCCGGGGTCACGGGTCCGGGGTCATGGGTCCGGGGTCATGGGTCCGGGGTCATGGGTCCGGTGTCATGGGTCCGTTGTCATGGGACCGGGGTCATGGGTCCGGGGTCATGGGTCCGGGGTCATGGGTCCGGGGTCATGGGTCCGGGGTCATGGGTCCGGGGTCATGGGTCCGGGGTCATGGGTCCGGGGTCATGGGTCCGGGGTCATGGGTCCGGGGTCATGGGTCCGGGGTCATGGGTCCGGGGTCATGGGTCCGGGGTCATGGGTCCGGGGTCATGGGTCCGGGGTCATGGGTCCGGGGTCATGGGTCTGGGGTCATGGGTCTGGGGTCATGGGTCCGGGGTCATGGGTCCGTGGTCATGGGTCCGGGGTCATGGGTCCGTGGTCCTGTCTCCGGGGTCATGGGTCCGGGGTCATGGGTCCGGGGTCATGGGTCCGGGGTCATGGGTCCGGGGTCATGGGTCCGGGGTCATGGGTCCGGGGTCATGGGTCCGGGGTCATGGGTCCGGGGTCATGGGTCCGGGGTCATGGGTCCGGGGTCATGGGTCCGGGGTCATGGGTCCGGGGTCATGGGTCCGGGGTCGTGGGTCCGGGGTCATGGGTCCGGGGTCATGTGTCCGGGGTCCTGGGTCCGGGGTCATGGGTCCGGGGTCATGGGTCCGGGGTCATGGGTCCGGGGTCATGGGTCCGGGGTCATGGGTCTGGGGTCATGGGTCTGGGGTCATGGGTCTGGGGTCTTGGGTCTGGGGTCGTGGGTCTGGGGTCGTGGGTCTGGGGTCGTGGGTCCGGGGTCGTGGGTCCGGGGTCGTGGGTCCGGGGTCATGGGTCCGGGGTCATGTGTCCGGGGTCCTGGGTCCGGGGTCGTGGTTCCGGGGTCCTGGGTCCGGGGTCATGGGTCCGGGGTCATGGGTCCGGGGTCATGGGTCCGGGGTCGTGGGTCCGGGGTCATGGGTCCGTGGTCATGGGTCCGGAGTCACGGGTCCGGGGTCACGGGTCCGGGGTCACGGGTCCGGGGTCACGGGTCCGGGGTCATGGGTCCGGGGTCATGGGTCCGGGGTCATGGGTCCGGTGTCATGGGTCCGTTGTCATGGGACCGGGGTCATGGGACCGGGGTCATGGCTCCGGGGTCATGGGTCCGGGGTCCTGGGTCCGGTGTCCTGGGTCCGTTGTCCTGTCTCCGGGGTCATGGGTCTGGGGTAATGGGTCTGGGGTCATGGGTCTGGGGTAATGGGTCTGGGGTCATGGGTCTCGGGTCATGGGTCTGGGGTCGTGGGTCCGGGGTCGTGGGTCCGGGGTCGTGGGTCCGGGGTCATGGGTCCGGGGTCATGGGTCCGGGGTCGTGGGTCCGGGGTCGTGGGTCCGGGGTCGTGGGTCCGGGGTCGTGGGTCCGGGGTCGTGGGTCCGGGGTCGTGGGTCCGGGGTCAAGGGTCGGGGGTCGTGGGTCCGGGGTCGTGGGTCCGGGGTCGTGGGTCCGGGGTCGTGGGTCCGGGGTCGTGGGTCCGGGGTCCTGGGTCCGGGGTCATGTGTCCGGGGTCCTGGGTCCGGGGTCGTGGTTCCGGGGTCCTGGGTCCGGGGTCATGGGTCCGGGGTCATGGGTCTGGGGTCATGGGTCTGGGGTCATGGGTCTGGGGACATGGGTCTGGGGTCATGGGTCTGGGGTCATGGGTCTGGGGTCATGGGTCTGGGGTCATGGGTCTGGGGTCGTGGGTCTGGGGTCATGGGTCTGGGGTCATGGGTCCGGGGTCATGTGTCCGGGGTCCTGGGTCCGGGGTCGTGGTTCCGGGTTCCTGGGTCCGGGGTCATGGGTCCGGGGTCATGGGTCCGGGGTCATGGGTCCGGGGTCATGGGTCCGGGGTCGTGGGTCCGGGGTCATGGGTCCGTGGTCATGGGTCCGGAGTCACGGGTCCGGGGTCACGGGTCCGGGGTCATGGGTCCGGGGTCACGGGTCCGGGGTCACGGGTCCGGGGTCACGGGTCCGGGGTCATGGGTCCGGGGTCATGGGTCCGGTGTCATGGGTCCGTTGTCATGGGACCGGGGTCATGGGACCGGGGTCATGGGTCCGGGGTCATGGGTCCGGGGTCATGGGTCCGGGTTCATGGGTCTGTGGTCATTGGTCTGGGGTCATGGGTCTGGAGTCATGGGTCCGGTGTCATGTGTCCGTTGTCATGGGACCGGGGTCATGGGACCGGGGTCATGTGTCCGGGGTCATGGGTCCGGGGTCCTGGGTCCGGGGTCCTGGGTCCGGGGTCATGGGTCCGTGGTCCTGTCTCCGGGGTCATGGGTCTGGGGTAATGGGTCTGGGGTCATGGGTCTCGGGTCATGGGTCTGGGGTCGTGGGTCCGGGGTCGTGGGTCTGGGGTCAAGGGTCTGGGGTCATGGGTCTGGGGTCATGGGTCTGGGGTCATGGGTCCGGGGTCATGGGTCCGTGGTCCTGTCTCCGGGGTCATGGGTCTGGGGTAATGGGTCTGGGGTCATGGGTCTCGGGTCATGGGTCCGGGGTCATGGGTCCGGGGTCATGGGTCCGGGGTCATGGGTCCGGGGTCATGGGTCCGGGGTCATGGGTCCGGGGTCATGGGTCCGGGGTCATGGGTCTGGGGTCATGGGTCTGGGGTCATGGGTCTGGGGTCTTGGGTCTGGGGTCGTGGGTCTGGGGTCGTGGGTCTGGGGTCGTGGGTCCGGGGTCGTGGGTCCGGGGTCGTGGGTCCGGGGTCATGGGTCCGGGGTCATGGGTCCGGGGTCGTGGGTCCGGGGTCATGGGTCCGTGGTCATGGGTCCGGAGTCACGGGTCCGGGGTCACGGGTCCGGGGTCACGGGTCCGGGGTCACGGGTCCGGGGTCATGGGTCCGGGGTCATGGGTCCGGGGTCATGGGACCGGTGTCATGGGTCCGTTGTCATGGGACCGGGGTCATGGGACCGGGGTCATGGGTCCGGGGTCATGGGTCCGGGGTCCTGGGTCCGGTGTCCTGGGTCCGTTGTCCTGTCTCCGGGGTCATGGGTCTGGGGTAATGGGTCTGGGGTAATGGGTCTGGGGTCATGGGTCTGGGGTAATGGGTCTGGGGTCATGGGTCTCGGGTCATGGGTCTGGGGTCGTGGGTCCGGGGTCGTGGGTCCGGGGTCGTGGGTCCGGGGTCATGGGTCCGGGGTCATGGGTCCGGGGTCGTGGGTCCGGGGTCGTGGGTCCGGGGTCGTGGGTCCGGGGTCGTGGGTCCGGGGTCATGGCTCGGGGGTCGTGGGTCCGGGGTCGTGGGTCCGGGGTCGTGGGTCCGGGGTCGTGGGTCCGGGGTCCTGGGTCCGGGGTCATGTGTCCGGGGTCCTGGGTCCGGGGTCGTGGTTCCGGGGTCCTGGGTCCGGGGTCATGGGTCCGGGGTCATGGGTCTGGGGTCATGGGTCTGGGGTCATGGGTCTGGGGTCATGGGTCTGGGGTCATGGGTCTGGGGTCATGGGTCTGGGGTCATGGGTCTGGGGTCATGGGTCCGGGGTCATGTGTCCGGGGTCCTGGGTCCGGGGTCGTGGTTCCGGGTTCCTGGGTCCGGGGTCATGGGTCCGGGGTCATGGGTCCGGGGTCATGGGTCCGGGGTCATGGGTCCGGGGTCGTGGGTCCGGGGTTATGGGTCCGTGGTCATGGGTCCGGAGTCACGGGTCCGGGGTCACGGGTCCGGGGTCATGGGTCCGGGGTCACGGGTCCGGGGTCACGGGTCCGGGGTCACGGGTCCGGGGTCATGGGTCCGGGGTCATGGGTCCGGTGTCATGGGTCCGTTGTCATGGGACCGGGGTCATGGGACCGGGGTCATGGGTCCGGGGTCATGGGTCCGGGGTCATGGGTCCGGGTTCATGGGTCTGTGGTCATTGGTCTGGGGTCATGGGTCTGGAGTCATGGGTCCGGTGTCATGTGTCCGTTGTCATGGGACCGGGGTCATGGGACCGGGGTCATGTGTCCGGGGTCATGGGTCCGGGGTCCTGGGTCCGGGGTCCTGGGTCCGGGGTCATGGGTCCGTGGTCCTGTCTCCGGGGTCATGGGTCTGGGGTAATGGGTCTGGGGTCATGGGTCTCGGGTCATGGGTCTGGGGTCGTGGGTCCGGGGTCGTGGGTCTGGGGTCATGGGTCTGGGGTCATGGGTCTGGGGTCATGGGTCTGGGGTCATGGGTCTGGGGTCATGGGTCTGGGGTCATGGGTCCGGGGTCATGGGTCCGTGGTCCTGTCTCCGGGGTCATGGGTCTGGGGTAATGGGTCTGGGGTCATGGGTCTCGGGTCATGGGTCTGGGGTCGTGGGTCCGGGTTCGTGGGTCCGGGGTCCTGGGTCCGGGGTCGTGGGTCCGGGGTCGTGGGTCTGGGGTCGTGGGTCTGGGGTCGTGGGTCTGGGGTCGTGGGTCTGGGGTCGTGGGTCTGGGGTCGTGGGTCTGGGGTCATGGGTCTGGGGTCATGGGTCTGGGGTCATGGGTCTGGGGTCATGGGTCTGGGTTCATGGGTCTGGGTTCATGGGTCTGGGGTCATGGGTCTGGGGTCATGGGTCTGGGGTCATGGGTCTGGGGTCATGGGTCTGGGGTCATGGGTCTGGGGTCATGGGTCTGGGGTCATGGGTCTGGGGTCATGGGTCTGGGGTCATGGGTCTGGGGTCATGGGTCTGGGTTCATGGGTCTGGGGTCATGGGTCTGGGGTCATGGGTCTGGGGTCATGGGTCTGGGGTCATGGGTCTGGGGTCATGGGTCTGGGGTCATGGGTCTGGGGTCTTGGGTCTGGGGTCGTGGGTCCGGGGTCGTGGGTCCGGGGTCGTGGGTCCGGGGTCGTGGGTCCGGGGTCGTGGGTCCGGGGCATGGGTCCGGGGTCATGTGTCCGGGGTCCTGGGTCCGGGGTCATGGGTCCGGGGTCATGGGTCCGGGGTCATGGGTCCGGGGTCATGGGTCCTGGGTCATGGGTCCGGGGTCATGGGTCCGGGGTCATGGGTCCGGGGTCATGGGTCCGGGGTCATGGGTCCGGGGTCATGGGTCCGGGGTCATGGGTCCGGGGTCATGGGTCCGGGGTCATGGGTCCGGGGTCATGGGTCCGGGGTCATGGGTCCGGGGTCATGGGTCCGGGGTCATGGGTCCGGGGTCATGGGTCCGGGGTCATGGGTCCGGGGTCATGGGTCCGGGGTCATGGGTCCGGGGTCATGGGTCCGGGGTCATGGGTCCGGGGTCATGTGTCCGGGGTCCTGGGTCCGGGGTCATGGGTCCGGGGTCATGGGTCTGGGGTCATGGGTCTGGGGTCATGGGTCTGGGGTCATGGGTCTGGGGTCATGGGTCTGGGGTCATGGGTCTGGGGTCATGGGTCTGGGGTCATGGGTCTGGGGTCATGGGTCTGGGGTCATGGGTCTGGGGTCATGGGTCTGGGGTCATGGGTCTGGGGTCTTGGGTCTGGGGTCGTGGGTCTGGGGTCTTGGGTCTGGGGTCGTGGGTCTGGGGTCGTGGGTCTGGGGTCGTGGGTCCGGGGTCGTGGGTCCGGGGTCGTGGGTCCGGGGTCATGGGTCCGGGGTCATGTGTCCGGGCTCCTGGGTCCGGGGTCGTGGTTCCGGGGTCCTGGGTCCGGGGTCATGGGTCCGGGGTCATGGGTCCGGGGTCATGGGTCCGGGGTCATGGGTCCGGGGTCATGGGTCCGGGGTCATGGGTCCGGGGTCATGGGTCCGGGGTCGTCGGTCCGGGGTCATGGGTCCGTGGTCATGGGTCCGGAGTCACGGGTCCGGGGTCACGGGTCCGGGGTCACGGGTCCGGGGTCACGGGTCCGGGGTCACGGGTCCGGGGTCACGGGTCCGGGGTCATGGGTCCGGGGTCATGGGTCCGGTGTCATGGGTCCGTTGTCATGGGACCGGGGTCATGGGACCGGGGTCATGGGTCCGGGGTCATGGGTCCGGGGTCCTGGGTCCGGGGTCCTGGGTCCGTGGTCCTGTCTCCGGGGTCATGGGTCTGGGGTAATGGGTCTGGGGTCATGGGTCTGGGGTAATGGGTCTGGGGTCATGGGTCTGGGGTCATGGGTCTGGGGTCGTGGGTCTGGGGTCTTGGGTCTGGGGTCGTGGGTCTGGGGTCGTGGGTCTGGGGTCGTGGGTCTGGGGTCGTGGGTCCGGGGTCGTGGTTCCGGGGTCCTGGGTCCGGGGTCATGGGTCCGGGGTCATGGGTCCGGGGTCATGGGTCCGGGGTCGTGGGTCCGGGGTCGTGGGTCCGGGGTCATGGGTCCGTGGTCATGGGTCCGGAGTCACGGGTCCGGGGTCACGGGTCCGGGGTCATGGGTCCGGGGTCGCGGGTCCGGGGTCACGGGTCCGGGGTCATGGGTCCGGGGTCATGGGTCCGGTGTCATGGGTCCGTTGTCATGGGACCGGGGTCATGGGTCCGGGGTCATGGGTCCGGGGTCATGGGTCCGGGGTCATGGGTCCGGGGTCATGGGTCCGGGGCCATGGGTCCGGGGTCATGGGTCCGGGGTCATGGGTCCGGGGTCATGGGTCCGGGGTCATGGGTCCGGGGTCATGGGTCCGGGGTCATGGGTCCGGGGTCATGGGTCCGGGGTCATGGGTCCGGGGTCATGGGTCCGGGGTCATGGGTCCGGGGTCATGGGTCCGGGGTCATGGGTCTGGGGTCATGGGTCTGGGGTCATGGGTCCGGGGTCATGGGTCCGTGGTCATGGGTCCGGGGTCATGGGTCCGTGGTCCTGTCTCCGGGGTCATGGGTCCGGGGTCATGGGTCCGGGGTCATGGGTCCGGGGTCATGGGTCCGGGGTCATGGGTCCGGGGTCATGGGTCCGGGGTCATGGGTCCGGGGTCATGGGTCCGGGGTCATGGGTCCGGGGTCATGGGTCCGGGGTCATGGGTCCGGGGTCATGGGTCCGGGGTCATGGGTCCGGGGTCATGGGTCCGGGGTCATGGGTCCGGGGTCGTGGGTCCGGGGTCATGGGTCCGGGGTCATGTGTCCGGGGTCCTGGGTCCGGGGTCATGGGTCCGGGGTCATGGGTCCGGGGTCATGGGTCCGGGGTCATGGGTCCGGGGTCATGGGTCCGGGGTCATGGGTCTGGGGTCATGGGTCTGGGGTCTTGGGTCTGGGGTCGTGGGTCTGGGGTCGTGGGTCTGGGGTCGTGGGTCCGGGGTCGTGGGTCCGGGGTCGTGGGTCCGGGGTCATGGGTCCGGGGTCATGTGTCCGGGGTCCTGGGTCCGGGGTCGTGGTTCCGGGGTCCTGGGTCCGGGGTCATGGGTCCGGGGTCATGGGTCCGGGGTCATGGGTCCGGGGTCGTGGGTCCGGGGTCACGGGTCCGTGGTCATGGGTCCGGAGTCACGGGTCCGGGGTCACGGGTCCGGGGTCACGGGTCCGGGGTCACGGGTCCGGGGTCATGGGTCCGGGGTCATGGGTCCGGGGTCATGGGTCCGGTGTCATGGGTCCGTTGTCATGGGACCGGGGTCATGGGACCGGGGTCATGGCTCCGGGGTCATGGGTCCGGGGTCCTGGGTCCGGTGTCCTGGGTCCGTTGTCCTGTCTCCGGGGTCATGGGTCTGGGGTAATGGGTCTGGGGTCATGGGTCTGGGGTAATGGGTCTGGGGTCATGGGTCTCGGGTCATGGGTCTGGGGTCGTGGGTCCGGGGTCGTGGGTCCGGGGTCGTGGGTCCGGGGTCATGGGTCCGGGGTCATGGGTCAGGGGTCGTGGGTCCGGGGTCGTGGGTCCGGGGTCGTGGGTCCGGGGTCGTGGGTCCGGGGTCGTGGGTCCGGGGTCGTGGGTCCGGGGTCAAGGGTCGGGGGTCGTGGGTCCGGGGTCGTGGGTCCGGGGTCGTGGGTCCGGGGTCGTGGGTCCGGGGTCCTGGGTCCGGGGTCATGTGTCCGGGGTCCTGGGTCCGGGGTCGTGGTTCCGGGGTCCTGGGTCCGGGGTCATGGGTCCGGGGTCATGGGTCTGGGGTCATGGGTCTGGGGTCATGGGTCTGGGGTCATGGGTCTGGGGTCATGGGTCTGGGGTCATGGGTCCGGGGTCATGGGTCTGGGGTCATGGGTCTGGGGTCATGGGTCCGGGGTCATGTGTCCGGGGTCCTGGGTCCGGGGTCGTGGTTCCGGGTTCCTGGGTCCGGGGTCATGGGTCCGGGGTCATGGTTCCGGGGTCATGGGTCCGGGGTCATGGGTCCGGGGTCGTGGGTCCGGGGTCATGGGTCCGTGGTCATGGGTCCGGAGTCACGGGTCCGGGGTCACGGGTCCGGGGTCATGGGTCCGGGGTCACGGGTCCGGGGTCACGGGTCCGGGGTCACGGGTCCGGGGTCACGGGTCCGGGGTCATGGGTCCGGGGTCATGGGTCCGGTGTCATGGGTCCGTTGTCATGGGACCGGGGTCATGGGACCGGGGTCATGGGTCCGGGGTCATGGGTCCGGGGTCATGGGTCCGGGTTTATGGGTCTGTGGTCATTGGTCTGGGGTCATGGGTCTGGAGTCATGGGTCCGGTGTCATGTGTCCGTTGTCATGGGACCGGGGTCATGGGACCGGGGTCATGTGTCCGGGGTCATGGGTCCGGGGTCCTGGGTCCGGGGTCCTGGGTCCGGGGTCATGGGTCCGTGGTCCTGTCTCCGGGGTCATGGGTCTGGGGTCATGGGTCTCGGGTCATGGGTCTGGGGTCGTGGGTCCGGGGTCGTGGGTCTGGGGTCAAGGGTCTGGGGTCATGGGTCTGGGGTCATGGGTCTGGGGTCATGGGTCCGGGGTCATGGGTCCGTGGTCCTGTCTCCGGGGTCATGGGTCTGGGGTAATGGGTCTGGGGTCATGGGTCTCGGGTCATGGGTCTGGGGTCGTGGGTCCGGGTTCGTGGGTCCGGGGTCCTGGGTCCGGGGTCGTGGGTCCGGGGTCGTGGGTCTGGGGTCGTGGGTCTGGGGTCGTGGGTCTGGGGTCGTGGGTCTGGGGTCGTGGGTCTGGGGTCATGGGTCTGGGGTCATGGGTCTGGGGTCATGGGTCTGGGGTCATGGGTCTGGGTTCATGGGTCTGGGTTCATGGGTCTGGGGTCATGGGTCTGGGGTCATGGGTCTGGGGTCATGGGTCTGGGGTCATGGGTCTGGGGTCATGGGTCTGGGGTCATGGGTCTGGGGTCATGGGTCTGGGGTCATGGGTCTGGGGTCATGGGTCTGGGGTCATGGGTCTGGGGTCATGGGTCTGGGGTCATGGGTCTGGGGTCATGGGTCTGGGGTCATGGGTCTGGGGTCTTGGGTCTGGGGTCGTGGGTCCGGGGTCGTGGGTCCGGGGTCGTGGGTCCGGGGTCGTGGGTCCGGGGTCGTGGGTCCGGGGCATGGGTCCGGGGTCATGTGTCCGGGGTCCTGGGTCCGGGGTCATGGGTCCGGGGTCATGGGTCCGGGGTCATGGGTCCGGGGTCATGGGTCCGGGGTCATGGGTCCGGGGTCATGGGTCCTGGGTCATGGGTCCGGGGTCATGGGTCCGGGGTCATGGGTCCGGGGTCATGGGTCCGGGGTCATGGGTCCGGGGTCATGGGTCCGGGGTCATGGGTCCGGGGTCATGGGTCCGGGGTCATGGGTCCGGGGTCATGGGTCCGGGGTCATGGGTCCGGGGTCATGGGTCCGGGGTCATGGGTCCGGGGTCATGGGTCCGGGGTCATGGGTCCGGGGTCATGGGTCTGGGGTCATGGGTCTGGGGTCATGGGTCTGGGGTCTTGGGTCTGGGGTCGTTGGTCTGGGGTCGTGGGTCTGGTGTCGTGGGTCCGGGGTCGTGGGTCCGGGGTCATGGGTCCGGGGTCATGTGTCCGGGGTCCTGGGTCCGGGGTCATGGGTCCGGGGTCATGGGTCCGGGGTCATGGGTCCGGGGTCATGGGTCCGGGGTCATGGGTCCGGGGTCATGGGTCCGTGGTAATGGGTCCGGGGTCATGGGTCCGGGGTCATGGGTCTCGGGTCATGGGTCTGGGGTCGTGGGTCCGGGGTCGTGGGTCCGGGGTCGTGGGTCCGGGGTCATGGGTCCGGGGTCATGGGTCCGGGGTCGTGGGTCCGGGGTCGTGGGTCCGGGGTCGTGGGTCCGGGGTCGTGGGTCCGGGGTCGTGGGTCCGGGGTCGTGGGTCCGGGGTCATGGGTCTGGGGTCGTGGGTCCGGGGTCGTGGGTCCGGGGTCGTGGGTCCGGGGTCGTGGGTCCGGGGTCGTGGGTCCGGGGTCGTGGCTCCGGGGTCCTGGGTCCGCGGTCATGTGTCCGGGGTCCTGGGTCCGGGGTCGTGGTTCCGGGGTCCTGGGTCCGGGGTCATGGGTCCGGGGTCATGGGTCCGGGGTCATGGGTCTGGGGTCATGGGTCTGGGGTCATGGGTCTGGGGTCATGGGTCTGGGGTCATGGGTCTGGGGTCATGGGTCTGGGGTCATGGGTCTGGGGTCATGGGTCTGGGGTCATGGGTCTGGGGTCATGGGTCTGGGGTCATGGGTCTGGGGTCATGGGTCTGGGGTCATGGCTCTGTGGTCTTGGGTCTGGGGTCGTGGGTCTGGGGTCGTGGGTCTGGGGTCGTGGGTCTGGGGTCGTGGGTCTGGGGTCGTGGGTCCGGGATCGTGGGTCCGGGGTCATGGGTCCGGAGTCACGGGTCCGGGGTCACGGGTCCGGGGTCACGGGTCCGGGGTCACGGGTCCGGGGTCACGGGTCCGGGGTCATGGGTCCGGGGTCATGGGTCCGGGGTCGTGGGTCCGGGGTCATGGGTCCGGGGTCATGGGTCCGGGGTCATGGGTCCGGGGTCATGGGTCCGGGGTCATGGGTCCGGGGTCATGGGTCCGGGGTCATGGGTCCGGGGTCATGGGTCCGTGGTAATGGGTCTGGGGTCATGGGTCTGGGGTCATGGGTCTGGGGTCATGGGTCTGGGGTCATGGGTCTGGGGTCATGGGTCTGGGGTCATGGGTCTGGGGTCATGGGTCTGGGGTCATGGGTCTGGGGTCATGGGTCTGGGGTCATGGGTCTGGGGTCATGGGTCTGGGGTCATGGGTCTGGGGTCATGGGTCTGGGGTCATGGGTCTGGGGTCATGGGTCTGGGGTCATGGGTCTGGGGTCATGGGTCTGGGGTCATGGGTCTGGGGTCATGGGTCTGGGGTCATGGGTCTGGGGTCATGGGTCTGGGGTCATGGGTCTGGGGTCATGGGTCTGGGGTCATGGGTCTGGGGTCATGGGTCTGGGGTCATGGGTCTGGGGTCATGGGTCTGGGGTCATGGGTCTGGGGTCATGGGTCCGGGGTCATGGGTCCGGGGTCATGGGTCCGGGGTCATGGGTCCGGGGTCATGGGTCCGGGGTCATGGGTCCGGGGTCATGGGTCCGGGGTCATGGGTCCGGGGTCATGGGTCCGGGGTCATGGGTCCGGGGTCATGGGTCCGGGGTCATGGGTCCGGGGTCATGGGTCCGGGGTCATGGGTCCGGGGTCATGGGTCCGGGGTCATGGGTCCGGGGTCATGGGTCCGGGGTCATGGGTCCGGGGTCATGGGTCTGGGGTCATGGGTCTGGGGTCTTGGGTCTGGGGTCGTTGGTCTGGGGTCGTGGGTCTGGTGTCGTGGGTCCGGGGTCGTGGGTCCGGGGTCATGGGTCCGGGGTCATGTGTCCGGGGTCCTGGGTCCGGGGTCATGGGTCCGGGGTCATGGGTCCGGGGTCATGGGTCCGGGGTCATGGGTCCGGGGTCATGGGTCCGTGGTAATGGGTCCGGGGTCATGGGTCCGGGGTCATGGGTCTCGGGTCATGGGTCTGGGGTCGTGGGTCCGGGGTCGTGGGTCCGGGGTCGTGGGTCCGGGGTCATGGGTCCGGGGTCATGGGTCCGGGGTCGTGGGTCCGGGGTCGTGGGTCCGGGG
This sequence comes from Andrena hattorfiana, assembly GCA_944738655.2. Classification (NCBI taxonomy): domain Eukaryota; kingdom Metazoa; phylum Arthropoda; class Insecta; order Hymenoptera; family Andrenidae; genus Andrena; species Andrena hattorfiana. The sequence continues at coordinate 64,414,285 of OX122889.2, forward strand.
TCGTGGGTCCGGGGTCATGGGTCCGGGGTCGTGGGTCCGGGGTCATGGGTCTGGGGTCGTGGGTCCGGGGTCGTGGGTCCGGGGTCGTGGGTCCGGGGTCGTGGGTCCGGGGTCGTGGGTCCGGGGTCGTGGGTCCGGGGTCCTGGGTCCGCGGTCATGTGTCCGGGGTCCTGGGTCCGGGGTCGTGGTTCCGGGGTCCTGGGTCCGGGGTCATGGGTCCGGGGTCATGGGTCCGGGGTCATGGGTCTGGGGTCATGGGTCTGGGGTCATGGGTCTGGGGTCATGGGTCTGGGGTCATGGGTCTGGGGTCATGGGTCTGGGGTCATGGGTCTGGGGTCATGGGTCTGGGGTCATGGGTCTGGGGTCATGGGTCTGGGGTCATGGGTCTGGGGTCATGGCTCTGGGGTCTTGGGTCTGGGGTCGTGGGTCTGGGGTCGTGGGTCTGGGGTCGTGGGTCTGGGGTCGTGGGTCTGGGGTCGTGGGTCCGGGGTCGTGGGTCCGGGGTCATGGGTCCGGAGTCACGGGTCCGGGGTCACGGGTCCGGGGTCACGGGTCCGGGGTCACGGGTCCGGGGTCACGGGTCCGGGGTCATGGGTCCGGGGTCATGGGTCCGGGGTCATGGGTCCGGGGTCGTGGGTCCGGGGTCATGGGTCCGGGGTCATGGGTCCGGGGTCATGGGTCCGGGGTCATGGGTCCGGGGTCATGGGTCCGGGGTCATGGGTCCGTGGTAATGGGTCTGGGGTCATGGGTCTGGGGTCATGGGTCTGGGGTCATGGGTCTGGGGTCATGGGTCTGGGGTCATGGGTCTGGGGTCATGGGTCTGGGGTCATGGGTCTGGGGTCATGGGTCTGGGGTCATGGGTCTGGGGTCATGGGTCTGGGGTCATGGGTCTGGGGTCATGGGTCTGGGGTCATGGGTCTGGGGTCATGGGTCTGGGGTCATGGGTCTGGGGTCATGGGTCTGGGGTCATGGGTCTGGGGTCATGGGTCTGGGGTCATGGGTCTGGGGTCATGGGTCTGGGGTCATGGGTCTGGGGTCATGGGTCTGGGGTCATGGGTCTGGGGTCATGGGTCTGGGGTCATGGGTCTGGGGTCATGGGTCTGGGGTCATGGGTCTGGGGTCATGGGTCTGGGGTCATGGGTCTGGGGTCATGGGTCTGGGGTCATGGGTCTGGGGTCATGGGTCTGGGGTCATGGGTCTGGGGTCATGGGTCTGGGGTCATGGGTCTGGGGTCATGGGTCTGGGGTCATGGGTCTGGGGTCATGGGTCTGGGGTCATGGGTCTGGGGTCATGGGTCTGGGGTCATGGGTCTGGGGTCATGGGTCTGGGGTCATGGGTCTGGGGTCATGGGTCTGGGGTCATGGGTCTGGGGTCATGGGTCTGGGGTCATGGGTCTGGGGTCATGGGTCTGGGGTCATGGGTCTGGGGTCATGGGTCTGGGGTCATGGGTCTGGGGTCATGGGTCTGGGGTCATGGGTCTGGGGTCATGGGTCTGGGGTCATGGGTCTGGGGTCATGGGTCTGGGGTCATGGGTCTGGGGTCATGGGTCTGGGGTCATGGGTCTGGGGTCATGGGTCTGGGGTCATGGGTCTGGGGTCATGGGTCTGGGGTCATGGGTCTGGGGTCATGGGTCTGGGGTCATGGGTCTGGGGTCATGGGTCTGGGGTCATGGGTCTGGGGTCATGGGTCTGGGGTCATGGGTCTGGGGTCATGGGTCTGGGGTCATGGGTCTGGGGTCATGGGTCTGGGGTCATGGGTCTGGGGTCATGGGTCTGGGGTCATGGGTCTGGGGTCATGGGTCTGGGGTCATGGGTCTGGGGTCATGGGTCTGGGGTCATGGGTCTGGGGTCATGGGTCTGGGGTCATGGGTCTGGGGTCATGGGTCTGGGGTCATGGGTCTGGGGTCATGGGTCTGGGGTCATGGGTCTGGGGTCATGGGTCTGGGGTCATGGGTCTGGGGTCATGGGTCTGGGGTCATGGGTCTGGGGTCATGGGTCTGGGGTCATGGGTCTGGGGTCATGGGTCTGGGGTCATGGGTCTGGGGTCATGGGTCTGGGGTCATGGGTCTGGGGTCATGGGTCTGGGGTCATGGGTCTGGGGTCATGGGTCTGGGGTCATGGGTCTGGGGTCATGGGTCTGGGGTCATGGGTCTGGGGTCATGGGTCTGGGGTCATGGGTCTGGGGTCATGGGTCTGGGGTCATGGGTCTGGGGTCATGGGTCTGGGGTCATGGGTCTGGGGTCATGGGTCTGGGGTCATGGGTCTGGGGTCATGGGTCTGGGGTCATGGGTCTGGGGTCATGGGTCTGGGGTCATGGGTCTGGGGTCATGGGTCTGGGGTCATGGGTCTGGGGTCATGGGTCTGGGGTCATGGGTCTGGGGTCATGGGTCTGGGGTCATGGGTCTGGGGTCATGGGTCTGGGGTCATGGGTCTGGGGTCATGGGTCTGGGGTCATGGGTCTGGGGTCATGGGTCTGGGGTCATGGGTCTGGGGTCATGGGTCTGGGGTCATGGGTCTGGGGTCATGGGTCTGGGGTCATGGGTCTGGGGTCATGGGTCTGGGGTCATGGGTCTGGGGTCATGGGTCTGGGGTCATGGGTCTGGGGTCATGGGTCTGGGGTCATGGGTCTGGGGTCATGGGTCTGGGGTCATGGGTCTGGGGTCTTGGGTCTGGGGTCGTGGGTCTGGGGTCGTGGGTCTGGGGTCGTGGGTCCGGGTTCGTGGGTCCGGGGTCGTGGGTCCGGGGTCATGGGTCCGGGGTCATGTGTCCGGGGTCCTGGGTCCGGGGTCGTGGTTCCGGGGTCATGGGTCCGGGGTCATGGGTCCGGGGTCATGGGTCCGGTGTCATGGGTCCGGGGTCGTGGGTCCGGGGTCGTGGGTCCGGGGTCGTGGGTCCGGGGTCATGGGTCCGTGGTCATGGGTCCGGAGTCACGGGTCCGGGGTCACGGGTCCGGGGTCACGGGTCCGGGGTCACGGGTCCGGGGTCACGGGTCCGGGGTCATGGGTCCGGGGTCATGGGTCCGGGGTCATGGGTCCGGTGTCATGGGTCCGTTGTCATGGGACCGGGGTCATGGGACCGGGGTCATGGGTCCGGGGTCATGGGTCCGGGGTCCTGGGTCCGGGGTCCTGGGTCCGTGGTCCTGTCTCCGGGGTCATGGGTCTGGGGTAATGGGTCTGGGGTCATGGGTCTGGGGTAATGGGTCTGGGGTCATGGGTCTCGGGTCATGGGTCTGGGGTCGTGGGTCCGGGGTCATGGGTCCGGTGTCATGGGTCCGGGGTCATGGGTCCGGGGTCGTGGGTCCGGGGTCGTGGGTCCGGGGTCATGGGTCCGTGGTCATGGGTCCGGAGTCACGGGTCCGGGGTCACGGGTCCGGGGTCACGGGTCCGGGGTCACGGGTCCGGGGTCACGGGTCCGGGGTCATGGATCCGGGGTCATGGGTACGGGGTCATGGGTCCGGTGTCATGGGTCCGTTGTCATGGGACCGGGGTCATGGGACCGGGGTCATGGGTCTGGGGTCATGGGTCTGGGGTCATGGGTCTGGGGTCATGGGTCTGGGGTCATGGGTCTGGGGTCATGGGTCTGGGGTCATGGGTCTGGGGTAATGGGTCTGGGGTCATGGGTCTGGGGTCATGGGTCTGGGGTCATGGGTCTGGGGTCATGGGTCTGGGGTCATGGGTCTGGGGTCATGGGTCTGGGGTCATGGGTCTGGGGTCATGGGTCTGGGGTCATGGGTCTGGGGTCTTGGGTCTGGGGTCGTGGGTCTGGGGTCGTGGGTCTGGGGTCGTGGGTCCGGGTTCGTGGGTCCGGGGTCGTGGGTCCGGGGTCATGGGTCCGTGGTCATGGGTCCGGAGTCACGGGTCCGGGGTCACGGGTCCGGGGTCATGGGTCCGGGGTCACGGGTCCGGGGTCACGGGTCCGGGGTCATGGGTCCGGGGTCATGGGTCCGGGGTCATGGGTCCGGTGTCATGGGTCCGTTGTCATGGGACCGGGGTCATGGGTCCGGGGTCATGGGTCCGTGGTCATGGGTCCGGTGTCATGGCTCCGGGGTCATGGGTCCGGGGTCATGGGTCCGGGGTCATGGGTCCGGGGTCATGGGTCTGGGTTCATGGGTCTGGGGTCATGGGTCTGGGGTCATGGGTCTGGGGTCATGGTTCTGGGGTCATGGGTCTGGGGTCATGGGTCTGGGGTCATGGGTCTGGGGTCATGGGTCTGGGGTCATGGGTCCGGGGTCATGGGTCCGGGGTCATGGGTCCGGGGTCATGGGTCCGGGGTCATGGGTCCGGGGTCATGGGTCCGGGGTCATGGGTCCGGGGTCATGGGTCCGGGGTCATGGGTCCGGGGTCATGGGTCCGGGGTCATGGGTCCGGGGTCATGGGTCCGGGGTCATGGGTCCGGGGTCATGGGTCCGGGGTCATGGGTCCGGGGTCATGGGTCCGGGGTCATGGGTCCGGGGTCATGGGTCCGGGGTCATGGGTCTGGGGTCATGGGTCTGGGGTCATGGGTCCGGGGTCATGGGTCCGTGGTCATGGGTCCGGGGTCATGGGTCCGTGGTCCTGTCTCCGGGGTCATGGGTCCGGGGTCATGGGTCCGGGGTCATGGGTCCGGGGTCATGGGTCCGGGGTCATGGGTCCGGGGTCATGGGTCCGGGGTCATGGGTCCGGGGTCATGGGTCCGGGGTCATGGGTCCGGGGTCATGGGTCCGGGGTCATGGGTCCGGGGTCGTGGGTCCGGGGTCATGGGTCCGGGGTCATGTGTCCGGGGTCCTGGGTCCGGGGTCATGGGTCCGCGGTCATGGGTCCGGGGTCATGGGTCCGGGGTCATGGGTCCGGGGTCATGGGTCTGGGGTCATGGGTCTGGGGTCATGGGTCTGGGCTCTTGGGTCTGGGGTCGTGGGTCGGGGGTCGTGGGTCTGGGGTCGTGGGTCCGGGGTCGTGGGTCCGGGGTCGTGGGTCCGGGGTCATGGGTCCGGGGTCATGTGTCCGGGGTCCTGGGTCCGGGGTCGTGGTTCCGGGGTCCTGGGTCCGGTGTCATGGGTCCGGGGTCATGGGTCCGGGGTCATGGGTCCGGGGTCATGGGTCCGGGGTCATGGGTCCGGGGTCGTGGGTCCGGGGTCATGGGTCCGTGGTCATGGGTCCGGAGTCACGGGTCCGGGGTCACGGGTCCGGGGTCACGGGTCCGGGGTCACGGGTCCGGGTTCATGGGTCCGGGGTCATGGGTCCGGGGTCATGGGTCCGGTGTCATGGGTCCGTTGTCATGGGACCGGGGTCATGGGACCGGGGTCATGGGTCCGGGGTCATGGGTCCGGGGTCCTGGGTCCGGTGTCCTGGGTCCGTTGTCCTGTCTCCGGGGTCATGGGTCTGGGGTAATGGGTCTGGGGTCATGGGTCTGGGGTAATGGGTCTGGGGTCATGGGTCTCGGGTCATGGGTCTGGGGTCGTGGGTCCGGGGTCGTGGGTCCGGGGTCGTGGGTCCGGGGTCATGGGTCCGGGGTCATGGGTCCGCGGTCGTGGGTCCGGGGTCGTGGGTCCGGGGTCGTGGGTCCGGGGTCGTGGGTCCGGGGTCGTGGGTCCGGGGTCGTGGGTCCGGGGTCATGGGTCGGGGGTCGTGGGTCCGGGGTCGTGGGTCCGGGGTCGTGGGTCCGGGGTCGTGGGTCCGGGGTCCTGGGTCCGGGGTCATGTGTCCGGGGTCCTGGGTCCGGGGTCGTGTTTCCGGGGTCCTGGGTCCGGGGTCATGGGTCCGGGGTCATGGGTCCGGGGTCATGGGTCTGGGGTCATGGGTCTGGGGTCATGGGTCTGGGGTCATGGGTCTGGGGTCATGGGTCTGGGGTCATGGGTCTGGGGTCATGGGTCTGGGGTCATGGGTCTGGGGTCATGGGTCTGGGGTCATGGGTCTGGGGTCATGGGTCTGGGGTCATGGGTCTGGGGTCATGGGTCTGGGGTCATGGGTCTGGGGTCATGGGTCTGGGGTCATGGGTCTGGGGTCATGGGTCTGGGGTCATGGGTCTGGGGTCATGGGTCTGGGGTCATGGGTCTGGGGTCATGGGTCTTGGGTCATGGGTCTGGGGTCATGGGTCTGGGGTCATGGGTCTGGGGTCATGGGTCTGGGGTCATGGGTCTGGGGTCATGGGTCTGGGGTCATGGGTCTGGGGTCTTGGGTCTGGGGTCGTGGGTCTGGGGTCGTGGGTCTGGGGTCGTGGGTCTGGGGTCGTGGGTCCGAGGTCGTGGGTCCGGGGTCATGGGTCCGGGGTCATGTGTCCGGGGTCCTGGGTCCGGGGTCGTGGTTCCGGGTTCCTGGGTCCGGGGTCATGGGTCCGGGGTCATGGGTCCGGGGTCATGGGTCCGGGGTCATGGGTCCGGGGTCATGGGTCCGGGGTCGTGGGTCCGGGGTCATGGGTCCGGGGTCATGGGTCCGGGGTCATGGGTCCGGGGTCATGGGTCCGGGGTCATGGGTCCGGGGTCATGGGTCCGGGGTCATGGGTCCGGGGTCATGGGTCCGGGGTCATGGGTCCGGGGTCATGGGTCTGGGGTCATGGGTCTGGGGTCATGGGTCTGGGGTCTTGGGTCTGGGGTCGTTGGTCGGGGGTCGTGGGTCTGGTGTCGTGGGTCCGGGGTCGTGGGTCCGGGGTCATGGGTCCGGGGTCATGTGTCCGGGGTCCTGGGTCCGGGGTCATGGGTCCGGGGTCATGGGTCCGGGGTCATGGGTCCGGGGTCATGGGTCCGGGGTCATGGGTCCGTGGTAATGGGTCCGGGGTCATGGGTCCGGGGTCATGGGTCTCGGGTCATGGGTCTGGGGTCGTGGGTCCGGGGTCGTGGGTCCGGGGTCGTGGGTCCGGGGTCATGGGTCCGGGGTCATGGGTCCGGGGTCGTGGGTCCGGGGTCGTGGGTCCGGGGTCGTGGGTCCGGGGTCGTGGGTCCGGGGTCGTGGGTCCGGGGTCGTGGGTCCGGGGTCATGGGTCTGGGGTCGTGGGTCCGGGGTCGTGGGTCCGGGGTCGTGGGTCCGGGGTCGTGGGTCCGGGGTCGTGGGTCCGGGGTCGTGGCTCCGGGGTCCTGGGTCCGCGGTCATGTGTCCGGGGTCCTGGGTCCGGGGTCGTGGTTCCGGGGTCCTGGGTCCGGGGTCATGGGTCCGGGGTCATGGGTCCGGGGTCATGGGTCTGGGGTCATGGGTCTGGGGTCATGGGTCTGGGGTCATGGGTCTGGGGTCATGGGTCTGGGGTCATGGGTCTGGGGTCATGGGTCTGGGGTCATGGGTCTGGGGTCATGGGTCTGGGGTCATGGGTCTGGGGTCATGGGTCTGGGGTCATGGCTCTGTGGTCTTGGGTCTGGGGTCGTGGGTCTGGGGTCGTGGGTCTGGGGTCGTGGGTCTGGGGTCGTGGGTCCGGGGTCACGGGTCCGGGGTCACGGGTCCGGGGTCACGGGTCCGGGGTCACGGGTCCGGGGTCATGGGTCCGGGGTCATGGCTCTGGGGTCTTGGGTCTGGGGTCGTGGGTCTGGGGTCGTGGGTCTGGGGTCGTGGGTCTGGGGTCGTGGGTCTGGGGTCGTGGGTCCGGGGTCGTGGGTCCGGGGTCATGGGTCCGGAGTCACGGGTCCGGGGTCACGGGTCCGGGGTCACGGGTCCGGGGTCACGGGTCCGGGGTCACGGGTCCGGGGTCATGGGTCCGGGGTCATGGGTCCGGGGTCATGGGTCCGGGGTCGTGGGTCCGGGGTCATGGGTCCGGGGTCATGGGTCCGGGGTCATGGGTCCGGGGTCATGGGTCCGGGGTCATGGGTCCGGGGTCATGGGTCCGTGGTAATGGGTCTGGGGTCATGGGTCTGGGGTCATGGGTCTGGGGTCATGGGTCTGGGGTCATGGGTCTGGGGTCATGGGTCTGGGGTCATGGGTCTGGGGTCATGGGTCTGGGGTCATGGGTCTGGGGTCATGGGTCTGGGGTCATGGGTCTGGGGTCATGGCTCTGTGGTCTTGGGTCTGGGGTCGTGGGTCTGGGGTCGTGGGTCTGGGGTCGTGGGTCTGGGGTCGTGGGTCCGGGGTCACGGGTCCGGGGTCACGGGTCCGGGGTCACGGGTCCGGGGTCACGGGTCCGGGGTCATGGGTCCGGGGTCATGGCTCTGGGGTCTTGGGTCTGGGGTCGTGGGTCTGGGGTCGTGGGTCTGGGGTCGTGGTTCCGGGGTCCTGGGTCCGGGGTCATGGGTCCGGGGTCATGGGTCCGGGGTCATGGGTCTGGGGTCATGGGTCTGGGGTCATGGGTCTGGGGTCATGGGTCTGGGGTCATGGGTCTGGGGTCATGGGTCTGGGGTCATGGGTCTGGGGTCATGGGTCTGGGGTCATGGGTCTGGGGTCATGGGTCTGGGGTCATGGGTCTGGGGTCATGGCTCTGTGGTCTTGGGTCTGGGGTCGTGGGTCTGGGGTCGTGGGTCTGGGGTCGTGGGTCTGGGGTCATGGGTCTGGGGTCATGGGTCTGGGTTCATGGGTCTGGGGTCATGGGTCTGGGGTCATGGGTCTGGGGTCATGGGTCTGGGGTCATGGCTCTGGGGTCTTGGGTCTGGGGTCGTGGGTCTGGGGTCGTGGGTCTGGGGTCGTGGGTCTGGGGTCGTGGGTCTGGGGTCGTGGGTCCGGGGTCGTGGGTCCGGGGTCATGGGTCCGGGGTCATGGGTCCGGAGTCACGGGTCCGGGGTCACGGGTCCGGGGTCACGGGTCCGGGGTCACGGGTCCGGGGTCACGGGTCCGGGGTCATGGGTCCGGGGTCATGGGTCCGGGGTCATGGGTCCGGGGTCGTGGGTCCGGGGTCATGGGTCCGGGGTCATGGGTCCGGGGTCATGGGTCCGGGGTCATGGGTCCGGGGTCATGGGTCCGGGGTCATGGGTCCGGGGTCATGGGTCCGTGGTAATGGGTCTGGGGTCATGGGTCTGGGGTCATGGGTCTGGGGTCATGGGTCTGGGGTCATGGGTCTGGGGTCATGGGTCTGGGGTCATGGGTCTGGGGTCATGGGTCTAGGGTCATGGGTCTGGGGTCATGGGTCTGGGGTCATGGGTCTGGGGTCATGGGTCTGGGGTCATGGGTCTGGGGTCATGGGTCTGGGGTCATGGGTCTGGGGTCATGGGTCTGGGGTCATGGGTCTGGGGTCATGGGTCTGGGGTCATGGGTCTGGGGTCATGGGTCTGGGGTCATGGGTCTGGGGTCATGGGTCTGGGGTCATGGGTCTGGGGTCATGGGTCTGGGGTCATGGGTCTGGGGTCATGGGTCTGGGGTCATGGGTCTGGGGTCATGGGTCTGGGGTCATGGGTCTGGGGTCATGGGTCTGGGGTCATGGGTCTGGGGTCATGGGTCTGGGGTCATGGGTCTGGGGTCATGGGTCTGGGGTCATGGGTCTGGGGTCATGGGTCTGGGGTCATGGGTCTGGGGTCATGGGTCTGGGGTCATGGGTCTGGGGTCATGGGTCTGGGGTCATGGGTCTGGGGTCATGGGTCTGGGGTCATGGGTCTGGGGTCATGGGTCTGGGGTCATGGGTCTGGGGTCATGGGTCTGGGGTCATGGGTCTGGGGTCATGGGTCTGGGGTCATGGGTCTGGGGTCATGGGTCTGGGGTCATGGGTCTGGGGTCATGGGTCTGGGGTCATGGGTCTGGGGTCATGGGTCTGGGGTCATGGGTCTGGGGTCATGGGTCTGGGGTCATGGGTCTGGGGTCATGGGTCTGGGGTCATGGGTCTGGGGTCATGGGTCTGGGGTCATGGGTCTGGGGTCATGGGTCTGGGGTCATGGGTCTGGGGTCATGGGTCTGGGGTCATGGGTCTGGGGTCATGGGTCTGGGGTCATGGGTCTGGGGTCATGGGTCTGGGGTCATGGGTCTGGGGTCATGGGTCTGGGGTCATGGGTCTGGGGTCATGGGTCTGGGGTCATGGGTCTGGGGTCATGGGTCTGGGGTCATGGGTCTGGGGTCATGGGTCTGGGGTCATGGGTCTGGGGTCATGGGTCTGGGGTCATGGGTCTGGGGTCATGGGTCTGGGGTCATGGGTCTGGGGTCATGGGTCTGGGGTCATGGGTCTGGGGTCATGGGTCTGGGGTCATGGGTCTGGGGTCATGGGTCTGGGGTCATGGGTCTGGGGTCATGGGTCTGGGGTCATGGGTCTGGGGTCATGGGTCTGGGGTCATGGGTCTGGGGTCATGGGTCTGGGGTCATGGGTCTGGGGTCATGGGTCTGGGGTCATGGGTCTGGGGTCATGGGTCTGGGGTCATGGGTCTGGGGTCATGGGTCTGGGGTCATGGGTCTGGGGTCATGGGTCTGGGGTCATGGGTCTGGGGTCATGGGTCTGGGGTCATGGGTCTGGGGTCATGGGTCTGGGGTCATGGGTCTGGGGTCATGGGTCTGGGGTCATGGGTCTGGGGTCATGGGTCTGGGGTCATGGGTCTGGGGTCATGGGTCTGGGGTCATGGGTCTGGGGTCATGGGTCTGGGGTCATGGGTCTGGGGTCATGGGTCTGGGGTCATGGGTCTGGGGTCATGGGTCTGGGGTCATGGGTCTGGGGTCATGGGTCTGGGGTCATGGGTCTGGGGTCATGGGTCTGGGGTCATGGGTCTGGGGTCATGGGTCTGGGGTCATGGGTCTGGGGTCATGGGTCTGGGGTCATGGGTCTGGGGTCATGGGTCTGGGGTCATGGGTCTGGGGTCATGGGTCTGGGGTCATGGGTCTGGGGTCATGGGTCTGGGGTCATGGGTCTGGGGTCATGGGTCTGGGGTCATGGGTCTGGGGTCATGGGTCTGGGGTCATGGGTCTGGGGTCATGGGTCTGGGGTCATGGGTCTGGGGTCATGGGTCTGGGGTCATGGGTCTGGGGTCATGGGTCTGGGGTCTTGGGTCTGGGGTCGTGGGTCTGGGGTCGTGGGTCTGGGGTCGTGGGTCCGGGTTCGTGGGTCCGGGGTCGTGGGTCCGGGGTCATGGGTCCGGGGTCATGTGTCCGGGGTCCTGGGTCCGGGGTCGTGGTTCCGGGGTCATGGGTCCGGGGTCATGGGTCCTGGGTCATGGGTCCGGTGTCATGGGTCCGGGGTCGTGGGTCCGGGGTCGTGGGTCCGGGGTCGTGGGTCCGGGGTCATGGGTCCGTGGTCATGGGTCCGGAGTCACGGGTCCGGGGTCACGGGTCCGGGGTCACGGGTCCGGGGTCACGGGTCCGGGGTCACGGGTCCGGGGTCATGGGTCCGGGGTCATGGGTCCGGGGTCATGGGTCCGGTGTCATGGGTCCGTTGTCATGGGACCGGGGTCATGGGACCGGGGTCATGGGTCCGGGGTCATGGGTCCGGGGTCCTGGGTCCGGGGTCCTGGGTCCGTGGTCCTGTCTCCGGGGTCATGGGTCTGGGGTAATGGGTCTGGGTTCATGGGTCTGGGGTAATGGGTCTGGGGTCATGGGTCTCGGGTCATGGGTCTGGGGTCGTGGGTCCGGGGTCATGGGTCCGGTGTCATGGGTCCGGGGTCATGGGTCCGGGGTCGTGGGTCCGGGGTCGTGGGTCCGGGGTCATGGGTCCGTGGTCATGGGTCCGGAGTCACGGGTCCGGGGTCACGGGTCCGGGGTCACGGGTCCGGGGTCACGGGTCCGGGGTCACGGGTCCGGGGTCATGGGTCCGGGGTCATGGGTACGGGGTCATGGGTCCGGTGTCATGGGTCCGTTGTCATGGGACCGGGGTCATGGGACCGGGGTCATGGGTCTGGGGTCATGGGTCTGGGGTCATGGGTCTGGGGTCATGGGTCTGGGGTCATGGGTCTGGGGTCATGGGTCTGGGGTCATGGGTCTGGGGTAATGGGTCTGGGGTCATGGGTCTGGGGTCATGGGTCTGGGGTCATGGGTCTGGGGTCATGGGTCTGGGGTCATGGGTCTGGGGTCATGGGTCTGGGGTCATGGGTCTGGGGTCATGGGTCTGGGGTCATGGGTCTGGGGTCTTGGGTCTGGGGTCGTGGGTCTGGGGTCGTGGGTCTGGGGTCGTGGGTCCGGGTTCGTGGGTCCGGGGTCGTGGGTCCGGGGTCATGGGTCCGTGGTCATGGGTCCGGAGTCACGGGTCCGGGGTCACGGGTCCGGGGTCATGGGTCCGGGGTCACGGGTCCGGGGTCACGGGTCCGGGGTCACGGGTCCGGGGTCATGGGTCCGGGGTCATGGGTCCGGTGTCATGGGTCCGTTGTCATGGGACCGGGGTCATGGGTCCGGGGTCATGGGTCCGTGGTCATGGGTCCGGTGTCATGGCTCCGGGGTCATGGGTCCGGGGTCATGGGTCCGGGGTCATGGGTCCGGGGTCATGGGTCTGGGTTCATGGGTCTGGGGTCATGGGTCTGGGGTCATGGGTCTGGGGTCATGGTTCTGGGGTCATGGGTCTGGGGTCATGGGTCTGGGGTCATGGGTCTGGGGTCATGGGTCCGGGGTCATGGGTCCGGGGTCATGGGTCCGGGGTCATGGGTCCGGGGTCATGGGTCCGGGGTCATGGGTCCGGGGTCATGGGTCCGGGGTCATGGGTCCGGGGTCATGGGTCCGGGGTCATGGGTCCGGGGTCATGGGTCCGGGGTCATGGGTCCGGGGTCATGGGTCCGGGGTCATGGGTCCGGGGTCATGGGTCCGGGGTCATGGGTCCGGGGTCATGGGTCCGGGGTCATGGGTCCGGGGTCATGGGTCCGGGGTCATGGGTCTGGGGTCATGGGTCTGGGGTCATGGGTCTGGGGTCATGGGTCCGGGGTCATGGGTCCGTGGTCATGGGTCCGGGGTCATGGGTCCGTGGTCCTGTCTCCGGGGTCATGGGTCCGGGGTCATGGGTCCGGGGTCATGGGTCCGGGGTCATGGGTCCGGGGTCATGGGTCCGGGGTCATGGGTCCGGGGTCATGGGTCCGGGGTCATGGGTCCGGGGTCATGGGTCCGGGGTCATGGGTCCGGGGTCATGGGTCCGGGGTCGTGGGTCCGGGGTCATGGGTCCGGGGTCATGTGTCCGGGGTCCTGGGTCCGGGGTCATGGGTCCGCGGTCATGGGTCCGGGGTCATGGGTCCGGGGTCATGGGTCCGGGGTCATGGGTCTGGGGTCATGGGTCTGGGGTCATGGGTCTGGGCTCTTGGGTCTGGGGTCGTGGGTCGGGGGTCGTGGGTCTGGGGTCGTGGGTCCGGGGTCGTGGGTCCGGGGTCGTGGGTCCGGGGTCATGGGTCCGGGGTCATGTGTCCGGGGTCCTGGGTCCGGGGTCGTGGTTCCGGGGTCCTGGGTCCGGTGTCATGGGTCCGGGGTCATGGGTCCGGGGTCATGGGTCCGGGGTCATGGGTCCGGGGTCATGGGTCCGGGGTCGTGGGTCCGGGGTCATGGGTCCGTGGTCATGGGTCCGGAGTCACGGGTCCGGGGTCACGGGTCCGGGGTCACGGGTCCGGGGTCACGGGTCCGGGTTCATGGGTCCGGGGTCATGGGTCCGGGGTCATGGGTCCGGTGTCATGGGTCCGTTGTCATGGGACCGGGGTCATGGGACCGGGGTCATGGGTCCGGGGTCATGGGTCCGGGGTCCTGGGTCCGGTGTCCTGGGTCCGTTGTCCTGTCTCCGGGGTCATGGGTCTGGGGTAATGGGTCTGGGGTCATGGGTCTGGGGTAATGGGTCTGGGGTCATGGGTCTCGGGTCATGGGTCTGGGGTCGTGGGTCCGGGGTCGTGGGTCCGGGGTCGTGGGTCCGGGGTCATGGGTCCGGGGTCATGGGTCCGGGGTCGTGGGTCCGGGGTCGTGGGTCCGGGGTCGTGGGTCCGGGGTCGTGGGTCCGGGGTCGTGGGTCCGGGGTCGTGGGTCCGGGGTCATGGGTCGGGGGTCGTGGGTCCGGGGTCGTGGGTCCGGGGTCGTGGGTCCGGGGTCGTGGGTCCGGGGTCCTGGGTCCGGGGTCATGTGTCCGGGGTCCTGGGTCCGGGGTCGTGTTTCCGGGGTCCTGGGTCCGGGGTCATGGGTCCGGGGTCATGGGTCTGGGGTCATGGGTCTGGGGTCATGGGTCTGGGGTCATGGGTCTGGGGTCATGGGTCTGGGGTCATGGGTCTGGGGTCATGGGTCTGGGGTCATGGGTCTGGGGTCATGGGTCTGGGGTCATGGGTCTGGGGTCATGGGTCTGGGGTCATGGGTCTGGGGTCATGGGTCTGGGGTCATGGGTCTGGGGTCATGGGTCTGGGGTCATGGGTCTGGGGTCATGGGTCTGGGGTCATGGGTCTGGGGTCATGGGTCTGGGGTCATGGGTCTGGGGTCATGGGTCTGGGGTCATGGGTCTTGGGTCATGGGTCTGGGGTCATGGGTCTGGGGTCATGGGTCTGGGGTCATGGGTCTGGGGTCATGGGTCTGGGGTCATGGGTCTGGGGTCATGGGTCTGGGGTCTTGGGTCTGGGGTCGTGGGTCTGGGGTCGTGGGTCTGGGGTCGTGGGTCTGGGGTCGTGGGTCCGAGGTCGTGGGTCCGGGGTCATGGGTCCGGGGTCATGTGTCCGGGGTCCTGGGTCCGGGGTCGTGGTTCCGGGTTCCTGGGTCCGGGGTCATGGGTCCGGGGTCATGGGTCCGGGGTCATGGGTCCGGGGTCATGGGTCCGGGGTCATGGGTCCGGGGTCGTGGGTCCGGGGTCATGGGTCCGTGGTCATGGGTCCGGAGTCACGGGTCCGGGGTCACGGGTCCGGGGTCATGGGTCCGGGGTCACGGGTCCGGGGTCACGGGTCCGGGGTCACGGGTCCGGGGTCATGGGTCCGGGGTCATGGGTCCGGGGTCATGGGTCCGGGGTCATGGGTCCGGGGTCATGGGTCCGGGGTCATGGGTCCGGGGTCATGGGTCCGGGGTCATGGGTCCGGGGTCATGGGTCCGGGGTCATGGGTCCGGGGTCATGGGTCCGTGGTCATGGGTCCGGGGTCATGGGTCCGTGGTCCTGTCTCCGGGGTCATGGGTCCGGGGTCATGGGTCCGGGGTCATGGGTCCGGGGTCATGGGTCTGTGGTCATTGGTCTGGGGTCATGGGTCTGGAGTCATGGGTCCGGTGTCATGTGTCCGTTGTCATGGGACCGGGGTCATGGGACCGGGGTCATGTGTCCGGGGTCATGGGTCCGGGGTCCTGGGTCCGGGGTCCTGGGTCCGGGGTCATGGGTCCGTGGTCCTGTCTCCGGGGTCATGGGTCTGGGGTAATGGGTCTGGGGTCATGGGTCTCGGGTCATGGGTCTGGGGTCGTGGGTCCGGGGTCGTGGGTCTGGGGTCATGGGTCTGGGGTCATGGGTCTGGGGTCATGGGTCTGGGGTCATGGGTCCGGGGTCATGGGTCCGTGGTCCTGTCTCCGGGGTCATGGGTCTGGGGTAATGGGTCTGGGGTCATGGGTCTCGGGTCATGGGTCTGGGGTCGTGGGTCCGGGTTCGTGGGTCCGGGGTCCTGGGTCCGGGGTCGTGGGTCCGGGGTCGTGGGTCTGGGGTCGTGGGTCTGGGGTCGTGGGTCTGGGGTCGTGGGTCTGGGGTCGTGGGTCTGGGGTCATGGGTCTGGGGTCATGGGTCTGGGGTCATGGGTCTGGGGTCATGGGTCTGGGTTCATGGGTCTGGGTTCATGGGTCTGGGGTCATGGGTCTGGGTTCATGGGTCTGGGGTCATGGGTCTGGGGTCATGGGTCTGGGGTCATGGGTCTGGGGTCATGGGTCTGGGGTCATGGGTCTGGGGTCATGGGTCTGGGGTCATGGGTCTGGGGTCATGGGTCTGGGGTCATGGGTCTGGGGTCATGGGTCTGGGGTCATGGGTCTGGGGTCATGGGTCTGGGGTCATGGGTCTGGTGTCATGGGTCTGGGGTCATGGGTCTGGGGTCATGGGTCTGGGGTCATGGGTCTGGGGTCATGGGTCTGGGGTCATGGGTCTGGGGTCATGGGTCTGGGGTCTTGGGTCTGGGGTCGTGGGTCCGGGGTCGTGGGTCCGGGGTCGTGGGTCCGGGGTCGTGGGTCCGGGGTCGTGGGTCCGGGGTCATGGGTCCGGGGTCATGTGTCCGGGGTCCTGGGTCCGGGGTCATGGGTCCGGGGTCATGGGTCCGGGGTCATGGGTCCGGGGTCATGGGTCCGGGGTCATGGGTCCTGGGTCATGGGTCCGGGGTCATGGGTCCGGGGTCATGGGTCCGGGGTCATGGGTCCGGGGTCATGGGTCCGGGGTCATGGGTCCGGGGTCATGGGTCCGGGGTCATGGGTCCGGGGTCATGGGTCCGGGGTCATGGGTCCGGGGTCATGGGTCCGGGGTCATGGGTCCGGGGTCATGGGTCCGGGGTCATGGGTCCGGGGTCATGGGTCCGGGGTCATGGGTCCGGGGTCATGGGTCCGGGGTCATGGGTCCGGGGTCATGGGTCCGGGGTCATGGGTCCGGGGTCATGGGTCTGGGGTCATGGGTCTGGGGTCATGGGTCTGGGGTCATGGGTCTGGGGTCTTGGGTCTGGGGTCGTTGGTCTGGGGTCGTGGGTCTGGTGTCGTGGGTCCGGGGTCGTGGGTCCGGGGTCATGGGTCCGGGGTCATGTGTCCGGGGTCCTGGGTCCGGGGTCATGGGTCCGGAGTCATGGGTCCGGGGTCATGGGTCCGGGGTCATGGGTCCGGGGTCATGGGTCCGTGGTAATGGGTCCGGGGTCATGGGTCCGGGGTCATGGGTCCGGGGTCATGGGTCCGGGGTCATGGGTCCGGGGTCATGGGTCCGGGGTCATGGGTCCGGGGTCATGGGTCCGGGGTCATGGGTCCGGGGTCATGGGTCCGGGGTCATGGGTCCGGGGTCATGGGTCCGGGGTCATGGGTCCGGGGTCATGGGTCTGGGGTCATGGGTCTGGGTTCATGGGTCTGGGGTCATGGGTCTGGGGTCATGGGTCTGGGGTCATGGTTCTGGGGTCATGGGTCTGGGGTCATGGGTCTGGGGTCATGGGTCTGGGGTCATGGGTCCGGGGTCATGGGTCCGGGGTCATGGGTCCGGGGTCATGGGTCCGGGGTCATGGGTCTGGGGTCATCGGTCTGGGGTCATGGGTCTGGGGTCATGGGTCCGGTGTCATGTGTCCGTTGTCATGGGACCGGGGTCATGGGACCGGGGTCATGGGTCCGGGGTCATGGGTCCGGGGTCCTGGGTCCGGGGTCCTGGGTCCGGGGTCCTGGGTCCGGGGTCATGGGTCCGTGGTCCTGTCTCCGGGGTCATGGGTCTGGGGTAATGGGTCTGGGGTCATGGGTCTCGGGTCATGGGTCTGGGGTCGTGGGTCCGGGGTCGTGGGTCCGGGGTCATGGGTCCGGGGTCATGTGTCCGGGGTCCTGGGTCCGGGGTTGTGGTTCCGGGGTCATGGGTCTCGGGTCATGGGTCTGGGGTCGTGGGTCCGGGGTCGTGGGTCCGGGGTCGTGGGTCCGGGGTCATGGGTCCGGGGTCATGGGTCCGGGGTCGTGGGTCCGGGGTCGTGGGTCCGGGGTCGTGGGTCCGGGGTCGTGGGTCCGGGGTCGTGGGTCCGGGGTCGTGGGTCCGGGGTCGTGGGTCCGGGGTCATGGGTCTGGGGTCGTGGGTCCGGGGTCGTGGGTCCGGGGTCGTGGGTCCGGGGTCGTGGGTCCGGGGTCGTGGGTCCGGGGTCGTGGGTCCGGGGTCGTGGGTCCGGGGTCCTGGGTCCGCGGTCATGTGTCCGGGGTCCTGGGTCCGGGGTCGTGGTTCCGGGGTCCTGGGTCCGGGGTCATGGGTCCGGGGTCATGGGTCCGGGGTCATGGGTCCGGGGTCATGGGTCCGGGGTCATGGGTCTGGGGTCATGGGTCTGGGGTCATGGGTCTGGGGTCATGGGTCTGGGGTCATGGGTCTGGGGTCATGGGTCTGGGGTCATGGGTCTGGGGTCATGGCTCTGGGGTCTTGGGTCTGGGGTCGTGGGTCTGGGGTCGTGGGTCTGGGGTCGTGGGTCTGGGGTCGTGGGTCTGGGGTCGTGGGTCCGGGGTCGTGGGTCCGGGGTCATGGGTCCGGGGTCATGGGTCCGGGGTCATGTGTCCGGGGTCATGGGTCCGGGGTCATGGGTCCGGGGTCCTGGGTCCGGGGTCATGGGTCCGGGGTCATGGGTCCGGGGTCATGGGTCTGGGGTCATGGGTCTGGGGTCATGAGTCTGGGTTCATGGGTCTGGGGTCATGGGTCTGGGGTCATGGGTCTGGGGTCATGGGTCTGGGGTCAAGGGTCTGGGGTCATGGGTCTGGGGTCATGGGTCTGGGGTCATGGGTCTGGGGTCATGGGTCTGGGGTCATGGGTCTGGGGTCTTGGGTCTGGGGTCGTGGGTCTGGGGTCGTGGGTCTGGGGTCGTGGGTCGGGGGTCGTGGGTCTGGTGTCGTGGGTCCGGAGTCGTGGGTCCGGGGTCATGGGTCCGGGGTCATGTGTCCGGGGTCCTGGGTCCGGGGTCATGGGTCCGGGGTCATGGGTCCGGGGTCATGGGTCCGGGGTCATGGGTCCGGGGTCATGGGTCCGTGGTAATGGGTCCGGGGTCATGGGTCCGGGGTCATGGGTCCGGGGTCATGGGTCCGGGGTCATGGGTCCGGGGTCATGGGTCCGGGGTCATGGGTCCGGGGTCATGGGTCCGGGGTCATGGGTCCGGGGTCATGGGTCCGGGGTCATGGGTCCGGGGTCATGGGTCCGGGGTCATGGGTCCGGGGTCATGGGTCTGGGTTCATGGGTCTGGGGTCATGGGTCTGGGGTCATGGGTCTGGGGTCATGGTTCTGGGGTCATGGGTCTGGGGTCATGGGTCTGGGGTCATGGGTCTGGGGTCATGGGTCCGGGGTCATGGGTCCGGGGTCATGGGTCCGGGGTCATGGGTCCGGGGTCATGGGTCTGGGGTCATCGGTCTGGGGTCATGGGTCTGGGGTCATGGGTCCGGTGTCATGTGTCCGTTGTCATGGGACCGGGGTCATGGGACCGGGGTCATGGGTCCGGGGTCATGGGTCCGGGGTCCTGGGTCCGGGGTCCTGGGTCCGGGGTCCTGGGTCCGGGGTCATGGGTCCGTGGTCCTGTCTCCGTGGTCATGGGTCTGGGGTAATGGGTCTGGGGTCATGGGTCTCGGGTCATGGGTCTGGGGTCGTGGGTCCGGGGTCGTGGGTCCGGGGTCATGGGTCCGGGGTCATGTGTCCGGGGTCCTGGGTCCGGGGTTGTGGTTCCGGGGTCATGGGTCTCGGGTCATGGGTCTGGGGTCGTGGGTCCGGGGTCATGGGTCCGGGGTCATGGGTCCGGGGTCATGGGTCCGGGGTCATGGGTCCGGGGTCATGGGTCCGGGGTCATGGGTCCGGGGTCATGGGTCCGGGGTCATGGGTCCGGGGTCATGGGTCCGGGGTCATGGGTCCGGGGTCATGGGTCTGGGGTCATGGGTCTGGGTTCATGGGTCTGGGGTCATGGGTCTGGGGTCATGGGTCTGGGGTCATGGTTCTGGGGTCATGGGTCTGGGGTCATGGGTCTGGGGTCATGGGTCTGGGGTCATGGGTCCGGGGTCATGGGTCCGGGGTCATGGGTCCGGGGTCATGGGTCCGGGGTCATGGGTCTGGGGTCATCGGTCTGGGGTCATGGGTCTGGGGTCATGGGTCCGGTGTCATGTGTCCGTTGTCATGGGACCGGGGTCATGGGACCGGGGTCATGGGTCCGGGGTCATGGGTCCGGGGTCCTGGGTCCGGGGTCCTGGGTCCGGGGTCATGGGTCCGTGGTCCTGTCTCCGGGGTCATGGGTCTGGGGTAATGGGTCTGGG
This sequence comes from Andrena hattorfiana, assembly GCA_944738655.2. NCBI lineage: Eukaryota > Metazoa > Arthropoda > Insecta > Hymenoptera > Andrenidae > Andrena > Andrena hattorfiana. The sequence goes on from OX122889.2 coordinate 64,433,954, forward strand.
GTCATGGGTCTCGGGTCATGGGTCTGGGGTCGTGGGTCCGGGGTCGTGGGTCCGGGGTCATGGGTCCGGGGTCATGTGTCCGGGGTCCTGGGTCCGGGGTTGTGGTTCCGGGGTCATGGGTCTCGGGTCATGGGTCTGGGGTCGTGGGTCCGGGGTCGTGGGTCCGGGGTCGTGGGTCCGGGGTCATGGGTCCGGGGTCATGGGTCCGGGGTCGTGGGTCCGGGGTCGTGGGTCCGGGGTCGTGGGTCCGGGGTCGTGGGTCCGGGGTCGTGGGTCCGGGGTCGTGGGTCCGGGGTCGTGGGTCCGGGGTCATGGGTCTGGGGTCGTGGGTCCGGGGTCGTGGGTCCGGGGTCGTGGGTCCGGGGTCGTGGGTCCGGGGTCGTGGGTCCGGGGTCGTGGGTCCGGGGTCGTGGGTCCGGGGTCCTGGGTCCGCGGTCATGTGTCCGGGGTCCTGGGTCCGGGGTCGTGGTTCCGGGGTCCTGGGTCCGGGGTCATGGGTCCGGGGTCATGGGTCCGGGGTCATGGGTCCGGGGTCATGGGTCCGGGGTCATGGGTCTGGGGTCATGGGTCTGGGGTCATGGGTCTGGGGTCATGGGTCTGGGGTCATGGGTCTGGGGTCATGGGTCTGGGGTCATGGGTCTGGGGTCATGGGTCTGGGGTCATGGGTCTGGGGTCATGGCTCTGGGGTCTTGGGTCTGGGGTCGTGGGTCTGGGGTCGTGGGTCTGGGGTCGTGGGTCTGGGGTCGTGGGTCTGGGGTCGTGGGTCCGGGGTCGTGGGTCCGGGGTCATGGGTCCGGGGTCATGGGTCCGGGGTCATGTGTCCGGGGTCATGGGTCCGGGGTCATGGGTCCGGGGTCCTGGGTCCGGGGTCATGGGTCCGGGGTCATGGGTCCGGGGTCATGGGTCTGGGGTCATGGGTCTGGGGTCATGAGTCTGGGTTCATGGGTCTGGGTTCATGGGTCTGGGGTCATGGGTCTGGGGTCATGGGTCTGGGGTCAAGGGTCTGGGGTCATGGGTCTGGGGTCATGGGTCTGGGGTCATGGGTCTGGGGTCATGGGTCTGGGGTCATGGGTCTGGGGTCTTGGGTCTGGGGTCGTGGGTCTGGGGTCGTGGGTCTGGGGTCGTGGGTCGGGGGTCGTGGGTCCGGGGTCGTGGGTCCGGGGTCATGGGTCCGGGGTCATGTGTCCGGGGTCCTGGGTCCGGGGTCATGGGTCCGGGGTCATGGGTCCGGGGTCATGGGTCCGGGGTCATGGGTCCGGGGTCATGGGTCCGGGGTCATGGGTCCGGGGTCATGGGTCCGTGGTAATGGGTCTGGGGTCATGGGTCTGGGGTCATGGGTCTGGGGTCATGGGTCTGGGGTCATGGGTCTGGGGTCATGGGTCTGGGGTCATGGGTCTGGGGTCATGGGTCTGGGGTCATGGGTCTGGGGTCATGGGTCTGGGGTCATGGGTCTGGGGTCATGGGTCTGGGGTCATGGGTCTGGGGTCATGGGTCTGGGGTCATGGGTCTGGGGTCATGGGTCTGGGGTCATGGGTCTGGGGTCATGGGTCTGGGGTCATGGGTCTGGGGTCATGGGTCTGGGGTCATGGGTCTGGGGTCATGGGTCTGGGGTCATGGGTCTGGGGTCATGGGTCTGGGGTCATGGGTCTGGGGTCATGGGTCTGGGGTCATGGGTCTGGGGTCATGGGTCTGGGGTCATGGGTCTGGGGTCATGGGTCTGGGGTCATGGGTCTGGGGTCATGGGTCTGGGGTCATGGGTCTGGGGTCATGGGTCTGGGGTCATGGGTCTGGGGTCATGGGTCTGGGGTCATGGGTCTGGGGTCATGGGTCTGGGGTCATGGGTCTGGGGTCATGAGTCTGGGGTCATGGGTCTGGGGTCATGGGTCTGGGGTCATGGGTCTGGGGTCATGGGTCTGGGGTCATGGGTCTGGGGTCATGGGTCTGGGGTCATGGGTCTGGGGTCATGGGTCTGGGGTCATGGGTCTGGGGTCATGGGTCTGGGGTCATGGGTCTGGGGTCATGGGTCTGGGGTCATGGGTCTGGGGTCATGTGTCTGGGGTCATGGGTCTGGGGTCATGGGTCTGGGGTCATGGGTCTGGGGTCATGGGTCTGGGGTCATGGGTCTGGGGTCATGGGTCTGGGGTCATGGGTCTGGGGTCATGGGTCTGGGGTCATGGCTCTGGGGTCTTGGGTCTGGGGTCGTGGGTCGGGGTCGTGGGTCTGGGGTCGTGGGTCTGGGGTCGTGGGTCTGGGGTCGTGGGTCCGGGGTCGTGGGTCCGGGGTCATGTGTCCGGGGTCATGGGTCCGGGGTCATGTGTCCGGGGTCATGGGTCCGGGGTCATGGGTCCGGGGTCCTGGGTCCGGGGTCATGGGTCCGGGGTCATGGGTCCGGGGTCATGGGTCCGGGGTCATGGGTCCGGGGTCATGGGTCCGGGGTCATGGGTCCGGGGTCATGGGTCCGGGGTCATGGGTCCGGGGTCATGGGTCCGGGGTCATGGGTCTGGGGTCATGGGTCTGGGGTCATGGGTCTGGGGTCAAGGGTCTGGGGTCATGGGTCTGGGGTCATGGGTCTGGGGTCATGGGTCTGGGGTCATGGGTCTGGGGTCTTGGGTCTGGGGTCGTGGGTCTGGGGTCGTGGGTCTGGGGTCGTGGGTCCGGTGTCGTGGGTCCGGGGTCGTGGGTCCGGGGTCGTGGGTCCGGGGTCATGGGTCCGGGGTCATGTGTCCGGGGTCCTGGGTCCGGGGTCATGGGTCCGGGGTCATGGGTCCGGGGTCATGGGTCCGGGGTCATGGGTCTGGGGTCATGGGTCTGGGGTCATGGGTCTGGGGTCATGGGTCTGGGGTCATGGGTCTGGGGTCATGGGTCTGGGGTCATGGGTCTGGGGTCATGGGTCTGGGGTCATGGGTCTGGGGTCATGGGTCTGGGGTCATGGGTCTGGGGTCATGGGTCTGGGGTCATGGGTCTGGGGTCATGGGTCTGGGGTCATGGGTCTGGGGTCATGGGTCTGGGGTCATGGGTCTGGGGTCATGGGTCTGGGGTCATGGGTCTGGGGTCATGGGTCTGGGGTCATGGGTCTGGGGTCATGGGTCTGGGGTCATGGGTCTGGGGTCATGGGTCTGGGGTCATGGGTCTGGGGTCATGGGTCTGGGGTCATGGGTCTGGGGTCATGGGTCTGGGGTCATGGGTCTGGGGTCATGGGTCTGGGGTCATGGGTCTGGGGTCATGGGTCTGGGGTCATGGGTCTGGGGTCATGGGTCTGGGGTCATGGGTCTGGGGTCATGGGTCTGGGGTCATGGGTCTGGGGTCATGGGTCTGGGGTCATGGGTCTGGGGTCATGGGTCTGGGGTCATGGGTCCGGGGTCATGGGTCTGGGGTCATGGGTCGGGGTCATGGGTCTGGGGTCATGGGTCTGGGGTCATGGGTCTGGGGTCATGGGTCTGGGGTCATGGGTCTGGGGTCATGGGTCTGGGGTCATGGGTCTGGGGTCATGGGTCTGGGGTCATGGGTCTGGGGTCATGGGTCTGGGGTCATGGGTCTGGGGTCATGGGTCTGGGGTCATGGGTCTGGGGTCTTGGGTCTGGGGTCGTGGGTCTGGGGTCGTGGGTCTGGGGTCGTGGGTCCGGGTTCGTGGGTCCGGGGTCGTGGGTCCGGGGTCATGGGTCCGGGGTCATGTGTCCGGGGTCCTGGGTCCGGGGTCGTGGTTCCGGGGTCATGGGTCCGGGGTCATGGGTCCGGGGTCATGGGTCCGGTGTCATGGGTCCGGGGTCATGGGTCCGGGGTCGTGGGTCCGGGGTCGTGGGTCCGGGGTCATGGGTCCGTGGTCATGGGTCCGGAGTCACGGGTCCGGGGTCACGGGTCCGGGGTCACGGGTCCGGGGTCACGGGTCCGGGGTCACGGGTCCGGGGTCACGGGTCCGGGGTCATGGGTCCGGGGTCATGGGTCCGGGGTCATGGGTCCGGTGTCATGGGTCCGTTGTCATGGGACCGGGGTCATGGGACCGGGGTCATGGGTCCGGGGTCATGGGTCCGGGGTCCTGGGTCCGGGGTCCTGGGTCCGTGGTCCTGTCTCCGGGGTCATGGGTCTGGGGTAATGGGTCTGGGGTCATGGGTCTGGGGTAATGGGTCTGGGGTCATGGGTCTCGGGTCATGGGTCTGGGGTCGTGGGTCCGGGGTCGTGGGTCCGGGGTCGTGGGTCCGGGGTCATGGGTCCGGGGTCATGGGTCCGGGGTCATGGGTCCGGGGTCATGGGTCCGGGGTCATGGGTCCGGGGTCATGGGTCCGGGGTCATGGGTCCGTGGTAATGGGTCCGGGGTCATGGGTCCGGTGTCATGGGTCCGGGGTCATGGGTCCGGGGTCATGGGTCCGGGGTCATGGGTCCGGGGTCATGGGTCCGGGGTCATGGGTCCGGGGTCATGGGTCCGGGGTCATGGGTCCGGGGTCATGGGTCCGGGGTCATGGGTCCGGGGTCATGGGTCCGGGGTCATGGGTCCGGGGTCATGGGTCCGGGGTCATGGGTCCGGGGTCATGGGTCCGGGGTCATGGGTCCGGGGTCATGGGTCCGGGGTCATGGGTCCTGGGTCATGGGTCCGGGGTCATGGGTCCGGGGTCATGGGTCCGGGGTCATGGGTCCGGGGTCATGGGTCCGGGGTCATGGGTCCGGGGTCATGGGTCCGGGGTCATGGGTCCGGGGTCATGGGTCCGGGGTCATGGGTCCTGGGTCATGGGTCCGGGGTCATGGGTCCGGGGTCATGGGTCCGGGGTCATGGGTCCGGGGTCATGGGTCCGGGGTCATGGGTCCGGGGTCATGGGTCCGGGGTCATGGGTCCGGGGTCATGGGTCCGGGGTCATGGGTCCGGGGTCATGGGTCCGGGGTCATGGGTCCGGGGTCATGGGTCCGGGGTCATGGGTCCGGGGTCATGGGTCCGGGGTCATGGGTCCGGGGTCATGGGTCCGGGGTCATGGGTCTGGGGTCATGGGTCTGGGGTCATGGGTCTGGGGTCTTGGGTCTGGGGTCGTGGGTCTGGTGTCGTGGGTCCGGGGTCGTGGGTCCGGGGTCGTGGGTCCGGGGTCATGGGTCCGGGGTCATGTGTCCGGGGTCCTGGGTCCGGGGTCATGGGTCCGGGGTCATGGGTCCGGGGTCATGGGTCCGTGGTCATGGGTCCGGGGTCATGGGTCCGGGGTCATGGGTCCGGGGTCCTGGGTCCGGGGTCCTGGGTCCGGGGTCATGGGTCCGTGGTCCTGTCTCCGGGGTCATGGGTCTGGGGTAATGGGTCTGGGGTCATGGGTCTCGGGTCATGGGTCTGGGGTCGTGGGTGCGGGGTCGTGGGTCCGGGGTCATGGGTCCGGGGTCATGTGTCCGGGGTCCTGGGTCCGGGGTTGTGGTTCCGGGGTCATGGGTCTCGGGTCATGGGTCTGGGGTCGTGGGTCCGGTGTCGTGGGTCCGGGGTCGTGGGTCCGGGGTCATGGGTCCGGGGTCATGGGTCCGGGGTCGTGGGTCCGGGGTCGTGGGTCCGGGGTCGTGGGTCCGGGGTCGTGGGTCCGGGGTCGTGGGTCCGGGGTCATGGGTCTGGGGTCGTGGGTCCGGGGTCGTGGGTCCGGGGTCGTGGGTCCGGGGTCGTGGGTCCGGGGTCGTGGGTCCGGGGTCCTGGTTCCGCGGTCATGTGTCCGGGGTCCTGGGTCCGGGGTCGTGGTTCCGGGGTCCTGGGTCCGGGGTCATGGGTCCGGGGTCATGGGTCCGGGGTCATGGGTCCGGGGTCATGGGTCTGGGGTCATGGGTCTGGGGTCATGGGTCTGGGGTCATGGGTCTGGGGTCATGGGTCTGGGGTCATGGGTCTGGGGTCATGGGTCTGGGGTCATGGGTCTGGGGTCATGGGTCTGGGGTCATGGGTCTGGGGTCATGGGTCTGGGGTCATGGGTCTGGGGTCATGGGTCTGGGGTCATGGGTCTGGGGTCATGGGTCTGGGGTCATGGGTCTGGGGTCATGGGTCTGGGGTCATGGGTCTGGGGTCATGGGTCTGGGGTCATGGGTCTGGGGTCATGGGTCTGGGGTCATGGGTCTGGGGTCATGGCTCTGGGGTCTTGGGTCTGGGGTCGTGGGTCTGGGGTCGTGGGTCTGGGGTCGTGGGTCTGGGGTCGTGGGTCTGGGGTCGTGGGTCTGGGGTCGCGGGTCCGGGGTCGTGGGTCCGGGGTCATGGGTCCGGGGTCATGGGTCCGGGGTCATGTGTCCGGTGTCATGGGTCCGGGGTCATGGGTCCGGGGTCCTGGGTCCGGGGTCATGGGTCCGGGGTCATGGGTCCGGGGTCATGGGTCCGGGGTCATGGGTCCGGGGTCATGGGTCCGGGGTCATGGGTCCGGGGTCATGGGTCCGGGGTCATGGGTCTGGGGTCATGGGTCTGGGGTCATGGGTCTGGGGTCATGTGTCTGGGGTCATGGGTCTGGGTTCATGGGTCTGGGGTCATGGGTCTGGGGTCATGGGTCTGGGGTCATGGGTCTGGGGTCAAGGGTCTGGGGTCATGGGTCTGGGGTCATGGGTCTGGGGTCATGGGTCTGGGGTCATGGGTCTGGGGTCTTGGGTCTGGGGTCGTGGGTCTGGGGTCGTGGGTCTGGGGTCGTGGGTCCGGGGTCGTGGGTCCGGGGTCGTGGGTCCGGGGTCATGGGTCCGGGGTCATGTGTCCGGGGTCCTGGGTCCGGGGTCATGGGTCCGGGGTCATGGGTCCGGGGTCATGGGTCCGGGGTCATGGGTCCGGGGTCATGGGTCCGGGGTCATGGGTCCGGGGTCATGGGTCCGTGGTAATGGGTCTGGGGTCATGGGTCTGGGGTCATGGGTCTGGGGTCATGGGTCTGGGGTCATGGGTCTGGGGTCATGGGTCTGGGGTCATGGGTCTGGGGTCATGGGTCTGGGGTCATGGGTCTGGGGTCATGGGTCTGGGGTCATGGGTCTGGGGTCATGGGTCTGGGGTCATGGGTCTGGGGTCATGGGTCTGGGGTCATGGGTCTGGGGTCATGGGTCTGGGGTCATGGGTCTGGGGTCATGGGTCTGGGGTCATGGGTCTGGGGTCATGGGTCTGGGGTCATGGGTCTGGGGTCATGGGTCTGGGGTCATGGGTCTGGGGTCATGGGTCTGGGGTCATGGGTCTGGGGTCATGGGTCTGGGGTCATGAGTCTGGGGTCATGGGTCTGGGGTCATGGGTCTGGGGTCATGGGTCTGGGGTCATGGGTCTGGGGTCATGGGTCTGGGGTCATGGGTCTGGGGTCATGGGTCTGGGGTCATGTGTCTGGGGTCATGGGTCTGGGGTCATGGGTCTGGGGTCATGGGTCTGGGGTCATGGGTCTGGGGTCATGGGTCTGGGGTCATGGGTCTGGGGTCATGGCTCTGGGGTCTTGGGTCTGGGGTCGTGGGTCTGGGGTCGTGGGTCTGGGGTCGTGGGTCTGGGGTCGTGGGTCCGGGGTCGTGGGTCCGGGGTCGTGGGTCCGGGGTCATGGGTCCGGGGTCATGGGTCCGGGGTCATGTGTCCGGGGTCATGGGTCCGGGGTCATGGGTCTGGGGTCATGGGTCTGGGGTCATGGGTCTGGGGTCATGGGTCTGGGGTCATGGGTCTGGGGTCATGGGTCTGGGGTCATGGGTCTGGGGTCATTGGTCTGGGGTCATGGGTCTGGGGTCATGGGTCTGGGGTCATGGGTCTGGGGTCATGGGTCTGGGGTCATGGGTCTGGGGTCACGGGTCCGGGGTCACGGGTCCGGGGTCACGGGTCCGGGGTCACGGGTCCGGGGTCACTGGTCCGGGGTCATGGGTCCGGGGTCATGGGTCCGGGGTCATGGGTCCGGTGTCATGGGTCCGTTGTCATGGGACCGGGGTCATGGGACCGGGGTCATGGGTCCGGGGTCATGGGTCCGGGGTCCTGGGTCCGGGGTCCTGGGTCCGTGGTCCTGTCTCCGGGGTCATGGGTCTGGGGTAATGGGTCTGGGGTCATGGGTCTGGGGTAATGGGTCTGGGGTCATGGGTCTCGGGTCATGGGTCTGGGGTCGTGGGTCCGGGGTCCTGGGTCCGGGGTCGTGGGTCCGGGGTCATGGGTCCGGGGTCGTGGGTCCGGGGTCATGGGTCCGGGGTCATGTGTCCGGGGTCCTGGGTCCGGGGTCATGGGTCCGGGGTCATGGGTCCGGGGTCATGGGTCCGGGGTCATGGGTCCGGGGTCATGGGTCCGGGGTCATGGGTCCGGGGTCATGGGTCCGGGGTCATGGGTCCGGGGTCATGGGTCCGGGGTCATGGGTCCGGGGTCATGGGTCCGGGGTCATGGGTCCGGGGTCATGGGTCCGGGGTCATGGGTCCGGGGTCATGGGTCCTGGGTCATGGGTCCGGGGTCATGGGTCCGGGGTCATGGGTCCGGGGTCATGGGTCCGGGGTCATGGGTCCGGGGTCATGGGTCCGGGGTCATGGGTCCGGGGTCATGGGTCCGGGGTCATGGGTCCGGGGTCATGGGTCCGGGGTCATGGGTCCGGGGTCATGGGTCCGGGGTCATGGGTCCGGGGTCATGGGTCCGTGGTCATGGGTCCGGGGTCATGGGTCCGGGGTCATGGGTCCGGGGTCATGGGTCTGGGGTCATGGGTCTGGGTTCATGGGTCTGTGGTCATGGGTCTGGGGTCATGGGTCTGGGGTCATGGGTCTGGGGTCATGGTTCTGGGGTCATGGTTCTGGGGTCATGGGTCTGGGGTCATGGGTCTGGGGTCATGGGTCTGGGGTCATGGGTCTGGGGTCATGGGTCTGGGGTCATGGGTCTGGGGTCATGGGTCTGGGGTCATGGGTCTGGGGTCATGGGTCTGGGGTCATGGGTCTGGGGTCATGGGTCTGGGGTCATGGGTCTGGGGTCATGGGTCTGGGGTCATGGGTCTGGGGTCATGGGTCTGGGGTCATGGGTCTGGGGTCATGGGTCTGGGGTCATGGGTCTGGGGTCATGGGTCTGGGGTCATGGGTCTGGGGTCATGGGTCTGGGGTCATGGGTCTGGGATCATGGGTCTGGGGTCATGGGTCTGGGGTCATGGGTCTGGGGTCATGGGTCTGGGGTCATGGGTCTGGGGTCATGGGTCTGGGGTCATGGGTCTGGGGTCATGGGTGTGGGGTCTTGGGTCTGGGGTCGTGGGTCTGGGGTCGTGGGTCTGGGGTCGTGGGTCCGGGGTCGTGGGTCCGGGGTCGTGGGTCCGGGGTCATGGGTCCGGGGTCATGTGTCCGGGGTCCTGGGTCCGGGGTCGTGGTTCCGGGGTCATGGGTCCGGGGTCATGGGTCCGGGGTCATGGGTCCGGGGTCATGGGTCCGGGGTCGTGGGTCCGGGGTCGTGGGTCCGGGGTCGTGGGTCCGGGGTCATGGGTCCGTGGTCATGGGTCCGGAGTCACGGGTCCGGGGTCACGGGTCCGGGGTCACGGGTCCGGGGTCACGGGTCCGGGGTCATGGGTCCGGGGTCATGGGTCCGGGGTCATGGGTCCGGTGTCATGGGTCCGTTGTCATGGGACCGGGGTCATGGGACCGGGGTCATGGGTCCGGGGTCATGGGTCCGGGGTCCTGGGTCCGGGGTCCTGGGTCCGTGGTCCTGTCTCCGGGGTCATGGGTCTGGGGTAATGGGTCTGGGGTCATGGGTCTGGGGTAATGGGTCTGGGGTCATGGGTCTCGGGTCATGGGTCTGGGGTCGTGGGTCCGGGGTCATGGGTCCGGGGTCGTGGGTCCGGGGTCATGGGTCCGGGGTCATGGGTCCGGGGTCATGGGTCCGGGGTCATGGGTCCGGGTTCATGGGTCCGGGGTCATGGGTCCGTGGTAATGGGTCCGGGGTCATGGGTCCGGGGTCATGGGTCCGGGGTCATGGGTCCGGGGTCATGGGTCCGGGGTCATGGGTCCGGGGTCATGGGTCCGGGGTCATGGGTCCGGGGTCCTGGGTCCGGGGTCATGGGTCCGGGGTCATGGGTCCGGGGTCATGGGTCCGGGGTCATGGGTCCGGGGTCATGGGTCCGGGGTCATGGGTCCGGGGTCATGGGTCTGGGGTCATGGGTCTGGGGTCTTGGGTCTGGGGTCGTGGGTCTGGGGTCGTGGGTCTGGGGTCGTGGGTCCGGGGTCGTGGGTCCGGGGTCGTGGGTCCGGGGTCGTGGGTCCGGGGTCATGGGTCCGGGGTCATGTGTCCGGGGTCCTGGGTCCGGGGTCGTGGTTCCGGGGTCCTGGGTCCGGGGTCATGGGTCCGGGGTCATGGGTCCGGGGTCATGGGTCCGGGGTCATGGGTCCGGGGTCATGGGTCCGGGGTCGTGGGTCCGGGGTCATGGGTCCGTGGTCATGGGTCCGGAGTCACGGGTCCGGGGTCATGGGTCCGGGGTCATGGGTCCGGGGTCATGGGTCCGGGGTCATGGGTCCGGGGTCATGGGTCCGGGGTCATGGGTCCGTGGTAATGGGTCCGGGGTCATGGGTCCGGGGTCATGGGTCCGGGGTCATGGGTCCGGGGTCATGGGTCCGGGGTCATGGGTCCGGGGTCATGGGTCCGGGGTCATGGGTCCGGGGTCATGGGTCCGGGGTCATGGGTCCGGGGTCATGGGTCCGGGGTCATGGGTCCGGGGTCATGGGTCCGGGGTCATGGGTCCGGGGTCATGGGTCCGGGGTCATGGGTCCGGGGTCATGGGTCCGGGGTCATGGGTCCGGGGTCATGGGTCCGGGGTCATGGGTCCGGGGTCATGGGTCCGGGGTCATGGGTCCGGGGTCATGGGTCCGGGGTCATGGGTCCGGGGTCATGGGTCCGGGGTCATGGGTCCGGGGTCATGGGTCCGTGGTCATGGGTCTGGGGTCATGGGTCTGGGGTCTTGGGTCTGGGGTCGTGGGTCTGGGGTCGTGGGTCTGGGGTCGTGGGTCCGGGGTCGTGGGTCCGGGGTCGTGGGTCCGGGGTCGTGGGTCCGGGGTCATGGGTCCGGGGTCATGTGTCCGGGGTCCTGGGTCCGGGGTCGTGGTTCCGGGGTCCTGGGTCCGGGGTCATGGGGCCGGGGTCATGGGTCCGGGGTCATGGGTCCGGGGTCATGGGTCCGGGGTCATGGGTCCGGGGTCGTGGGTCCGGGGTCATGGGTCCGTGGTCATGGGTCCGGAGTCACGGGTCCGGGGTCATGGGTCCGGGGTCATGGGTCCGGGGTCATGGGTCCGGGGTCATGGGTCCGGGGTCATGGGTCCGGGGTCATGGGTCCGGGGTCATGGGTCCGTGGTAATGGGTCCGGGGTCATGGGTCCGGGGTCATGGGTCCGGGGTCATGGGTCCGGGGTCATGGGTCCGGGGTCATGGGTCCGGGGTCATGGGTCCGGGGTCATGGGTCCGGGGTCATGGGTCCGGGGTCATGGGTCCGGGGTCATGGGTCCGGGGTCATGGGTCCGGGGTCATGGGTCCGGGGTCATGGGTCCGGGGTCATGGGTCCGGGGTCATGGGTCCGGGGTCATGGGTCCGGGGTCATGGGTCCGGGGTCATGGGTCCGGGGTCATGGGTCCGGGGTCATGGGTCCGGGGTCATGTGTCCGGGGTCCTGGGTCCGGGGTCATGGGTCCGGGGTCATGGGTCCGGGGTCATGGGTCCGGGGTCATGTGTCCGGGGTCCTGGGTCCGGGGTCGTGGTTCCGGGGTCATGGGTCCGGGGTCATGGGTCCGGGGTCATGGGTCCGGGGTCGTGGGTCCGGGGTCGTGGGTCCGGGGTCGTGGGTCTGGGGTCATGGGTCTGGGGTCATGGGTCTGGGGTCATGGGTCTGGGGTCATGGGTCTGGGGTCTTGGGTCTGGGGTCGTGGGTCTGGGGTCGTGGGTCTGGGGTCGTGGGTCCGGGGTCGTGGGTCCGGGGTCGTGGGTCCGGGGTCATGGGTCCGGGGTCATGTGTCCGGGGTCCTGGGTCCGGGGTCATGGGTCCGGGGTCATGGGTCCGGGGTCATGGGTCCGGGGTCATGGGTCCGGGGTCATGGGTCCGGGGTCATGGGTCCGTGGTAATGGGTCTGGGGTCATGGGTCTGGGGTCATGGGTCTGGGGTCATGGGTCTGGGGTCATGGGTCTGGGGTCATGGGTCTGGGGTCATGGGTCTGGGGTCATGGGTCTGGGGTCATGGGTCTGGGGTCATGGGTCTGGGGTCATGGGTCTGGGGTCATGGGTCTGGGGTCATGGGTCTGGGGTCATGGGTCTGGGGTCATGGGTCTGGGGTCATGGGTCTGGGGTCATGGGTCTGGGGTCATGAGTCTGGGGTCATGGGTCTGGGGTCATGGGTCTGGGGTCATGGGTCTGGGGTCATGGGTCTGGGGTCATGGGTCTGGGGTCATGGGTCTGGGGTCATGGGTCTGGGGTCATGGGTCTGGGGTCATGGGTCTGGGGTCATGTGTCTGGGGTCATGGGTCTGGGGTCATGGGACTGGGGTCATGGGTCTGGGGTCATGGGTCTGGGGTCATGGGTCTGGGGTCATGGCTCTGGGGTCTTGGGTCTGGGGTCGTGGGTCTGGGGTCGTGGGTCTGGGGTCGTGGGTCTGGGGTCGTGGGTCTGGGGTCGTGGGTCCGGGGTCGTGGGTCCGGGGTCATGGGTCCGGGGTCATGGGTCCGGGGTCATGTGTCCGGGGTCATGGGTCTGGGGTCATGGGTCTGGGGTCATGGGTCTGGGGTCATGGGTCTGGGGTCATGGGTCTGGGGTCATGGGTCTGGGGTCATGGGTCTGGGGTCATGGGTCTGGGGTCATGGGTCTGGGGTCACGGGTCCGGGGTCACGGGTCCGGGGTCACGGGTCCGGGGTCATGGGTCCGGGGTCATGGGTCCGGGGTCATGGGTCCGGGGTCATGGGTCCGGTGTCATGGGTCCGTTGTCATGGGACCGGGGTCATGGGACCGGGGTCATGGGTCCGGGGTCATGGGTCCGGGGTCCTGGGTCCGGGGTCCTGGGTCCGTGGTCCTGTCTCCGGGGTCATGGGTCTGGGGTAATGGGTCTGGGGTCATGGGTCTGGGGTAATGGGTCTGGGGTCATGGGTCTCGGGTCATGGGTCTGGGGTCGTGGGTCCGGGGTCATGGGTCCGGGGTCGTGGGTCCGGGGTCATGGGTCCGGGGTCATGGGTCCGGGGTCATGGGTCCGGGGTCATGGGTCCGGGGTCATGGGTCCGGGGTCATGGGTCCGTGGTAATGGGTCCGGGGTCATGGGTCCGGGGTCATGGGTCCGGGGTCATGGGTCCGGGGTCATGGGTCCGGGGTCATGGGTCCGGGGTCATGGGTCCGGGGTCATGGGTCCGGGGTCATGGGTCCGGGGTCATGGGTCCGGGGTCATGGGTCCGGGGTCATGGGTCCGGGGTCATGGGTCCGGGGTCATGGGTCCGGGGTCATGGGTCCGGGGTCATGGGTCCGGGGTCATGGGTCCGGGGTCATGGGTCCGGGGTCATGGGTCCGGGGTCATGGGTCCTGGGTCATGGGTCCGGGGTCATGGGTCCGGGGTCATGGGTCCGGGGTCATGGGTCCGGGGTCATGGGTCCGGGGTCATGGGTCCGGGGTCATGGGTCCGGGGTCATGGGTCCGGGGTCATGGGTCCGGGGTCATGGGTCCGGGGTCATGGGTCCGGGGTCATGGGTCCGGGGTCATGGGTCCGGGGTCATGGGTCCGGGGTCATGGGTCCGGGGTCATGGGTCCGGGGTCATGGGTCCGGGGTCATGGGTCCGGGGTCATGGGTCCGTGGTCATGGGTCCGGGGTCATGGGTCCGGGGTCATGGGTCTGGGGTCATGGGTCTGGGGTCATGGGTCTGGGTTCATGGGTCTGTGGTCATGGGTCTGGGGTCATGGGTCTGGGGTCATGGGTCTGGGGTCATGGTTCTGGGGTCATGGGTCTGGGGTCATGGGTCTGGGGTCATGGGTCTGGGGTCATGGGTCTGGGGTCATGGGTCTGGGGTCATGGGTCTGGGGTCATGGGTCTGGGGTCATGGGTCTGGGGTCATGGGTCTGGGGTCATGGGTCTGGGGTCATGGGTCTGGGGTCATGGGTCTGGGGTCATGGGTCTGGGGTCATGGGTCTGGGGTCATGGGTCTGGGGTCATGGGTCTGGGGTCATGGGTCTGGGGTCATGGGTCTGGGGTCATGGGTCTGGGGTCATGGGTCTGGGGTCATGGGTCTGGGGTCATGGGTCTGGGGTCATGGGTCTGGGGTCATGGGTCTGGGGTCATGGGTCTGGGGTCATGGGTCTGGGGTCATGGGTCTGGGGTCATGGGTCTGGGGTCATGGGTCTGGGGTCATGGGTCTGGGGTCATGGGTCTGGGGTCATGGGTCTGGGGTCATGGGTCTGGGGTCATGGGTCTGGGGTCATGGGTCTGGGGTCATGGGTCTGGGGTCATGGGTCTGGGGTCATGGGTCTGGGGTCATGGGTCTGGGGTCATGGGTCTGGGGTCATGGGTGTGGGGTCTTGGGTCTGGGGTCGTGGGTCTGGGGTCGTGGGTCTGGGGTCGTGGGTCCGGGGTCGTGGGTCCGGGGTCGTGGGTCCGGGGTCATGGGTCCGGGGTCATGTGTCCGGGGTCCTGGGTCCGGGGTCGTGGTTCCGGGGTCATGGGTCCGTGGTAATGGGTCCGGGGTCATGGGTCCGGGGTCATGGGTCCGGGGTCATGGGTCCGGGGTCATGGGTCCGGGGTCATGGGTCCGGGGTCATGGGTCCGGGGTCATGGGTCCGGGGTCATGGGTCCGGGGTCATGGGTCCGTGGTCATGGGACCGGGGTCATGGGTCCGGGGTCATGGGTCCGGGGTCATGGGTCCGGGGTCATGGGTCCGGGGTCATGGGTCCGGGGTCATGGGTCCGGGGTCATGGGTCCGGGGTCATGGGTCCTGGGTCATGGGTCCGGGGTCATGGGTCCGGGGTCATGGGTCCGGGGTCATGGGTCCGGGGTCATGGGTCCGGGGTCATGGGTCCGGGGTCATGGGTCCGGGGTCATGGGTCCGGGGTCATGGGTCCGGGGTCATGGGTCCGGGGTCATGGGTCCGGGGTCATGGGTCCGGGGTCATGGGTCCGGGGTCATGGGTCCGGGGTCATGGGTCCGGGGTCATGGGTCCGGGGTCATGGGTCCGGGGTCATGGGTCCGGGGTCATGGGTCCGGGGTCATGGGTCCGGGGTCATGGGTCCGTGGTCATGGGTCCGGGGTCATGGGTCCGGGGTCATGGGTCTGGGGTCATGGGTCTGGGGTCATGGGTCTGGGTTCATGGGTCTGTGGTCATGGGTCTGGGGTCATGGGTCTGGGGTCATGGGTCTGGGGTCATGGTTCTGGGGTCATGGGTCTGGGGTCATGGGTCTGGGGTCATGGGTCTGGGGTCATGGGTCTGGGGTCATGGGTCTGGGGTCATGGGTCTGGGGTCATGGGTCTGGGGTCATGGGTCTGGGGTCATGGGTCTGGGGTCATGGGTCTGGGGTCATGGGTCTGGGGTCATGGGTCTGGGGTCATGGGTCTGGGGTCATGGGTCTGGGGTCATGGGTCTGGGGTCATGGGTCTGGGGTCATGGGTCTGGGGTCATGGGTCTGGGGTCATGGGTCTGGGGTCATGGGTCTGGGGTCATGGGTCTGGGGTCATGGGTCTGGGGTCATGGGTCTGGGGTCATGGGTCTGGGGTCATGGGTCTGGGGTCATGGGTCTGGGGTCATGGGTCTGGGGTCATGGGTCTGGGGTCATGGGTCTGGGGTCATGGGTCTGGGGTCATGGGTCTGGGGTCATGGGTCTGGGGTCATGGGTCTGGGGTCATGGGTGTGGGGTCTTGGGTCTGGGGTCGTGGGTCTGGGGTCGTGGGTCTGGGGTCGTGGGTCCGGGGTCGTGGGTCCGGGGTCGTGGGTCCGGGGCCATGGGTCCGGGGTCATGTGTCCGGGGTCCTGGGTCCGGGGTCGTGGTTCCGGGGTCATGGGTCCGGGGTCATGGGTCCGGGGTCATGGGTCCGGGGTCATGGGTCCGGGGTCGTGGGTCCGGGGTCGTGGGTCCGGGGTCGTGGGTCCGGGGTCATGGGTCCGTGGTCATGGGTCCGGAGTCACGGGTCCGGGGTCACGGGTCCGGGGTCACGGGTCCGGGGTCACGGGTCCGGGGTCACGGGTCCGGGGTCATGGGTCCGGGGTCATGGGTCCGGGGACATGGGTCCGGTGTCATGGGTCCGTTGTCATGGGACCGGGGACCCATGACCGGGGTCATGGGTACGGGGTCATGGGTCCGGGGTCATGGGTCCGGGGTCATGGGTCCGGGGTCATGTGTCCGGGGTCCTGGGTCCGGTGTCATGGGTCCGGGGTCATGGGTCCGGGGTCATGGGTCCGGGGTCATGGGTCCGGGGTCATGGGTCTGGGGTCATGGGTCTGGGGTCATGGGTCTGGGGTCTTGGGTCTGGGGTCGTGGGTCTGGGGTCGTGGGTCTGGGCTCGTGGGTCCGGGGTCGTGGGTCCGGGGTCGTGGGTCCGGGGTCGTGGGTCCGGGGTCGTGGGTCCGGGGTCATGGGTCCGGGGTCATGGGTCCGGGGTCGTGGGTCCGGGGTCGTGGGTCCGGGGTCGTGGGTCCGGGGTCGTGGGTCCGGGGACGTGGGTCCGGGGTCATGGGTCGGGGGTCGTGGGTCCGGGGTCGTGGGTCCGGGGTCGTGGGTCCGGGGTCATGGGTCCGGGGTCATGTGTCCGGGGTCATGGGTCCGGGGTCATGGGTCCGGGGTCCTGGGTCCGGGGTCATGGGTCCGGGGTCATGGGTCCGGGGTCATGGGTCCGGGGTCATGGGTCCGGGGTCATGGGTCCGGGGTCATGTGTCCGGGGTCCTGGGTCCGGTGTCATGGGTCCGGGGTCATGGGTCCGGGGTCATGGGTCCGGGGTCATGGGTCCGGGGTCATGGGTCTGGGGTCATGGGTCTGGGGTCATGGGTCTGGGGTCTTGGGTCTGGGGTCGTGGGTCTGGGGTCGTGGGTCTGGGGTCGTGGGTCCGGGGTCGTGGGTCCGGGGTCGTGGGTCCGGGGTCATGGGTACGGGGTCATGTGTCCGGGGTCCTGGGTCCGGGGTCGTGGTTCCGGGGTCCTGGGTCCGGGGTCATGGGTCCGGGGTCATGGGTCCGGGGTCATGGGTCCGGGGTCATGGGTCCGGGGTCATGGGTCCGGGGTCGTGGGTCCGGGGTCATGGGTCCGTGGTCATGGGTCCGGAGTCACGGGTCCGGGGTCACGGGTCCGGGGTCACGGGTCCGGGGTCACGGGTCCGGGGTCATGGGTCCGGGGTCATGGGTCCGGGGTCATGGGTCCGGTGTCATGGGTCCGTTGTCATGGGACCGGGGTCATGGGACCGGGGTCATGGGTCCGGGGTCATGGGTCCGGGGTCCTGGGTCCGGTGTCCTGGGTCCGTTGTCCTGTCTCCGGGGTCATGGGTCTGGGGTAATGGGTCTGGGGTCATGGGTCTGGGGTAATGGGTCTGGGGTCATGGGTCTCGGGTCATGGGTCTGGGGTCGTGGGTCCGGGGTCGTGGGTCCGGGGTCGTGGGTCCGGGGTCATGGGTCCGGGGTCATGGGTCCGGGGTCGTGGGTCCGGGGTCGTGGGTCCGGGGTCGTGGGTCCGGGGTCGTGGGTCCGGGGACGTGGGTCCGGGGTCATGGGTCGGGGGTCGTGGGTCCGGGGTCGTGGGTCCGGGGTCGTGGGTCCGGGGTCATGGGTCCGGGGTCATGTGTCCGGGGTCATGGGTCCGGGGTCATGGGTCCGGGGTCCTGGGTCCGGGGTCATGGGTCCGGGGTCATGGGTCCGGGGTCATGGGTCCGGGGTCATGGGTCCGGGGTCATGGGTCCGGGGTCATGGGTCCGGGGTCATGGGTCTGGGGTCATGGGTCTGGGGTCATGGGTCTGGGGTCATGGGTCTGGGTTCATGGGTCTGGGGTCATGGGTCTGGGGTCATGGGTCTGGGGTCATGGGTCTGGGGTCAAGGGTCTGGGGTCATGGGTCTGGGGTCATGGGTCTGGGGTCATGGGTCTGGGGTCATGGGTCTGGGGTCTTGGGTCTGGGGTCGTGGGTCTGGGGTCGTGGGTCTGGGGTCGTGGGTCCGGGGTCGTGGGTCCGGGGTCGTGGGTCCGGGGTCATGGGTCCGGGGTCATGTGTCCGGGGTCCTGGGTCCGGGGTCATGGGTCCGGGGTCATGTGTCCGGGGTCATGGGTCCGGGGTCATGGGTCCGGGGTCATGGGTCCGGGGTCATGGGTCCGGGGTCATGGGTCCGGGGTCATGGGTCCGTGGTAATGGGTCTGGGGTCATGGGTCTGGGGTCATGGGTCTGGGGTCATGGGTCTGGGGTCATGGGTCTGGGGTCATGGGTCTGGGGTCATGGGTCTGGGGTCATGGGTCTGGGGTCATGGGTCTGGGGTCATGGGTCTGGGGTCATGGGTCTGGGGTCATGGGTCTGGGGTCATGGGTCTGGGGTCATGGGTCTGGGGTCATGGTTCTGGGGTCATGAGTCTGGGGTCATGGGTCTGGGGTCATGGGTCTGGGGTCATGGGTCTGGGGTCATGGGTCTGGGGTCATGGGTCTGGGGTCATGGGTCTGGGGTCATGGGTCTGGGGTCATGGGTCTGGGGTCATGGGTCTGGGGTCATGTGTCTGGGGTCATGGGTCTGGGGTCATGGGTCTTGGGTCATGGGTCTGGGGTCATGGGTCTGGGGTCATGGGTCTGGGGTCATGGCTCTGGGGTCTTGGGTCTGGGGTCGTGGGTCTGGGGTCGTGGGTCTGGGGTCGTGGGTCTGGGGTCGTGGGTCTGGGGTCGTGGGTCCGGGGTCGTGGGTCCGGGGTCATGGGTCCGGGGTCATGGGTCCGGGGTCATGTGTCCGGGGTCATGGGTCCGGGGTCATGGGTCTGGGGTCATGGGTCTGGGGTCATGGGTCTGGGGTCATGGGTCTGGGGTCATGGGTCTGGGGTCATGGGTCTGGGGTCATGGGTCTGGGGTCATGGGTCTGGGGTCATGGGTCTGGGGTCATGGGTCTGGGGTCATGGGTCTGGGGTCACGGGTCCGGGGTCACGGGTCCGGGGTCACGGGTCCGGGGTCACGGGTCCGGGGTCACGGGTCCGGGGTCACGGGTCCGGGGTCATGGGTCCGGGGTCATGGGTCCGGGGTCATGGGTCCGGTGTCATGGGTCCGTTGTCATGGGACCGGGGTCATGGGACCGGGGTCATGGGTCCGGGGTCATGGGTCCGGGGTCCTGGGTCCGGGGTCCTGGGTCCGTGGTCCTGTCTCCGGGGTCATGGGTCTGGGGTAATGGGTCTGGGGTCATGGGTCTGGGGTAATGGGTCTGGGGTCATGGGTCTCGGGTCATGGGTCTGGGGTCGTGGGTCCGGGGTCATGAGTCCGGGGTCGTGGGTCCGGGGTCATGGGTCCGGGGTCATGGGTCCGGGGTCATGGGTCCGGGGTCATGGGTCCGGGGTCATGGGTCCGTGGTAATGGGTCCGGGGTCATGGGTCCTGGGTCATGGGTCCGGGGTCATGGGTCCGGGGTCATGGGTCCGGGGTCATGGGTCCGGGGTCATGGGTCCGGGGTCATGGGTCCGGGGTCATGGGTCCGGGGTCATGGGTCCGGGGTCATGGGTCCGGGGTCATGGGTCCGGGGTCATGGGTCCGGGGTCATGGGTCCGGGGTCATGGGTCCGGGGTCATGGGTCCGGGGTCATGGGTCCGGGGTCATGGGTCTGGGGTCATGGGTCTGGGGTCATGGGTCTGGGGTCATGGGTCTGGGGTCATGGGTCTGGGGTCATGGGTCTGGGGTCATGGGTCTGGGGTCATGGGTCTGGGGTCATGGGTCTGGGGTCATGGGTCTGGGGTCATGGGTCTGGGGTCATGGGTCTGTGGTCATGGGTCTGGGGTCATGGGTCTGGGGTCATGGGTCTGGGGTCATGGGTCTGGGGTCATGGGTCTGGGGTCATGGGTCTGGGGTCATGGGTCTGGGGTCATGGGTCTGGGGTCATGGGTCTGGGGTCATGGGTCTGGGGTCATGGGTCTGGGGTCATGGGTCTGGGGTCATGGGTCTGGGGTCATGGGTCTGGGGTCATGGGTCTGGGGTCATGGGTCTGGGGTCATGGGTCTGGGGTCCTGGGTCTGGGGTCATGGGTCTGGGGTCATGGGTCTGGGGTCATGCGTCTGGGGTCATGGGTCTGGGGTCATGGGTCTGGGGTCATGGGTCTGGGGTCATGGGTCTGGGGTCATGGGTCTGGGGTCATGGGTCTGGGGTCATGGGTCTGGGGTCATGGGTCTGGGGTCATGGGTCTGGGGTCATGGGTCTGGGGTCATGGGTCTGGGGTCATGGGTCTGGGGTCATGGGTCTGGGGTCATGGGTCTGGGGTCATGGGTCTGGGGTCATGGGTCTGGGGTCATGGGTCTGGGGTCATGGGTCTGGGGTCATGGGTCTGGGGTCATGGGTCTGGGGTCATGGGTCTGGGGTCATGGGTCTGGGGTCATGGGTCTGGGGTCTTGGGTCTGGGGTCGTGGGTCTGGGGTCGTGGGTCTGGGGTCGTGGGTCCGAGGTCGTGGGTCCGGGGTCATGGGTCCGGGGTCATGTGTCCGGGGTCCTGGGTCCGGGGTCGTGGTTCCGGGGTCCTGGGTCCGGGGTCATGGGTCCGGGGTCATGGGTCCGGGGTCATGGGTCCGGGGTCATGGGTCCGGGGTCGTGGGTCCGGGGTCATGGGTCCGTGGTCATGGGTCCGGAGTCACGGGTCCGGGGTCACGGGTCCGGGGTCATGGGTCCGGGGTCACGGGTCCGGGGTCACGGGTCCGGGGTCACGGGTCTGGGGTCATGGGTCCGGGGTCATGGGTCCGGTGTCATGGGTCCGTTGTCATGGGACCGGGGTCATGGGACCGGGGTCATGGGTCCGGGGTCATGGGTCCGGGGTCATGGGTCCGGGGTCATGGGTCCGGGGTCATGGGTCTGTGGTCATTGGTCTGGGGTCATGGGTCTGGAGTCATGGGTCCGGTGTCATGTGTCCGTTGTCATGGGACCGGGGTCATGGGACCGGGGTCATGTGTCCGGGGTCATGGGTCCGGGGTCCTGGGTCCGGGGTCCTGGGTCCGGGGTCCTGGGTCCGGGGTCATGGGTCCGTGGTCCTGTCTCCGGGGTCATGGGTCTGGGGTAATGGGTCTGGGGTCATGGGTCTCGGGTCATGGGTCTGGGGTCGTGGGTCCGGGGTCGTGGGTCTGGGGTCATGGGTCTGGGGTCATGGGTCTGGGGTCATGTGTCTGGGGTCATGGGTCCGGGGTCATGGGTCCGTGGTCCTGTCTCCGGGGTCATGGGTCTGGGGTAATGGGTCTGGGGTCATGGGTCTCGGGTCATGGGTCTGGGGTCGTGGGTCCGGGTTCGTGGGTCCGGGGTCCTGGGTCCGGGGTCGTGGGTCCGGGGTCGTGGGTCTGGGGTCGTGGGTCTGGGGTCGTGGGTCTGGGGTCGTGGGTCTGGGGTCGTGGGTCTGGGGTCATGGGTCTGGGGTCATGGGTCTGGGGTCATGGGTCTGGGGTCATGGGTCTGGGTTCATGGGTCTGGGTTCATGGGTCTGGGGTCATGGGTCTGGGGTCATGGGTCTGGGGTCATGGGTCTGGGGTCATGGGTCTGGGGTCATGGGTCTGGGGTCATGGGTCTGGGGTCATGGGTCTGGGGTCATGGGTCTGGGGTCATGGGTCTGGGGTCATGGGTCTGGGGTCATGGGTCTGGGGTCATGGGTCTGGGGTCATGGGTCTGGGGTCATGGGTCTGGGGTCATGGGTCTGGGGTCTTGGGTCTGGGGTCGTGGGTCCGGGGTCGTGGGTCCGGGGTCGTGGGTCCGGGGTCGTGGGTCCGGGGTCGTGGGTCCGGGGTCATGGGTCCGGGGTCATGTGTCCGGGGTCCTGGGTCCGGGGTCATGGGTCCGGGGTCATGGGTCCGGGGTCATGGGTCCGGGGTCACGGGTCCGGGGTCATGGGTCCTGGGTCATGGGTCCGGGGTCATGGGTCCGGGGTCATGGGTCCGGGGTCATGGGTCTGGGGTCATGGGTCTGGGGTCATGGGTCTGGGGTCTTGGGTCTGGGGTCCTGGGTCTGGGGTCATGGGTCTGGGGTCATGGGTCTGGGGTCATGGGTCTGGGGTCATGGGTCTGGGGTCATGGGTCTGGGGTCATGGGTCTGGGGTCATGGGTCTGGGGTCATGGGTCTGGGGTCATGGGTCTGGGGTCATGGGTCTGGGGTCATGGGTCTGGGGTCATGGGTCTGGGGTCATGGGTCTGGGGTCATGGGTCTGGGGTCATGGGTCTGGGGTCATGGGTCTGGGGTCATGGGTCTGGGGTCATGGGTCTGGGGTCATGGGTCTGGGGTCATGGGTCTGGGGTCATGGGTCTGGGGTCATGGGTCTGGGGTCATGGGTCTGGGGTCATGGGTCTGGGGTCATGGGTCTGGGGTCATGGGTCTGGGGTCATGGGTCTGGGGTCATGGGTCTGGGGTCTTGGGTCTGGGGTCGTGGGTCTGGGGTCGTGGGTCTGGGGTCGTGGGTCCGAGGTCGTGGGTCCGGGGTCATGGGTCCGGGGTCATGTGTCCGGGGTCCTGGGTCCGGGGTCGTGGTTCCGGGGTCCTGGGTCCGGGGTCATGGGTCCGGGGTCATGGGTCCGGGGTCATGGGTCCGGGGTCATGGGTCCGGGGTCGTGGGTCCGGGGTCATGGGTCCGTGGTCATGGGTCCGGAGTCACGGGTCCGGGGTCACGGGTCCGGGGTCATGGGTCCGGGGTCACGGGTCCGGGGTCACGGGTCCGGGGTCACGGGTCTGGGGTCATGGGTCCGGGGTCACGGGTCCGGTGTCATGGGTCCGTTGTCATGGGACCGGGGTCATGGGACCGGGGTCATGGGACCGGGGTCATGGGTCCGGGGTCATGGGTCCAGGGTCATGGGTCCGGGGTCATGGGTCCGGGGTCATGGGTCTGTGGTCATTGGTCTGGGGTCATGGGTCTGGAGTCATGGGTCCGGTGTCATGTGTCCGTTGTCATGGGACCGGGGTCATGGGACCGGGGTCATGTGTCCGGGGTCATGGGTCCGGGGTCCTGGGTCCGGGGTCATGGGTCTCGGGTCATGGGTCTGGGGTCGTGGGTCCGGGTTCGTGGGTCCGGGGTCCTGGGTCCGGGGTCGTGGGTCCGGGGTCGTGGGTCTGGGGTCGTGGGTCTGGGGTCGTGGGTCTGGGGTCGTGGGTCTGGGGTCATGGGTCTGGGGTCATGGGTCTGGGGTCATGGGTCTGGGGTCATGGGTCTGGGTTCATGGGTCTGGGTTCATGGGTCTGGGGTCATGGGTCTGGGGTCATGGGTCTGGGGTCATGGGTCTGGGGTCATGGGTCTGGGGTCATGGGTCTGGGGTCATGGGTCTGGGGTCATGGGTCTGGGGTCATGGGTCTGGGGTCATGGGTCTGGGGTCATGGGTCTGGGGTCATGGGTCTGGGGTCATGGGTCTGGGGTCATGGGTCTGGGGTCATGGGTCTGGGGTCATGGGTCTGGGGTCTTGGGTCTGGGGTCGTGGGTCCGGGGTCGTGGGTCCGGGGTCGTGGGTCCGGGGTCGTGGGACCGGGGTCGTGGGTCCGGGGTCATGGGTCCGGGGTCATGTGTCCGGGGTCCTGGGTCCGGGGTCATGGGTCCGGGGTCATGGGTCCGGGGTCATGGGTCCGGGGTCATGGGTCCTGGGTCATGGGTCCGGGGTCATGGGTCCGGGGTCATGTGTCCGGGGTCCTGGGTCCGTGGTCATGGGTCCGGGGTCATGGGTCCGGGGTCATGGGTCTGGGGTCTTGGGTCTGGGGTCGTTGGTCTGGGGTCGTGGGTCTGGTGTCGTGGGTCCGGGGTCGTGGGTCCGGGGTCGTGGGTCCGGGGTCATGGGTCCGGGGTCATGTGTCCGGGGTCCTGGGTCCGGGGTCATGGGTCCGGGGTCATGGGTCCGGGGTCATGGGTCCGTGGTCATGGGTCCGGGGTCATGGGTCCGGGGTCATGGGTCCGGGGTCCTGGGTCCGGGGTCCTGGGTCCGGGGTCATGGGTCCGTGGTCCTGTCTCCGGGGTCATGGGTCTGGGGTAATGGGTCTGGGGTCATGGGTCTCGGGTCATGGGTCTGGGGTCGTGGGTCCGGGGTCGTGGGTCCGGGGTCATGGGTCCGGGGTCATGTGTCCGGGGTCCTGGGTCCGGGGTTGTGGTTCCGGGGTCATGGGTCTCGGGTCATGGGTCTGGGGTCGTGGGTCCGGTGTCGTGGGTCCGGGGTCGTGGGTCCGGGGTCATGGGTCCGGGGTCATGGGTCCGGGGTCGTGGGTCCGGGGTCGTGGGTCCGGGGTCGTGGGTCCGGGGTCGTGGGTCCGGGGTCGTGGGTCCGGGGTCGTGGGTCCGGGGTCGTGGGTCCGGGGTCGTGGGTCCGGGGTCATGGGTCTGGGGTCGTGGGTCCGGGGTCGTGGGTCCGGGGTCGTGGGTCCGGGGTCGTGGGTCCGGGGTCGTGGGTCCGGGGTCGTGGGTCCGGGGTCCTGGGTCCGCGGTCATGTGTCCGGGGTCCTGGGTCCGGGGTCGTGGTTCCGGGGTCCTGGGTCCGGGGTCATGGGTCCGGGGTCATGGGTCCGGGGTCATGGGTCTGGGGTCATGGGTCTGGGGTCATGGGTCTGGGGTCATGGGTCTGGGGTCATGGGTCTGGGGTCATGGGTCTGGGGTCATGGGTCTGGGGTCATGGGTCTGGGGTCATGGGTCTGGGGTCATGGGTCTGGGGTCATGGGTCTGGGGTCATGGGTCTGGGGTCATGGGTCTGGGGTCATGGGTCTGGGGTCATGGGTCTGGGGTCATGGGTCTGGGGTCATGGGTCTGGGGTCATGGGTCTGGGGTCATGGGTCTGGGGTCATGGGTCTGGGGTCATGGGTCTGGGGTCATGGGTCTGGGGTCATGGGTCTGGGGTCATGGGTCTGGGGTCATGGGTCTGGGGTCATGGGTCTGGGGTCATGGGTCTGGGGTCATGGGTCTGGGGTCATGGGTCTGGGGTCATGGCTCTGGGGTCTTGGGTCTGGGGTCGTGGGTCTGGGGTCGTGGGTCTGGGGTCGTGGGTCTGGGGTCGTGGGTCTGGGGTCGCGGGTCCGGGGTCGTGGGTCCGGGGTCATGGGTCCGGGGTCATGGGTCCGGGGTCATGTGTCCGGTGTCATGGGTCCGGGGTCATGGGTCCGGGGTCCTGGGTCCGGGGTCATGGGTCCGGGGTCATGGGTCCGGGGTCATGGGTCCGGGGTCATGGGTCCGGGGTCATGGGTCCGGGGTCATGGGTCCGGGGTCATGGGTCCGGGGTCATGGGTCCGGGGTCATGGGTCTGGGGTCATGGGTCTGGGGTCATGGGTCTGGGGTCATGGGTCTGGGGTCATGGGTCTGGGGTCATGGCTCTGGGGTCTTGGATCTGGGGTCGTGGGTCTGGGGTCGTGGGTCTGGGGTCGTGGGTCTGGGGTCGTGGGTCTGGGGTCGCGGGTCCGGGGTCGTGGGTCCGGGGTCATGGGTCCGGGGTCATGGGTCCGGGGTCATGTGTCCGGTGTCATGGGTCCGGGGTCATGGGTCCGGGGTCCTGGGTCCGGGGTCATGGGTCCGGGGTCATGGGTCCGGGGTCATGGGTCCGGGGTCATGGGTCCGGGGTCATGGGTCCGGGGTCATGGGTCCGGGGTCATGGGTCCGGGGTCATGGGTCCGGGGTCATGGGTCCGGGGTCATGGGTCCGGGGTCATGGGTCTGGGGTCATGGGTCTGGGGTCATGGGTCTGGGGTCATGGGTCTGGGTTCATGGGTCTGGGGTCATGGGTCTGGGGTCATGGGTCTGGGGTCATGGGTCTGGGGTCAAGGGTCTGGGGTCATGGGTCTGGGGTCATGGGTCTGGGGTCATGGGTCTGGGGTCATGGGTCTGGGGTCTTGGGTCTGGGGTCGTGGGTCTGGGGTCGTGGGTCTGGGGTCGTGGGTCCGGGGTCGTGGGTCCGGGGTCGTGGGTCCGGGGTCATGGGTCCGGGGTCATGTGTCCGGGGTCCTGGGTCCGGGGTCATGGGTCCGGGGTCATGGGTCCGGGGTCATGGGTCCGGGGTCATGGGTCCGGGGTCATGGGTCCGGGGTCATGGGTCCGTGGTAATGGGTCTGGGGTCATGGGTCCGGGGTCATGGGTCCGGGGTCATGGGTCTGGGGTCATGGGTCTGGGGTCATGGGTCTGGGGTCTTGGGTCTGGGGTCCTGGGTCTGGGGTCATGGGTCTGGGGTCATGGGTCTGGGGTCATGGGTCTGGGGTCATGGGTCTGGGGTCATGGGTCTGGGGTCATGGGTCTGGGGTCATGGGTCTGGGGTCATGGGTCTGGGGTCATGGGTCTGGGGTCATGGGTCTGGGGTCATGGGTCTGGGGTCATGGGTCTGGGGTCATGGGTCTGGGGTCATGGGTCTGGGGTCATGGGTCTGGGGTCATGGGTCTGGGGTCATGGGTCTGGGGTCATGGGTCTGGGGTCATGGGTCTGGGGTCATGGGTCTGGGGTCATGGGTCTGGGGTCATGGGTCTGGGGTCTTGGGTCTGGGGTCGTGGGTCTGGGGTCGTGGGTCTGGGGTCGTGGGTCCGAGGTCGTGGGTCCGGGGTCATGGGTCCGGGGTCATGTGTCCGGGGTCCTGGGTCCGGGGTCGTGGGTCTGGGGTCATGGGTCTGGGGTCATGGGTCTGGGGTCATGGGTCTGGGGTCTTGGGTCTGGGGTCGTTGGTCTGGGGTCGTGGGTCTGGTGTCGTGGGTCCGGGGTCATGGGTCCGGGGTCGTGGGTCCGGGGTCATGGGTCCGGGGTCATGTGTCCGGGGTCCTGGGTCCGGGGTCATGGGTCCGGGGTCATGGGTCCGGGGTCATGGGTCCGTGGTCATGGGTCCGGGGTCATGGGTCCGGGGTCATGGGTCCGGGGTCCTGGGTCCGGGGTCCTGGGTCCGGGGTCATGGGTCCGTGGTCCTGTCTCCGGGGTCATGGGTCTGGGGTAATGGGTCTGGGGTCATGGGTCTCGGGTCATGGGTCTGGGGTCGTGGGTCCGGGGTCGTGGGTCCGGGGTCATGGGTCCGGGGTCATGTGTCCGGGGTCCTGGGTCCGGGGTTGTGGTTCCGGGGTCATGGGTCTCGGGTCATGGGTCTGGGGTCGTGGGTCCGGTGTCGTGGGTCCGGGGTCGTGGGTCCGGGGTCATGGGTCCGGGGTCATGGGTCCGGGGTCGTGGGTCCGGGGTCGTGGGTCCGGGGTCGTGGGTCCGGGGTCGTGGGTCCGGGGTCGTGGGTCCGGGGTCGTGGGTCCGGGATCGTGGGTCCGGGGTCATGGGTCTGGGGTCGTGGGTCCGGGGTCGTGGGTCCGGGGTCGTGGGTCCGGGGTCGTGGGTCCGGGGTCATGGGTCCGGGGTCGTGGGTCCGGGGTCATGGGTCCGGGGTCATGGGTCCGGGGTCATGGGTCCGGGGTCATGGGTCCGTGGTCATGGGTCCGGGGTCATGGGTCCGGGGTCATGGGTCTGGGGTCATGGGTCTGGGGTCATGGGTCTGGGTTCATGGGTCTGTGGTCATGGGTCTGGGGTCATGGGTCTGGGGTCATGGTTCTGGGGTCATGGTTCTGGGGTCATGGGTCTGGGGTCATGGGTCTGGGGTCATGGGTCTGGGGTCATGGGTCTGGGGTCATGGGTCTGGGGTCATGGGTCTGGGGTCATGGGTCTGGGGTCATGGGTCTGGGGTCATGGGTCTGGGGTCATGGGTCTGGGGTCATGGGTCTGGGGTCATGGGTCTGGGGTCATGGGTCTGGGGTCATGGGTCTGGGGTCATGGGTCTGGGGTCATGGGTCTGGGGTCATGGGTCTGGGGTCATGGGTCTGGGGTCATGGGTCTGGGGTCATGGGTCTGGGGTCATGGGTCTGGGGTCATGGGTGTGGGGTCTTGGGTCTGGGGTCGTGGGTCTGGGGTCGTGGGTCTGGGGTCGTGGGTCCGGGGTCGTGGGTCCGGGGTCGTGGGTCCGGGGTCATGGGTCCGGGGTCATGTGTCCGGGGTCCTGGGTCCGGGGTCGTGGTTCCGGGGTCATGGGTCCGGGGTCATGGGTCCGGGGTCATGGGTCCGGGGTCATGGGTCCGGGGTCATGGGTCCGGGGTCATGGGTCCGGGGTCATGGGTCCGGGGTCATGGGTCTGGGGTCATGGGTCTGGGGTCATGGGTCTGGGGTCATGGGTCTGGGGTCATGGGTCCGGGGTCATGGGTCCGGGGTCATGGGTCCGGTGTCATGGGTCCGTTGTCATGGGACCGGGGTCATGGGACCGGGGTCATGGGTCCGGGGTCATGGGTCCGGGGTCGTGGGTCCGGGGTCATGGGTCCGGGGTCATGGGTCCGGGGTCATGGGTCCGGGGTCATGGGTCCGTGGTAATGGGTCCGGGGTCATGGGTCCGGGGTCATGGGTCCGGGGTCATGGGTCCGGGGTCATGGGTCCGGGGTCATGGGTCCGGGGTCATGGGTCCGGGGTCATGGGTCCGGGGTCATGGGTCCGGGGTCATGGGTCCGGGGTCATGGGTCCGGGGTCATGGGTCCGGGGTCATGTGTCCGGGGTCCTGGGTCCTGGGTCATGGGTCCGGGGTCATGGGTCCGGGGTCATGGGTCCGGGGTCATGGGTCCGGGGTCATGGGTCTGGGGTCATGGGTCTGGGGTCATGGGTCTGGGGTCTTGGGTCTGGGGTCGTGGGTCTGGGGTCGTGGGTCTGGGGTCGTGGGTCCGGGGTCGTGGGTCCGGGGTCGTGGGTCCGGGGTCATGGGTCCGGGGTCATGTGTCCGGGGTCCTGGGTCCGGGGTCGTGGTTCCGGGGTCCTGGGTCCGGGGTCATGGGTCCGGGGTCATGGGTCCGGGGTCATGGGTCCGGGGTCATGGGTCCGGGGTCGTGGGTCCGGGGTCATGGGTCCGTGGTCATGGGTCCGGAGTCACGGGTCCGGGGTCATGGGTCCGGGGTCATGGGTCCGGGGTCATGGGTCCGGGGTCATGGGTCCGGGGTCATGGGTCCTGGGTCATGGGTCCGGGGTCATGGGTCCGGGGTCATGGGTCCGGGGTCATGGGTCCGGGGTCATGGGTCCGGGGTCATGGGTCCGGGGTCATGGGTCCGGGGTCATGGGTCCGGGGTCATGGGTCCGGGGTCATGGGTCCGGGGTCATGGGTCTGGGGTCATGGGTCTGGGGTCGTGGGTCTGGGGTCATGGGTCTGGGGTCATGGGTCTGGGGTCATGGGTCTGGGGTCATGGGTCTGGGGTCATGGGTCTGGGGTCATGGGTCTGGGGTCATGGGTCTGGGATCATGGGTCTGGGGTCATGGGTCTGGGGTCATGGGTCTGGGGTCATGGGTCTGGGGTCATGGGTCTGGGGTCATGGGTCTGGGGTCATGGGTCTGGGGTCATGGGTGTGGGGTCATGGGTGTGGGGTCTTGGGTCTGGGGTCGTGGGTCTGGGGTCGTGGGTCTGGGGTCGTGGGTCCGGGGTCGTGGGTCCGGGGTCGTGGGTCCGGGGTCATGGGTCCGGGGTCATGTGTCCGGGGTCCTGGGTCCGGGGTCGTGGTTCCGGGGTCATGGGTCCGGGGTCATGGGTCCGGGGTCATGGGTCCGGGGTCATGGGTCCGGGGTCGTGGGTCCGGGGTCGTGGGTCCGGGGTCGTGGGTCCGGGGTCATGGGTCCGTGGTCATGGGTCCGGAGTCACGGGTCCGGGGTCACGGGTCCGGGGTCACGGGTCCGGGGTCACGGGTCCGGGGTCACGGGTCCGGGGTCATGGGTCCGGGGTCATGGGTCCGGTGTCATGGGTCCGTTGTCATGGGACCGGGGTCATGGGACCGGGGTCATGGGTCCGGGGTCATGGGTCCGGGGTCCTGGGTCCGGGGTCCTGGGTCCGTGGTCCTGTCTCCGGGGTCATGGGTCTGGGGTAATGGGTCTGGGGTCATGGGTCTGGGGTAATGGGTCTGGGGTCATGGGTCTCGGGTCATGGGTCTGGGGTCGTGGGTCCGGGGTCATGGGTCCGGTGTCGTGGGTCCGGGGTCATGGGTCCGGGGTCATGGGTCCGGGGTCATGGGTCCGGGGTCATGGGTCCGGGGTCATGGGTCCGGGGTCATGGGTCCGGGGTCATGGGTCTGGGGTCATGGGTCTGGGGTCATGGGTCTGGGGTCATGGGTCTGGGGTCATGGGTCTGGGGTCATGGGTCTGGGGTCATGGGTCTGGGGTCATGGCTCTGGGGTCTTGGGTCTGGGGTCGTGGGTCTGGGGTCGTGGGTCTGGGGTCGTGGGTCTGGGGTCGTGGGTCTGGGGTCGCGGGTCCGGGGTCGTGGGTCCGGGGTCATGGGTCCGGGGTCATGGGTCCGGGGTCATGTGTCCGGTGTCATGGGTCCGGGGTCATGGGTCCGGGGTCCTGGGTCCGGGGTCATGGGTCCGGGGTCATGGGTCCGGGGTCATGGGTCCGGGGTCATGGGTCCGGGGTCATGGGTCCGGGGTCATGGGTCCGGGGTCATGGGTCCGGGGTCATGGGTCCGGGGTCATGGGTCTGGGGTCATGGGTCTGGGGTCATGGGTCTGGGGTCATGGGTCTGGGGTCATGGGTCTGGGTTCATGGGTCTGGGGTCATGGGTCTGGGGTCATGGGTCTGGGGTCATGGGTCTGGGGTCAAGGGTCTGGGGTCATGGGTCTGGGGTCATGGGTCTGGGGTCATGGGTCTGGGGTCATGGGTCTGGGGTCTTGGGTCTGGGGTCGTGGGTCTGGGGTCGTGGGTCTGGGGTCGTGGGTCCGGGGTCGTGGGTCCGGGGTCGTGGGTCCGGGGTCATGGGTCCGGGGTCATGTGTCCGGGGTCCTGGGTCCGGGGTCATGGGTCCGGGGTCATGGGTCCGGGGTCATGGGTCCGGGGTCATGGGTCCGGGGTCATGGGTCCGGGGTCATGGGTCCGGGGTCATGGGTCCGTGGTAATGGGTCTGGGGTCATGGGTCTGGGGTCATGGGTCTGGGGTCATGGGTCTGGGGTCATGGGTCTGGGGTCATGGGTCTGGGGTCATGGGTCTGGGGTCATGGGTCTGGGGTCATGGGTCTGGGGTCATGGGTCTGGGGTCATGGGTCTGGGGTCATGAGTCTGGGGTCATGGGTCTGGGGTCATGGGTCTGGGGTCATGGGTCTGGGGTCATGGGTCTGGGGTCATGGGTCTGGGGTCATGGGTCTGGGGTCATGGGTCTGGGGTCATGGGTCTGGGGTCATGTGTCTGGGGTCATGGGTCTGGGGTCATGGGTCTGGGGTCATGGGTCTGGGGTCATGGGTCTGGGGTCATGGGTCTGGGCTCATGGGTCTGGGGTCATGGCTCTGGGGTCTTGGGTCTGGGGTCGTGGGTCTGGGGTCGTGGGTCTGGGGTCGTGGGTCTGGGGTCGTGGGTCCGGGGTCGTGGGTCCGGGGTCGTGGGTCCGGGGTCATGGGTCCGGGGTCATGGGTCCGGGGTCATGTGTCCGGGGTCATGGGTCCGGGGTCATGGGTCGGGGGTCATGGGTCTGGGGTCATGGGTCTGGGGTCATGGGTCTGGGGTCATGGGTCTGGGGTCATGGGTCTGGGGTCATGGGTCTGGGGTCATGGGTCTGGGGTCATGGGTCTGGGGTCATGGGTCTGGGGTCACGGGTCCGGGGTCACGGGTCCGGGGTCACGGGTCCGGGGTCACGGGTCCGGGGTCACGGGTCCGGGGTCACGGGTCCGGGGTCATGGGTCCGGGGTCATGGGTCCGGTGTCATGGGTCCGTTGTCATGGGACCGGGGTCATGGGACCGGGGTCATGGGTCCGGGGTCATGGGTCCGGGGTCATGGGTCCGGGGTCATGGGTCCTGGGTCATGGGTCCGGGGTCATGGGTCCGGGGTCATGGGTCCGGGGTCATGGGTCCGGGGTCATGGGTCCGGGGTCATGGGTCCGGGGTCATGGGTCCGGGGTCATGGGTCCGGGGTCATGGGTCCGGGGTCATGGGTCCGGGGTCATGGGTCCGTGGTCATGGGTCCGGGGTCATGGGTCCGGGGTCATGGGTCCGGGGTCATGGGTCTGGGGTCATGGGTCTGGGTTCATGGGTCTGTGGTCATGGGTCTGGGGTCATGGGTCTGGGGTCATGGTTCTGGGGTCATGGTTCTGGGGTCATGGGTCTGGGGTCATGGGTCTGGGGTCATGGGTCTGGGGTCATGGGTCTGGGGTCATGGGTCTGGGGTCATGGGTCTGGGGTCATGGGTCTGGGGTCATGGGTCTGGGGTCATGGGTCTGGGGTCATGGGTCTGGGGTCATGGGTCTGGGGTCATGGGTCTGGGGTCATGGGTCTGGGGTCATGGGTCTGGGGTCATGGGTCTGGGGTCATGGGTCTGGGGTCATGGGTCTGGGGTCATGGGTCTGGGGTCATGGGTCTGGGGTCATGGGTCTGGGGTCATGGGTCTGGGGTCATGGGTCTGGGGTCATGGGTCTGGGGTCATGGGTCTGGGATCATGGGTCTGGGGTCATGGGTCTGGGGTCATGGGTCTGGGGTCATGGGTCTGGGGTCATGGGTCTGGGGTCATGGGTCTGGGGTCATGGGTCTGGGGTCATGGGTCTGGGGTCATGGGTGTGGGGTCTTGGGTCTGGGGTCGTGGGTCTGGGGTCGTGGGTCTGGGGTCGTGGGTCCGGGGTCGTGGGTCCGGGGTCGTGGGTCCGGGGTCATGGGTCCGGGGTCATGGGTCCGGGGTCATGGGTCCGGGGTCATGGGTCCGTGGTAATGGGTCCGGGGTCATGGGTCCGGGGTCATGGGTCCGGGGTCATGGGTCCGGGGTCATGGGTCCGGGGTCATGGGTCCGGGGTCATGGGTCCGGGGTCATGGGTCCGGGGTCATGGGTCCGGGGTCATGGGTCCGGGGTCATGGGTCCGGGGTCATGGGTCCGGGGTCATGGGTCCGGGGTCATGGGTCCGGGGTCATGGGTCCGGGGTCATGGGTCCGGGGTCATGGGTCCGGGGTCATGGGTCCGGGGTCATGGGTCCGGGGTCATGGGTCCGGGGTCATGTGTCCGGGGTCCTGGGTCCGGGGTCATGGGTCCGGGGTCATGGGTCCGGGGTCATGGGTCCGGGGTCATGTGTCCGGGGTCCTGGGTCCGGGGTCGTGGTTCCGGGGTCATGGGTCCGGGGTCATGGGTCCGGGGTCATGGGTCCGGGGTCGTGGGTCCGGGGTCGTGGGTCCGGGGTCGTGGGTCCGGGGTCGTGGGTCTGGGGTCATGGGTCTGGGGTCATGGGTCTGGGGTCATGGGTCTGGGGTCATGGGTCTGGGGTCATGGGTCTGGGGTCATGGGTCTGGGGTCATGGGTCTGGGGTCATGGGTCTGGGGTCATGGGTCTGGGGTCATGGGTCTGGGGTCATGGGTCTGGGGTCATGGGTCTGGGGTCATGGGTCTGGGGTCACGGGTCCGGGGTCACGGGTCCGGGGTCACGGGTCCGGGGTCACGGGTCCGGGGTCACGGGTCCGGGGTCACGGGTCCGGGGTCATGGGTCCGGGGTCATGGGTCCGGTGTCATGGGTCCGTTGTCATGGGACCGGGGTCATGGGACCGGGGTCATGGGTCCGGGGTCATGGGTCCGGGGTCATGGGTCCGGGGTCATGGGTCCTGGGTCATGGGTCCGGGGTCATGGGTCCGGGGTCATGGGTCCGGGGTCATGGGTCCGGGGTCATGGGTCCGGGGTCATGGGTCCGGGGTCATGGGTCCGGGGTCATGGGTCCGGGGTCATGGGTCCGGGGTCATGGGTCCGGGGTCATGGGTCCGGGGTCATGGGTCCGTGGTCATGGGTCCGGGGTCATGGGTCCGGGGTCATGGGTCCGGGGTCATGGGTCTGGGGTCATGGGTCTGGGTTCATGGGTCTGTGGTCATGGGTCTGGGGTCATGGGTCTGGGGTCATGGTTCTGGGGTCATGGTTCTGGGGTCATGGGTCTGGGGTCATGGGTCTGGGGTCATGGGTCTGGGGTCATGGGTCTGGGGTCATGGGTCTGGGGTCATGGGTCTGGGGTCATGGGTCTGGGGTCATGGGTCTGGGGTCATGGGTCTGGGGTCATGGGTCTGGGGTCATGGGTCTGGGGTCATGGGTCTGGGGTCATGGGTCTGGGGTCATGGGTCTGGGGTCATGGGTCTGGGGTCATGGGTCTGGGGTCATGGGTCTGGGGTCATGGGTCTGGGGTCATGGGTCTGGGGTCATGGGTCTGGGGTCATGGGTCTGGGATCATGGGTCTGGGGTCATGGGTCTGGGGTCATGGGTCTGGGGTCATGGGTCTGGGGTCATGGGTCTGGGGTCATGGGTCTGGGGTCATGGGTCTGGGGTCATGGGTCTGGGGTCATGGGTCTGGGGTCATGGGTGTGGGGTCTTGGGTCTGGGGTCGTGGGTCTGGGGTCGTGGGTCTGGGGTCGTGGGTCCGGGGTCGTGGGTCCGGGGTCGTGGGTCCGGGGTCATGGGTCCGGGGTCATGTGTCCGGGGTCCTGGGTCCGGGGTCGTGGTTCCGGGGTCATGGGTCCGGGGTCATGGGTCCGGGGTCATGGGTCCGGGGTCATGGGTCCGGGGTCGTGGGTCCGGGGTCGTGGGTCCGGGGTCGTGGGTCCGGGGTCGTGGGTCCGGGGTCATGGGTCCGTGGTCATGGGTCCGGAGTCACGGGTCCGGGGTCACGGGTCCGGGGTCACGGGTCCGGGGTCACGGGTCCGGGGTCATGGGTCCGGGGTCATGGGTCCGGGGTCATGGGTCCGGGGTCATGGGTCTGGGGTCATGGGTCTGGGGTCTTGGGTCTGGGGTCGTGGGTCTGGGGTCGTGGGTCTGGGGTCGTGGGTCCGGGGTCGTGGGTCCGGGGTCGTGGGTCCGGGGTCATGGGTCCGGGGTCATGTGTCCGGGGTCCTGGGTCCGGGGTCATGGGTCCGGGGTCATGGGTCCGGGGTCATGGGTCCGGGGTCATGGGTCCGGGGTCATGGGTCCGGGGTCATGGGTCCGGGGTCATGGGTCCGGGGTCATGGGTCTGGGGTCATGGGTCTGGGGTCTTGGGTCTGGGGTCGTGGGTCTGGGGTCGTGGGTCTGGGGTCGTGGGTCCGGGGTCGTGGGTCCGGGGTCGTGGGTCCGGGGTCATGGGTCCGGGGTCATGTGTCCGGGGTCCTGGGTCCGGGGTCGTGGTTCCGGGGTCCTGGGTCCGGGGTCATGGGTCCGGGGTCATGGGTCCGGGGTCATGGGTCCGGGGTCGTGGGTCCGGGGTCATGGGTCCGTGGTCATGGGTCCGGAGTCACGGGTCCGGGGTCATGGGTCCGGGGTCATGGGTCCGGGGTCATGGGTCCGGGGTCATGGGTCCGGGGTCATGGGTCCGTGGTAATGGGTCCGGGGTCATGGGTCCGGGGTCATGGGTCCGGGGTCATGGGTCCGGGGTCATGGGTCCGGGGTCATGGGTCCGGGGTCATGGGTCCGGGGTCATGGGTCCGGGGTCATGGGTCCGGGGTCATGGGTCCGGGGTCATGGGTCCGGGGTCATGGGTCCGGGGTCATGGGTCCGGGGTCATGGGTCCGGGGTCATGGGTCCGGGGTCATGGGTCCGGGGTCATGGGTCCGGGGTCATGGGTCCGGGGTCATGGGTCCGGGGTCATGGGTCCGGGGTCATGGGTCCGGGGTCATGGGTCCGGGGTCATGGGTCCGGGGTCATGGGTCCGGGGTCATGTGTCCGGGGTCCTGGGTCCGGGGTCATGGGTCCGGGGTCATGGGTCCGGGGTCATGGGTCCGGGGTCATGTGTCCGGGGTCCTGGGTCCGGGGTCGTGGTTCCGGGGTCATGGGTCCGGGGTCATGGGTCCGGGGTCATGGGTCCGGGGTCATGGGTCCGGGGTCGTGGGTCCGGGGTCGTGGGTCCGGGGTCGTGGGTCTGGGGTCATGGGTCTGGGGTCATGGGTCTGGGGTCATGGGTCTGGGGTCATGGGTCTGGGGTCTTGGGTCTGGGGTCGTGGGTCTGGGGTCGTGGGTCTGGGGTCGTGGGTCCGGGGTCGTGGGTCCGGGGTCGTGGGTCCGGGGTCATGGGTCCGGGGTCATGTGTCCGGGGTCCTGGGTCCGGGGTCATGGGTCCGGGGTCATGGGTCCGGGGTCATGGGTCCGGGGTCATGGGTCCGGGGTCATGGGTCCGGGGTCATGGGTCCGTGGTAATGGGTCTGGGGTCATGGGTCTGGGGTCATGGGTCTGGGGTCATGGGTCTGGGGTCATGGGTCTGGGGTCATGGGTCTGGGGTCATGGGTCTGGGGTCATGGGTCTGGGGTCATGGGTCTGGGGTCATGGGTCTGGGGTCATGGGTCTGGGGTCATGGGTCTGGGGTCATGGGTCTGGGGTCATGGGTCTGGGGTCATGGGTCTGGGGTCATGGGTCTGGGGTCATGGGTCTGGGGTCATGGGTCTGGGGTCATGGGTCTGGGGTCATGGGTCTGGGGTCATGGGTCTGGGGTCATGGGTCTGGGGTCATGGGTCTGGGGTCATGGGTCTGGGGTCATGGGTCTGGGGTCATGGGTCTGGGGTCATGGGTCTGGGGTCATGGGTCTGGGGTCATGGGTCTGGGGTCATGGGTCTGGGGTCATGGGTCTGGGGTCATGGGTCTGGGGTCATGGGTCTGGGGTCATGAGTCTGGGGTCATGGGTCTGGGGTCATGGGTCTGGGGTCATGGGTCTGGGGTCATGGGTCTGGGGTCATGGGTCTGGGGTCATGGGTCTGGGGTCATGGGTCTGGGGTCATGGGTCTGGGGTCATGGGTCTGGGGTCATGGGTCTGGGGTCATGGGTCTGGGGTCATGTGTCTGGGGTCATGGGTCTGGGGTCATGGGTCTGGGGTCATGGGTCTGGGGTCATGGGTCTGGGGTCATGGGTCTGGGGTCATGGCTCTGGGGTCTTGGGTCTGGGGTCGTGGGTCTGGGGTCGTGGGTCTGGGGTCGTGGGTCTGGGGTCGTGGGTCTGGGGTCGTGGGTCCGGGGTCGTGGGTCCGGGGTCACGGGTCCGGGGTCACGGGTCCGGGGTCACGGGTCCGGGGTCACGGGTCCGGGGTCATGGGTCCGGGGTCATGGGTCCGGGGTCATGGGTCCGGGGTCATGGGTCCGGTGTCATGGGTCCGTTGTCATGGGACCGGGGTCATGGGACCGGGGTCATGGGTCCGGGGTCCTGGTTCCGGGGTCCTGGGTCCGTGGTCCTGTCTCCGGGGTCATGGGTCTGGGGTAATGGGTCTGGGGTCATGGGTCTGGGGTAATGGGTCTGGGGTCATGGGTCTCGGGTCATGGGTCTGGGGTCGTGGGTCCGGGGTCATGGGTCCGGGGTCGTGGGTCCGGGGTCATGGGTCCGGGGTCATGGGTCCGGGGTCATGGGTCCGGGGTCATGGGTCCGGGGTCATGGGTCCGTGGTAATGGTTCCGGGGTCATGGGTCCGGGGTCATGGGTCCGGGGTCATGGGTCCGGGGTCATGGGTCCGGGGTCATGGGTCCGGGGTCATGGGTCCGGGGTCATGGGTCCGGGGTCATGGGTCCGGGGTCATGGGTCCGGGGTCATGGGTCCGGGGTCATGGGTCCGGGGTCATGGGTCCGGGGTCATGGGTCCGGGGTCATGGGTCCGGGGTCATGGGTCCGGGGTCATGGGTCCGGTGTCATGGGTCCGGGGTCATGGGTCCGGGGTCATGGGTCCGGGGTCATGGGTCCGGGGTCATGGGTCCGGGGTCATGGGTCCGGGGTCATGGGTCCGGGGTCATGGGTCCGGGGTCATGGGTCCGGGGTCATGGGTCCGGGGTCATGGGTCCGGGGTCATGGGTCCGGGGTCATGGGTCCGGGGTCATGGGTCCGGGGTCATGGGTCCGGGGTCATGGGTCCGGGGTCATGGGTCCGGGGTCATGGGTCCGGGGTCATGGGTCCGGGGTCATGGGTCCGGGGTCATGGGTCCGTGGTCATGGGTCCGGGGTCATGGGTCCGGGGTCATGGGTCCGGGGTCATGGGTCTGGGGTCATGGGTCTGGGTTCATGGGTCTGTGGTCATGGGTCTGGGGTCATGGGTCTGGGGTCATGGGTCTGGGGTCATGGTTCTGGGGTCATGGGTCTGGGGTCATGGGTCTGGGGTCATGGGTCTGGGGTCATGGGTCTGGGGTCATGGGTCTGGGGTCATGGGTCTGGGGTCATGGGTCTGGGGTCATGGGTCTGGGGTCATGGGTCTGGGGTCATGGGTCTGGGGTCATGGGTCTGGGGTCATGGGTCTGGGGTCATGGGTCTGGGGTCATGGGTCTGGGGTCATGGGTCTGGGGTCATGGGTCTGGGGTCATGGGTCTGGGGTCATGGGTCTGGGGTCATGGGTCTGGGGTCATGGGTCTGGGGTCATGGGTCTGGGGTCATGGGTCTGGGGTCATGGGTCTGGGGTCATGGGTCTGGGGTCATGGGTCTGGGGTCATGGGTCTGGGGTCATGGGTCTGGGGTCATGGGTCTGGGGTCATGGGTCTGGGGTCATGGGTCTGGGGTCATGGGTCTGGGGTCATGGGTCTGGGGTCATGGGTGTGGGGTCTTGGGTCTGGGGTCGTGGGTCTGGGCTCGTGGGTCCGGGGTCGTGGGTCCGGGGTCGTGGGTCCGGGGTCGTGGGTCCGGGGTCATGGGTCCGGGGTCATGTGTCCGGGGTCCTGGGTCCGGGGTCGTGGTTCCGGGGTCATGGGTCCGGGGTCATGGGTCCGGGGTCATGGGTCCGGGGTCATGGGTCCGGGGTCGTGGGTCCGGGGTCGTGGGTCCGGGGTCGTGGGTCCGGGGTCATGGGTCCGTGGTCATGGGTCCGGAGTCACGGGTCCGGGGTCACGGGTCCGGGGTCACGGGTCCGGGGTCACGGGTCCGGGGTCACGGGTCCGGGGTCACGGGTCCGGGGTCATGGGTCCGGGGTCATGGGTCCGGGGTCATGGGTCCGGTGTCATGGGTCCGTTGTCATGGGACCGGGGTCATGGGACCGGGGTCATGGGTCCGGGGTCATGGGTCCGGGGTCCTGGGTCCGGGGTCCTGGGTCCGTGGTCCTGTCTCCGGGGTCATGGGTCTGGGGTAATGGGTCTGGGGTCATGGGTCTGGGGTAATGGGTCTGGGGTCATGGGTCTCGGGTCATGGGTCTGGGGTCGTGGGTCCGGGGTCATGGGTCCGGGGTCGTGGGTCCGGGGTCATGGGTCCGGGGTCATGGGTCCGGGGTCATGGGTCCGGGGTCATGGGTCGGGGGTCATGGGTCCGGGGTCATGGGTCCGGGGTCATGGGTCCGGGGTCATGGGTCCGGGGTCATGGGTCCGGGGTCATGTGTCCGGGGTCCTGGGTCCGGGGTCATGGGTCCGGGGTCATGGGTCCGGGGTCATGGGTCTGGGGTCATGGGTCTGGGGTCATGGGTCTGGGGTCTTGGGTCTGGGGTCGTGGGTCTGGGGTCGTGGGTCTGGGGTCGTGGGTCCGGGGTCGTGGGTCCGGGGTCGTGGGTCCGGGGTCATGGGTCCGGGGTCATGTGTCCGGGGTCCTGGGTCCGGGGTCGTGGTTCCGGGGTCCTGGGTCCGGGGTCATGGGTCCGGGGTCATGGGTCCGGGGTCATGGGTCCGGGGTCATGGGTCCGGGGTCGTGGGTCCGGGGTCATGGGTCCGTGGTCATGGGTCCGGAGTCACGGGTCCGGGGTCACGGGTCCGGGGTCACGGGTCCGGGGTCACGGGTCCGGGGTCATGGGTCCGGGGTCATGGGTCCGGGGTCATGGGTCCGGTGTCATGGGTCCGTTGTCATGGGACCGGGGTCATGGGACCGGGGTCATGGGTCCGGGGTCATGGGTCCGGGGTCCTGGGTCCGGTGTCCTGGGTCCGTTGTCCTGTCTCCGGGGTCATGGGTCTGGGGTAATGGGTCTGGGGTCATGGGTCTGGGGTAATGGGTCTGGGGTCATGGGTCTCGGGTCATGGGTCTGGGGTCGTGGGTCCGGGGTCGTGGGTCCGGGGTCGTGGGTCCGGGGTCATGGGTCCGGGGTCATGGGTCCGCGGTCGTGGGTCCGGGGTCGTGGGTCCGGGGTCGTGGGTCCGGGGTCGTGGGTCCGGGGTCGTGGGTCCGGGGTCATGGGTCGGGGGTCGTGGGTCCGGGGTCGTGGGTCCGGGGTCGTGGGTCCGGGGTCATGGGTCCGGGGTCATGTGTCCGGGGTCATGGGTCCGGGGTCATGGGTCCGGGGTCCTGGGTCCGGGGTCATGGGTCCGGGGTCATGGGTCCGGGGTCATGGGTCCGGGGTCATGGGTCCGGGGTCATGGGTCCGGGGTCATGGGTCCGGGGTCATGGGTCTGGGGTCATGGGTCTGGGGTCATGGGTCTGGGGTCATGGGTCTGGGTTCATGGGTCTGGGGTCATGGGTCTGGGGTCATGGGTCTGGGGTCATGGGTCTGGGGTCAAGGGTCTGGGGTCATGGGTCTGGGGTCATGGGTCTGGGGTCATGGGTCTGGGGTCATGGGTCTGGGGTCTTGGGTCTGGGGTCGTGGGTCTGGGGTCGTGGGTCTGGGGTCGTGGGTCCGGGGTCGTGGGTCCGGGGTCGTGGGTCCGGGGTCATGGGTCCGGGGTCATGTGTCCGGGGTCCTGGGTCCGGGGTCATGGGTCCGGGGTCATGGGTCCGGGGTCATGGGTCCGGGGTCATGGGTCCGGGGTCATGGGTCCGGGGTCATGGGTCCGGGGTCATGGGTCCGTGGTAATGGGTCTGGGGTCATGGGTCTGGGGTCATGGGTCTGGGGTCATGGGTCTGGGGTCATGGGTCTGGGGTCATGGGTCTGGGGTCATGGGTCTGGGGTCATGGGTCTGGGGTCATGGGTCTGGGGTCATGGGTCTGGGGTCATGGTTCTGGGGTCATGAGTCTGGGGTCATGGGTCTGGGGTCATGGGTCTGGGGTCATGGGTCTGGGGTCATGGGTCTGGGGTCATGGGTCTGGGGTCATGGGTCTGGGGTCATGGGTCTGGGGTCATGGGTCTGGGGTCATGGGTCTGGGGTCATGGGTCTGGGGTCATGGGTCTGGGGTCATGGGTCTGGGGTCATGGGTCTGGGGTCATGTGTCTGGGGTCATGGGTCTGGGGTCATGGTTCTGGGGTCATGGGTCTGGGGTCATGGGTCTGGGGTCATGGGTCTGGGGTCATGGCTCTGGGGTCTTGGGTCTGGGGTCGTGGGTCTGGGGTCGTGGGTCTGGGGTCGTGGGTCTGGGGTCGTGGGTCTGGGGTCGTGGGTCTGGGGTCGTGGGTCCGGGGTCATGGGTCCGGGGTCATGGGTCCGGGGTCATGGGTCCGGGGTCATGGGTCCGGGGTCATGTGTCCGGGGTCATGGGTCTGGGGTCATGGGTCTGGGGTCATGGGTCTGGGGTCATGGGTCTGGGGTCATGGGTCTGGGGTCATGGGTCTGGGGTCATGGGTCTGGGGTCATGGGTCTGGGGTCATGGGTCTGGGGTCATGGGTCTGGGGTCACGGGTCCGGGGTCACGGGTCCGGGGTCACGGGTCCGGGGTCACGGGTCCGGGGTCACGGGTCCGGGGTCATGGGTCCGGGGTCATGGGTCCGGGGTCATGGGTCCGGTGTCATGGGTCCGTTGTCATGGGACCGGGGTCATGGGACCGGGGTCATGGGTCCGGGGTCATGGGTCCGGGGTCCTGGGTCCGGGGTCCTGGGTCCGTGGTCCTGTCTCCGGGGTCATGGGTCTGGGGTAATGGGTCTGGGGTCATGGGTCTGGGGTAATGGGTCTGGGGTCATGGGTCTCGGGTCATGGGTCTGGGGTCGTGGGTCCGGGGTCATGGGTCCGGGGTCGTGGGTCCGGGGTCATGGGTCCGGGGTCATGGGTCCGGGGTCATGGGTCCGGGGTCATGGGTCCGGGGTCATGGGTCCGTGGTAATGGGTCCGGGGTCATGGGTCCGGGGTCATGGGTCCGGGGTCATGGGTCCGGGGTCATGGGTCCGGGGTCATGGGTCCGGGGTCATGGGTCCGGGGTCATGGGTCCGGGGTCATGGGTCCGGGGTCATGGGTCCGGGGTCATGGGTCCGGGGTCATGGGTCCGGGGTCATGGGTCCGGGGTCATGGGTCCGGGGTCATGGGTCCGGGGTCATGGGTCCGGGGTCATGGGTCCGGGGTCATGGGTCCGGGGTCATGGGTCCGGGGTCATGGGTCCTGGGTCATGGGTCCGGGGTCATGGGTCCGGGGTCATGGGTCCGGGGTCATGGGTCCGGGGTCATGGGTCCGGGGTCATGGGTCCGGGGTCATGGGTCCGGGGTCATGGGTCCGGGGTCATGGGTCCGGGGTCATGGGTCCGGGGTCATGGGTCCGGGGTCATGGGTCCGGGGTCATGGGTCCGGGGTCATGGGTCCGGGGTCATGGGTCCGTGGTCATGGGTCCGGGGTCATGGGTCCGGGGTCATGGGTCCGGGGTCATGGGTCCGGGGTCATGGGTCTGGGGTCATGGGTCTGGGTTCATGGGTCTGTGGTCATGGGTCTGGGGTCATGGGTCTGGGGTCATGGTTCTGGGGTCATGGGTCTGGGGTCATGGGTCTGGGGTCATGGGTCTGGGGTCATGGGTCTGGGGTCATGGGTCTGGGGTCATGGGTCTGGGGTCATGGGTCTGGGGTCATGGGTCTGGGGTCATGGGTCTGGGGTCATGGGTCTGGGGTCATGGGTCTGGGGTCATGGGTCTGGGGTCATGGGTCTGGGGTCATGGGTCTGGGGTCATGGGTCTGGGGTCATGGGTCTGGGGTCATGGGTCTGGGGTCATGGGTCTGGGGTCATGGGTCTGGGGTCATGGGTCTGGGGTCATGGGTCTGGGGTCATGGGTCTGGGGTCATGGGTCTGGGGTCATGGGTCTGGGGTCATGGGTCTGGGGTCATGGGTCTGGGGTCATGGTTCTGGGGTCATGGGTCTGGGGTCATGGGTCTGGGGTCATGGGTCTGGGGTCATGGCTCTGGGGTCTTGGGTCTGGGGTCGTGGGTCTGGGGTCGTGGGTCTGGGGTCGTGGGTCTGGGGTCGTGGGTCTGGGGTCGTGGGTCTGGGGTCGTGGGTCCGGGGTCATGGGTCCGGGGTCATGGGTCCGGGGTCATGGGTCCGGGGTCATGGGTCCGGGGTCATGTGTCCGGGGTCATGGGTCTGGGGTCATGGGTCTGGGGTCATGGGTCTGGGGTCATGGGTCTGGGGTCATGGGTCTGGGGTCATGGGTCTGGGGTCATGGGTCTGGGGTCATGGGTCTGGGGTCATGGGTCTGGGGTCACGGGTCCGGGGTCACGGGTCCGGGGTCACGGGTCCGGGGTCACGGGTCCGGGGTCACGGGTCCGGGGTCATGGGTCCGGGGTCATGGGTCCGGGGTCATGGGTCCGGTGTCATGGGTCCGTTGTCATGGGACCGGGGTCATGGGACCGGGGTCATGGGTCCGGGGTCATGGGTCCGGGGTCCTGGGTCCGGGGTCCTGGGTCCGTGGTCCTGTCTCCGGGGTCATGGGTCTGGGGTAATGGGTCTGGGGTCATGGGTCTGGGGTAATGGGTCTGGGGTCATGGGTCTCGGGTCATGGGTCTGGGGTCGTGGGTCCGGGGTCATGGGTCCGGGGTCGTGGGTCCGGGGTCATGGGTCCGGGGTCATGGGTCCGGGGTCATGGATCCGGGGTCATGGGTCCGGGGTCATGGGTCCGTGGTAATGGGTCCGGGGTCATGGGTCCGGGGTCATGGGTCCGGGGTCATGGGTCCGGGGTCATGGGTCCGGGGTCATGGGTCCGGGGTCATGGGTCCGGGGTCATGGGTCCGGGGTCATGGGTCCGGGGTCATGGGTCCGGGGTCATGGGTCCGGGGTCATGGGTCCGGGGTCATGGGTCCGGGGTCATGGGTCCGGGGTCATGGGTCCGGGGTCATGGGTCCGGGGTCATGGGTCCGGGGTCATGGGTCCGGGGTCATGGGTCCTGGGTCATGGGTCCGGGGTCATGGGTCCGGGGTCATGGGTCCGGGGTCATGGGTCCGGGGTCATGGGTCCGGGGTCATGGGTCCGGGGTCATGGGTCCGGGGTCATGGGTCCGGGGTCATGGGTCCGGGGTCATGGGTCCGGGGTCATGGGTCCGGGGTCATGGGTCCGGGGTCATGGGTCCGGGGTCATGGGTCCGGGGTCATGGGTCCGTGGTCATGGGTCCGGGGTCATGGGTCCGGGGTCATGGGTCCGGGGTCATGGGTCCGGGGTCATGGGTCTGGGGTCATGGGTCTGGGTTCATGGGTCTGTGGTCATGGGTCTGGGGTCATGGGTCTGGGGTCATGGTTCTGGGGTCATGGGTCTGGGGTCATGGGTCTGGGGTCATGGGTCTGGGGTCATGGGTCTGGGGTCATGGGTCTGGGGTCATGGGTCTGGGGTCATGGGTCTGGGGTCATGGGTCTGGGGTCATGGGTCTGGGGTCATGGGTCTGGGGTCATGGGTCTGGGGTCATGGGTCTGGGGTCATGGGTCTGGGGTCATGGGTCTGGGGTCATGGGTCTGGGGTCATGGGTCTGGGGTCATGGGTCTGGGGTCATGGGTCTGGGGTCATGGGTCTGGGGTCATGGGTCTGGGGTCATGGGTCTGGGGTCATGGGTCTGGGGTCATGGGTCTGGGGTCATGGGTCTGGGGTCATGGGTCTGGGGTCATGGGTCTGGGGTCATGGGTCTGGGGTCATGGGTCTGGGGTCATGGGTCTGGGGTCATGGGTCTGGGGTCATGGGTCTGGGGTCATGGGTCTGGGGTCATGGGTCTGGGGTCATGGGTCTGGGGTCATGGGTCTGGGGTCATGGGTCTGGGGTCATGGGTGTGGGGTCTTGGGTCTGGGGTCGTGGGTCTGGGGTCGTGGGTCTGGGGTCGTGGGTCCGGGGTCGTGGGTCCGGGGTCGTGGGTCCGGGGTCATGGGTCCGGGGTCATGTGTCCGGGGTCCTGGGTCCGGGGTCGTGGTTCCGGGGTCATGGGTCCGGGGTCATGGGTCCGGGGTCATGGGTCCGGGGTCATGGGTCCGGGGT
The DNA here is from genome assembly GCA_944738655.2 of Andrena hattorfiana. NCBI lineage: Eukaryota > Metazoa > Arthropoda > Insecta > Hymenoptera > Andrenidae > Andrena > Andrena hattorfiana. The sequence goes on from OX122889.2 coordinate 64,478,810, forward strand.
CGTGGGTCCGGGGTCGTGGGTCCGGGGTCGTGGGTCCGGGGTCATGGGTCCGTGGTCATGGGTCCGGAGTCACGGGTCCGGGGTCACGGGTCCGGGGTCACGGGTCCGGGGTCACGGGTCCGGGGTCACGGGTCCGGGGTCATGGGTCCGGGGTCATGGGTCCGGGGTCATGGGTCCGGTGTCATGGGTCCGTTGTCATGGGACCGGGGTCATGGGACCGGGGTCATGGGTCCGGGGTCATGGGTCCGGGGTCCTGGGTCCGGGGTCCTGGGTCCGTGGTCCTGTCTCCGGGGTCATGGGTCTGGGGTAATGGGTCTGGGGTCATGGGTCTGGGGTAATGGGTCTGGGGTCATGGGTCTCGGGTCATGGGTCTGGGGTCGTGGGTCCGGGGTCATGGGTCCGGGGTCGTGGGTCCGGGGTCATGGGTCCGGGGTCATGGGTCCGGGGTCATGGGTCCGGGGTCATGGGTCCGGGGTCATGGGTCCGTGGTAATGGGTCCGGGGTCATGGGTCCGGGGTCATGGGTCCGGGGTCATGGGTCCGGGGTCATGGGTCCGGGGTCATGGGTCCGGGGTCATGGGTCCGGGGTCATGGGTCCGGGGTCATGGGTCCGGGGTCATGGGTCCGGGGTCATGGGTCCGGGGTCATGGGTCCGGGGTCATGGGTCCGGGGTCATGGGTCCGGGGTCATGTGTCCGGGGTCCTGGGTCCGGGGTCATGGGTCCGGGGTCATGGGTCCGGGGTCATGGGTCCGGGGTCATGGGTCCGGGGTCATGGGTCTGGGGTCATGGGTCTGGGGTCATGGGTCTGGGGTCTTGGGTCTGGGGTCGTGGGTCTGGGGTCGTGGGTCTGGGGTCGTGGGTCCGGGGTCGTGGGTCCGGGGTCGTGGGTCCGGGGTCGTGGGTCCGGGGTCATGGGTCCGGGGTCATGTGTCCGGGGTCCTGGGTCCGGGGTCGTGGTTCCGGGGTCCTGGGTCCGGGGTCATGGGTCCGGGGTCATGGGTCCGGGGTCATGGGTCCGGGGTCATGGGTCCGGGGTCGTGGGTCCGGGGTCGTGGGTCCGGGGTCATGGGTCCGTGGTCATGGGTCCGGAGTCACGGGTCCGGGGTCATGGGTCCGGGGTCATGGGTCCGGGGTCATGGGTCCGGGGTCATGGGTCCGTGGTAATGGGTCCGGGGTCATGGGTCCGGGGTCATGGGTCCGGGGTCATGGGTCCGGGGTCATGGGTCCGGGGTCATGGGTCCGGGGTCATGGGTCCGGGGTCATGGGTCCGGGGTCATGGGTCCGGGGTCATGGGTCCGGGGTCATGGGTCCGGGGTCATGGGTCCGGGGTCATGGGTCCGGGGTCATGGGTCCGGGGTCATGGGTCCGGGGTCATGGGTCCGGGGTCATGGGTCCGGGGTCATGGGTCCGGGGTCATGTGTCCGGGGTCCTGGGTCCGGGGTCATGGGTCCGGGGTCATGGGTCCGGGGTCATGGGTCCGGGGTCATGTGTCCGGGGTCCTGGGTCCGGGGTCGTGGTTCCGGGGTCATGGGTCCGGGGTCATGGGTCCGGGGTCATGGGTCCGGGGTCATGGGTCCGGGGTCGTGGGTCCGGGGTCGTGGGTCCGGGGTCGTGGGTCTGGGGTCATGGGTCTGGGGTCATGGGTCTGGGGTCATGGGTCTGGGGTCATGGGTCTGGGGTCTTGGGTCTGGGGTCTTGGGTCTGGGGTCGTGGGTCTGGGGTCGTGGGTCTGGGGTCGTGGGTCCGGGGTCGTGGGTCCGGGGTCGTGGGTCCGGGGTCATGGGTCCGGGGTCATGTGTCCGGGGTCCTGGGTCCGGGGTCATGGGTCCGGGGTCATGGGTCCGGGGTCATGGGTCCGGGGTCATGGGTCCGGGGTCATGGGTCCGGGGTCATGGGTCCGGGGTCATGGGTCCGTGGTAATGGGTCTGGGGTCATGGGTCTGGGGTCATGGGTCTGGGGTCATGGGTCTGGGGTCATGACTCTGGGGTCATGGGTCTGGGGTCATGGGTCTGGGGTCATGGGTCTGGGGTCATGGGTCTGGGGTCATGGGTCTGGGGTCATGGGTCTGGGGTCATGGGTCTGGGGTCATGGGTCTGGGGTCATGGGTCTGGGGTCATGGGTCTGGGGTCATGGGTCTGGGGTCATGGGTCTGGGGTCATGGGTCTGGGGTCATGAGTCTGGGGTCATGGGTCTGGGGTCATGGGTCTGGGGTCATGGGTCTGGGGTCATGGGTCTGGGGTCATGGGTCTGGGGTCATGGGTCTGGGGTCATGGGTCTGGGGTCATGGGTCTGGGGTCATGGGTCTGGGGTCATGTGTCTGGGGTCATGGGTCTGGGGTCATGGGTCTGGGGTCATGGGTCTGGGGTCATGGGTCTGGGGTCATGGGTCTGGGGTCATGGCTCTGGGGTCTTGGGTCTGGGGTCGTGGGTCTGGGGTCGTGGGTCTGGGGTCGTGGGTCTGGGGTCGTGGGTCTGGGGTCGTGGGTCCGGGGTCGTGGGTCCGGGGTCATGGGTCCGGGGTCATGGGTCCGGGGTCATGTGTCCGGGGTCATGGGTCTGGGGTCATGGGTCTGGGGTCATGGGTCTGGGGTCATGGGTCTGGGGTCATGGGTCTGGGGTCATGGGTCTGGGGTCATGGGTCTGGGGTCATGGGTCGGGGGTCATGGGTCTGGGGTCATGGGTCTGGGGTCATGGGTCTGGGGTCATGGGTCTGGGGTCACGGGTCCGGGGTCACGGGTCCGGGGTCACGGGTCCGGGGTCACGGGTCCGGGGTCACGGGTCCGGGGTCATGGGTCCGGGGTCATGGGTCCGGGGTCATGGGTCCGGGGTCATGGGTCCGGGGTCATGGGTCCGGTGTCATGGGTCCGTTGTCATGGGACCGGGGTCATGGGACCGGGGTCATGGGTCCGGGGTCATGGGTCCGGGGTCATGGGTCCGGGGTCCTGGGTCCGGGGTCCTGGGTCCGTGGTCCTGTCTCCGGGGTCATGGGTCTGGGGTAATGGGTCTGGGGTCATGGGTCTGGGGTAATGGGTCTGGGGTCATGGGTCTCGGGTCATGGGTCTGGGGTCGTGGGTCCGGGGTCATGGGTCCGGGGTCGTGGGTCCGGGGTCATGGGTCCGGGGTCATGGGTCCGGGGTCATGGGTCCGGGGTCATGGGTCCGGGGTCATGGGTCCGTGGTAATGGGTCCGGGGTCATGGGTCCGGGGTCATGGGTCCGGGGTCATGGGTCCGGGGTCATGGGTCCGGGGTCATGGGTCCGGGGTCATGGGTCCGGGGTCATGGGTCCGGGGTCATGGGTCCGGGGTCATGGGTCCGGGGTCATGGGTCTGGGGTCATGGGTCCGGGGTCATGGATCCGGGGTCATGGATCCGGGGTCATGGGTCCGGGGTCATGGGTCCGGGGTCATGGGTCCGGGGTCATGGGTCCGGGGTCATGGGTCCGGGGTCATGGGTCCGGGGTCATGGGTCCGGGGTCATGGGTCTGGGGTCATGGGTCCGGGGTCATGGATCCGGGGTCATGGATCCGGGGTCATGGGTCCGGGGTCATGGGTCCGGGGTCATGGGTCCGGGGTCATGGGTCCGGGGTCATGGGTCCGGGGTCATGGGTCCGGGGTCATGGGTCCGGGGTCATGGGTCCGGGGTCATGGGTCCGGGGTCATGGGTCCGGGGTCATGGGTCCGTGGTCATGGGTCCGGGGTCATGGGTCCGGGGTCATGGGTCCGGGGTCATGGGTCCGGGGTCATGGGTCCGGGGTCATGGGTCTGGGGTCATGGGTCTGGGTTCATGGGTCTGTGGTCATGGGTCTGGGGTCATGGGTCTGGGGTCATGGTTCTGGGGTCATGGGTCTGGGGTCATGGGTCTGGGGTCATGGGTCTGGGGTCATGGGTCTGGGGTCATGGGTCTGGGGTCATGGGTCTGGGGTCATGGGTCTGGGGTCATGGGTCTGGGGTCATGGGTCTGGGGTCATGGGTCTGGGGTCATGGGTCTGGGGTCATGGGTCTGGGGTCATGGGTCTGGGGTCATGGGTCTGGGGTCATGGGTCCGGGGTCATGTGTCCGGGGTCCTGGGTCCGGGGTCGTGGTTCCGGGGTCATGGGTCCGGGGTCATGGGTCCGGGGTCATGGGTCCGGGGTCATGGGTCCGGGGTCGTGGGTCCGGGGTCGTGGGTCCGGGGTCGTGGGTCTGGGGTCATGGGTCTGGGGTCATGGGTCTGGGGTCATGGGTCTGGGGTCATGGGTCTGGGGTCTTGGGTCTGGGGTCTTGGGTCTGGGGTCGTGGGTCTGGGGTCGTGGGTCTGGGGTCGTGGGTCCGGGGTCGTGGGTCCGGGGTCGTGGGTCCGGGGTCATGGGTCCGGGGTCATGTGTCCGGGGTCCTGGGTCCGGGGTCATGGGTCCGGGGTCATGGGTCCGGGGTCATGGGTCCGGGGTCATGGGTCCGGGGTCATGGGTCCGGGGTCATGGGTCCGGGGTCATGGGTCCGTGGTAATGGGTCTGGGGTCATGGGTCTGGGGTCATGGGTCTGGGGTCATGGGTCTGGGGTCATGACTCTGGGGTCATGGGTCTGGGGTCATGGGTCTGGGGTCATGGGTCTGGGGTCATGGGTCTGGGGTCATGGGTCTGGGGTCATGGGTCTGGGGTCATGGGTCTGGGGTCATGGGTCTGGGGTCATGGGTCTGGGGTCATGGGTCTGGGGTCATGGGTCTGGGGTCATGGGTCTGGGGTCATGAGTCTGGGGTCATGGGTCTGGGGTCATGGGTCTGGGGTCATGGGTCTGGGGTCATGGGTCTGGGGTCATGGGTCTGGGGTCATGGGTCTGGGGTCATGGGTCTGGGGTCATGGGTCTGGGGTCATGGGTCTGGGGTCATGTGTCTGGGGTCATGGGTCTGGGGTCATGGGTCTGGGGTCATGGGTCTGGGGTCATGGGTCTGGGGTCATGGGTCTGGGGTCATGGCTCTGGGGTCTTGGGTCTGGGGTCGTGGGTCTGGGGTCGTGGGTCTGGGGTCGTGGGTCTGGGGTCGTGGGTCTGGGGTCGTGGGTCCGGGGTCGTGGGTCCGGGGTCATGGGTCCGGGGTCATGGGTCCGGGGTCATGTGTCCGGGGTCATGGGTCTGGGGTCATGGGTCTGGGGTCATGGGTCTGGGGTCATGGGTCTGGGGTCATGGGTCTGGGGTCATGGGTCTGGGGTCATGGGTCTGGGGTCATGGGTCGGGGGTCATGGGTCTGGGGTCATGGGTCTGGGGTCATGGGTCTGGGGTCATGGGTCTGGGGTCACGGGTCCGGGGTCACGGGTCCGGGGTCACGGGTCCGGGGTCACGGGTCCGGGGTCACGGGTCCGGGGTCATGGGTCCGGGGTCATGGGTCCGGGGTCATGGGTCCGGGGTCATGGGTCCGGGGTCATGGGTCCGGTGTCATGGGTCCGTTGTCATGGGACCGGGGTCATGGGACCGGGGTCATGGGTCCGGGGTCATGGGTCCGGGGTCATGGGTCCGGGGTCCTGGGTCCGGGGTCCTGGGTCCGTGGTCCTGTCTCCGGGGTCATGGGTCTGGGGTAATGGGTCTGGGGTCATGGGTCTGGGGTAATGGGTCTGGGGTCATGGGTCTCGGGTCATGGGTCTGGGGTCGTGGGTCCGGGGTCATGGGTCCGGGGTCGTGGGTCCGGGGTCATGGGTCCGGGGTCATGGGTCCGGGGTCATGGGTCCGGGGTCATGGGTCCGGGGTCATGGGTCCGTGGTAATGGGTCCGGGGTCATGGGTCCGGGGTCATGGGTCCGGGGTCATGGGTCCGGGGTCATGGGTCCGGGGTCATGGGTCCGGGGTCATGGGTCCGGGGTCATGGGTCCGGGGTCATGGGTCCGGGGTCATGGGTCCGGGGTCATGGGTCTGGGGTCATGGGTCCGGGGTCATGGATCCGGGGTCATGGATCCGGGGTCATGGGTCCGGGGTCATGGGTCCGGGGTCATGGGTCCGGGGTCATGGGTCCGGGGTCATGGGTCCGGGGTCATGGGTCCGGGGTCATGGGTCCGGGGTCATGGGTCTGGGGTCATGGGTCCGGGGTCATGGATCCGGGGTCATGGATCCGGGGTCATGGGTCCGGGGTCATGGGTCCGGGGTCATGGGTCCGGGGTCATGGGTCCGGGGTCATGGGTCCGGGGTCATGGGTCCGGGGTCATGGGTCCGGGGTCATGGGTCCGGGGTCATGGGTCCGGGGTCATGGGTCCGGGGTCATGGGTCCGTGGTCATGGGTCCGGGGTCATGGGTCCGGGGTCATGGGTCCGGGGTCATGGGTCCGGGGTCATGGGTCCGGGGTCATGGGTCTGGGGTCATGGGTCTGGGTTCATGGGTCTGTGGTCATGGGTCTGGGGTCATGGGTCTGGGGTCATGGTTCTGGGGTCATGGGTCTGGGGTCATGGGTCTGGGGTCATGGGTCTGGGGTCATGGGTCTGGGGTCATGGGTCTGGGGTCATGGGTCTGGGGTCATGGGTCTGGGGTCATGGGTCTGGGGTCATGGGTCTGGGGTCATGGGTCTGGGGTCATGGGTCTGGGGTCATGGGTCTGGGGTCATGGGTCTGGGGTCATGGGTCTGGGGTCATGGGTCTGGGGTCATGGGTCTGGGGTCATGGGTCTGGGGTCATGGGTCTGGGGTCATGGGTCTGGGGTCATGGGTCTGGGGTCATGGGTCTGGGGTCATGGGTCTGGGGTCATGGGTCTGGGGTCATGGGTCTGGGGTCATGGGTCTGGGGTCATGGGTCTGGGGTCATGGGTCTGGGGTCATGGGTGTGGGGTCTTGGGTCTGGGGTCGTGGGTCTGGGGTCGTGGGTCTGGGGTCGTGGGTCCGGGGTCGTGGGTCCGGGGTCGTGGGTCCGGGGTCATGGGTCCGGGGTCATGTGTCCGGGGTCCTGGGTCCGGGGTCGTGGATCCGGGGTCATGGGTCCGGGGTCATGGGTCCGGGGTCATGGGTCCGGGGTCATGGGTCCGGGGTCATGGGTCTGGGGTCATGGGTCTGGGGTCATGGGTCTGGGGTCACGGGTCCGGGGTCATGGGTCCGGGGTCATGGGTCCGGGGTCATGGGTCCGGGGTCATGGGTCCGGGGTCATGGGTCCGGTGTCATGGGTCCGTTGTCATGGGACCGGGGTCATGGGACCGGGGTCATGGGTCCGGGGTCATGGGTCCGGGGTCCTGGGTCCGTGGTCCTGTCTCCGGGGTCATGGGTCTGGGGTAATGGGTCTGGGGTCATGGGTCTGGGGTAATGGGTCTGGGGTCATGGGTCTCGGGTCATGGGTCTGGGGTCGTGGGTCCGGGGTCATGGGTCCGGGGTCGTGGGTCCGGGGTCATGGGTCCGGGGTCATGGGTCCGGGGTCATGGGTCCGGGGTCATGGGTCCGGGGTCATGGGTCCGTGGTAATGGGTCCGGGGTCATGGGTCCGGGGTCATGGGTCCGGGGTCATGGGTCCGGGGTCATGGGTCCGGGGTCATGGGTCCGGGGTCATGGGTCCGGGGTCATGGGTCCGGGGTCATGGGTCCGGGGTCATGGGTCCGGGGTCATGGGTCCGGGGTCATGGGTCCGGGGTCATGGGTCCGGGGTCATGGGTCCGGGGTCATGGGTCCGGGGTCATGGGTCCGGGGTCATGGGTCCGGGGTCATGGGTCCGGGGTCATGGGTCCGGGGTCATGGGTCCGGGGTCATGGGTCCGGGGTCATGGGTCCGGGGTCATGGGTCCGGGGTCATGGGTCCGGGGTCATGGGTCCGGGGTCATGGGTCCGGGGTCATGGGTCCGGGGTCATGGGTCCGGGGTCATGGGTCCGGGGTCATGGGTCCGGGGTCATGGGTCCGGGGTCATGGGTCCGGGGTCATGGGTCCGTGGTCATGGGTCCGGGGTCATGGGTCCGGGGTCATGGGTCCGGGGTCATGGGTCTGGGGTCATGGGTCTGGGTTCATGGGTCTGTGGTCATGGGTCTGGTGTCATGGGTCTGGGGTCATGGTTCTGGGGTCATGGGTCTGGGGTCATGGGTCTGGGGTCATGGGTCTGGGGTCATGGGTCTGGGGTCATGGGTCTGGGGTCATGGGTCTGGGGTCATGGGTCTGGGGTCATGGGTCTGGGGTCATGGGTCTGGGGTCATGGGTCTGGGGTCATGGGTCTGGGGTCATGGGTCTGGGGTCATGGGTCTGGGGTCATGGGTCTGGGGTCATGGGTCTGGGGTCATGGGTCTGGGGTCATGGGTCTGGGGTCATGGGTCTGGGGTCATGGGTCTGGGGTCATGGGTCTGGGGTCATGGGTCTGGGGTCATGGGTCTGGGGTCATGGGTCTGGGGTCATGGGTCTGGGGTCATGGGTCTGGGGTCATGGGTCTGGGGTCATGGGTCTGGGGTCATGGGTCTGGGGTCATGGGTCTGGGGTCATGGGTCTGGGGTCATGGGTCTGGGGTCATGGGTCTGGGGTCATGGGTCTGGGGTCATGGGTCTGGGGCCATGGGTCTGGGGTCATGGGTCTGGGGTCATGGGTCTGGGGTCATGGGTCTGGGGTCATGGGTCTGGGGTCATGGGTCTGGGGTCATGGGTCTGGGGTCATGGGTCTGGGGTCATGGGTCTGGGGTCATGGGTCTGGGGTCATGGGTGTGGGGTCTTGGGTCTGGGGTCGTGGGTCTGGGGTCGTGGGTCTGGGGTCGTGGGTCCGGGGTCGTGGGTCCGGGGTCGTGGGTCCGGGGTCATGGGTCCGGGGTCATGTGTCCGGGGTCCTGGGTCCGGGGTCGTGGTTCCGGGGTCATGGGTCCGGGGTCATGGGTCCGGGGTCATGGGTCCGGGGTCATGGGTCCGGGGTCATGGGTCCGGGGTCGTGGGTCCGGGGTCGTGGGTCCGGGGTCGTGGGTCCGGGGTCATGGGTCCGTGGTCATGGGTCCGGAGTCACGGGTCCGGGGTCACGGGTCCGGGGTCACGGGTCCGGGGTCACGGGTCCGGGGTCACGGGTCCGGGGTCATGGGTCCGGGGTCATGGGTCCGGGGTCATGGGTCCGGTGTCATGGGTCCGTTGTCATGGGACCGGGGTCATGGGACCGGGGTCATGGGTCCGGGGTCATGGGTCCGGGGTCCTGGGTCCGGGGTCCTGGGTCCGTGGTCCTGTCTCCGGGGTCATGGGTCTGGGGTAATGGGTCTGGGGTCATGGGTCTGGGGTAATGGGTCTGGGGTCATGGGTCTCGGGTCATGGGTCTGGGGTCGTGGGTCCGGGGTCATGGGTCCGGGGTCGTGGGTCCGGGGTCATGGGTCCGGGGTCATGGGTCCGGGGTCATGGGTCCGGGGTCATGGGTCCGGGGTCATGGGTCCGGGGTCATGGGTCCGGGGTCATGGGTCCGTGGTAATGGGTCCGGGGTCATGGGTCCGGGGTCATGGGTCCGGGGTCATGGGTCCGGGGTCATGGGTCCGGGGTCATGGGTCCGGGGTCATGGGTCCGGGGTCATGTGTCCGGGGTCATGGGTCCGGGGTCATGGGTCCGGGGTCACGGGTCCGGGGTCACGGGTCCGGGGTCACGGGTCCGGGGTCACGGGTCCGGGGTCATGGGTCCGGGGTCATGGGTCCGGGGTCATGGGTCCGGTGTCATGGGTCCGTTGTCATGGGACCGGGGTCATGGGACCGGGGTCATGGGTCCGGGGTCATGGGTCCGGGGTCCTGGGTCCGGGGTCCTGGGTCCGTGGTCCTGTCTCCGGGGTCATGGGTCTGGGGTAATGGGTCTGGGGTCATGGGTCTGGGGTAATGGGTCTGGGGTCATGGGTCTCGGGTCATGGGTCTGGGGTCGTGGGTCCGGGGTCATGGGTCCGGGGTCGTGGGTCCGGGGTCATGGGTCCGGGGTCATGGGTCCGGGGTCATGGATCCGGGGTCATGGGTCCGGGGTCATGGGTCCGTGGTAATGGGTCCGGGGTCATGGGTCCGGGGTCATGGGTCCGGGGTCATGGGTCCGGGGTCATGGGTCCGGGGTCATGGGTCCGGGGTCATGGGTCCGGGGTCATGGGTCCGGGGTCATGGGTCCGGGGTCATGGGTCCGGGGTCATGGGTCCGGGGTCATGGGTCCGGGGTCATGGGTCCGGGGTCATGGGTCCGGGGTCATGGGTCCGGGGTCATGGGTCCGGGGTCATGGGTCCGGGGTCATGGGTCCGGGGTCATGGGTCCGGGGTCATGGGTCCTGGGTCATGGGTCCGGGGTCATGGGTCCGGGGTCATGGGTCCGGGGTCATGGGTCCGGGGTCATGGGTCCGGGGTCATGGGTCCGGGGTCATGGGTCCGGGGTCATGGGTCCGGGGTCATGGGTCCGGGGTCATGGGTCCGGGGTCATGGGTCCGGGGTCATGGGTCCGGGGTCATGGGTCCGTGGTCATGGGTCCGGGGTCATGGGTCCGGGGTCATGGGTCCGGGGTCATGGGTCCGGGGTCATGGGTCTGGGGTCATGGGTCTGGGTTCATGGGTCTGTGGTCATGGGTCTGGGGTCATGGGTCTGGGGTCATGGTTCTGGGGTCATGGGTCTGGGGTCATGGGTCTGGGGTCATGGGTCTGGGGTCATGGGTCTGGGGTCATGGGTCTGGGGTCATGGGTCTGGGGTCATGGGTCTGGGGTCATGGGTCTGGGGTCATGGGTCTGGGGTCATGGGTCTGGGGTCATGGGTCTGGGGTCATGGGTCTGGGGTCATGGGTCTGGGGTCATGGGTCTGGGGTCATGGGTCTGGGGTCATGGGTCTGGGGTCATGGGTCTGGGGTCATGGGTCTGGGGTCATGGGTCTGGGGTCATGGGTCTGGGGTCATGGGTCTGGGGTCATGGGTCTGGGGTCATGGGTCTGGGGTCATGGGTCTGGGGTCATGGGTCTGGGGTCATGGGTCTGGGGTCATGGGTCTGGGGTCATGGGTCTGGGGTCATGGGTCTGGGGTCATGGGTCTGGGGTCATGGGTCTGGGGTCATGGGTCTGGGGTCATGGGTCTGGGGTCATGGGTCTGGGGTCATGGGTCTGGGGTCATGGGTCTGGGGTCATGGGTCTGGGGTCATGGGTGTGGGGTCTTGGGTCTGGGGTCGTGGGTCTGGGGTCGTGGGTCTGGGGTCGTGGGTCCGGGGTCGTGGGTCCGGGGTCGTGGGTCCGGGGTCATGGGTCCGGGGTCATGTGTCCGGGGTCCTGGGTCCGGGGTCGTGGTTCCGGGGTCATGGGTCCGGGGTCATGGGTCCGGGGTCATGGGTCCGGGGTCATGGGTCCGGGGTCGTGGGTCCGGGGTCGTGGGTCCGGGGTCGTGGGTCCGGGGTCATGGGTCCGTGGTCATGGGTCCGGAGTCACGGGTCCGGGGTCACGGGTCCGGGGTCACGGGTCCGGGGTCACGGGTCCGGGGTCACGGGTCCGGGGTCATGGGTCCGGGGTCATGGGTCCGGGGTCATGGGTCCGGTGTCATGGGTCCGTTGTCATGGGACCGGGGTCATGGGACCGGGGTCATGGGTCCGGGGTCATGGGTCCGGGGTCCTGGGTCCGGGGTCCTGGGTCCGTGGTCCTGTCTCCGGGGTCATGGGTCTGGGGTAATGGGTCTGGGGTCATGGGTCTGGGGTAATGGGTCTGGGGTCATGGGTCTCGGGTCATGGGTCTGGGGTCGTGGGTCCGGGGTCATGGGTCCGGGGTCGTGGGTCCGGGGTCATGGGTCCGGGGTCATGGGTCCGGGGTCATGGGTCCGGGGTCATGGGTCCGGGGTCATGGGTCCGTGGTAATGGGTCCGGGGTCATGGGTCCGGGGTCATGGGTCCGGGGTCATGGGTCCGGGGTCATGGGTCCGGGGTCATGGGTCCGGGGTCATGGGTCCGGGGTCATGGGTCCGGGGTCATGGGTCCGGGGTCATGGGTCCGGGGTCATGGGTCCGGGGTCATGGGTCCGGGGTCATGGGTCCGGGGTCATGGGTCCGGGGTCATGTGTCCGGGGTCCTGGGTCCGGGGTCATGGGTCCGGTGTCATGGGTCCGGGGTCATGGGTCCGGGGTCATGGGTCCGGGGTCATGGGTCTGGGGTCATGGGTCTGGGGTCATGGGTCTGGGGTCTTGGGTCTGGGGTCGTGGGTCTGGGGTCGTGGGTCTGGGGTCGTGGGTCCGGGGTCGTGGGTCCGGGGTCGTGGGTCCGGGGTCGTGGGTCCGGGGTCATGGGTCCGGGGTCATGTGTCCGGGGTCCTGGGTCCGGGGTCGTGGTTCCGGGGTCCTGGGTCCGGGGTCATGGGTCCGGGGTCATGGGTCCGGGGTCATGGGTCCGGGGTCATGGGTCCGGGGTCGTGGGTCCGGGGTCGTGGGTCCGGGGTCATGGGTCCGTGGTCATGGGTCCGGAGTCACGGGTCCGGGGTCATGGGTCCGGGGTCATGGGTCCGGGGTCATGGGTCCGGGGTCATGGGTCCGTGGTAATGGGTCCGGGGTCATGGGTCCGGGGTCATGGGTCCGGGGTCATGGGTCCGGGGTCATGGGTCCGGGGTCATGGGTCCGGGGTCATGGGTCCGGGGTCATGGGTCCGGGGTCATGGGTCCGGGGTCATGGGTCCGGGGTCATGGGTCCGGGGTCATGGGTCCGGGGTCATGGGTCCGGGGTCATGGGTCCGGGGTCATGGGTCCGGGGTCATGGGTCCGGGGTCATGGGTCCGGGGTCATGTGTCCGGGGTCCTGGGTCCGGGGTCATGGGTCCGGGGTCATGGGTCCGGGGTCATGGGTCCGGGGTCATGTGTCCGGGGTCCTGGGTCCGGGGTCGTGGTTCCGGGGTCATGGGTCCGGGGTCATGGGTCCGGGGTCATGGGTCCGGGGTCATGGGTCCGGGGTCGTGGGTCCGGGGTCGTGGGTCCGGGGTCGTGGGTCTGGGGTCATGGGTCTGGGGTCATGGGTCTGGGGTCATGGGTCTGGGGTCATGGGTCTGGGGTCTTGGGTCTGGGGTCTTGGGTCTGGGGTCGTGGGTCTGGGGTCGTGGGTCTGGGGTCGTGGGTCCGGGGTCGTGGGTCCGGGGTCGTGGGTCCGGGGTCATGGGTCCGGGGTCATGTGTCCGGGGTCCTGGGTCCGGGGTCATGGGTCCGGGGTCATGGGTCCGGGGTCATGGGTCCGGGGTCATGGGTCCGGGGTCATGGGTCCGGGGTCATGGGTCCGGGGTCATGGGTCCGTGGTAATGGGTCTGGGGTCATGGGTCTGGGGTCATGGGTCTGGGGTCATGGGTCTGGGGTCATGACTCTGGGGTCATGGGTCTGGGGTCATGGGTCTGGGGTCATGGGTCTGGGGTCATGGGTCTGGGGTCATGGGTCTGGGGTCATGGGTCTGGGGTCATGGGTCTGGGGTCATGGGTCTGGGGTCATGGGTCTGGGGTCATGGGTCTGGGGTCATGGGTCTGGGGTCATGGGTCTGGGGTCATGGGTCTGGGGTCATGAGTCTGGGGTCATGGGTCTGGGGTCATGGGTCTGGGGTCATGGGTCTGGGGTCATGGGTCTGGGGTCATGGGTCTGGGGTCATGGGTCTGGGGTCATGGGTCTGGGGTCATGGGTCTGGGGTCATGGGTCTGGGGTCATGTGTCTGGGGTCATGGGTCTGGGGTCATGGGTCTGGGGTCATGGGTCTGGGGTCATGGGTCTGGGGTCATGGGTCTGGGGTCATGGCTCTGGGGTCTTGGGTCTGGGGTCGTGGGTCTGGGGTCGTGGGTCTGGGGTCGTGGGTCTGGGGTCGTGGGTCTGGGGTCGTGGGTCCGGGGTCGTGGGTCCGGGGTCATGGGTCCGGGGTCATGGGTCCGGGGTCATGTGTCCGGGGTCATGGGTCTGGGGTCATGGGTCTGGGGTCATGGGTCTGGGGTCATGGGTCTGGGGTCATGGGTCTGGGGTCATGGGTCTGGGGTCATGGGTCTGGGGTCATGGGTCGGGGGTCATGGGTCTGGGGTCATGGGTCTGGGGTCATGGGTCTGGGGTCATGGGTCTGGGGTCACGGGTCCGGGGTCACGGGTCCGGGGTCACGGGTCCGGGGTCACGGGTCCGGGGTCACGGGTCCGGGGTCATGGGTCCGGGGTCATGGGTCCGGGGTCATGGGTCCGGGGTCATGGGTCCGGGGTCATGGGTCCGGTGTCATGGGTCCGTTGTCATGGGACCGGGGTCATGGGACCGGGGTCATGGGTCCGGGGTCATGGGTCCGGGGTCCTGGGTCCGGGGTCCTGGGTCCGTGGTCCTGTCTCCGGGGTCATGGGTCTGGGGTAATGGGTCTGGGGTCATGGGTCTGGGGTAATGGGTCTGGGGTCATGGGTCTCGGGTCATGGGTCTGGGGTCGTGGGTCCGGGGTCATGGGTCCGGGGTCGTGGGTCCGGGGTCATGGGTCCGGGGTCATGGGTCCGGGGTCATGGGTCCGGGGTCATGGGTCCGGGGTCATGGGTCCGTGGTAATGGGTCCGGGGTCATGGGTCCGGGGTCATGGGTCCGGGGTCATGGGTCCGGGGTCATGGGTCCGGGGTCATGGGTCCGGGGTCATGGGTCCGGGGTCATGGGTCCGGGGTCATGGGTCCGGGGTCATGGGTCCGGGGTCATGGGTCCGGGGTCATGGGTCTGGGGTCATGGGTCCGGGGTCATGGATCCGGGGTCATGGATCCGGGGTCATGGGTCCGGGGTCATGGGTCCGGGGTCATGGGTCCGGGGTCATGGGTCCGGGGTCATGGGTCCGGGGTCATGGGTCCGGGGTCATGGGTCCGGGGTCATGGGTCCGGGGTCATGGGTCCGGGGTCATGGGTCCGGGGTCATGGGTCCGGGGTCATGGGTCCGGGGTCATGGGTCCGGGGTCATGGGTCCGGGGTCATGGGTCCGGGGTCATGGGTCCGTGGTCATGGGTCCGGGGTCATGGGTCCGGGGTCATGGGTCCGGGGTCATGGGTCCGGGGTCATGGGTCCGGGGTCATGGGTCTGGGGTCATGGGTCTGGGTTCATGGGTCTGTGGTCATGGGTCTGGGGTCATGGGTCTGGGGTCATGGGTCTGGGGTCATGGGTCTGGGGTCATGGGTCTGGGGTCATGGGTCTGGGGTCATGGGTCTGGGGTCATGGGTCTGGGGTCATGGGTCTGGGGTCATGGGTCTGGGGTCATGGGTCTGGGGTCATGGGTCTGGGGTCATGGGTCTGGGGTCATGGGTCTGGGGTCATGGGTCTGGGGTCATGGGTCTGGGGTCATGGGTCTGGGGTCATGGGTCTGGGGTCATGGGTCTGGGGTCATGGGTCTGGGGTCATGGGTCTGGGGTCATGGGTCTGGGGTCATGGGTGTGGGGTCTTGGGTCTGGGGTCGTGGGTCTGGGGTCGTGGGTCTGGGGTCGTGGGTCCGGGGTCGTGGGTCCGGGGTCGTGGGTCCGGGGTCATGGGTCCGGGGTCATGTGTCCGGGGTCCTGGGTCCGGGGTCGTGGGTCCGGGGTCATGGGTCCGGGGTCATGGGTCCGGGGTCATGGGTCCGGGGTCATGGGTCCGGGGTCATGGGTCTGGGGTCATGGGTCTGGGGTCATGGGTCTGGGGTCATGGGTCTGGGGTCATGGGTCTGGGGTCACGGGTCCGGGGTCACGGGTCCGGGGTCACGGGTCCGGGGTCACGGGTCCGGGGTCACGGGTCCGGGGTCACGGGTCCGGGGTCATGGGTCCGGGGTCATGGGTCCGGGGTCATGGGTCCGGGGTCATGGGTCCGGGGTCATGGGTCCGGTGTCATGGGTCCGTTGTCATGGGACCGGGGTCATGGGACCGGGGTCATGGGTCCGGGGTCATGGGTCCGGGGTCCTGGGTCCGTGGTCCTGTCTCCGGGGTCATGGGTCTGGGGTAATGGGTCTGGGGTCATGGGTCTGGGGTAATGGGTCTGGGGTCATGGGTCTCGGGTCATGGGTCTGGGGTCGTGGGTCCGGGGTCATGGGTCCGGGGTCGTGGGTCCGGGGTCCTGGGTCCGGGGTCATGGGTCCGGGGTCATGGGTCCGGGGTCATGGGTCCGGGGTCATGGGTCCGTGGTAATGGGTCCGGGGTCATGGGTCCGGGGTCATGGGTCCGGGGTCATGGGTCCGGGGTCATGGGTCCGGGGTCATGGGTCCGGGGTCATGGGTCCGGGGTCATGGGTCCGGGGTCATGGGTCCGGGGTCATGGGTCCGGGGTCATGGGTCCGGGGTCATGGGTCCGGGGTCATGGGTCCGGGGTCATGGGTCCGGGGTCATGGGTCCGGGGTCATGGGTCCGGGGTCATGGGTCCGGGGTCATGGGTCCGGGGTCATGGGTCCGGGGTCATGGGTCCGGGGTCATGGGTCCGGGGTCATGGGTCCGGGGTCATGGGTCCGGGGTCATGGGTCCGGGGTCATGGGTCCGGGGTCATGGGTCCGGGGTCATGGGTCCGGGGTCATGGGTCCGGGGTCATGGGTCCGGGGTCATGGGTCCGTGGTCATGGGTCCGGGGTCATGGGTCCGGGGTCATGGGTCCGGGGTCATGGGTCTGGGGTCATGGGTCTGGGTTCATGGGTCTGTGGTCATGGGTCTGGTGTCATGGGTCTGGGGTCATGGTTCTGGGGTCATGGGTCTGGGGTCATGGGTCTGGGGTCATGGGTCTGGGGTCATGGGTCTGGGGTCATGGGTCTGGGGTCATGGGTCTGGGGTCATGGGTCTGGGGTCATGGGTCTGGGGTCATGGGTCTGGGGTCATGGGTCTGGGGTCATGGGTCTGGGGTCATGGGTCTGGGGTCATGGGTCTGGGGTCATGGGTCTGGGGTCATGGGTCTGGGGTCATGGGTCTGGGGTCATGGGTCTGGGGTCATGGGTCTGGGGTCATGGGTCTGGGGTCATGGGTCTGGGGTCATGGGTCTGGGGTCATGGGTCTGGGGTCATGGGTCTGGGGTCATGGGTCTGGGGTCATGGGTCTGGGGTCATGGGTCTGGGGTCATGGGTCTGGGGTCATGGGTCTGGGGTCATGGGTCTGGGGTCATGGGTCTGGGGTCATGGGTCTGGGGTCATGGGTCTGGGGCCATGGGTCTGGGGTCATGGGTCTGGGGTCATGGGTCTGGGGTCATGGGTCCGTGGTCCTGTCTCCGGGGTCATGGGTCTGGGGTAATGGGTCTGGGGTCATGGGTCTGGGGTAATGGGTCTGGGGTCATGGGTCTCGGGTCATGGGTCTGGGGTCGTGGGTCCGGGGTCATGGGTCCGGGGTCGTGGGTCCGGGGTCATGGGTCCGGGGTCATGGGTCCGGGGTCATGGGTCCGGGGTCATGGGTCCGGGGTCATGGGTCCGGGGTCATGGGTCCGGGGTCATGGGTCCGTGGTAATGGGTCCGGGGTCATGGGTCCGGGGTCATGGGTCCGGGGTCATGGGTCCGGGGTCATGGGTCCGGGGTCATGGGTCCGGGGTCATGGGTCCGGGGTCATGTGTCCGGGGTCATGGGTCCGGGGTCATGGGTCCGGGGTCATGGGTCCGGGGTCATGGGTCCGGGGTCATGGGTCCGGGGTCATGGGTCCGGGGTCATGGGTCCGGGGTCATGGGTCCGGGGTCATGGGTCCGGGGTCATGGGTCCGGGGTCATGTGTCCGGGGTCCTGGGTCCGGGGTCATGGGTCCGGGGTCATGGGTCCGGGGTCATGGGTCCGGGGTCATGGGTCCGGGGTCATGGGTCCGGGGTCATGGGTCTGGGGTCATGGGTCTGGGGTCATGGGTCTGGGGTCTTGGGTCTGGGGTCGTGGGTCCGGGGTCGTGGGTCTGGGGTCGTGGGTCCGGGGTCGTGGGTCCGGGGTCGTGGGTCCGGGGTCATGGGTCCGGGGTCATGTGTCCGGGGTCCTGGGTCCGGGGTCGTGGTTCCGGGGTCCTGGGTCCGGGGTCATGGGTCCGGGGTCCTGGGTCCGGGGTCATGGGTCCGGGGTCATGGGTCTGGGGTCATGGGTCTGGGGTCATGGGTCTGGGGTCATGGGTCTGGGGTCATGGGTCTGGGGTCATGGGTCTGGGGTCATGGGTCTGGGGTCATGGGTCTGGGGTCATGGGTCTGGGGTCATGGGTCTGGGGTCATGGGTCTGGGGTCATGGGTCTGGGGTCATGGGTCTGGTGTCATGGGTCTGGGGTCATGGGTCTGGGGTCATGGGTCTGGGGTCATGGGTCTGGGGTCATGGGTCTGGGGTCATGAGTCTGGGGTCATGGGTCTGGGGTCATGGGTCTGGGGTCATGGGTCTGGGGTCATGGGTCTGGGGTCATGGGTCTGGGGTCATGGGTCTGGGGTCATGGGTCTGGGGTCATGGGTCTGGGGTCATGGGTCTGGGGTCATGGGTCTGGGGTCATGGGTCTGGGGTCATGGGTCTGGGGTCTTGGGTCTGGGGTCGTGGGTCTGGGGTCGTGGGTCTGGGGTCGTGGGTCTGGGGTCGTGGGTCCGAGGTCGTGGGTCCGGGGTCATGGGTCCGGGGTCATGTGTCCGGGGTCCTGGGTCCGGGGTCGTGGTTCCGGGTTCCTGGGTCCGGGGTCATGGGTCCGGGGTCATGGGTCCGGGGTCATGGGTCCGGGGTCATGGGTCCGGGGTCATGGGTCCGGGGTCGTGGGTCCGGGGTCATGGGTCCGTGGTCATGGGTCCGGAGTCACGGGTCCGGGGTCACGGGTCCGGGGTCATGGGTCCGGGGTCACGGGTCCGGGGTCACGGGTCCGGGGTCCCGGGTCCGGGGTCATGGGTCCGGGGTCATGGGTCCGGTGTCATGGGTCCGTTGTCATGGGACCGGGGTCATGGGACCGGGGTCATGGGTCCGGGGTCATGGGTCCGGGGTCATGGGTCCGGGGTCATGGGTCTGTGGTCATTGGTCTGGGGTCATGGGTCTGGAGTCATGGGTCCGGTGTCATGTGTCCGTTGTCATGGGACCGGGGTCATGGGACCGGGGTCATGTGTCCGGGGTCATGGGTCCGGGGTCCTGGGTCCGGGGTCATGGGTCCGTGGTCCTGTCTCCGGGGTCATGGGTCTGGGGTAATGGGTCTGGGGTCATGGGTCTCGGGTCATGGGTCTGGGGTCGTGGGTCCGGGGTCGTGGGTCTGGGGTCATGGGTCTGGGGTCATGGGTCTGGGGTCATGGGTCTGGGGTCATGGGTCTGGGGTCATGGGTCTGGGGTCATGGGTCTGGGGTCATGGGTCTGGGGTCATGGGTCTGGGGTCATGGGTCTGGGGTCATGGGTCTGGGGTCATGGGTCTGGGGTCATGGGTCTGGGGTCATGGGTCTGGGGTCATGGGTCTGGGGTCATGGGTCTGGGGTCATGGGTCTGGGGTCATGGGTCTGGGGTCATGGGTCTGGGGTCATGGGTGTGGGGTCTTGGGTCTGGGGTCGTGGGTCTGGGGTCGTGGGTCTGGGGTCGTGGGTCCGGGGTCGTGGGTCCGGGGTCGTGGGTCCGGGGTCATGGGTCCGGGGTCATGTGTCCGGGGTCCTGGGTCCGGGGTCGTGGTTCCGGGGTCATGGGTCCGGGGTCATGGGTCCGGGGTCATGGGTCCGGGGTCATGGGTCCGGGGTCATGGGTCCGGGGTCATGGGTCCGGGGTCGTGGGTCCGGGGTCGTGGGTCCGGGGTCGTGGGTCCGGGGTCATGGGTCCGTGGTCATGGGTCCGGAGTCACGGGTCCGGGGTCACGGGTCCGGGGTCACGGGTCCGGGGTCACGGGTCCGGGGTCACGGGTCCGGGGTCATGGGTCCGGGGTCATGGGTCCGGGGTCATGGGTCCGGTGTCATGGGTCCGTTGTCATGGGACCGGGGTCATGGGACCGGGGTCATGGGTCCGGGGTCATGGGTCCGGGGTCCTGGGTCCGGGGTCCTGGGTCCGTGGTCCTGTCTCCGGGGTCATGGGTCTGGGGTAATGGGTCTGGGGTCATGGGTCTGGGGTAATGGGTCTGGGGTCATGGGTCTCGGGTCATGGGTCTGGGGTCGTGGGTCCGGGGTCATGGGTCCGGGGTCGTGGGTCCGGGGTCATGGGTCCGGGGTCATGGGTCCGGGGTCATGGTTCCGGGGTCATGGGTCCGGGGTCATGGGTCCGGGGTCATGGGTCCGGGGTCATGGGTCCGTGGTAATGGGTCCGGGGTCATGGGTCCGGGGTCATGGGTCCGGGGTCATGGGTCCGGGGTCATGGGTCCGGGGTCATGGGTCCGGGGTCATGGGTCCGGGGTCATGTGTCCGGGGTCATGGGTCCGGGGTCATGGGTCCGGGGTCATGGGTCCGGGGTCATGGGTCCGGGGTCATGGGTCCGGGGTCATGGGTCCGGGGTCATGGGTCCGGGGTCATGGGTCCGGGGTCATGGGTCCGGGGTCATGTGTCCGGGGTCCTGGGTCCGGGGTCATGGGTCCGGGGTCATGGGTCCGGGGTCATGGGTCCGGGGTCATGGGTCCGGGGTCATGGGTCTGGGGTCATGGGTCTGGGGTCATGGGTCTGGGGTCTTGGGTCTGGGGTCGTGGGTCCGGGGTCGTGGGTCTGGGGTCGTGGGTCCGGGGTCGTGGGTCCGGGGTCGTGGGTCCGGGGTCATGGGTCCGGGGTCATGTGTCCGGGGTCCTGGGTCCGGGGTCGTGGTTCCGGGGTCCTGGGTCCGGGGTCATGGGTCCGGGGTCATGGGTCCGGGGTCATGGGTCCGGGGTCATGGGTCCGGGGTCGTGGGTCCGGGGTCATGGGTCCGTGGTCATGGGTCCGGAGTCACGGGTCCGGGGTCACGGGTCCGGGGTCACGGGTCCGGGGTCACGGGTCCGGGGTCACGGGTCCGGGGTCATGGGTCCGGGGTCATGGGTCCGGGGTCATGGGTCCGGGGTCATGGGTCCGGGGTCATGTGTCCGGGGTCATGGGTCCGGGGTCATGGGTCCGGGGTCATGGGTCCGGGGTCGTGGGTCCGGGGTCATGGGTCCGTGGTCATGGGTCCGGAGTCACGGGTCCGGGGTCACGGGTCCGGGGTCACGGGTCCGGGGTCACGGGTCCGGGGTCATGGGTCCGGGGTCATGGGTCCGGGGTCATGGGTCCGGTGTCATGGGTCCGTTGTCATGGGACCGGGGTCATGGGACCGGGGTCATGGGTCCGGGGTCATGGGTCCGGGGTCCTGGGTCCGGTGTCCTGGGTCCGTTGTCCTGTCTCCGGGGTCATGGGTCTGGGGTAATGGGTCTGGGGTCATGGGTCTGGGGTAATGGGTCTGGGGTCATGGGTCTCGGGTCATGGGTCTGGGGTCGTGGGTCCGGGGTCGTGGGTCCGGGGTCGTGGGTCCGGGGTCATGGGTCCGGGGTCATGGGTCCGGGGTCGTGGGTCCGGGGTCGTGGGTCCGGGGTCGTGGGTCCGGGGTCGTGGGTCCGGGGTCGTGGGTCCGGGGTCGTGGGTCCGGGGTCGTGGGTCCGGGGTCATGGGTCGGGGGTCGTGGGTCCGGGGTCGTGGGTCCGGGGTCGTGGGTCCGGGGTCCTGGGTCCGGGGTCATGTGTCCGGGGTCCTGGGTCCGGGATCGTGGTTCCGGGGTCCTGGGTCCGGGGTCATGGGTCCGGGGTCATGGGTCTGGGGTCATGGGTCTGGGGTCATGGGTCTGGGGTCATGGGTCTGGGGTCATGGGTCTGGGGTCATGGGTCTGGGGTCATGGGTCTGGGGTCATGGGTCTGGGGTCATGGGTCTGGGGTCATGGGTCTGGGGTCATGGGTCTGGGGTCATGGGTCTGGGGTCATGGGTCTGGTGTCATGGGTCTGGGGTCATGGGTCTGGGGTCATGGGTCTGGGGTCATGGGTCTGGGGTCATGGGTCTGGGGTCATGAGTCTGGGGTCATGGGTCTGGGGTCATGGGTCTGGGGTCATGGGTCTGGGGTCATGGGTCTGGGGTCATGGGTCTGGGGTCATGGGTCTGGGGTCATGGGTCTGGGGTCATGGGTCTGGGGTCATGGGTCTGGGGTCATGGGTCTGGGGTCATGGGTCTGGGGTCATGGGTCTGGGGTCATGGGTCTGGGGTCATGGGTCTGGGGTCATGGGTCTGGGGTCTTGGGTCTGGGGTCGTGGGTCTGGGGTCGTGGGTCTGGGGTCGTGGGTCTGGGGTCGTGGGTCCGAGGTCGTGGGTCCGGGGTCATGGGTCCGGGGTCATGTGTCCGGGGTCCTGGGTCCGGGGTCGTGGTTCCGGGTTCCTGGGTCCGGGGTCATGGGTCCGGGGTCATGGGTCCGGGGTCATGGGTCCGGGGTCATGGGTCCGGGGTCATGGGTCCGGGGTCGTGGGTCCGGGGTCATGGGTCCGTGGTCATGGGTCCGGAGTCACGGGTCCGGGGTCACGGGTCCGGGGTCATGGGTCCGGGGTCACGGGTCCGGGGTCACGGGTCCGGGGTCCCGGGTCCGGGGTCATGGGTCCGGGGTCATGGGTCCGGTGTCATGGGTCCGTTGTCATGGGACCGGGGTCATGGGACCGGGGTCATGGGTCCGGGGTCATGGGTCCGGGGTCATGGGTCCGGGGTCATGGGTCTGTGGTCATTGGTCTGGGGTCATGGGTCTGGAGTCATGGGTCCGGTGTCATGTGTCCGTTGTCATGGGACCGGGGTCATGGGACCGGGGTCATGTGTCCGGGGTCATGGGTCCGGGGTCCTGGGTCCGGGGTCATGGGTCCGTGGTCCTGTCTCCGGGGTCATGGGTCTGGGGTCTTGGGTCTGGGGTCGTGGGTCTGGGGTCGTGGGTCTGGGGTCGTGGGTCTGGGGTCGTGGGTCCGAGGTCGTGGGTCCGGGGTCATGGGTCCGGGGTCATGTGTCCGGGGTCCTGGGTCCGGGGTCGTGGTTCCGGGTTCCTGGGTCCGGGGTCATGGGTCCGGGGTCATGGGTCCGGGGTCATGGGTCCGGGGTCATGGGTCCGGGGTCATGGGTCCGGGGTCGTGGGTCCGGGGTCATGGGTCCGTGGTCATGGGTCCGGAGTCACGGGTCCGGGGTCGTGGGTCCGGGGTCATGGGTCCGGGGTCATGGGTCCGGGGTCGTGGGTCCGGGGTCGTGGGTCCGGGGTCGTGGGTCCGGGGTCGTGGGTCCGGGGTCGTGGGTCCGGGGTCGTGGGTCCGGGGTCGTGGGTCCGGGGTCGTGGGTCCGGGGTCATGGGTCGGGGGTCGTGGGTCCGGGGTCGTGGGTCCGGGGTCGTGGGTCCGGGGTCCTGGGTCCGGGGTCATGTGTCCGGGGTCCTGGGTCCGGGATCGTGGTTCCGGGGTCCTGGGTCCGGGGTCATGGGTCCGGGGTCATGGGTCTGGGGTCATGGGTCTGGGGTCATGGGTCTGGGGTCATGGGTCTGGGGTCATGGGTCTGGGGTCATGGGTCTGGGGTCATGGGTCTGGGGTCATGGGTCTGGGGTCATGGGTCTGGGGTCATGGGTCTGGGGTCATGGGTCTGGGGTCATGGGTCTGGGGTCATGGGTCTGGTGTCATGGGTCTGGGGTCATGGGTCTGGGGTCATGGGTCTGGGGTCATGGGTCTGGGGTCATGGGTCTGGGGTCATGAGTCTGGGGTCATGGGTCTGGGGTCATGGGTCTGGGGTCATGGGTCTGGGGTCATGGGTCTGGGGTCATGGGTCTGGGGTCATGGGTCTGGGGTCATGGGTCTGGGGTCATGGGTCTGGGGTCATGGGTCTGGGGTCATGGGTCTGGGGTCATGGGTCTGGGGTCATGGGTCTGGGGTCATGGGTCTGGGGTCATGGGTCTGGGGTCATGGGTCTGGGGTCTTGGGTCTGGGGTCGTGGGTCTGGGGTCGTGGGTCTGGGGTCGTGGGTCTGGGGTCGTGGGTCCGAGGTCGTGGGTCCGGGGTCATGGGTCCGGGGTCATGTGTCCGGGGTCCTGGGTCCGGGGTCGTGGTTCCGGGGTCATGGGTCCGGGGTCATGGGTCCGGGGTCATGGGTCCGGGGTCATGGGTCCGGGGTCATGGGTCCGGGGTCATGGGTCCGGGGTCGTGGGTCCGGGGTCGTGGGTCCGGGGTCGTGGGTCCGGGGTCATGGGTCCGTGGTCATGGGTCCGGAGTCACGGGTCCGGGGTCACGGGTCCGGGGTCACGGGTCCGGGGTCACGGGTCCGGGGTCACGGGTCCGGGGTCATGGGTCCGGGGTCATGGGTCCGGGGTCATGGGTCCGGTGTCATGGGTCCGTTGTCATGGGACCGGGGTCATGGGACCGGGGTCATGGGTCCGGGGTCATGGGTCCGGGGTCCTGGGTCCGGGGTCCTGGGTCCGTGGTCCTGTCTCCGGGGTCATGGGTCTGGGGTAATGGGTCTGGGGTCATGGGTCTGGGGTAATGGGTCTGGGGTCATGGGTCTCGGGTCATGGGTCTGGGGTCGTGGGTCCGGGGTCATGGGTCCGGGGTCGTGGGTCCGGGGTCATGGGTCCGGGGTCATGGGTCCGGGGTCATGGGTCCGGGGTCATGGGTCCGGGGTCATGGGTCCGGGGTCATGGGTCCGGGGTCATGGGTCCGTGGTAATGGGTCCGGGGTCATGGGTCCGGGGTCATGGGTCCGGGGTCATGGGTCCGGGGTCATGGGTCCGGGGTCATGGGTCCGGGGTCATGGGTCCGGGGTCATGTGTCCGGGGTCATGGGTCCGGGGTCATGGGTCCGGGGTCATGGGTCCGGGGTCATGGGTCCGGGGTCATGGGTCCGGGGTCATGGGTCCGGGGTCATGGGTCCGGGGTCATGGGTCCGGGGTCATGGGTCCGGGGTCATGGGTCCGGGGTCATGTGTCCGGGGTCCTGGGTCCGGGGTCATGGGTCCGGGGTCATGGGTCCGGGGTCATGGGTCCGGGGTCATGGGTCCGGGGTCATGGGTCTGGGGTCATGGGTCTGGGGTCATGGGTCTGGGGTCTTGGGTCTGGGGTCGTGGGTCCGGGGTCGTGGGTCTGGGGTCGTGGGTCCGGGGTCGTGGGTCCGGGGTCGTGGGTCCGGGGTCATGGGTCCGGGGTCATGTGTCCGGGGTCCTGGGTCCGGGGTCGTGGTTCCGGGGTCCTGGGTCCGGGGTCATGGGTCCGGGGTCATGGGTCCGGGGTCATGGGTCCGGGGTCATGGGTCCGGGGTCGTGGGTCCGGGGTCATGGGTCCGTGGTCATGGGTCCGGAGTCACGGGTCCGGGGTCACGGGTCCGGGGTCACGGGTCCGGGGTCACGGGTCCGGGGTCATGGGTCCGGGGTCATGGGTCCGGGGTCATGGGTCCGGTGTCATGGGTCCGTTGTCATGGGACCGGGGTCATGGGACCGGGGTCATGGGTCCGGGGTCATGGGTCCGGGGTCCTGGGTCCGGTGTCCTGGGTCCGTTGTCCTGTCTCCGGGGTCATGGGTCTGGGGTAATGGGTCTGGGGTCATGGGTCTGGGGTAATGGGTCTGGGGTCATGGGTCTCGGGTCATGGGTCTGGGGTCGTGGGTCCGGGGTCGTGGGTCCGGGGTCGTGGGTCCGGGGTCATGGGTCCGGGGTCATGGGTCCGGGGTCGTGGGTCCGGGGTCGTGGGTCCGGGGTCGTGGGTCCGGGGTCGTGGGTCCGGGGTCGTGGGTCCGGGGTCGTGGGTCCGGGGTCATGGGTCGGGGGTCGTGGGTCCGGGGTCGTGGGTCCGGGGTCGTGGGTCCGGGGTCCTGGGTCCGGGGTCATGTGTCCGGGGTCCTGGGTCCGGGATCGTGGTTCCGGGGTCCTGGGTCCGGGGTCATGGGTCCGGGGTCATGGGTCCGGGGTCATGGGTCTGGGGTCATGGGTCTGGGGTCATGGGTCTGGGGTCATGGGTCTGGGGTCATGGGTCTGGGGTCATGGGTCTGGGGTCATGGGTCCGGGGTCATGGGTCCGTGGTCATGGGTCCGGAGTCACGGGTCCGGGGTCACGGGTCCGGGGTCATGGGTCCGGGGTCACGGGTCCGGGGTCACGGGTCCGGGGTCCCGGGTCCGGGGTCATGGGTCCGGGGTCATGGGTCCGGTGTCATGGGTCCGTTGTCATGGGACCGGGGTCATGGGACCGGGGTCATGGGTCCGGGGTCATGGGTCCGGGGTCATGGGTCCGGGGTCATGGGTCTGTGGTCATTGGTCTGGGGTCATGGGTCTGGAGTCATGGGTCCGGGGTCATGTGTCCGTTGTCATGGGACCGGGGTCATGGGACCGGGGTCATGTGTCCGGGGTCATGGGTCCGGGGTCCTGGGTCCGGGGTCATGGGTCCGTGGTCCTGTCTCCGGGGTCATGGGTCTGGGGTAATGGGTCTGGGGTCATGGGTCTCGGGTCATGGGTCTGGGGTCGTGGGTCCGGGGTCGTGGGTCTGGGGTCATGGGTCTGGGGTCATGGGTCTGGGGTCATGGGTCTGGGGTCATGGGTCTGGGGTCATGGGTCTGGGGTCATGGGTCTGGGGTCATGGGTCCGGGGTCATGGGTCCGTGGTCCTGTCTCCGGGGTCATGGGTCTGGGGTCATGGGTCTGGGGTCATGGGTCTGGGGTCATGGGTCTGGGGTCATGGGTCTGGGGTCATGGGTCTGGGGTCATGGGTCTGGGGTCATGGGTCTGGGGTCATGGGTCTGGGGTCATGGGTCTGGGGTCATGGGTCTGGGGTCATGGGTCTGGGGTCATGGGTCTGGGGTCATGTGTCTGGGGTCATGGGTCTGGGGTCATGGGTCTGGGGTCATGGGTCTGGGGTCATGGGTCTGGGGTCATGGGTCTGGGGTCATGGCTCTGGGGTCTTGGGTCTGGGGTCGTGGGTCTGGGGTCGTGGGTCTGGGGTCGTGGGTCTGGGGTCGTGGGTCTGGGGTCGTGGGTCTGGGGTCGTGGGTCCGGGGTCGTGGGTCCGGGGTCATGGGTCCGGGGTCATGGGTCCGGGGTCATGTGTCCGGGGTCATGGGTCTGGGGTCATGGGTCTGGGGTCATGGGTCTGGGGTCATGGGTCTGGGGTCATGGGTCTGGGGTCATGGGTCTGGGGTCATGGGTCTGGGGTCATGGGTCTGGGGTCATGGGTCTGGGGTCATGGGTCTGGGGTCACGGGTCCGGGGTCACGGGTCCGGGGTCACGGGTCCGGGGTCACGGGTCCGGGGTCACGGGTCCGGGGTCACGGGTCCGGGGTCATGGGTCCGGGGTCATGGGTCCGGGGTCATGGGTCCGGTGTCATGGGTCCGTTGTCATGGGACCGGGGTCATGGGACCGGGGTCATGGGTCCGGGGTCATGGGTCCGGGGTCCTGGGTCCGGGGTCCTGGGTCCGTGGTCCTGTCTCCGGGGTCATGGGTCTGGGGTAATGGGTCTGGGGTCACGGGTCCGGGGTCATGGGTCCGGGGTCATGGGTCTCGGGTCATGGGTCTGGGGTCGTGGGTCCGGGGTCATGGGTCCGGGGTCGTGGGTCCGGGGTCATGGGTCCGGGGTCATGGGTCCGGGGTCATGGGTCCGGGGTCATGGGTCCGGGGTCATGGGTCCGGGGTCATGGGTCCGGGGTCATGGGTCCGTGGTAATGGGTCCGGGGTCATGGGTCCGGGGTCATGGGTCCGGGGTCATGGGTCCGGGGTCATGGGTCCGGGGTCATGGGTCCGGGGTCATGGGTCCGGGGTCATGTGTCCGGGGTCATGGGTCCGGGGTCATGGGTCCGGGGTCATGGGTCCGGGGTCATGGGTCCGGGGTCATGGGTCCGGGGTCATGGGTCCGGGGTCATGGGTCCGGGGTCATGGGTCCGGGGTCATGGGTCCGGGGTCATGTGTCCGGGGTCCTGGGTCCGGGGTCATGGGTCCGGGGTCATGGGTCCGGGGTCATGGGTCCGGGGTCATGGGTCCGGGGTCATGGGTCTGGGGTCATGGGTCTGGGGTCATGGGTCTGGGGTCTTGGGTCTGGGGTCGTGGGTCCGGGGTCGTGGGTCTGGGGTCGTGGGTCCGGGGTCGTGGGTCCGGGGTCGTGGGTCCGGGGTCATGGGTCCGGGGTCATGTGTCCGGGGTCCTGGGTCCGGGGTCGTGGTTCCGGGGTCCTGGGTCCGGGGTCATGGGTCCGGGGTCATGGGTCCGGGGTCATGGGTCCGGGGTCATGGGTCCGGGGTCGTGGGTCCGGGGTCATGGGTCCGTGGTCATGGGTCCGGAGTCACGGGTCCGGGGTCACGGGTCCGGGGTCACGGGTCCGGGGTCACGGGTCCGGGGTCATGGGTCCGGGGTCATGGGTCCGGGGTCATGGGTCCGGTGTCATGGGTCCGTTGTCATGGGACCGGGGTCATGGGACCGGGGTCATGGGTCCGGGGTCATGGGTCCGGGGTCCTGGGTCCGGTGTCCTGGGTCCGTTGTCCTGTCTCCGGGGTCATGGGTCTGGGGTAATGGGTCTGGGGTCATGGGTCTGGGGTAATGGGTCTGGGGTCATGGGTCTCGGGTCATGGGTCTGGGGTCGTGGGTCCGGGGTCGTGGGTCCGGGGTCGTGGGTCCGGGGTCATGGGTCCGGGGTCATGGGTCCGGGGTCGTGGGTCCGGGGTCGTGGGTCCGGGGTCGTGGGTCCGGGGTCGTGGGTCCGGGGTCGTGGGTCCGGGGTCGTGGGTCCGGGGTCATGGGTCGGGGGTCGTGGGTCCGGGGTCGTGGGTCCGGGGTCGTGGGTCCGGGGTCCTGGGTCCGGGGTCATGTGTCCGGGGTCCTGGGTCCGGGATCGTGGTTCCGGGGTCCTGGGTCCGGGGTCATGGGTCCGGGGTCATGGGTCTGGGGTCATGGGTCTGGGGTCATGGGTCTGGGGTCATGGGTCTGGGGTCATGGGTCTGGGGTCATGGGTCTGGGGTCATGGGTCTGGGGTCATGGGTCTGGGGTCATGGGTCTGGGGTCATGGGTCTGGGGTCATGGGTCTGGGGTCATGGGTCTGGTGTCATGGGTCTGGGGTCATGGGTCTGGGGTCATGGGTCTGGGGTCATGGGTCTGGGGTCATGGGTCTGGGGTCATGAGTCTGGGGTCATGGGTCTGGGGTCATGGGTCTGGGGTCATGGGTCTGGGGTCATGGGTCTGGGGTCATGGGTCTGGGGTCATGGGTCTGGGGTCATGGGTCTGGGGTCATGGGTCTGGGGTCATGGGTCTGGGGTCATGGGTCTGGGGTCATGGGTCTGGGGTCATGGGTCTGGGGTCATGGGTCTGGGGTCATGGGTCTGGGGTCATGGGTCTGGGGTCTTGGGTCTGGGGTCGTGGGTCTGGGGTCGTGGGTCTGGGGTCGTGGGTCTGGGGTCGTGGGTCCGAGGTCGTGGGTCCGGGGTCATGGGTCCGGGGTCATGTGTCCGGGGTCCTGGGTCCGGGGTCGTGGTTCCGGGTTCCTGGGTCCGGGGTCATGGGTCCGGGGTCATGGGTCCGGGGTCATGGGTCCGGGGTCATGGGTCCGGGGTCATGGGTCCGGGGTCGTGGGTCCGGGGTCATGGGTCCGTGGTCATGGGTCCGGAGTCACGGGTCCGGGGTCACGGGTCCGGGGTCATGGGTCCGGGGTCACGGGTCCGGGGTCACGGGTCCGGGGTCCCGGGTCCGGGGTCATGGGTCCGGGGTCATGGGTCCGGTGTCATGGGTCCGTTGTCATGGGACCGGGGTCATGGGACCGGGGTCATGGGTCCGGGGTCATGGGTCCGGGGTCATGGGTCCGGGGTCATGGGTCTGTGGTCATTGGTCTGGGGTCATGGGTCTGGAGTCATGGGTCCGGGGTCATGTGTCCGTTGTCATGGGACCGGGGTCATGGGACCGGGGTCATGTGTCCGGGGTCATGGGTCCGGGGTCCTGGGTCCGGGGTCATGGGTCCGTGGTCCTGTCTCCGGGGTCATGGGTCTGGGGTAATGGGTCTGGGGTCATGGGTCTCGGGTCATGGGTCTGGGGTCGTGGGTCCGGGGTCGTGGGTCTGGGGTCATGGGTCTGGGGTCATGGGTCTGGGGTCATGGGTCTGGGGTCATGGGTCTGGGGTCATGGGTCTGGGGTCATGGGTCTGGGGTCATGGGTCCGGGGTCATGGGTCCGTGGTCCTGTCTCCGGGGTCATGGGTCTGGGGTCATGGGTCTGGGGTCATGGGTCTGGGGTCATGGGTCTGGGGTCATGGGTCTGGGGTCATGGGTCTGGGGTCATGGGTCTGGGGTCATGGGTCTGGGGTCATGGGTCTGGGGTCATGGGTCTGGGGTCATGGGTCTGGGGTCATGTGTCTGGGGTCATGGGTCTGGGGTCATGGGTCTGGGGTCATGGGTCTGGGGTCATGGGTCTGGGGTCATGGGTCTGGGGTCATGGCTCTGGGGTCTTGGGTCTGGGGTCGTGGGTCTGGGGTCGTGGGTCTGGGGTCGTGGGTCTGGGGTCGTGGGTCTGGGGTCGTGGGTCTGGGGTCGTGGGTCCGGGGTCGTGGGTCCGGGGTCATGGGTCCGGGGTCATGGGTCCGGGGTCATGTGTCCGGGGTCATGGGTCTGGGGTCATGGGTCTGGGGTCATGGGTCTGGGGTCATGGGTCTGGGGTCATGGGTCTGGGGTCATGGGTCTGGGGTCATGGGTCTGGGGTCATGGGTCTGGGGTCATGGGTCTGGGGTCATGGGTCTGGGGTCACGGGTCCGGGGTCACGGGTCCGGGGTCACGGGTCCGGGGTCACGGGTCCGGGGTCACGGGTCCGGGGTCACGGGTCCGGGGTCATGGGTCCGGGGTCATGGGTCCGGGGTCATGGGTCCGGTGTCATGGGTCCGTTGTCATGGGACCGGGGTCATGGGACCGGGGTCATGGGTCCGGGGTCATGGGTCCGGGGTCCTGGGTCCGGGGTCCTGGGTCCGTGGTCCTGTCTCCGGGGTCATGGGTCTGGGGTAATGGGTCTGGGGTCATGGGTCTGGGGTAATGGGTCTGGGGTCATGGGTCTCGGGTCATGGGTCTGGGGTCGTGGGTCCGGGGTCATGGGTCCGGGGTCGTGGGTCCGGGGTCATGGGTCCGGGGTCATGGGTCCGGGGTCATGGGTCCGGGGTCATGGGTCCGGGGTCATGGGTCCGGGGTCATGGGTCCGGGGTCATGGGTCCGGGGTCATGGGTCCGGGGTCATGGGTCCGGGGTCATGGGTCCGGGGTCATGGGTCCGGGGTCATGGGTCCGGGGTCATGGGTCCGGGGTCATGGGTCCGGGGTCATGGGTCCGGGGTCATGGGTCCGGGGTCATGGGTCCGGGGTCATGGGTCCGGGGTCATGGGTCCGGGGTCATGGGTCCTGGGTCATGGGTCCGGGGTCATGGGTCCGGGGTCATGGGTCCGGGGTCATGGGTCCGGGGTCATGTGTCCGGGGTCATGGGTCCGGGGTCATGGGTCCGGGGTCATGGGTCCGGGGTCATGGGTCCGGGGTCATGGGTCCGGGGTCATGGGTCCGGGGTCATGGGTCCGTGGTCATGGGTCCGGGGTCATGGGTCCGGGGTCATGGGTCTGGGGTCATGGGTCTGGGGTCATGGGTCTGGGTTCATGGGTCTGTGGTCATGGGTCTGGGGTCATGGGTCTGGGGTCATGGTTCTGGGGTCATGGGTCTGGGGTCATGGGTCTGGGGTCATGGGTCTGGGGTCATGGGTCTGGGGTCATGGGTCTGGGGTCATGGGTCTGGGGTCATGGGTCTGGGGTCATGGGTCTGGGGTCATGGGTCTGGGGTCATGGGTCTGGGGTCATGGGTCTGGGGTCATGGGTCTGGGGTCATGGGTCTGGGGTCATGGGTCTGGGGTCATGGGTCTGGGGTCATGGGTCTGGGGTCATGGGTCTGGGGTCATGGGTCTGGGGTCATGGGTCTGGGGTCATGGGTCTGGGGTCATGGGTCTGGGGTCATGGGTCTGGGGTCATGGGTCTGGGGTCATGGGTCTGGGGTCATGGGTCTGGGGTCATGGGTCTGGGGTCATGGGTCTGGGGTCATGGGTCTGGGGTCATGAGTCTGGGGTCATGGGTCTGGGGTCATGGGTCTGGGGTCATGGGTCTGGGGTCATGGGTCTGGGGTCATGGGTCTGGGGTCATGGGTCTGGGGTCATGGGTCTGGGGTCATGGGTGTGGGGTCTTGGGTCTGGGGTCGTGGGTCTGGGGTCGTGGGTCTGGGGTCGTGGGTCCGGGGTCGTGGGTCCGGGGTCGTGGGTCCGGGGTCATGGGTCCGGGGTCATGTGTCCGGGGTCCTGGGTCCGGGGTCGTGGTTCCGGGGTCATGGGTCCGGGGTCATGGGTCCGGGGTCATGGGTCCGGGGTCGTGGGTCCGGGGTCGTGGGTCCGGGGTCGTGGGTCCGGGGTCGTGGGTCCGGGGTCATGGGTCCGTGGTCATGGGTCCGGAGTCACGGGTCCGGGGTCACGGGTCCGGGGTCACGGGTCCGGGGTCACGGGTCCGGGGTCACGGGTCCGGGGTCATGGGTCCGGGGTCATGGGTCCGGGGTCATGGGTCCGGTGTCATGGGTCCGTTGTCATGGGACCGGGGTCATGGGACCGGGGTCATGGGTCCGGGGTCATGGGTCCGGGGTCCTGGGTCCGGGGTCCTGGGTCCGTGGTCCTGTCTCCGGGGTCATGGGTCTGGGGTAATGGGTCTGGGGTCATGGGTCTGGGGTAATGGGTCTGGGGTCATGGGTCTCGGGTCATGGGTCTGGGGTCGTGGGTCCGGGGTCATGGGTCCGGGGTCGTGGGTCCGGGGTCATGGGTCCGGGGTCATGGGTCCGGGGTCATGGGTCCGGGGTCATGGGTCCGGGGTCATGGGTCCGGGGTCATGGGTCCGTGGTAATGGGTCCGGGGTCATGGGTCCGGGGTCATGGGTCCGGGGTCATGGGTCCGGGGTCATGGGTCCGGGGTCATGGGTCCGGGGTCATGGGTCCGGGGTCATGGGTCCGGGGTCATGGGTCCGGGGTCATGTGTCCGGGGTCATGTGTCCGGGGTCATGGGTCCGGGGTCATGGGTCCGGGGTCATGGGTCCGGGGTCATGGGTCCGGGGTCATGGGTCCGGGGTCATGGGTCCGGGGTCATGGGTCCGGGGTCATGGGTCCGGGGTCATGGGTCCGGGGTCAGGTGTCCGGGGTCATGGGTCCGGGGTCATGGGTCCGGGGTCATGGGTCCGGGGTCATGGGTCCGGGGTCATGGGTCTGGGGTCATGGGTCTCGGGTCATGGGTCTGGGGTCGTGGGTCCGGGGTCATGGGTCCGGGGTCGTGGGTCCGGGGTCATGGGTCCGGGGTCATGGGTCCGGGGTCATGGGTCCGGGGTCATGGGTCCGGGGTCATGGGTCCGGTGTCATGGGTCCGTTGTCATGGGACCGGGGTCATGGGACCGGGGTCATGGGTCCGGGGTCATGGGTCCGGGGTCCTGGGTCCGGGGTCCTGGGTCCGTGGTCCTGTCTCCGGGGTCATGGGTCTGGGGTAATGGGTCTGGGGTCATGGGTCTGGGGTAATGGGTCTGGGGTCATGGGTCTCGGGTCATGGGTCTGGGGTCATGGGTCCGGGGTCATGGGTCTGGGGTCATGGGTCTGGGGTCATGGGTCTGGGGTCTTGGGTCTGGGGTCGTGGGTCTGGGGTCGTGGGTCTGGGGTCGTGGGTCCGGGGTCGTGGGTCCGGGGTCGTGGGTCCGGGGTCATGGGTCCGGGGTCATGTGTCCGGGGTCCTGGGTCCGGGGTCATGGGTCCGGGGTCATGGGTCCGGGGTCATGGGTCCGGGGTCATGGGTCTGGGGTCATGGGTCTCGGGTCATGGGTCTGGGGTCGTGGGTCCGGGGTCATGGGTCCGGGGTCGTGGGTCCGGGGTCATGGGTCCGGGGTCATGGGTCCGGGGTCATGGGTCCGGGGTCATGGGTCCGGGGTCATGGGTCCGGTGTCATGGGTCCGTTGTCATGGGTCCGGGGTCGTGGGTCCGGGGTCATGGGTCCGGG
Source organism: Andrena hattorfiana (assembly GCA_944738655.2). Taxonomy (NCBI): domain Eukaryota; kingdom Metazoa; phylum Arthropoda; class Insecta; order Hymenoptera; family Andrenidae; genus Andrena; species Andrena hattorfiana. Next base: position 64,512,450 of record OX122889.2, read on the forward strand.
GTCATGGGTCCGGGGTCATGGGTCCGGGGTCATGGGTCCGGGGTCATGGGTCCGGGGTCATGGGTCCGTGGTAATGGGTCCGGGGTCATGGGTCCGGGGTCATGGGTCCGGGGTCATGGGTCCGGGGTCATGGGTCCGGGGTCATGGGTCCGGGGTCATGGGTCCGGGGTCATGTGTCCGGGGTCATGGGTCCGGGGTCATGGGTCCGGGGTCATGGGTCCGGGGTCATGGGTCCGGGGTCATGGGTCCGGGGTCATGGGTCCGGGGTCATGGGTCCGGGGTCATGGGTCCGGGGTCATGGGTCCGGGGTCAGGTGTCCGGGGTCCTGGGTCCGGGGTCATGGGTCCGGGGTCATGGGTCCGGGGTCATGGGTCCGGGGTCATGGGTCCGGGGTCATGGGTCCGGGGTCATGGGTCTGGGGTCATGGGTCTGGGGTCATGGGTCTGGGGTCTTGGGTCTGGGGTCGTGGGTCTGGGGTCGTGGGTCTGGGGTCGTGGGTCCGGGGTCGTGGGTCCGGGGTCGTGGGTCCGGGGTCATGGGTCCGGGGTCATGTGTCCGGGGTCCTGGGTCCGGGGTCGTGGTTCCGGGGTCCTGGGTCCGGGGTCATGGGTCCGGGGTCATGGGTCCGGGGTCATGGGTCCGGGGTCATGGGTCCGGGGTCGTGGGTCCGGGGTCATGGGTCCGTGGTCATGGGTCCGGAGTCACGGGTCCGGGGTCACGGGTCCGGGGTCATGGGTCCGGGGTCATGGGTCCGGGGTCATGGGTCTGGGGTCATGGGTCTCGGGTCATGGGTCTGGGGTCGTGGGTCCGGGGTCATGGGTCCGGGGTCGTGGGTCCGGGGTCATGGGTCCGGGGTCATGGGTCCGGGGTCATGGGTCCGGGGTCATGGGTCCGGGGTCATGGGTCCGGTGTCATGGGTCCGTTGTCATGGGTCCGGGGTCGTGGGTCCGGGGTCATGGGTCCGGGGTCATGGGTCCGGGGTCATGGGTCCGGGGTCATGGGTCCGGGGTCATGGGTCCGGGGTCATGGGTCCGGGGTCATGGGTCCGTGGTAATGGGTCCGGGGTCATGGGTCCGGGGTCATGGGTCCGGGGTCATGGGTCCGGGGTCATGGGTCCGGGGTCATGGGTCCGGGGTCATGGGTCCGGGGTCATGTGTCCGGGGTCATGGGTCCGGGGTCATGGGTCCGGGGTCATGGGTCCGGGGTCATGGGTCCGGGGTCATGGGTCCGGGGTCATGGGTCCGGGGTCATGGGTCCGGGGTCATGGGTCCGGGGTCATGGGTCCGGGGTCAGGTGTCCGGGGTCCTGGGTCCGGGGTCATGGGTCCGGGGTCATGGGTCCGGGGTCATGGGTCCGGGGTCATGGGTCCGGGGTCATGGGTCCGGGGTCATGGGTCTGGGGTCATGGGTCTGGGGTCATGGGTCTGGGGTCTTGGGTCTGGGGTCGTGGGTCTGGGGTCGTGGGTCTGGGGTCGTGGGTCCGGGGTCGTGGGTCCGGGGTCGTGGGTCCGGGGTCATGGGTCCGGGGTCATGTGTCCGGGGTCCTGGGTCCGGGGTCGTGGTTCCGGGGTCCTGGGTCCGGGGTCATGGGTCCGGGGTCATGGGTCCGGGGTCATGGGTCCGGGGTCATGGGTCCGGGGTCGTGGGTCCGGGGTCATGGGTCCGTGGTCATGGGTCCGGAGTCACGGGTCCGGGGTCACGGGTCCGGGGTCACGGGTCCGGGGTCACGGGTCCGGGGTCATGGGTCCGGGGTCATGGGTCCGGGGTCATGGGTCCGGTGTCATGGGTCCGTTGTCATGGGACCGGGGTCATGGGACCGGGGTCATGGGTCCGGGGTCATGGGTCCGGGGTCATGGGTCCGGGGTCATGGGTCCGGGGTCATGGGTCCGGGGTCATGGGTCCGGGGTCATGGGTCCGGGGTCATGGGTCCGGGGTCATGGGTCCGGGGTCATGGGTCCGGGGTCATGGGTCCGTGGTCATGGGTCCGGGGTCATGGGTCCGGGGTCATGGGTCTGGGGTCATGGGTCTGGGGTCATGGGTCTGGGTTCATGGGTCTGTGGTCATGGGTCTGGGGTCATGGGTCTGGGGTCATGGTTCTGGGGTCATGGGTCTGGGGTCATGGGTCTGGGGTCATGGGTCTGGGGTCATGGGTCTGGGGTCATGGCTCTGGGGTCATGGGTCTGGGGTCATGGGTCTGGGGTCATGGGTCTGGGGTCATGGGTCTGGGGTCATGGGTCTGGGGTCATGGGTCTGGGGTCATGGGTCTGGGGTCATGGGGCTGGGGTCATGGGTCTGGGGTCATGGGTCTGGGGTCATGGGTCTGGGGTCATGGGTCTGGGGTCATGGGTCTGGGGTCATGGGTCTGGGGTCATGGGTCTGGGGTCATGGGTCTGGGGTCATGGGTCTGGGGTCATGGGTCTGGGGTCATGGGTCTGGGGTCATGGGTCTGGGGTCATGGGTCTGGGGTCATGGGTCTGGGGTCATGGGTCTGGGGTCATGGGTCTGGGGTCATGGGTGTGGGGTCTTGGGTCTGGGGTCGTGGGTCTGGGGTCGTGGGTCTGGGGTCATGGGTCTGGGGTCATGGGTCTGGGGTCATGGGTCTGGGGTCATGGGTCTGGGGTCATGGGTCTGGGGTCATGGGTCTGGGGTCATGGGTCTGGGGTCATGGGTCTGGGGTCATGGGTCTGGGGTCATGGGTCTGGGGTCATGGGTCTGGGTTCATGGGTCTGGGGTCATGGGTGTGGGGTCTTGGGTCTGGGGTCGTGGGTCTGGGGTCGTGGGTCCGGGGTCGTGGGTCCGGGGTCGTGGGTCCGGGGTCGTGGGTCCGGGGTCGTGGGTCCGGGGTCGTGGGTCCGGGTTCGTGGGTCCGGGGTCATGGGTCGGGGGTCGTGGGTCCGGGGTCGTGGGTCCGGGGTCGTGGGTCCGGGGTCGTGGGTCCGGGGTCCTGGGTCCGGGGTCATGTGTCCGGGGTCCTGGGTCCGGGGTCGTGGTTCCGGGGTCCTGGGTCCGGGGTCATGGGTCCGGGGTCATGGGTCTGGGGTCATGGGTCTGGGGTCATGGGTCTGGGGTCATGGGTCTGGGGTCATGGGTCTGGGGTCATGGGTCTGGGGTCATGGGTCTGGGGTCATGGGTCTGGGGTCATGGGTCTGGGGTCATGGGCCTGGGGTCATGGGTCTGGGGTCATGGGTCTGGGGTCATGGGTCTGGGGTCATGGGTCTGGGGTCATGGGTCTGGGGTCATGGGTCTGGGGTCATGGGTCTGGGGTCATGGGTCTGGGGTCATGGGTCTGGGGTCATGGGTCTGGGGTCATGGGTCTGGGGTCATGGGTCTGGGGTCATGGGTCTGGGGTCATGGGTCTGGGGTCATGGGTCTGGGGTCATGGGTCTGGGGTCATGGGTCTGGGGTCATGGGTCTGGGGTCATGGGTCTGGGGTCATGGGTCTGGGGTCATGGGTCTGGGGTCTTGGGTCTGGGGTCGTGGGTCTGGGGTCGTGGGTCTGGGGTCGTGGGTCTGGGGTCGTGGGTCCGAGGTCGTGGGTCCGGGGTCATGGGTCCGGGGTCATGTGTCCGGGGTCCTGGGTCCGGGGTCGTGGTTCCGGGTTCCTGGGTCCGGGGTCATGGGTCCGGGGTCATGGGTCCGGGGTCATGGGTCCGGGGTCATGGGTCCGGGGTCGTGGGTCCGGGGTCATGGGTCCGTGGTCATGGGTCCGGAGTCACGGGTCCGGGGTCACGGGTCCGGGGTCATGGGTCCGGGGTCACGGGTCCGGGGTCACGGGTCCGGGGTCACGGGTCCGGGGTCATGGGTCCGGGGTCATGGGTCCGGTGTCATGGGTCCGTTGTCATGGGACCGGGGTCATGGGACCGGGGTCATGGGTCCGGGGTCATGGGTCCGGGGTCATGGGTCCGGGGTCATGGGTCTGTGGTCATTGGTCTGGTGTCATGGGTCTGGAGTCATGGGTCCGGTGTCATGTGTCCGTTGTCATGGGACCGGGGTCATGGGACCGGGGTCATGTGTCCGGGGTCATGGGTCCGGGGTCCTGGGTCCGGGGTCCTGGGTCCGGGGTCATGGGTCCGTGGTCCTGTCTCCGGGGTCATGGGTCTGGGGTAATGGGTCTGGGGTCATGGGACTGGGGTCATGTGTCTCGGGTCATGGGTCTGGGGTCGTGGGTCCGGGGTCGTGGGTCTGGGGTCATGGGTCTGGGCTCATGGGTCTGGGGTCATGGGTCTGGGGTCATGGGTCCGGGGTCATGGGTCCGTGGTCCTGTCTCCGGGGTCATGGGTCTGGGGTAATGGGTCTGGGGTCATGGGTCTCGGGTCATGGGTCTGGGGTCGTGGGTCCAAGTTCGTGGGTCCGGGGTCCTGGGTCCGGGGTCGTGGGTCCGGGGTCGTGGGTCTGGGGTCGTGGGTCTGGGGTCGTGGCTCTGGGGTCGTGGGTCTGGGGTCATGGGTCTGGGGTCATGGGTCTGGGGTCATGGGTCTGGGGTCATGGGTCTGGGGTCATGGGTCTGGGTTCATGGGTCTGGGTTCATGGGTCTGGGGTCATGGGTCTGGGGTCATGGGTCTGGGGTCATGGGTCTGGGGTCATGGGTCTGGGGTCATGGGTCTGGGGTCATGGGTCTGGGGTCATGGGTCTGGGGTCATGGGTCTGGGGTCATGGGTCTGGGGTCATGGGTCTGGGGTCATGGGTCTGGGGTCATGGGTCTGGGGTCATGGGTCTGGGGTCATGGGTCTGGGGTCATGGGTCTGGGGTCATGGGTCTGGGGTCATGGGTCTGGGGTCATGGGTCTGGGGTCATGGGTCTGGGGTCATGGGTCTGGGGTCTTGGGTCTGGGGTCGTGGGTCCGGGGTCGTGGGTCCGGGGTCGTGGGTCCGGGGTCGTGGGTCCGGGGTCGTGGGTCCGGGGTCATGGGTCCGGGGTCATGTGTCCGGGGTCCTGGGTCCGGGGTCATGGGTCCGGGGTCATGGGTCCGGGGTCATGGGTCCGGGGTCATGGGTCCGGGGTCATGGGTCCGGGGTCATGGGTCCTGGGTCATGGGTCCGGGGTCATGGGTCCGGGGTCATGGGTCCGGGGTCATGGGTCCGGGGTCATGGGTCCGGGGTCATGGGTCCGGGGTCATGGGTCCGGGGTCATGGGTCCGGGGTCATGGGTCCGGGGTCATGGGTCCGGGGTCATGGGTCCGGGGTCATGGGTCCGGGGTCATGGGTCCGGGGTCATGGGTCCGGGGTCATGGGTCCGGGGTCATGGGTCCGGGGTCATGGGTCCGGGGTCATGGGTCTGGGGTCATGGGTCTGGGGTCATGGGTCTGGGGTCTTGGGTCTGGGGTCGTGGGTCTGGGGTCGTGGGTCTGGGGTCGTGGGTCCGGGGTCGTGGGTCCGGGGTCGTGGGTCCGGGGTCATGGGTCCGGGGTCATGTGTCCGGGGTCCTGGGTCCGGGGTCGTGGTTCCGGGGTCCTGGGTCCGGGGTCATGGGTCCGGGGTCATGGGTCCGGGGTCATGGGTCCGGGGTCATGGGTCCGGGGTCGTGGGTCCGGGGTCATGGGTCCGTGGTCATGGGTCCGGAGTCACGGGTCCGGGGTCACGGGTCCGGGGTCACGGGTCCGGGGTCACGGGTCCGGGGTCATGGGTCCGGGGTCATGGGTCCGGGGTCATGGGTCCGGTGTCATGGGTCCGTTGTCATGGGACCGGGGTCATGGGACCGGGGTCATGGGTCCGGGGTCATGGGTCCGGGGTCATGGGTCCGGGGTCATGGGTCCGGGGTCATGGGTCCGGGGTCATGGGTCCGGGGTCATGGGTCCGGGGTCATGGGTCCGGGGTCATGGGTCCGGGGTCATGGGTCCGGGGTCATGGGTCCGTGGTCATGGGTCCGGGGTCATGGGTCCGGGGTCATGGGTCTGGGGTCATGGGTCTGGGGTCATGGGTCTGGGTTCATGGGTCTGTGGTCATGGGTCTGGCGTCATGGGTCTGGGGTCATGGTTCTGGGGTCATGGGTCTGGGGTCATGGGTCTGGGGTCATGGGTCTGGGGTCATGGGTCTGGGGTCATGGCTCTGGGGTCATGGGTCTGGGGTCATGGGTCTGGGGTCATGGGTCTGGGGTCATGGGTCTGGGGTCATGGGTCTGGGGTCATGGGTCTGGGGTCATGGGTCTGGGGTCATGGGGCTGGGGTCATGGGTCTGGGGTCATGGGTCTGGGGTCATGGGTCTGGGGTCATGGGTCTGGGGTCATGGGTCTGGGGTCATGGGTCTGGGGTCATGGGTCTGGGGTCATGGGTCTGGGGTCATGGGTCTGGGGTCATGGGTCTGGGGTCATGGGTCTGGGGTCATGGGTCTGGGGTCATGGGTCTGGGGTCATGGGTCTGGGGTCATGGGTGTGGGGTCTTGGGTCTGGGGTCGTGGGTCTGGGGTCGTGGGTCTGGGGTCATGGGTCTGGGGTCATGGGTCTGGGGTCATGGGTCTGGGGTCATGGGTCTGGGGTCATGGGTCTGGGGTCATGGGTCTGGGGTCATGGGTCTGGGGTCATGGGTCTGGGGTCATGGGTCTGGGGTCATGGGTCTGGGGTCATGGGTCTGGGGTCATGGGTCTGGGGTCATGGGTCTGGGTTCATGGGTCTGGGGTCATGGGTGTGGGGTCTTGGGTCTGGGGTCGTGGGTCTGGGGTCGTGGGTCCGGGGTCGTGGGTCCGGGGTCGTGGGTCCGGGGTCGTGGGTCCGGGGTCGTGGGTCCGGGGTCGTGGGTCCGGGTTCGTGGGTCCGGGGTCATGGGTCGGGGGTCGTGGGTCCGGGGTCGTGGGTCCGGGGTCGTGGGTCCGGGGTCGTGGGTCCGGGGTCCTGGGTCCGGGGTCATGTGTCCGGGGTCCTGGGTCCGGGGTCGTGGTTCCGGGGTCCTGGGTCCGGGGTCATGGGTCCGGGGTCATGGGTCTGGGGTCATGGGTCTGGGGTCATGGGTCTGGGGTCATGGGTCTGGGGTCATGGGTCTGGGGTCATGGGTCTGGGGTCATGGGTCTGGGGTCATGGGTCTGGGGTCATGGGTCTGGGGTCATGGGCCTGGGGTCATGGGTCTGGGGTCATGGGTCTGGGGTCATGGGTCTGGGGTCATGGGTCTGGGGTCATGGGTCTGGGGTCATGGGTCTGGGGTCATGGGTCTGGGGTCATGGGTCTGGGGTCATGGGTCTGGGGTCATGGGTCTGGGGTCATGGGTCTGGGGTCATGGGTCTGGGGTCATGGGTCTGGGGTCATGGGTCTGGGGTCATGGGTCTGGGGTCATGGGTCTGGGGTCATGGGTCTGGGGTCATGGGTCTGGGGTCATGGGTCTGGGGTCTTGGGTCTGGGGTCGTGGGTCTGGGGTCGTGGGTCTGGGGTCGTGGGTCTGGGGTCGTGGGTCCGAGGTCGTGGGTCCGGGGTCATGGGTCCGGGGTCATGTGTCCGGGGTCCTGGGTCCGGGGTCGTGGTTCCGGGTTCCTGGGTCCGGGGTCATGGGTCCGGGGTCATGGGTCCGGGGTCATGGGTCCGGGGTCATGGGTCCGGGGTCGTGGGTCCGGGGTCATGGGTCCGTGGTCATGGGTCCGGAGTCACGGGTCCGGGGTCACGGGTCCGGGGTCATGGGTCCGGGGTCACGGGTCCGGGGTCACGGGTCCGGGGTCACGGGTCCGGGGTCATGGGTCCGGGGTCATGGGTCCGGTGTCATGGGTCCGTTGTCATGGGACCGGGGTCATGGGACCGGGGTCATGGGTCCGGGGTCATGGGTCCGGGGTCATGGGTCCGGGGTCATGGGTCTGTGGTCATTGGTCTGGTGTCATGGGTCTGGAGTCATGGGTCCGGTGTCATGTGTCCGTTGTCATGGGACCGGGGTCATGGGACCGGGGTCATGTGTCCGGGGTCATGGGTCCGGGGTCCTGGGTCCGGGGTCCTGGGTCCGGGGTCATGGGTCCGTGGTCCTGTCTCCGGGGTCATGGGTCTGGGGTAATGGGTCTGGGGTCATGGGTCTGGGGTCATGTGTCTCGGGTCATGGGTCTGGGGTCGTGGGTCCGGGGTCGTGGGTCTGGGGTCATGGGTCTGGGCTCATGGGTCTGGGGTCATGGGTCTGGGGTCATGGGTCCGGGGTCATGGGTCCGTGGTCCTGTCTCCGGGGTCATGGGTCTGGGGTAATGGGTCTGGGGTCATGGGTCTCGGGTCATGGGTCTGGGGTCGTGGGTCCGGGTTCGTGGGTCCGGGGTCCTGGGTCCGGGGTCGTGGGTCCGGGGTCGTGGGTCTGGGGTCGTGGGTCTGGGGTCGTGGGTCTGGGGTCGTGGGTCTGGGGTCATGGGTCTGGGGTCATGGGTCTGGGGTCATGGGTCTGGGGTCATGGGTCTGGGGTCATGGGTCTGGGTTCATGGGTCTGGGTTCATGGGTCTGGGGTCATGGGTCTGGGGTCATGGGTCTGGGGTCATGGGTCTGGGGTCATGGGTCTGGGGTCATGGGTCTGGGGTCATGGGTCTGGGGTCATGGGTCTGGGGTCATGGGTCTGGGGTCATGGGTCTGGGGTCATGGGTCTGGGGTCATGGGTCTGGGGTCATGGGTCTGGGGTCATGGGTCTGGGGTCATGGGTCTGGGGTCATGGGTCTGGGGTCATGGGTCTGGGGTCATGGGTCTGGGGTCATGGGTCTGGGGTCATGGGTCTGGGGTCTTGGGTCTGGGGTCGTGGGTCCGGGGTCGTGGGTCCGGGGTCGTGGGTCCGGGGTCGTGGGTCCGGGGTCGTGGGTCCGGGGTCATGGGTCCGGGGTCATGTGTCCGGGGTCCTGGGTCCGGGGTCATGGGTCCGGGGTCATGGGTCCGGGGTCATGGGTCCGGGGTCATGGGTCCGGGGTCATGGGTCCGGGGTCATGGGTCCTGGGTCATGGGTCCGGGGTCATGGGTCCGGGGTCATGGGTCCGGGGTCATGGGTCCGGGGTCATGGGTCCGGGGTCATGGGTCCGGGGTCATGGGTCCGGGGTCATGGGTCCGGGGTCATGGGTCCGGGGTCATGGGTCCGGGGTCATGGGTCCGGGGTCATGGGTCCGGGGTCATGGGTCCGGGGTCATGGGTCCGGGGTCATGGGTCCGGGGTCATGGGTCCGGGGTCATGGGTCCGGGGTCATGGATCCGGGGTCATGGGTCTGGGGTCATGGGTCTGGGGTCATGGGTCTGGGGTCATGGGTCTGGGGTCTTGGGTCTGGGGTCGTTGGTCTGGGGTCGTGGGTCTGGTGTCGTGGGTCCGGGGTCGTGGGTCCGGGGTCATGGGTCCGGGGTCATGTGTCCGGGGTCCTGGGTCCGGGGTCATGGGTCCGGGGTCATGGGTCCGGGGTCATGGGTCCGGGGTCATGGGTCCGGGGTCATGGGTCCGGGGTCATGGGTCCGTGGTAATGGGTCCGGGGTCATGGGTCCGGGGTCATGGGTCCGGGGTCATGGGTCCGGGGTCATGGGTCCGGGGTCATGGGTCCGGGGTCATGGGTCCGGGGTCATGGGTCCGGGGTCATGGGTCCGGGGTCATGGGTCCGGGGTCATGGGTCCGGGGTCATGGGTCCGGGGTCATGGGTCCGGGGTCATGGGTCCGGGGTCATGGGTCTGGGGTCATCGGTCTGGGGTCATGGGTCTGGGGTCATGGGTCCGGTGTCATGTGTCCGTTGTCATGGGACCGGGGTCATGGGACCGGGGTCATGGGTCCGGGGTCATGGGTCCGGGGTCCTGGGTCCGGGGTCCTGGGTCCGGGGTCATGGGTCCGTGGTCCTGTCTCCGGGGTCATGGGTCTGGGGTAATGGGTCTGGGGTCATGGGTCTCGGGTCATGGGTCTGGGGTCGTGGGTCCGGGGTCGTGGGTCCGGGGTCATGGGTCCGGGGTCATGTGTCCGGGGTCCTGGGTCCGGGGTTGTGGTTCCGGGGTCATGGGTCTCGGGTCATGGGTCTGGGGTCGTGGGTCCGGGGTCGTGGGTCCGGGGTCGTGGGTCCGGGGTCATGGGTCCGGGGTCATGGGTCCGGGGTCATGGGTCCGGGGTCATGGGTCCGGGGTCATGGGTCCGGGGTCATGGGTCCGGGGTCATGGGTCCTGGGTCATGGGTCCGGGGTCATGGGTCCGGGGTCATGGGTCCGGGGTCATGGGTCCGGGGTCATGGGTCCGGGGTCATGGGTCCGGGGTCATGGGTCCGGGGTCATGGGTCCGGGGTCATGGGTCCGGGGTCATGGGTCCGGGGTCATGGGTCCGGGGTCATGGGTCCGGGGTCATGGGTCCGGGGTCATGTGTCCGGGGTCCTGGGTCCGGGGTCATGGGTCCGGGGTCATGGGTCCGGGGTCATGGGTCCGGGGTCATGGGTCCGGGGTCATGGGTCCGGGGTCATGGGTCCGTGGTAATGGGTCCGGGGTCATGGGTCCGGGGTCATGGGTCCGGGGTCATGGGTCCGGGGTCATGGGTCCGGGGTCATGGGTCCGGGGTCATGGGTCCGGGGTCATGGGTCCGGGGTCATGGGTCCGGGGTCATGGGTCCGGGGTCATGGGTCCGGGGTCATGGGTCTGGGGTCATGGGTCTGGGTTCATGGGTCTGGGGTCATGGGTCTGGGGTCATGGGTCTGGGGTCATGGTTCTGGGGTCATGGGTCTGGGGTCATGGGTCTGGGGTCATGGGTCTGGGGTCATGGGTCCGGGGTCATGGGTCCGTGGTAATGGGTCCGGGGTCATGGGTCCGGGGTCATGGGTCCGGGGTCATGGGTCCGGGGTCCTGGGTCCGGGGTCCTGGGTCCGGGGTCATGGGTCCGTGGTCCTGTCTCCGGGGTCATGGGTCTGGGGTAATGGGTCTGGGGTCATGGGTCTCGGGTCATGGGTCTGGGGTCGTGGGTCCGGGGTCGTGGGTCCGGGGTCATGGGTCCGGGGTCATGTGTCCGGGGTCCTGGGTCCGGGGTTGTGGTTCCGGGGTCATGGGTCTGGGGTCGTGGGTCCGGGGTCGTGGGTCCGGGGTCGTGGGTCCGGGGTCATGGGTCCGGGGTCATGGGTCCGGGGTCGTGGGTCCGGGGTCGTGGGTCCGGGGTCGTGGGTCCGGGGTCGTGGGTCCGGGGTCGTGGGTCCGGGGTCGTGGGTCCGGGGTCGTGGGTCCGGGGTCATGGGTCTGGGGTCGTGGGTCCGGGGTCGTGGGTCCGGGGTCGTGGGTCCGGGGTCGTGGGTCCGGGGTCGTGGGTCCGGGGTCGTGGGTCCGGGGTCGTGGGTCCGGGGTCCTGGGTCCGCGGTCATGTGTCCGGGGTCCTGGGTCTGGGGTCATGGGTCTGGGGTCATGGGTCTGGGGTCATGGGTCTGGGTTCATGGGTCTGGGGTCATGGGTCTGGGGTCATGGGTCTGGGGTCATGGGTCTGGGGTCATGGGTCTGGGGTCAAGGGTCTGGGGTCATGGGTCTGGGGTCATGGGTCTGGGGTCATGGGTCTGGGGTCATGGGTCTGGGGTCTTGGGTCTGGGGTCGTGGGTCTGGGGTCGTGGGTCTGGGGTCGTGGGTCGGGGGTCGTGGGTCCGGGGTCGTGGGTCCGGGGTCATGGGTCCGGGGTCATGTGTCCGGGGTCCTGGGTCCGGGGTCATGGGTCCGGGGTCATGGGTCCGGGGTCATGGGTCCGGGGTCATGGGTCCGGGGTCATGGGTCCGGGGTCATGGGTCCGGGGTCATGGGTCTGGGGTCATGGGTCTGGGGTCATGGGTCTGGGGTCATGGGTCTGGGGTCATGGGTCTGGGGTCACGGGTCCGGGGTCACGGGTCCGGGGTCACGGGTCCGGGGTCACGGGTCCGGGGTCACGGGTCCGGGGTCACGGGTCCGGGGTCACGGGTCCGGGGTCATGGGTCCGGGGTCATGGGTCCGGTGTCATGGGTCCGTTGTCATGGGACCGGGGTCATGGGACCGGGGTCATGGGTCCGGGGTCATGGGTCCGGGGTCCTGGGTCCGGGGTCCTGGGTCCGTGGTCCTGTCTCCGGGGTCATGGGTCTGGGGTAATGGGTCTGGGGTCATGGGTCTGGGGTAATGGGTCTGGGGTCATGGGTCTCGGGTCATGGGTCTGGGGTCGTGGGTCCGGGGTCATGGGTCCGGGGTCATGGGTCCGGGGTCGTGGGTCCGGGGTCATGGGTCCGGGGTCATGGGTCCGGGGTCATGGGTCCGGGGTCATGGGTCCGGGGTCATGGGTCCGTGGTAATGGGTCCGTGGTCATGGGTCCGGGGTCATGGGTCCGGGGTCATGGGTCCGGGGTCATGGGTCCGGGGTCATGGGTCCGGGGTCATGGGTCCGGGGTCATGGGTCCGGGGTCATGGGTCCGGGGTCATGGGTCCGGGGTCATGGGTCCGGGGTCATGGGTCCGGGGTCATGGGTCCGTGGTCATGGGTCCGGGGTCATGGGTCCGGGGTCATGGGTCCGGGGTCATGGGTCTGGGGTCATGGGTCTGGGTTCATGGGTCTGTGGTCATGGGTCTGGGGTCATGGGTCTGGGGTCATGGTTCTGGGGTCATGGGTCTGGGGTCATGGGTCTGGGGTCATGGGTCTGGGGTCATGGGTCTGGGGTCATGGGTCTGGGGTCATGGGTCTGGGGTCATGGGTCTGGGGTCATGGGTCTGGGGTCATGGGTCTGGGGTCATGGGTCTGGGGTCATGGGTCTGGGGTCATGGGTCTGGGGTCATGGGTCTGGGGTCATGGGTCTGGGGTCATGGGTCTGGGGTCATGGGTCTGGGGTCATGGGTCTGGGGTCATGGGTCTGGGGTCATGGGTCTGGGGTCATGGGTCTGGGGTCATGGGTCTGGGGTCATGGGTCTGGGGTCATGGGTCTGGGGTCATGGGTCTGGGGTCATGGGTCTGGGGTCATGGGTCTGGGGTCATGGGTCTGGGGTCATGGGTCTGGGGTCATGGGTCTGGGGTCATGGGTCTGGGGTCATGGGTCTGGGGTCATGGGTCTGGGGTCATGGGTGTGGGGTCTTGGGTCTGGGGTCGTGGGTCTGGGGTCGTGGGTCTGGGGTCGTGGGTCCGGGGTCGTGGGTCCGGGGTCGTGGGTCCGGGGTCATGGGTCCGGGGTCATGTGTCCGGGGTCCTGGGTCCGGGGTCGTGGTTCCGGGGTCATGGGTCCGGGGTCATGGGTCCGGGGTCATGGGTCCGGGGTCATGGGTCCGGGGTCGTGGGTCCGGGGTCGTGGGTCCGGGGTCGTGGGTCCGGGGTCATGGGTCCGTGGTCATGGGTCCGGAGTCACGGGTCCGGGGTCACGGGTCCGGGGTCACGGGTCCGGGGTCACGGGTCCGGGGTCACGGGTCCGGGGTCATGGGTCCGGGGTCATGGGTCCGGGGTCATGGGTCCGGTGTCATGGGTCCGTTGTCATGGGACCGGGGTCATGGGACCGGGGTCATGGGTCCGGGGTCATGGGTCCGGGGTCCTGGGTCCGGGGTCCTGGGTCCGTGGTCCTGTCTCCGGGGTCATGGGTCTGGGGTAATGGGTCTGGGGTCATGGGTCTGGGGTAATGGGTCTGGGGTCATGGGTCTGGGGTCGTGGGTCCGGGGTCATGGGTCCGGGGTCGTGGGTCCGGGGTCATGGGTCCGGGGTCATGGGTCCGGGGTCATGGGTCCGGGGTCATGGGTCCGGGGTCATGGGTCCGGGGTCATGGGTCCGTGGTAATGGGTCCGGGGTCATGGGTCCGGGGTCATGGGTCCGGGGTCATGGGTCCGGGGTCATGGGTCCGGGGTCATGGGTCCGGGGTCATGGGTCCGGGGTCATGGGTCCGGGGTCATGGGTCCGGGGTCATGTGTCCGGGGTCATGGGTCCGGGGTCATGGGTCCGGGGTCATGGGTCCGGGGTCATGGGTCCGGGGTCATGGGTCCGGGGTCATGGGTCCGGGGTCATGGGTCCGGGGTCATGGGTCCGGGGTCATGGGTCCGGGGTCATGTGTCCGGGGTCCTGGGTCCGGGGTCATGGGTCCGGGGTCATGGGTCCGGGGTCATGGGTCCGGGGTCATGGGTCCGGGGTCATGGGTCTGGGGTCATGGGTCTGGGGTCATGGGTCTGGGGTCTTGGGTCTGGGGTCGTGGGTCTGGGGTCGTGGGTCTGGGGTCGTGGGTCCGGGGTCGTGGGTCCGGGGTCGTGGGTCCGGGGTCATGGGTCCGGGGTCATGTGTCCGGGGTCCTGGGTCCGGGGTCGTGGTTCCGGGGTCCTGGGTCCGGGGTCATGGGTCCGGGGTCATGGGTCCGGGGTCATGGGTCCGGGGTCATGGGTCCGGGGTCGTGGGTCCGGGGTCATGGGTCCGTGGTCATGGGTCCGGAGTCACGGGTCCGGGGTCACGGGTCCGGGGTCACAGGTCCGGGGTCACGGGTCCGGGGTCACGGGTCCGGGGTCATGGGTCCGGGGTCATGGGTCCGGTGTCATGGGTCCGTTGTCATGGGACCGGGGTCATGGGACCGGGGTCATGGGTCCGGGGTCATGGGTCCGGGGTCATGGGTCCGGGGTCATGGGTCCGGGGTCATGGGTCCGGGGTCATGGGTCCGGGGTCATGGGTCCGGGGTCATGGGTCCGGGGTCATGGGTCCGGGGTCATGGGTCCGGGGTCATGGGTCCGTGGTCATGGGTCCGGGGTCATGGGTCCGGGGTCATGGGTCTGGGGTCATGGGTCTGGGGTCATGGGTCTGGGTTCATGGGTCTGTGGTCATGGGTCTGGGGTCATGGGTCTGGGGTCATGGTTCTGGGGTCATGGGTCTGGGGTCATGGGTCTGGGGTCATGGGTCTGGGGTCATGGGTCTGGGGTCATGGGTCTGGGGTCATGGGTCTGGGGTCATGGGTCTGGGGTCATGGGTCTGGGGTCATGGGTCTGGGGTCATGGGTCTGGGGTCATGGGTCTGGGGTCATGGGTCTGGGGTCATGGGTCTGGGGTCATGGGTCTGGGGTCATGGGTCTGGGGTCATGGGTCTGGGGTCATGGGTCTGGGGTCATGGGTCTGGGGTCATGGGTCTGGGGTCATGGGTCTGGGGTCATGGGTCTGGGGTCATGGGTCTGGGGTCATGGGTCTGGGGTCATGGGTCTGGGGTCATGGGTCTGGGGTCATGGGTCTGGGGTCATGGGTCTGGGGTCATGGGTCTGGGGTCATGGGTCTGGGGTCATGGGTCTGGGGTCATGGGTCTGGGGTCATGGGTCTGGGGTCATGGGTCTGGGGTCATGGGTCTGGGGTCATGGGTCTGGGGTCATGGGTCTGGGGTCATGGGTCTGGGGTCATGGGTGTGGGGTCTTGGGTCTGGGGTCGTGGGTCTGGGGTCGTGGGTCTGGGGTCATGGGTCTGGGGTCATGGGTCTGGGGTCATGGGTCTGGGGTCATGGGTCTGGGGTCATGGGTCTGGGGTCATGGGTCTGGGGTCATGGGTCTGGGGTCATGGGTCTGGGGTCATGGGTCTGGGGTCATGGGTCTGGGGTCATGGGTCTGGGGTCATGGGTCTGGGGTCATGGGTCTGGGGTCATGGGTCTGGGGTCATGGGTGTGGGGTCTTGGGTCTGGGGTCGTGGGTCCGGGGTCGTGGGTCCGGGGTCGTGGGTCCGGGGTCGTGGGTCCGGGGTCGTGGGTCCGGGGTCGTGGGTCCGGGGTCGTGGGTCCGGGTTCGTGGGTCCGGGGTCATGGGTCGGGGGTCGTGGGTCCGGGGTCGTGGGTCCGGGGTCGTGGGTCCGGGGTCGTGGGTCCGGGGTCCTGGGTCCGGGGTCATGTGTCCGGGGTCCTGGGTCCGGGGTCGTGGTTCCGGGGTCCTGGGTCCGGGGTCATGGGTCCGGGGTCATGGGTCCGGGGTCATGGGTCCGGGGTCATGGGTCTGGGGTCATGGGTCTGGGGTCATGGGTCTGGGGTCATGGGTCTGGGGTCATGGGTCTGGGGTCATGGGTCTGGGGTCATGGGTCTGGGGTCATGGGTCTGGGGTCATGGGTCTGGGGTCATGGGTCTGGGGTCATGGGTCTGGGGTCATGGGTCTGGGGTCATGGGTCTGGGGTCATGAGTCTGGGGTCATGGGTCTGGGGTCATGGGTCTGGGGTCATGGGTCTGGGGTCATGGGTCTGGGGTCATGGGTCTGGGGTCATGGGTCTGGGGTCATGGGTCTGGGGTCATGGGTCTGGGGTCATGGGTCTGGGGTCATGGGTCTGGGGTCATGGGTCTGGGGTCTTGGGTCTGGGGTCGTGGGTCTGGGGTCGTGGGTCTGGGGTCGTGGGTCTGGGGTCGTGGGTCCGAGGTCGTGGGTCCGGGGTCATGGGTCCGGGGTCATGTGTCCGGGGTCCTGGGTCCGGGGTCGTGGTTCCGGGTTCCTGGGTCCGGGGTCATGGGTCCGGGGTCATGGGTCCGGGGTCATGGGTCCGGGGTCATGGGTCCGGGGTCGTGGGTCCGGGGTCATGGGTCCGTGGTCATGGGTCCGGAGTCACGGGTCCGGGGTCACGGGTCCGGGGTCATGGGTCCGGGGTCACGGGTCCGGGGTCACGGGTCCGGGGTCACGGGTCCGGGGTCATGGGTCCGGGGTCATGGGTCCGGTGTCATGGGTCCGTTGTCATGGGACCGGGGTCATGGGACCGGGGTCATGGGTCCGGGGTCATGGGTCCGGGGTCATGGGTCCGGGGTCATGGGTCTGGGGTCATGGGTCTGGGGTCATGGGTCTGGGGTCATGGGTCTGGGGTCATGGGTCTGGGGTCATGGGTCTGGGGTCATGGGTCTGGGGTCATGGGTCTGGGGTCATGGGTCTGGGGTCATGGGTCTGGGGTCATGGGTCTGGGGTCATGGGTCTGGGGTCATGGGTCTGGGGTCATGGGTCTGGGGTCATGGGTCTGGGGTCATGGGTCTGGGGTCATGGGTCTGGGGTCATGGGTCTGGGGTCATGGGTCTGGGGTCATGGGTCTGGGGTCATGGGTCTGGGGTCATGGGTCTGGGGTCATGGGTGTGGGGTCTTGGGTCTGGGGTCGTGGGTCTGGGGTCGTGGGTCTGGGGTCGTGGGTCCGGGGTCGTGGGTCCGGGGTCGTGGGTCCGGGGTCATGGGTCCGGGGTCATGTGTCCGGGGTCCTGGGTCCGGGGTCGTGGTTCCGGGGTCATGGGTCCGGGGTCATGGGTCCGGGGTCATGGGTCCGGGGTCATGGGTCCGGGGTCGTGGGTCCGGGGTCGTGGGTCCGGGGTCGTGGGTCCGGGGTCATGGGTCCGTGGTCATGGGTCCGGAGTCACGGGTCCGGGGTCACGGGTCCGGGGTCACGGGTCCGGGGTCACGGGTCCGGGGTCACGGGTCCGGGGTCATGGGTCCGGGGTCATGGGTCCGGGGTCATGGGTCCGGTGTCATGGGTCCGTTGTCATGGGACCGGGGTCATGGGACCGGGGTCATGGGTCCGGGGTCATGGGTCCGGGGTCCTGGGTCCGGGGTCCTGGGTCCGTGGTCCTGTCTCCGGGGTCATGGGTCTGGGGTAATGGGTCTGGGGTCATGGGTCTGGGGTAATGGGTCTGGGGTCATGGGTCTGGGGTCGTGGGTCCGGGGTCATGGGTCCGGGGTCGTGGGTCCGGGGTCATGGGTCCGGGGTCATGGGTCCGGGGTCATGGGTCCGGGGTCATGGGTCCGGGGTCATGGGTCCGGGGTCATGGGTCCGTGGTAATGGGTCCGGGGTCATGGGTCCGGGGTCATGGGTCCGGGGTCATGGGTCCGGGGTCATGGGTCCGGGGTCATGGGTCCGGGGTCATGGGTCCGGGGTCATGGGTCCGGGGTCATGGGTCCGGGGTCATGTGTCCGGGGTCATGGGTCCGGGGTCATGGGTCCGGGGTCATGGGTCCGGGGTCATGGGTCCGGGGTCATGGGTCCGGGGTCATGGGTCCGGGGTCATGGGTCCGGGGTCATGGGTCCGGGGTCATGGGTCCGGGGTCATGGGTCCGGGGTCATGTGTCCGGGGTCCTGGGTCCGGGGTCATGGGTCCGGGGTCATGGGTCCGGGGTCATGGGTCCGGGGTCATGGGTCCGGGGTCATGGGTCTGGGGTCATGGGTCTGGGGTCATGGGTCTGGGGTCTTGGGTCTGGGGTCGTGGGTCTGGGGTCGTGGGTCTGGGGTCGTGGGTCCGGGGTCGTGGGTCCGGGGTCGTGGGTCCGGGGTCATGGGTCCGGGGTCATGTGTCCGGGGTCCTGGGTCCGGGGTCGTGGTTCCGGGGTCCTGGGTCCGGGGTCATGGGTCCGGGGTCATGGGTCCGGGGTCATGGGTCCGGGGTCATGGGTCCGGGGTCGTGGGTCCGGGGTCATGGGTCCGTGGTCATGGGTCCGGAGTCACGGGTCCGGGGTCACGGGTCCGGGGTCACAGGTCCGGGGTCACGGGTCCGGGGTCACGGGTCCGGGGTCATGGGTCCGGGGTCATGGGTCCGGTGTCATGGGTCCGTTGTCATGGGACCGGGGTCATGGGACCGGGGTCATGGGTCCGGGGTCATGGGTCCGGGGTCATGGGTCCGGGGTCATGGGTCCGGGGTCATGGGTCCGGGGTCATGGGTCCGGGGTCATGGGTCCGGGGTCATGGGTCCGGGGTCATGGGTCCGGGGTCATGGGTCCGGGGTCATGAGTCCGGGGTCATGGGTCCGTGGTCATGGGTCCGGGGTCATGGGTCCGGGGTCATGGGTCTGGGGTCATGGGTCTGGGGTCATGGGTCTGGGTTCATGGGTCTGTGGTCATGGGTCTGGGGTCATGGGTCTGGGGTCATGGTTCTGGGGTCATGGGTCTGGGGTCATGGGTCTGGGGTCATGGGTCTGGGGTCATGGGTCTGGGGTCATGGGTCTGGGGTCATGGGTCTGGGGTCATGGGTCTGGGGTCATGGGTCTGGGGTCATGGGTCTGGGGTCATGGGTCTGGGGTCATGGGTCTGGGGTCATGGGTCTGGGGTCATGGGTCTGGGGTCATGGGTCTGGGGTCATGGGTCTGGGGTCATGGGTCTGGGGTCATGGGTCTGGGGTCATGGGTCTGGGGTCATGGGTCTGGGGTCATGGGTCTGGGGTCATGGGTCTGGGGTCATGGGTCTGGGGTCATGGGTCTGGGGTCATGGGTCTGGGGTCATGGGTCTGGGGTCATGGGTCTGGGGTCATGGGTCTGGGGTCATGGGTCTGGGGTCATGGGTCTGGGGTCATGGGTCTGGGGTCATGGGTCTGGGGTCATGGGTCTGGGGTCATGGGTGTGGGGTCTTGGGTCTGGGGTCGTGGGTCTGGGGTCGTGGGTCTGGGGTCATGGGTCTGGGGTCATGGGTCTGGGGTCATGGGTCTGGGGTCATGGGTCTGGGGTCATGGGTCTGGGGTCATGGGTCTGGGGTCATGGGTCTGGGGTCATGGGTCTGGGGTCATGGGTCTGGGGTCATGGGTCTGGGGTCATGGGTCTGGGGTCATGGGTCTGGGGTCATGGGTCTGGGGTCATGGGTCTGGGGTCATGGGTCTGGGGTCATGGGTGTGGGGTCTTGGGTCTGGGGTCGTGGGTCCGGGGTCGTGGGTCCGGGGTCGTGGGTCCGGGGTCGTGGGTCCGGGGTCGTGGGTCCGGGGTCGTGGGTCCGGGGTCGTGGGTCCGGGTTCGTGGGTCCGGGGTCGTGGGTCGGGGGTCGTGGGTCCGGGGTCGTGGGTCCGGGGTCGTGGGTCCGGGGTCGTGGGTCCGGGGTCCTGGGTCCGGGGTCATGTGTCCGGGGTCCTGGGTCCGGGGTCGTGGTTCCGGGGTCCTGGGTCCGGGGTCATGGGTCCGGGGTCATGGGTCCGGGGTCATGGGTCCGGGGTCATGGGTCTGGGGTCATGGGTCTGGGGTCATGGGTCTGGGGTCATGGGTCTGGGGTCATGGGTCTGGGGTCATGGGTCTGGGGTCATGGGTCTGGGGTCATGGGTCTGGGGTCATGGGTCTGGGGTCATGGGTCTGGGGTCATGGGTCTGGGGTCATGGGTCTGGGGTCATGGGTCTGGGGTCATGGGTCTGGGGTCATGAGTCTGGGGTCATGGGTCTGGGGTCATGGGTCTGGGGTCATGGGTCTGGGGTCATGGGTCTGGGGTCATGGGTCTGGGGTCATGGGTCTGGGGTCATGGGTCTGGGGTCATGGGTCTGGGGTCATGGGTCTGGGGTCATGGGTCTGGGGTCATGGGTCTGGGGTCTTGGGTCTGGGGTCGTGGGTCTGGGGTCGTGGGTCTGGGGTCGTGGGTCTGGGGTCGTGGGTCCGAGGTCGTGGGTCCGGGGTCATGGGTCCGGGGTCATGTGTCCGGGGTCCTGGGTCCGGGGTCG
This sequence comes from Andrena hattorfiana, assembly GCA_944738655.2. Classification (NCBI taxonomy): domain Eukaryota; kingdom Metazoa; phylum Arthropoda; class Insecta; order Hymenoptera; family Andrenidae; genus Andrena; species Andrena hattorfiana. The sequence goes on from OX122889.2 coordinate 64,532,642, forward strand.
TGGTTCCGGGTTCCTGGGTCCGGGGTCATGGGTCCGGGGTCATGGGTCCGGGGTCATGGGTCCGGGGTCATGGGTCCGGGGTCGTGGGTCCGGGGTCATGGGTCCGTGGTCATGGGTCCGGAGTCACGGGTCCGGGGTCACGGGTCCGGGGTCATGGGTCCGGGGTCACGGGTCCGGGGTCACGGGTCCGGGGTCACGGGTCCGGGGTCATGGGTCCGGGGTCATGGGTCCGGTGTCATGGGTCCGTTGTCATGGGACCGGGGTCATGGGACCGGGGTCATGGGTCCGGGGTCATGGGTCCGGGGTCATGGGTCCGGGGTCATGGGTCTGTGGTCATTGGTCTGGGGTCATGGGTCTGGAGTCATGGGTCCGGTGTCATGTGTCCGTTGTCATGGGACCGGGGTCATGGGACCGGGGTCATGTGTCCGGGGTCATGGGTCCGGGGTCCTGGGTCCGGGGTCCTGGGTCCGGGGTCATGGGTCCGTGGTCCTGTCTCCGGGGTCATGGGTCTGGGGTAATGGGTCTGGGGTCATGGGTCTCGGGTCATGGGTCTGGGGTCGTGGGTCCGGGGTCGTGGGTCTGGGGTCATGGGTCTGGGGTCATGGGTCTGGGGTCATGGGTCTGGGGTCATGGGTCTGGGGTCATGGGTCCGGGGTCATGGGTCCGTGGTCCTGTCTCCGGGGTCATGGGTCTGGGGTAATGGGTCTGGGGTCATGGGTCTGGGGTCATGGGTCTCGGGTCATGGGTCTGGGGTCGTGGGTCCGGGTTCGTGGGTCCGGGGTCCTGGGTCCGGGGTCGTGGGTCCGGGGTCGTGGGTCTGGGGTCGTGGGTCTGGGGTCGTGGGTCTGGGGTCGTGGGTCTGGGGTCGTGGGTCTGGGGTCGTGGGTCTGGGGTCATGGGTCTGGGGTCATGGGTCTGGGGTCATGGGTCTGGGGTCATGGGTCTGGGGTCATGGGTCTGGGTTCATGGGTCTGGGTTCATGGGTCTGGGGTCATGGGTCTGGGGTCATGGGTCTGGGGTCATGGGTCTGGGGTCATGGGTCTGGGGTCATGGGTCTGGGGTCATGGGTCTGGGGTCATGGGTCTGGGGTCATGGGTCTGGGGTCATGGGTCTGGGGTCATGGGTCTGGGGTCATGGGTCTGGGGTCATGGGTCTGGGGTCATGGGTCTGGGGTCATGGGTCTGGGGTCATGGGTCTGGGGTCATGGGTCTGGGGTCATGGGTCTGGGGTCATGGGTCTGGGGTCATGGGTCTGGGGTCATGGGTCTGGGGTCTTGGGTCTGGGGTCGTGGGTCCGGGGTCGTGGGTCCGGGGTCGTGGGACCGGGGTCGTGGGTCCGGGGTCGTGGGTCCGGGGTCATGGGTCCGGGGTCATGTGTCCGGGGTCCTGGGTCCGGGGTCATGGGTCCGGGGTCATGGGTCCGGGGTCATGGGTCCGGGGTCATGGGTCCGGGGTCATGGGTCCTGGGTCATGGGTCCGGGGTCATGGGTCCGGGGTCATGGGTCCGGGGTCATGGGTCCGGGGTCATGGGTCCGGGGTCATGGGTCCGGGGTCATGGGTCCGGGGTCATGGGTCCGGGGTCATGGGTCCGGGGTCATGGGTCCGGGGTCATGGGTCCGGGGTCATGGGTCCGGGGTCATGGGTCCGGGGTCATGGGTCCGGGGTCATGGGTCTGGGGTCATGGGTCTGGGGTCTTGGGTCTGGGGTCGTTGGTCTGGGGTCGTGGGTCTGGTGTCGTGGGTCCGGGGTCGTGGGTCCGGGGTCATGGGTCCGGGGTCATGTGTCCGGGGTCCTGGGTCCGGGGTCATGGGTCCGGGGTCATGGGTCCGGGGTCATGGGTCCGGGGTCATGGGTCCGGGGTCATGGGTCCGTGGTAATGGGTCCGGGGTCATGGGTCCGGGGTCATGGGTCCGGGGTCATGGGTCCGGGGTCATGGGTCCGGGGTCATGGGTCCGGGGTCATGGGTCCGGGGTCATGGGTCCGGGGTCATGGGTCCGGGGTCATGGGTCCGGGGTCATGGGTCCGGGGTCATGGGTCCGGGGTCATGGGTCTGGGGTCATGGGTCTGGGTTCATGGGTCTGGGGTCATGGGTCTGGGGTCATGGGTCTGGGGTCATGGTTCTGGGGTCATGGGTCTGGGGTCATGGGTCTGGGGTCATGGGTCCGGGGTCATGGGTCCGGGGTCATGGGTCCGGGGTCATGGGTCCGGGGTCATGGGTCCGGGGTCATGGGTCTGGGGTCATCGGTCTGGGGTCATGGGTCTGGGGTCATGGGTCCGGTGTCATGTGTCCGTTGTCATGGGACCGGGGTCATGGGACCGGGGTCATGGGTCCGGGGTCATGGGTCCGGGGTCCTGGGTCCGGGGTCCTGGGTCCGGGGTCATGGGTCCGTGGTCCTGTCTCCGGGGTCATGGGTCTGGGGTAATGGGTCTGGGGTCATGGGTCTCGGGTCATGGGTCTGGGGTCGTGGGTCCGGGGTCGTGGGTCCGGGGTCATGGGTCCGGGGTCATGTGTCCGGGGTCCTGGGTCCGGGGTTGTGGTTCCGGGGTCATGGGTCTCGGGTCATGGGTCTGGGGTCGTGGGTCCGGGGTCGTGGGTCCGGGGTCGTGGGTCCGGGGTCATGGGTCCGGGGTCATGGGTCCGGGGTCATGGGTCCGGGGTCATGGGTCCGGGGTCATGGGTCCGGGGTCATGGGTCCGGGGTCATGGGTCCTGGGTCATGGGTCCGGGGTCATGGGTCCGGGGTCATGGGTCCGGGGTCATGGGTCCGGGGTCATGGGTCCGGGGTCATGGGTCCGGGGTCATGGGTCCGGGGTCATGGGTCCGGGGTCATGGGTCCGGGGTCATGGGTCCGGGGTCATGGGTCCGGGGTCATGGGTCCGGGGTCATGGGTCCGGGGTCATGGGTCCGGGGTCATGGGTCCGGGGTCATGGGTCCGGGGTCATGGGTCCGGGGTCATGGGTCCGGGGTCATGGGTCCGGGGTCATGGGTCCGGGGTCATGGGTCTGGGGTCATGGGTCTGGGGTCATGGGTCTGGGGTCATGGGTCTGGGGTCTTGGGTCTGGGGTCGTTGGTCTGGGGTCGTGGGTCTGGTGTCGTGGGTCCGGGGTCGTGGGTCCGGGGTCATGGGTCCGGGGTCATGTGTCCGGGGTCCTGGGTCCGGGGTCATGGGTCCGGGGTCATGGGTCCGGGGTCATGGGTCCGGGGTCATGGGTCCGGGGTCATGGGTCCGGGGTCATGGGTCCGTGGTAATGGGTC